>BSBN01001014.1:202500-1402500 GCA_027924645.1 Cunninghamia lanceolata | reverse complement strand
AATCAACTTTCTTACCTTTCACCTTGTTGGCACCCTCAAATTTTGCAAATTTGAGGTGCCTATATTCTTTCAATGTGTCAACAAAGGCTAGGTCGACATGCTGCTCAATCTACATTGGAGCCACCTTCATCGATTAAAATCTTAAAACTCAGAATTCATCTTGCAAATCCATATGGTGGAAAGTTTTTGGCACATATGCTAACATGCCTTCTCAATTTTGTGCTTCCAGGATGAGTTTTGATGGGCTATTTAATGCTTTTCTAACTACGACCGGGCTAGAATTGGTGTTCCAAAAAGTTTCAAATCTCACAATTTTGAAGGTGACCCATTTCTTTTCTTGGTCCAAACTATCTCCAGTTCTAGTTTGATCAAAATCAAAGATCATATGATGCATTATTTTAATGCATTTTAGTTGCGGCAAAGGTATCTGGTAGGCCAGTTTACAAAGGAGGTCCCTAAAATCTTTCGGCAAAGCGAATTCTAAGGAAATGGGTTTTCTCTAAAAAATTGATAATGGCCTTGCACAAATTTTCATGGCCCTTTAATGTCCCATGTGCTCGCAGTAAAAAGGTGTCGTTTGTCTGGAAGGAGAAATTGGTCGGTTATCATTTTCTAAAGTTGCCAAAATGCATTTTTTAAAGGGAAAAGTATTCACAATTTTTAATTGGAAAAAAATAGGGTAATAAAAGTTTAATATAAATATTTTTATAATGTTTATACATTATAAAGTGGAGGGAAAAGGAAATAAATCCAAGTCTTTGGCATTTCGCACCATCGCACGGGTCCTCTCGCTGCTCCCTTCCTGCTGTGTGATGGTGTGAAATCACCATCTCTCAGTAGATTTCAGTCTACAATCTTTTTGCTAAGAAGATTGAAGCCTTTGCTTCCCTTTGGAGGTCTCTTTGGGATGTTTTGATGCAAATTCAGGTAGGTAGTGTTGCAGAATGAACTGCTAATCACATTTTTGAGCTTCTAGACATTTTTTGGGGGTCCATTTGAGTTCAACTTTGTAGTTTTATGCTTCAAATTCATCCCCTAACCTATCCTATTGCCTGGGCAAAGCTTTTAGCCATGTTTGTGATGATTTTTAGTTGCTGGAATAGTTGAAAATGCCTATGCATTGTGAAAAATGACCCAAAAATGAATGGATTGGGCAAAATTAGTTTGAGAAACTACTACAGTGATTTCTCTGGGATCTTTGAATGTTGGATGCAATTGAGAAGCTAGAGAAAAGGACCCATAACCTCATTTCACAGCATCGCAGGGGATTTTCTGGGCCTTCAAATATGTTGTGAGATGGTGTGACAAGGCAGAGATTTGAAGTGGAGTTGATGTCTAGCAACAACTAATTAAAATGTGGATAGAGTTTGTGAATTTTTAATTCCCCTAGGCTCATTGACAGTACCTTGCAATGTGGAAACTCATCTAACTGCTATGATGTAATTAATTTTTAGGGCAACATGCTCTTGTTTCTATAAGAGAGCATGTTTTTCCACTTTGTAGAGGATTATTCTAGGCTTTGGATACAAGCTATCCACATATTTGGGAACTAGATTTCTACAAAAGGCCGTAGAGTCTGGACTTCAAAGAAGAATGGTGTTGTAGGTGAATAAATTCATGTATAACATTTTTCTATCTAGATTGTAATATATGAAAAACACTTTTGTGTGTGTTGTTTGTGATTGTCTCCTTGATTATGAATGCTTTCTTATCAAGTAAAGTTACCAGGAGTTGCTGAGCTTTCCTACATACATTTGCTATGTTGTATATTTGATTTGTTACATCTATTCAGGGAATGGATTAAAACTACTTTAAGTTAGATATAGAGGAAAGTATTTTATATTAAAGGATCACTGAAGAAGAGTCACAGGTGATACTCTTTCTTGGGCTATTACTGTAAGACAGTGATGATGGTTTTAACCCTCTGAATATGAAGTCTTAGATGTCAGAAAGGAAACATTTGCATTGTAGCCCTTTGACTCTATTGCCCTTGACAAAGAACCAGTCTAGGATTTATTTACTCAAAGGTCTAGAAGAAAACCAAATTTAATGATAAATCATTTGAAGAAAACCATTTTATGTTTTATTTTGTTTTAGGTTTAGGTGTTGCATGTTCTCAGATTGAACCAATTAGATAATCCAAGAATATTGCCAGTCTACAGTTTATCTTACAAATCTTGTTACATCTATGAGAGCATTCTGCCTAGTAATGAAAAGCTATACTTATTGATTGTGAATGAGGGATACCCCCTAGGTTTGGTAGAACCTAAAGTGCAGAGGAGACATAGAGTTCATCTCATGTTCATTGGCCATTGACCCGAGGTCTCTGTGGATAGAAGATGGCAACTTTTTAGGGGAACATGGACAATCACTTGGGAACACCAACACAGCTTGCTTGTGTTCTCCTCAAGCTTCTTCCAAGTAACTTCCCTTGGAAATATTTCAATCTTCTTGGGCTCTTCTTCATAATTTTTAGCTTGTTGTTTTGGACTACCCTTTTGCAATATCATCTTTTCATCCTTGACTAGTTTAATCATGATCTCTTGTTCATTGGACTTGACTTTTCCTTCATATTGTATGCTCTCTTGAAGTATTTCCTCATCACTATATCTTACAACACCACTTTCTTCTACCTCTTTCTTGCTATTGACAAACCACACTTTGTTCCTCATAGCTTTGGCCTGATATTTGTGTTGTCACATAGAATTGCACGTATCTTGGAGAGAGTCCAAGCATTCGAATGACACAATGGGATTGATCTCAAGGTGTGGGACCTTGCAAGTTGAGATTAGACCTCTAGAGAAGGCTAGTTCCTCATTATAAACCTAAATCTTAGAGAAATCAACTAAAACTAGTGCTAATACTGTAGGGGAAAAGGGTTAGGAAGAAATTGAATGGAAATAGAGGTGATGCAATAGATTTAACAAGTAACAGTAAGTCTGGAAAAGACACAACAATAATCTCAATCACAAGGGAAGGTTTATACAGACTTATAGAACTGATTGAGGCTTCGGGATGAAGACCCAACCTATAAAGGAGCCATTTTACTCACAGAATAGATCACATTTTAAAGTAAAACATAGAAATCAGAGCATAAGAGAGGCAAAATATTGCAAATATATTGATCATGAAGGCTAGAAACTATTACAATTCAAAATAACTTATAGTAGGAAAAGACACAATATAGATAATTGCATTCATGGGTGGATTAACCAAAGGACAATAGAGGCAAAGCTATAGGCACAGTGAGTCAAATTCTAATAATCTTGCAATTGTACTAAGAGGTCTGACTATAAGGAATTTGGCAACATAACAACCCAGAAATTACTAACTCCTACTAAAGATTACAATGCTTTTTTATATCAAATTCTCATGCAGAGAAGCTGAGGTAGGTCCATGGGACCCAAGATGACTAATGTTATCATCAATGCAGAGTTAGGAACAAATGGCAATATGAAAGAGCCCATGCCTCTGGTAGACCTGCAACACTAGGACTGGCTGCCCATATGTAAGAGAGGATAGAGCATTGAAGAAGAGAGCCCAAAATTCATTGCCAACCATTGAATAATCTACCACCAAGCCACCGAAGTCCCCTCGCATTGAAGAACTACACCATCCCCCTTCAAATTTTGTTTGCAGAGCTCACCAACTCAAATCAATGCAAAGTATCTACCTCTGCAACACTCCAAGTTGATCACTAAGATGTCTTGTCGGCCGAGTCTCCATATCCATCCTTAGTCGATAAGTGTCTTGATATCTAGATGTGCACATTCATATCCGAATCATGATATTTGGATTATAATTTCAAAGTGAGGATATTCCACAAAAAAAAGCCCCTTGAATGAAAGAGGAAATTATAAGCAATTTTTCCTTTTGGATCATGTAGAAATTCCTTAGGATGAGGGAGATATTCATGGTCAAAGTTGCAGTCAATGGGCATATGGATATCCACGTGTCACCACCTTGCAATTGCATAGTGGGAACATGACATCAACTTCAGTGGTCTCCAGGTTTGCAATATCATAAATATCTCTCAAGGTCTGCAGATTCACAAATATTCAGATGCACCCGTCAAATTTACCTTCGCAGCATGGAGAAGCCATCATTCGCATGGATATCTGTTGTAAGGATATTAACTTTTAATATCTGAATACTAACTTAATGTCTGAATGTTTTTTTGTGAATATCCTAATGATGGCATCGGCATGGAGAGCTTTGTTGAAGAGGAGATCTAGATGACATCATCAGGATATTAACACTATAGGATAATATACCGAAGGTGGAATGTCTGGATGATGTCATCATCATATGCACTTCTTTGGAGAGGGGACTGGGTGATGTCATCAGGATATTCACAAGGTCATGGATATAAAGGATATATATTAGGACCTTAGCTAAAGTCTAAATATTAATATAATATACAAGATTTTAGCTATGATCTAGACATCCAGACATTAGATATCCATACAAAATGACCAAGTATGGAGGTGGAAAATCTCTGTGAAGGAAGACATTAAAGGTAAAAGGTTTTTGGTTTTTTTTAGGTTTTTTTCAAGGATTCCCTAGATGAGATTTTAGGGATTTTGCAAGGCAGATTACTTGGATTTGAAGGATAAAGGCTTACAAAGCTATATCCCAGGGGATTTTCAAGGTGAACTATTGGACTCTGGATAGAGGAAAATGGGTCAACATTTTGGTGACCTCTTAGGGATGTTTGCCAGCCTGAACATATGGAAACCAGTGGCCTTATCAATCCATTGGGAGTGGGGGGCAAAAGAGACTGCAACAAGAACAGAGGAGCTAAAACAACTGGACAAGCCACCAAGGAAAAACAAAACAACAAGCAAACATGTATCCTCCTAATGGGAATACAACAGAGTGCAAAGGCATTTATTGAAAGGAAGCCTAACCTACTTACAAGGTCTCACAACCATGCTAAAAGCAAAGTTTGAGATGAATCCCATTGACTAGGATTGGTAGAACCTCTGCATTCATCTTGGAGAGTTTGAATGCATTAGCCTATTTGCAACTAGTAATGATATATAGGCCACTCCATATGGTGTCAAACTTTGAATGTCTTCCAACTTTGGCCCTATCTGCATCACATTTTAGCACTATATCTCCTTCACCAAATGTTCTACCAATAGGTTTTCTATTGAAGGTCCCCTAGACCTGATCTTGGTGGGCTTTAAGGGTCTTCATAGTAGTATCCCTTTTCTCCTTGAGTTCTAATAGCTCTACAAATCTGATTGTCATGGCATCATTGTCCATTAATTCTAGCTATTGTGCCAACTCAAGAGAAGGTAATTCTAATGATAACGGGACCCTTGCTTCCCATCCCTAAACAAGCATGAAAGAAGAATTGCCTATGGCTCTTTTGGGGGCAATTTTGTCAGCCCAAAGAGCAACCTTTAATCTAGAGTGCCAAGTTCTTTGATTATCCTCAACTGATTTATAAATGATTATGATTACGTTCTTATTAGTGGACTCAGCCAAGCCATTTTCATGTGGGTAGTAATTAGATGAGGTCATGTAAACTCCATAATTCAATGCCTATTCACTAACTTTTGTGCTTGTTGGGCTAAAAAATGTAGGTTACAAACCCTAAGAGGATGCATGACTCTATGATTAGATTTGCAATGTTTTTGAACCAACTAATCGAGTTAAACTAAATGGTTGATGCCTCCCTGTACTTCAAGCTCTACTAAACCTAGGTGGGTGAACCTTGAAAGCTGAAGCATATAAAATGAATGTATGACTCAAATGAATTTAGGTATCTACTCATAATGGCATAAAGTGTGGAACAGATAAAAGCTTGCAAACTACTTCTAATCCTAATACTAAGATCTGAGATGTATGTGTTTGAATAAGATTTTATGGAATCCTAGAGTGGAATTGGTATGACCAATGCTTATTTCTATTGGGGTAATGGAGCCAAGGTGTATATGATATATGATTTAATTACCGGTTACAATTCTAATTGTTTGGCACTTGTGTTTCTTTATAGCTTGTATAAACGTGCAAGAATATGACTAATAGACTCTACTTATTGATCCACTCGATCCTACTAGGTTACTATGACTTATTGAAAGGATTTTTAATCCTTGCTTGAAGGAACCAATCAACAAAATCACACAATGACAGCAAGTGTGTATTGACAAATGGAGTAGATCCTCAATTTGAATAACAAGGCAATATCTAGTTGGAGACAGTATGGCAATCTTGTCAATTATAGGGCTATTCTTATTGATCCAAATGTTACTTCTAAGTTACTATAATCAATCAAAAGGATTTTAATTCTTTAATGGAAAATAATTAATTCGATTACACAAAAACAACAAGTGTGTCTCGGTGAAACTGAAATATCAACTTAGAAACTCAGGTTCAAATAACAGAGAAATAACAATGTGGAGAAAACCAAATAATTGTTCAGCTCAACAAACAATAGACACCAATTTATGCATTCTTCTCAATTATACAATTTCAAAAGATTTTACAATATACAGCAAAATGTTTTATTTCGGCAATTGATCAGTCCATCGAGTTATCTAACTCTTACTTCTGATCATGATGTTTTTTCTAATCTACTGATGATTATCCCCTCTAACTTCATCTAGCATATATATATGATGCCTTCTAGGGTTGTGACCCTTGAGACAACCACTCAATGCAACTCTTCACTTAATTAATTATCTTCAATAGATTAAAACATTTTAATTTTAACCTTCTTTGTCTTCGAAATGTTCTGTAATCTCTATTTGAGGATAACTATATTTTGAATTTGCACCGGATGCATTTGTATATGTCTATTTCACTTTTTCATTAGATACACCACCAGGTTGGATTTTAAGAACATGGGACAATTGCCCTTTAATATCAGATTCATTTTTAGCTAACTATGGGACTTGTATATGCAATTTTTATCATTTTGTATCTCATATACATATGGATATGTGGTTGGCCTCTATATTGTGTTGAAATTTCCTTTCTTTCAATCTTTGTATTTGTATATTGTATATCATATGAATTTGGAACATATATACAAATGCGGATCCCATCAGTTTTATAAAACAACCTTCTGAATTACCTTCAAGTTTGGCTTTTCATCACCTTCTTGTTTATCTAATACATATCTTTCATATACAAGCACAGATTTTATTGGGTTTATGAAATAAATTGAAATTATCTTTCGGATCCGCCTTTGTATATATCCTATTGTATTACTTTCTCACATATCATAAACATATATCTCCAACATACATATGTGGTCCTCACTCAATGTATATAATGTTCAAATCTCCAATTATGTCAGCTTTTGTATATTATTCTCTTGTATATTTTCTTTGTATATTGTCATTTGTATGTTATCTTGTATAAGTGCACATACAAAGCATCTTATACAAACCCTCTCTTTACCTTTTATCCCCAGCGATGCTTTTTATTCCTTTGTATATTGGGTATGTATATTATAAAAATACAAGCACCTTGAACATACAAAGACTTTTCAGTATTTAACTTTCTTTTTGCATCCAATTTGTATCTCTTATTTGTACCCTTTTAACTTGTATATTAGCTTGTATATCGAAGATATACATTATTATTTGTACAAACCTGATATGCAAACAGTGGACCCCACATCACTTTTCTAATTGTATGTTCCAAAATGCAACAATACTTGTATCCAATTTTTAGATACAAAGCCGAATACATACAAACTCCTTTGTATCACCTCTTTGGACTTATCATTTTTATAAACCACAGTTTACTTATTTTTTAGCTCCATGATGTATATAAAGTGCAATGCATCTTCTGATATACTTTAAGTCATGATGCATCATTTTAAACAAATTTCAACCTTTCTTGAGTTCTGCATTGTATGTATATTGAAATGTATAACCTGAAACATACATACAATGCACAAAACATACAACAATCAAATGTCATTTCATAATCTTTTCGGTTCTGCGACATGCATATAGCTTTGTATATCATCTTGTATGTTTCCCTTTGCCAAACATACAAACTTAAAATACATCCAACGGACTTGACCAATTACTCATTTAAACTCTTAACTCTATCAGGTCCGGGTCTATGAAAAGTCATCAGGTCTGGATCTTCATGCATTTTCATATTCATATCTACATGCTTTATGATCTTTGTATCTTGTATACATATAAACAAATATACAAAACTTTTGACTGTTCATATTTCATTTGTAAATTTGTATCGGCGAGACATCTTCAAGATCTACTTGATGTAGAAGTGGCCATGGTTATTATCGGCATGACTTTCTTCATCGTTGTGTGAATAACCTTCTTCCCTGATCTCCTAAGTGTTATTGATATGATTATCAGGGAGAGTCTCATCGATGAGTGTAATCCTTATTTCTATCAGAGTAAGATATGTTATCATAGCAACTTATTTCAAGCCACCTGATCGTGGTTATCTCCTCGATAGCCCTTTACACTCCTTATCGGAGAGACCTTCACAATATGTCATTGACATTGTTGTGAGTATTGCTTTGGCCAGACTCATAAACTTTGTTCTAATTTACATGTTCTCATTGATGGTTCTTTGCTATAGGATGACATAAACCATAAGCTATATCAAAATTTTTTTACTTTCTTTCACAAAGAATCTTCCAAGCATTTTGTACCAATGGGGTTTGTCATAGGCAATACATAGTGGATTCTTTGATTTTTACTTTCTGAGTGACCTTCATCTCTTGACTACTCCATTTTCATCATTGTTGAACACTGACCACTAATGATATCTTTCCCTTTTGAAAGTGCATTGCTTCTTCAAAAAAAAGTCTATTCTTTGTACTAAGGGAGTTGTTTCTTGTGTCATTTCTTAGCATCTACTTCAAAAAAGAAGAGCCATGACCTACAACATATACTGGACATCTTGGGGCTTCTTTTCTCTTTCATCTTCTTTTTGACTATATTTCTAAGTTTTGAAATTGATTTCTACACATAGGGGGCCTAAAATTTTGCCAAAAAGTTGTATGAAATTTTAGGTCCCAATAGTGGTTTTGTCTAGGGATGTATGCAAGTTCTAGGCATAGCAAGATCCCAGGTCTCTGGGGAGCAGACCAATGCCTACTCTGTTGGGTAATAGAGTCTACTTCTTTTTGCCCTAATCTGATATAGTTTGAAGAATCATATCATAGTAGATGGTTCAATGCCACCAGAAAAGAAAAAGCCATGTTTCCCTCTGTCAAAAATCTAATTTTCATCATGCTGTGGTGAATCTGATCCGTCAATATGTTTAAATCTAATCTAATTGAATGCATTCATATCGTTGATCAACTTTCTATGCTTAATGTTGCTGGTATATTTTTTCTTATTGTGTAGCTAAAATTCAAGTATAATCTGCACAACCTCATTTCTATGTGATATATTTTTGGTACATGAAGAGTATCCCTCTTCAATGCAACATTTTTCATTATTCTGCTTACTATCATGCCTTGTAAGTTGACCTCTTGGCTGATCTGGAAACTGGGGGTGCTCATTGTTCTCTTCATCATCATCACAATAATCAACTGTGCTCATTCATCATATGGCTTCCCTTCATTTATGGACTCACCATCAGCATTATCAGCATATTCATTTTCCTGACTATCTGAAAGCATTTCATCCTCTTCATAGAATGGGTTTGCATACACATGAAATTTGTGTTCCAGCATACCTTGACAAAATGTCATCTGATCTTCTTTTACTTTTTCGTCATACAATGGGTTTGAAAAAATCTGAAAATCATTTTCAGATATGTACATTTCCTCCTCATTGTGAGGTGGCCCTATTTGCTGAGAACAATCATCCTCTTCCTTCTCAAATTGTTGATTTAGGTATTGCGAACGGTGGGCAGGGATAAAAGGAAAATCCATATTATGAAGATTACTCTCATTTTCAGGTATATGATGTGGCTCCAAGTCTTGTGCAAAATTCTGATAATTGCAATCATGATCCCAGGTGAAGATTTGGTATTTTAGAACTTCATCATCATTTAAATCTGGAATATCATCATGAAATTTTTTTCTTGCATATGTCTCATTTATTGGCTACATTGCTTGATCAAATTCTCCATATCCATCTTCATAATAGTCGTTGTAGCGGCTAAGGAATAGTCTTTTGAGATCTTCCCATGAAGAGATACTTCGCATAGGTAAGTCTATAAACCAATCCCTCGCGTCATCCCTCAAAGATCTTGAAAAACACGTCATAATGACATCTTCTAGAAAAATCTGAAAGTCCAAAATTAAATCCTAGAATCATTGTACATGCATGTGAGTTGATTCATACCATTCTCCATGAAATTTAGTGACATCCTTTAGTATTTCTATCAACTCACAGAGATAAGGATTTGGGTAGCCCTGGATACTATTGCAACGAAATGGTTTATCGATGGCTAAGATAAAGTTTGGAGGGCCATATGGGTTTTGATAGATGACTGATCTTTGGTCAGGGAATATGGGATAAGCATTTATTTTGTATGAGGCTTGTGGTAAATAATTGTTTTGTTGTGCATGGTATGCACTATATCCATTGCCTGAATCATGGAACACTTGTGAGTTCAAAGGATCATTATACCCATTCTCATTAGTTGTTGGTATATGTTGTAATGAACTTGAAGCTAGTTTGGCTTTTAATCATTGTATTTCTTGAATCGGCCATTTTTTTCTCCTTGACAACTCCAATAGTTCCTCTTCTTCTGACATATTCATTTTGACTCCAGATGGTGTTGTTTACAAGTTGTATTTTATATTCTTTATTGAATTCCTTTTCAAAGTCACCACCTCTTATCAAAAGAGGATTGATTTTTTTCTTTTTCAGGTCCTTCCTGCCAATAGAGTTACCAATTCGTGTCAGAATTCAAAAGTTTACTGTCTCTATAATGAGATGATCTTTAGCTAGATTCTGGATTACTCTCCAACAGAGTCACCGATT
The DNA here is from genome assembly GCA_027924645.1 of Cunninghamia lanceolata. Taxonomy (NCBI): domain Eukaryota; kingdom Viridiplantae; phylum Streptophyta; class Pinopsida; order Cupressales; family Cupressaceae; genus Cunninghamia; species Cunninghamia lanceolata. The sequence goes on along the minus strand of BSBN01001014.1, from coordinate 1,391,551 downwards.
TGTTGGGTCTCAAAAATGTAGGTTACAAACCCTAAGAGGATGCCAGGCTCTATGATCAGATTTGCAAAGTTTTTGAACCAACTAACGGAGTTAACCTAAATGGTTGATGACTCCTTGCACTTCAGGCTTTGCTAAACCTGGGCAGGTGAACCTTGAAAGCTGAAGCAGATAAAATGAATGTATGACACAAATTAATTTAGGTATCTACTCACAATGGCATAAAGTGTGGAATAGATAAAAGATTGCAAACTACTTCTACTCCTAATACTAAGATCTGAGATGTAATTGTTTGAATAAGATTTTATGGAATCCTAGAGTGGAATTGGTATGACCAGTGCCTATTTCTATTGGGCTAATGGAGTCAAGGTGTATATGATATATGATTTAGTTGTTGGTTACAATTGTAATTGTTTGGCACTTGTGTTTGTTTCTAGCTTGTATAAACGTGCAAGAATGTGACTAATAGACTCTACTTATTAATCCACTTGATCCTACCAGGTTACTATGACTTATTGAAAAGATTTTCAATCCTTGCTTGAAGGAACCAATCAACAGAATCACACAATGACAACAAGTGTGTATTGACAAATGGAGTAGATCCTCAATTTGAATAACAAGGCAATATCTAGTTGGAGATAGTATGACAATCTTGTCAATTATAGGGTTATTCTTAGTGATCCAAATGTTACGTCCAATTTACTATAATCAATCAAAAGGATTTTAATTCTTTAATGGAAAACAATTAATTCAAGTACACAAAAATAGCAAGTGTGTCTCGATGAAATTGAAATATCAACTTGGAAACTTAGCTTCAAATAACAGAGAAATAACAATGTGGAGACAACCAAATAATTGTTTAGCTCAACAAACAATAGACACCAATATTAAAACACCAATTTATGCATTCTTCTCCATTGTACAATTTCAAAAGATTTTACAATATACATCATAATGTTTTATTTCGGCAACTGGTCAATCCATCTAGTTATCTAACTCCTACTTCTAATCATGATGTTTTTCCTAATCTACTAATGATTATCCCTTCTGACTTCATCTGGCATATATACACGATACCTTCTAGGGTTGTGACCCTTGAGACAACCACTCGATGTAGCTCTTCACTTAATTAATTATCTTCAACAGATTAAAACATTTTAATTTTAACCTTCTTTGTCTTCGAAATGTTCTGTAATCTCTATTTGAGGGTAATAGTATTCTAAATTTGCACCGGATGCATTTGTATATGTCTATTTCACTTTTTCAGTAGATACACCACCAGGTTGGATTTTAAGAACATGGGACAATTGCCCTTTAATATCGGATTCATTTTCGGCTAACTATGGGACTTGTATATGCAATTTTTATCGTTCTATATCTCATATACATATCCATATGTGGTTAGCCTCTATATTGTGTTGAAGTTTCCTTCCTTTCAATCTTTGTATTTGTATATTGTATATCATATGAATTTGGAACATATATACAAATGCAAACCCCATCAATTTTATAAAACAACCTTTTGAATTACCTTCAAGTTCGGCTTTTCATCACCTTCTTGTATATCAGATACATATCTTTCATATACAAAGCGCGAATTTTATTGGGTTTATGAAATAAATTAAAATTATCTTTCAGATCCACCTTTGTATATATCCTTTTGTATTATTTTCTTGCATATCGTATACATATAGCTCCAACATACATATGTGGTCCTCACTCGATGTATATAACGTTCAAATCTCTAATTATGTCAGGTTTTGTATATTATTCTCTTGTAAAGTTTATTTGTATATTTCTATTTGTATTTTATCTTGTATAAGCGCACATACAAAGCATCTTTTACAAACCCTCTCTTTACCTTTTATCCCTAGCGATGCTTTTTATTCCTTTGTATATCGAGTATGTATATAATAAACATACAAGCATCTTGAACATACAAAGACTTTTCAGTATTTAACTTGCTTTTCGCATCTGGTTTGTATCTCTTGTTTGCATCTTTTTAACTTGTATATGGGCTTGAATATTGAAGATATACATTGTTATTTACACAATCTCAATATGTAAACAGTGGAGCCCACATCACTTTTCTGATTGTATCTTCCAAAATGCAAGAATACTTGTATCCAATTTTAGATACAAAGCCGATTACATACAAACTCCTTTGTATCACCTCTTCGGAGTTATTATTTTTATAAACCACAGTTTACTTACTTTTCAACTCTGCGATGTATATAAAGTGCAATGCATCTTCCGATATACTTTAAGTCATGATGCATCATTTTAACCAAATTTTAACCTTTCTTGAGTTCCGTATTGTATGTATATTAAAATATATAACCTGAAACATACATACCATGCACCAAACATACAACAATAAAACCTAATTTCATAATCTTTTTGGTTCCATGACATGCATATAGCTTTGTATATCATCTTGTATGTTTTCCTTTGCGAAACATACAAACTCATAATACATCCGATGAACTTGACCAATTACTTATTTAAACTCTTAACTCTGTTGGGTCCGGTTCTATAAAAAGTCATCAGGTCTGGATCTTCATGCATCTGCATATTTGTATCTGCATGCTTTATGAGCTTTGTATCTTGTATACATATAAACAAATATACAAAACTTTTGACCATTCATATTTCATTTGGAAATTTTTATCAGCTAGACATCTTCAAGATCTACCCTATGTAGAAGTGGCCATGGTTATTATCGACGTGACTTTCTTCATCGTTGTATGAATAACCTTCTTCCTCGATCTCCTAAGTGTTACCGATTTGATTATCATGGAGAGTCTCGTCGATGAGTGTAATCCTTATTTCTATCGGAGTAAGATATGTTATCGGAGTAACTTATTTAAGGCCACCAGATCGTGGTTATCTCCCCAATAGCCCTTTAGACTCCTTATTAGAGAGACCTTCATAATATGTCATTGACATTGTTGTGAGTATTGCTTCAGCCAAACTCATAAACTTTGTTCTGATTTACCTGTTCTCACTTATGGTTCTTTGCTATAGGATGATATAAACCATAAGCTATATCAAATTGTTTTTACTTTCTTTCACAAAGAATCTTCCAAGCATTTTGCACCAAGGGGGTTTGTCATAGGCAATGCAAAGTGGATTCTTTGATTTTTCCTTTTTGAGTCACCTTCATCTCTTGACTGCTCCATTTTCATCATTATTGAACACTAACCACTAATGATATCTTTCCCTTTTGAAAGTGCATTGCTTCTTCAGAAAAAAGTCTATTCTTTGTGCTGAGGGAGTTGTTTCTTGTGTCATTTCTTAGCATATGCTTCAAAAAAGAAGAGCCATGACCTGCAGCATATACTAGACATCTTGGGGCTTCTTTTCTCTTTCATCTTCTTTTTGACTATATTTTTGAGTTCTAAAATTGATTTCTACACATAGGGGACCTAAAATTTTGCCAAAAAACTATATGAAATTTTAGGTCCCAATAGTGGCTCTGTCTAGGGATGTTGCCCCTTGTGCGCATAGAAAGATCCTAGGCCTCTGGGGAGAAGACCAGTGCCTACTCTATTGGACAATAGAGTCTACTTCTTTTTTCCCTAATATGATATAGTTTGAAGAATCATATCACAGTAGATGGTTCGATGCCACCAGAAAATAAAAAGCCATGTTTCCCTTTGTCAAAAATCTAATTTTCATCACGTTGTGGTGAAGCCAATCTATCAATATTTTTAAAGCTCATCTAATTGAATGCATTCATATCATTGATCAACTTTCTATACTCAATGTTATTGGTATATTTTTTCTTATTGTTTAGCTGAAATTCAAGTATAATCTACACAACCTCATTTCTATGTGATATATTTTTCTACATGAAGAGTATCCCTCTTCAATGCAACAATTTTCATTATTCTACTTACTGTCATGCCTTGTAAGTTGACCTCTTGGCTGATCTGGCAACTCGGGGTAAAGATTGTTCTCTTCATCATCATCACAATAATCAACTATGCTCATTTCATCATATGGCTTCCCTTCATTTATGGACTCATCATCAGCATTATCAGCATATTCATTTTCCTGACTATATGAAAGCATTTCATCCTCTTCATAGAATGGGTTTGCATACACATGAAATTCGTGTTCCAGCATACCTTGGCAAAATGTCATCTGATCTTCTTTTACTTTTTCATCATACAATGGGTTTGAAAAAATCCAAAAATCATTTTCAGATATGTGCATTTCCTCCTCATCGTGAGGCTGCCCTATTTGCTGAGAACAATCATCCTCTTCCTCCTCAAACTATTGATTTAGGTATTGCAGTGGGTGGGCTAGGACAAAAGAAAAATCCATATTATGAAGATTACTCTCATTTTCAAGTATATGCTGTGGCTCCTAGTCTTGTGCAAAATTCTGATAATTGCAATCATGATCCCAGGTGAAGATTTGGTATTTTAGAACTTCATCATCATTTAAATTTGGAATATCATCATGAAAATTTTCACTTGCATATGTCTCATTTACTGGCTGCATTGCTTGATCAGATTCTCCATATTCATCTTCACAATAGTCATTGTAGCGGCTAAGGAATAGTCTTTTGAGATCTTCCCATGAAAAGATACTTTGCATAGGTAAGTCTATAAACCAATCCCTTGCATCATTGCTCAAAGATCTTGAAAAACACCTCATAATGACATCTTATGGAAAAATTTGAAAGTCCAAAATGAAATCCCAGAATCGTTGCACATGCTTGTGAGTTGATTCATACTATTCTCCATGAAATTTAGGGACATGCTTTAGTATTTCTGTCAACTCACAGGGATAAGGACTTGGGTAGCCCTAGATACTATTGTAGTTAAATGGTTTATCGATTGGTGAGATAAAGTTTGGAGGGCCATATGGGTTTTGATAGATGATTGATCTTTGGTTAGGGAATATGGGATAAGCATTTATTTGGTATGAGGCTTGTGGTAAATAATTGTTTTGTTGTGCATGGTGTGCACTATATCCATTGCCTGAATCATGGATCACTTGTGAGTTCAAAGGATCATTATACCCATTCTCATCAGTTGTTGGTATAAATTTTAATGAACTTGAAGCTTATTTGGCTTTCAATCGTTGTATTTCTTGAATCAACCATTTTTTTCTCCTTGAAAACTCCAATAGTTCCTCTTCTTCTGAAATATTCATTTTGACTGTCGATGGTGCTATTTACAAGTTGTATTTTATATTCTTCATTGATTTCCTTTTCAGAGTCACCACCTCTTATCAAAAGAGGACTGATTTTTTCTTTTTCGGGTCCTTCTTGCCAGCAGCATTACCAATTCGTGTCAGAATTCAAAAGTTTACTGACTCTATAATGAGATGATCTTTAACTAGATTCTGGATTACTCCCTAGTAGAGTCACCAATTTGTTGGGTCTCAAAAATGCAGGTTACAAAACCTAAGAGGATGTTAGGCTCTATGATCAGATTTGCAACATTTTTGAACCAACTAACGAAGATAACCTAAATCATTGATGACTCCCTGCACTTTAGGCTATGCTAAACCTAGTTGTGTAGGAGCACCTTCTCTATGGTGGATCCAATCTTGGATCATTTGGATTCCTATGCATGTCATGTTTTTTTTATGTTTTCAATAAGGATTTTTAAGCCACATCATGTTTGTAATAAAGTTTTTTATGTCAATTTGGTCACTAGACCTATGTAGACCATGTTTTGGTCAAGTTTGATGTAATAACACAATGAAAACATGTAGTTTTCTTGTGAGAGGAGAAACCCAATGGCTAATTATCTTTCAAATTAGTTTGTTCAGTTGGGAGGGAGGCTAACTAATGTCTCAAGCCTTCTATAGGTGAAGTATGATGTAACTAGAAGGCAATGAATGAAAAATTGGAATTTTTGGGTGTCTTGAAACGCTATTTTTTTTTAGTAATTCGCTATTCCAATCATTTTGTATGGCTTGTGCGGATAGTTGATTGCCTAAACTAATTGGAGATGTTGATGCATTGAGGTAGATTTCATTTGGAAGTAGTCTAGTGTCTTAAAGTATTGTAGGTTTTAAGATATTGTTGTTTTTGCAAAGACTGGTCAGAAAACCTAGAAACTAGGGTTTTGTGAACAAATGGATTGTTGTTCCTTTGTCCACTAAAAGAAAGATTCTCATTTTTAGTGTGATGGAGGAATACAATGTAAATTTTGTGTTTTCTATGGTTCTGGGTTAAACACCCAAGGATCCAGGGAGTCTGGCTTGAGTTTGACTAGGCATCTCTATGTGACTAGTCATTGAAATAATCAGAAAAGTGTTGTTGTGCGAGAGTAGTTAGTGGAGTGGGAAAATTGAGGGGTGATCAAGTGTTTGCAAAGGATTATAGACCCCCTTCCATTCTATTGAGTTTTGTTTCTGTATACTGGTTTGGTGTCTGTGCACTCACAGAGTTACAAAAGTTGCCATCGGCGTAACACAGCCCTCGGGGAAACTTTTGGAAGTTACACTGATCAATGTTGTTGGATCGATAGGAGGTGCATCGATGAAGGATGGATTTAGTCTCACTGATGCCAGCATACATTAGCATATCAGGAGAATAGATAAGGAGTTCACTGATGAAGGAAGTCTCACCAAAGTGTCAGGGGATAGTCGAGCAATGTCAAGTGTATTGGCACATCGGCCAATGTTCACAAGTGCTCTCCATTGATCAAAGTCTTGCCAACAAGGTCACAACTAACCACCATGGTTAAGGCGAGTGGAACTTAACTGCCATTGGGTTATTGGTAGGTGGTTAGAAGATGTGGCTGATAGCAGAATTCTCTCCAAAGACAAAGTGGAGTTGGACTATTGGGTAGAGTTGAGAGATCGGCTAGTGAAGTTGCAAGGTGGCCAATGGGGTATGTTTGGCCAATAAGAATAGATCTCCAAGACATAAGTCACTCTCTCACTGATCAATTTTTTTAACAAGTTGAATGCTTCCATTGTGCGCTCTACATCATATTGGTATTAGAGCCAATATTTGAATTGGAGTAGTGTATGTCAGATGAGGAGATAGAAACTAAGGCTAGCACAATGCCTCCTAGGTCTATGAGCAAAGAAGCCATCAAGAAGATCATAGAGGAGATGCTTGAAGCAAGGTTGAAAGAAGAGAGGCCCAAGGGTAAGAGTAAAGAGGATGGAAGTGCTTTTGATGCAGAAGAAGAAGAAGAGGCAGAGGAGAGCCCTCAAGAATAAGATATGTTTGCAAACCAAAAGGCATTCTTGAAAGCACTCAAAGGTGCTCATGGAGATAGTGGCGATCCAAAGATAAATGTTCCTACATTCAATTGGAAACTAGATGGAGAAGCCCTCATGGATTGGATTGAAATGAGGTTTTATTGTTGTATGTTTGGTGCATTGTCTCATCGAACCTATATGCACCAAACAAGACGATATAAAAAGCTATATGCATGTGATGGAACCGAAAAGATTATGAAATGAGGTTTTATTGTTGTATGTTTCGTGCATTGTATGTATGTTTTAGGTTATACATTTCAATATACATACAATGCGGAACTCAAGAAAGGTTGAAATTTGGTTAAAATGATGCATCATGACTTAAAGTATATCGGAAGATGCATTGCACTTTATATACATTGCAGAGCTGAAAAGTAAGTAAATTGTGGTTTATAAAAATGATAAGTCTGAAGAGGTGATACAAAGGAGTTGTATGTATTCAGCTTTGTATCTAAAAAATGGATACAACTATTGTTGCATTTTGGAAGAGACAATCAGAAAAGTGATGTGGGCTCCACCGTTTGCATATTGGGCTTGTATAAATAACAATATATATCTTCGATATACAAGCCAATATACAAGTTAAAAGGATGCAACTCAGAGATACAAACTAGATGCGAAAAGAAAGTTAAATACTGAAAAGTCTTTATATGTTTGGGGTGCTTGTAGGCAGCCTTATTATAAAGAGGTGAGTAGACTACCTATAAATTGACACCATAGCAAAATGAAGAGGTGAGTAGATAAATTCAAGAACTCTTGGAGAAAGGACTGATTAGAAAGAGTCTTAGTCCATGTGTAGTCACTAATGTACTTGCTCCAAAAAAAGATGGGAAGTGGAGACTATGTATGGATTCAAGGGCCATAAATAATATCACAATAAGGTATAGATTCCCTATGCCAAGGATTGAGGATCTTTTGGACTATCTTGGAGGGTCATGTTATTATTCAAAGATTGATTTGAAATCTCGTTATCATCAAATCATAATTAGGTAGGAAGATGAATGGAAGACTTCCTTCAAGAAAAATGAAGGTCTCTATGAGTGGCTTGTCATGCCATTCAGCCTTAGTAATGCCCCAAGAACATTAATACGTTTGATGAATGAGGTACTTGTTGAATTCATTGGAAAATTTGTAATTATTTATCTTGATGACATACTTGTTTTCAGCAAGACAAAAGAAGAACATGTGAAGCATCTTGGACAAGTGATGAAGAAGTTGCATGAGAATAAGTTGATGATCAACTTGGATAAGTGTGAGTTCATGAAAACTAAACTTGTGTACCTAGGTGTTGTGATTTCTAATGGTTGTTTGAAGATGGACCCCACAAAGGTTGAGGCCATTCTCAATTGGCCTACCCCTAGGACAGTGGGAGATGTTAGAAGCTTCCATGGCTTGGCAACTTTTTATAGGAAGTTCATTGAGGATTCAGTCACATAAGTGCTCCTATTTTTAACACCATCAAGGGTGGAATAAAGTTCAAGGGTGGAATAAAGTGCAAATTTCAATGGACAAAGCAAGTAGATGATAACTTTGAATTGTTAAAGAAGAAAGTGGCTAAATTACCTACATTGGTACTCCTTGATTTTGACAAAGTTTTTGTAGTGGAATGTGATGCAAGTTAACAAGCAATAGGTGCTATTATTAGTCAAGATAGACATCCAGTAGCATTTTTTTCAGAGAAGTTGAATGAGGCTAAACAAAGGTATTCTACCTATGACCTAGAGCTTTATGCAATGGTGCAAGTTCTCAAAAAGTGGAGACATTACTTATTGCCCAAAGAATTCATTGTTTTTATTGATAACCATGCTTTTAGCTTCCTAAATAGTCAAGAAAAGTTGAATAATAGGCATGTTAAGTGAATGGAACAATTGCAAGCCTATACCTTCACTATTAAGCATAAAAAGGGTGTTTCCAACAAAGTGGCTGATGCTTTAAGTAGAAGGATGCTTGTCATACATGAAGTATAGATGGAAAGTATGGGGATAGATTGTTTGAAGGAGTTATACCAGGAGGATGCAGATTTCAAAGCTTCTTATGAAGTTTGTACTAATTTGGGTAACACTTTTCATGGTGAATATTCAGATTTTGTGTTCCAGGAAGGTCTCTTATTCAAGGGTAGTTTGCTATGTGTTCCTAAGTGTTCAATGATGGATAAAATCATCAAAGAGAAGTACAACAGAACCTTAGGAGGACACTTTGGGTTGGACAAGACTCTGGAACAAGTCACTAGATTCTACTATTGGCCAAAAGTACAATCAGATGTAAGGAGATATGTTGCAAGTTATACCATATGTCAAAAGGCCAAAGGTGTGTCTTCTAATGCTAGTTTGTACCAACCCCTTCCTATTCCCAATAGGCTTTGGGAGAGCATTAGTATGGATTTTGTACTTGGTCTTGCTATGACAACAAGGGGTGTGGATAGTGTTTTTGTCATTGTGGATAGATTTAGTAAGATGACTCATTTTGTGCCATGCAAATGCACAAATGATGCATCTCACATTACTGGTCCCTTTTTCAGAGAAGTGGTTAGAATCCATTGTTTGCCCCTTTCAATTGTCACTGATAGAGACTCCAAGTTTGTTGGTCATTTTTGGAGGACCTTATGGAGAAAATTGGGAACACAATTGTCTTTCTCATTAGCCTACCATCCCCAAACTAATGGTTAGACTGAGGTTGTTAATAGGTCCCTAGGAAACCTTCTAAGATGCCTTACCAAGAAGCATGGGTTGGTATGGGACTTGATTATCAGTCAAGTTGAGTATTCTTACAATGATTTAGTGAATAGAAGCACTGTGAAGAGTCCATTTGAAATTGTTTATGGTTTCCATCCAAGAGGACCCCTTGAACTCAAAGACCTACAAGGCTGGGATAAGAGGAGTGCTCTAGGAGAAGATTTTACTGCCACCATGAAGGCAGTTCATGATCAAGTCAAAGTTTAGTTGGAAAAAATAGTCTCCAAATACAAGGATAGAGCAGATCTCAAAAGGAGAGATGTACAATTCAAGGTGGGATATTTGGTGATGGTCTATATAAGGAAGGAAAGGTTTCCTAAAGGATAGCCGACCAAGCTTCTGATGAAGAAAATAGGACCATGCAAGGTAGTCCATAAGTTCAGCCCAAATGCTTATGAAATAGAACTGTCATCTGGTCTTGGTATTTCTCCCATATTCAATGTTTCAGATCTCTTTCCATACAGACCTCCATTGAATGCTAAAGATGGATTAGATGTTTTGATTGAAGATGAAGATTGGGTCAGAGATCTACCTCCAAGTAAGCCTTTACAACTGGAATGCATCTTAGATTACAAGGTTGTCAAAAAGACAGGGAAGGGTGTGTACAAGGAGTACTTGGTCAAGTGGCAGGATCTTCCTGATTTAGAGGCTACATGGAAGAGTGAGGCATACATTTTGAAGCATGGGAAGACACTCCAATAGTTGGCAACTCAAGGGACACAAGTTTTCTTGCAAGGGGAGTATGGTGCAAGAGCACCTTCTCTATGGTGGATCCAATCTTGGATCATTTGGATTCCTATGCATGTCATATTTTGTTTATGTTTTCAATAAGGCTTTTTAAGCCACATCATGTTTGTAATAAGGTTTTTGATGTCAATTTGGTCACTAGACCTATGTAGACCATGTTTTGTTCAAATTTGATGTAATAACACAATGAAAACATGTAGTTTTCTTGTGAGAGGAGAAACCCAATGGCTAACTGTCTTTCAAATCAGTTTGTATGGTTGGGAGCGAGGCTAACTAATGTCTCAAGCCTTCTATAGGTGAAGTATGATGTAACTGGAAGGTAATGAATGAAGAATTGAAATTTTTGGGTGTGTTGAAACACTATTTTTTTTAGTAATTTGATGTAACACCCATTCTGTATGGCCTGTACAGATTATTGATTGCCTGAACCAATTGGAGATGTTGATGCATTGAGGTAGCTTTCATTTGGAAGTAGTCTAGTGTCTTGAAGTGTCCTAGGTTGTAAAATATTATTCTTTGCAAAGACTAGTTAGAAAACCTAGAAACTAGGGTTTTGTGAACAAATGGACTATTGTTCCTTTGTCCACTGAAAGCAAGATTCTCATTTTTAGTGTGATGGAGGAATACAGTGTAAATTTTGTGTTTTCTATGGTTTTGGGTCAAACACCCAAGGATCCAAGGAGTCTAGCTTGAGTTTGACTAGGCATCCCTATGTGACTAGTCATTAAAACAATAGGAAAAGTGTTATTATGTGAGAACAATTAGTGGAGTGGCCAAATTGACAGGTGATCAAGTGTTTATAGAGGATTATAGACCCGCTTCCATTTTGTTGAGTTTTGTTTCTGTAGACTAGTTTGGTGTCTGCATAGTCGCAGAGTTATAGAAGTTGCCATCAGCGTAACACAGCCCTCGAGGAAACTTTTAGAAGTTACACTGATCAACGGTGTTGGACCGATAGGAGGTGCATTAGTGAAGAAAAGATTTAGTCTCACCTACGACAACATACATCGGTGTATCAAGAGAATAGATAAGGAGTTCATAGATGAAGGAAGTCTCACCAAAGTGTCAGGGGATAGTCGAGCGATGTCAAGTGTATCGGCACATTACCCAATGTTCACAAGTGGTCACCGATGATCGAAGTCTTGCTGACAAGGACATGAGTAACCGCCACGGTTAAGGCGAGTGGAACTTAACTGCCATCAGGGTATCGGCAGGAGGTTAGAAGATGCCGCCGATACGAGAAGTCTCTCTATAGAAAAAGTGGAGTTGGGCTGTCAGGGAGAGTTGAGAGATCAGCCAAAGAAGTCGCAAGGTGGCCGATGGGGTATGTTTGGCCAATAAGAATAGATTGCCAAGACATAAGTCACTCTCTCACCAATCAATTTTTTTGACAAGTTGAACGCTTCCACTGTGCGCTCTGCATCACCTAGGTAGGTGAACCTTGAAAGCTGAAGCAGATAAAATGAATGTATGACTCAAATGAATTTAGGTATCTACTCAGAATGGCATAAAGTCTGGAATAGATAAAAGCTTGCAAACTACTTCTACTCCTAATACTAAGATCTGAGATGTAATTATTTGAATAAGATTTTATGGAATCCTAGAGTGGAATTTGTATGACCAGTGTCTATTTCTATTGGCCTAATGGAGTCAAGGTGTATATGATTTATGATTTACTTACTAGTTACAATTCTAATTGTTTGGCACTTGTGTTTGTTTATAGCTTGTATAAACGTGCAAGAATGTGACTGACAAACTCTACTTATTGATCCACTCGATCCTACCAAGTTACTCTGACTTATTGAAAGGATTTTTAATCTTTGCTTGAAGGAACCAATCAACAGAATCACACAATGATAGCAAGTGTATATTGACAAATGGAGTAGATCCTCAATTTGAATAATAAGGCAATATCAAGTTGGAGATAGTATGTAAATCTCATCAATTATAGGGTTATTCTTACTAATCCAAATGTTACTTCCAAGTTACTATAATCAGTCAAAAGGATTTTAATTCTTAAATGGAAAAAAATTAATTTGATTACACGAAAATAGCAAATGTGTCTCAATGAAACTGAAATATCAACTTGGAAACTCAGGTTCAAATAACAGAGAAATAATAATGTGGCGACAACCAAATAATTGTTCATCTCAACAAACAATAGACACCAATATTAAATCACCAATTTATGCATTCTTCTCCATTATACAATTTCAAAAGATTTTACAATATACAACATAATGTTTTATTGCAGCAACTAGTCAATCCATCCAATTCTTTAACTCCTACTTCTCATCATGATGTTTTTTCTAATGTACTGATGATTATCCCTTCTAACTTCATCTGGCATACACACATGATACCTTCTAGGGTTGTCACTCTTGAGACAACCACTCGATGCAACTCTTCACTTAATTAATTATCTTCAGAAAATTAAAACATTTTAATTTAACCTTCTTTGTCTTCGAAATGTTCTGTAATCTCTATTTGAGGATAACAGTATTCTAAATTTGCACCGAATGCATTTGTATATGTCTATTTCACTTTTTCTATAGATACACCACCAGGTTGGATTTTAAGAACATGGGACAATTGCCCTTTAATATCAGATTCATTTTTGGCCAACTATGGGACTTGTATATGCATTTTTTATCATTTTGTATCTCATATACATATGCATATGTGGTTGGCCTCTATATTGTGTTGAATTTGGAACATATATACAAATGCAGACCCCATCAGTTTTATAAAATAGCCTTCTAAATTACCTTCAAGTTTAGATTTTCATCACCTTCTTGTATATCGATTACATATCTTTCATATACAAGCACAAATTTTATTGGGTTTATGAAATAAATTGAAATTATCTTTCAGATCTGCCTTATTATATATCATGTTGTATTACTTTCTTGCATATTGTATACATATATCTCCAACATACATATGTGGTCCTTACTCGATGTATATAATGTTCAAATCTCCAATTATGTCAGGTTTTGTATATTATTCTCTTGTATATTTTCTTTGTATACTGCTATTTGTATGTTATCTTGTATAAGCGCACATACAAAGCATCTTATACAAACCCTCTCTTTACCTTTTATCCCCAGCGATCCTTTTTATTGCTTTCTATATAAGGTATGTATATTAGAAACATACAAGCACCTTGAACATACAAAGACTTTTCAGTATTTAACTTTCTTTTCACATCCAGTTTGTATCTCTTATTTGCATCCTTTTAACTTGTATATCAGCTTGTATATCGAAGATATATATTGTTATTTATACAAGCCCGATATGCAAATGGTGGAACCAACATCACTTTTCTGATTGTATCTTCCAAAATGCAAGAATACTTGTATCTAATTTATAGATACAAAGACAAATACATAGAAACTCCTTTGTATCACCTCTTCAGACTTATCATAGAGAGGACAGAATATCAACAAGGCACTTATATTTTCTGGATTCACCACGCCAACAGAGCACCACATGGTCAATTTTGGATCTTGTTGTAACGAATTCACTTGAAATTATATTTTCTAGCCTTCAAATTGCTTGACTCCCTCTCTCCCCAACTGAGTTGCCAATTCTATTATTATTTTTTCTCGAATCAGCAGAGGGTTAGCCTTGTTCCAATGCATGGGTAGATTCGGCCAACAGCTATGGGAGGTTGCGTGAGCTACCTCCCCTTCACTTCTGGTTCTGCCGCACCAAGGGAGGTATCCCTATTAGCTAAAGATTTGACACTTTGACTCAGCCAATGACAAAAAGATTTAGCTTTTCAGAATAGGTAGAATACTCTCATGTGTGGACCAAAATTTGTATGACAAATCACAAGGTTAGCAACATTCTTGGACATATTTGTCTGGTTAAGGATGAGAGTATGCAGGGGGTTCCTAATCCTACTCCTACAACTAACAAGTTGGAACAATGGAATGGTTTGAATTTGATTGGATGCAAGACAAGGGTTTTGGATCATAACTACTTCACAAGAACAGACCGGTGCCTATCTCAGGGCAAGGAGTCAACTAGACGTATACATAGGAATGGCTTGCAACTATCATTTGAGTTTCAAGGGGTTAGGACTAGTGTTTGCCTTACAAACACCACCCAAGAAAAGGTATTTAACTATCCATATTTACAGATATCCCAGTTGACATACATTCTTCCCCGTAGCTTAACCTAAAACAATTTAATCCACTTCTTGAATGGAAGTTACAGATTAAGCATGTGGTACAGCAGGACTATACCTAAGAATCTAAGAAACCCTTAGCAACCAGATTCAAAAGAAGAAAATGCATACAACAAATGGAGACAGACAAATAAACACATGCAATAATGCATTTTTCATATGCTAACAAGAAAATAAATATATGTGCAAGATACACTTCAGATGCAACTCATAAACTCCACAAAGATACAACAGATAGGAAATGCTCTGTATTTCGTTATTCACACAAAAAGTTGCTCCTGTCTTCAACCACCAAAAAGAGTGACATAGTTTGGCCCTTATACCAAGACTATAAACTTAGCAAAATTAATTACAAGGCAAATCAAAAATTTGCCAGATACAATGCATGATCTGAATGGCACTCAAAATTGAATGCGGCAGAGGGACAAAGAGGAAGGAGCAGGTGGGCTTGGGATCTGAGCAGTCGCCTGAAGATCTTCTTTCATAAAATTGGTGGTTGACCTGTCATTCCACCCAACGTACCCCTGCAAGTGCTGCTATTAAGATCAACCTACCCGCACCCCTCAAAAATGCAGCAACGGATCCATCAGAAGTTTTCCCGCTCAAAAAATGCAGCCACATACAAAGAAAACCTTCGTTGTTGGACATTAAAACACTGCCATCAATTTGCATTCCTCTACTGAGATCATCAGCTCAAAATCATGCTGAAAATTTGCCAACCAATGATAACAAGCCACGTAGGCACTCTACTCCTCTATTGCTGACTTTTCCCCTTTCCTTTTGCCTTTCTCGCCTCTGAATTTCTTTGTATATGCAATCACATATATATACAATTACCATATACAAGGAGGACCCCACCATTCTTTGAAAGCATCGTTGACTTGGACTTCTCATATCGCACATTTCACTTGTATATCAGTCTTGCATATACAATTGTATATGCATACAAGTGGTGGCCCCCCACACTTTACTTATCACCTTGTATGCAAGTGGTGGGCCCGAGGTCTTGCATTTTGCCTTTTGGAAACTTGCATGTGTGACTTGTATATGAGATACAAGTGCCTTTGTATGTGAACTGGGCCTCGCCATTTGTATCTCTGCTGCATGTATCTTTGTATGTCCCCCTTTCCATTGTTCACCTTGTATGTCGCAGATACATACAATGCGCCTTGTGTGTCTGACATGCATTTGTCCTTGTATGTCCGTAATGTACATTCTGCCTTACATACAAGCAAGGAATCTAGCTTGGAATATGTGGCATACATTCTCTCTTGTATGTCTAGAAATGTATATTTTCCTTTGTATGTTGCGCATGTATGTGCTAACATACAACAGAATATACAAGAAAACCCTTGATACATATGTAGAATATTCCTAGAATCTTCAATGCATATTCCACCCTTGTATATTTTTCATTACACATTTCTAATGCATGTAGCTGATGTATGTTCAGACATACAAGCCCGATATACAAGAAACGAATATCCCCAGGAATCTGCAAAAGATTCTGTCCTGCATATGCACCTTTTTTGGACCCAATATATGTTCAGAAATGAATACAACTAAATTATTTCATTTTTTGAACGTTGATATGCATTTTTAAGCTTGTCCACATACATTTGACCTATATGTATATACAAAATAGCCTTGTATATACAAAGACACATGCATATAACTAATTTTTTGCATTTCTTCAACTGCAGAGGCCGAAAGTGTAAGAGTTTTTTGGATTTTTGGGAAGGTGCCTGCATATCTAAATACTTGAAACCCGAATACTTATGTAGGCACCACTAGTAGTTTGAGCCTAAATCCCTAAACATAAATGATTACTAACATAGGCTCTGTCTAGGGACACATGCCTCTTGTAGGCATGGCGAGAACCTCAGAATCTCTAGTTTTGTAGATTGGGCCTTAACCATTGGTCAATAGAGTTAAACACGCACCAACCTACATCATAAAACACATTCATTAAAATTTACTTGGCGGCACAAGGCCACCAAAAAGGAAAAACCAGAGTTTTCCTTTGTCAAAAACCCTGTTTTCTTTTGATTTCTTCAAATGAAGCCTGAAAGCATTTAACCACTTGTAGCACCCAACATTGCAATTGTTTGTGATGCTGCTCCTTTCTCTTTCAACAAGTCTACAGTGAAATTTATAAGCATTTACCATTCTCAGTAGTAGACGATCATCATCATATGAGTCACTGATGCTACTTGGAAGAATAACAGACTCACATAAAATAAATGAATCCACATCAGAAACTTTCCCTTCTTCAAAAAGTAAGAGCTCCTCTGTATCAAACAAACAATATTCAGGCACAAACAACATCTCATAGTCAGATTTATCTTTATAGTCACTTAGATATTCATCATCATTGTGCTTAGCAATTTTATCATTAATGTCCACTTGGAATGTCTCAAAAGAAGGCAGAAATAACTCAGAATGCAGCCCTACACTGAAGGCTTCATAGTCACCCCTGCAACCAACACTATCCCCAACTATATGAGCACACACATCTGTAACCTGTCCATTCACCTCTGAATAGTGACCCTATTTTTCCTCTTCACCAATGCCTTGATAATCAAAATCAAAATTTTCAACCTCTGTACTATGAAGGTGGTCAAAATCTTCAAGGAAACACTCATATTCACCATCCATATATATTTCATCATCTGAAAGGCTCACATATGCATCTGAATGTTGACAATCACTAATGTATTCACTGCCATCCCTTGAAATAGCATCTTCTATATTCAAAGTGAAACTTTGCATATCCACTTCATATAAACAATCAGGAATAACTGGGATACACCTACTGCTGCAAGACACAACCTCATGTATATCTTTGATTTCATCACTTGAAAGGCATTTTATGTCTGCAGGTTTCTCTTCTAGAGACTAACAATAGTCTTTGTTTTCCTCATCATAGGATATGCCTATATTTTCAACATCTTCTTCATGCATCACATCATGGCTGCACATACTATTCTGAAATATATTTCCCTCTACACAATCATCTTTCAATGTACATACTGGGAGGGCAGAAATATATTCACTTTGATAACTGTTTTTACAACTTGCAGCCATGAAACCTACTGGCATTCCATATTTCTCATTGTTTTCAATCCCCATAGCAAATTGGTAGGCCTCGTGAAGTGTGACTGGTTCTTTATCTCTCAATAAATAACTCATTTCTTCATCAAATGCAGCCAAATAAATTGCTAAGCACAATGCATTATTCAGTCTCATGTATTTAGGGATTTGCTTAAGCAACTTAATTAACCTTAGATTAAAGGCTGGAACCAGCTCCTCATCTTCCTTTTGAATATTCATTAAGTGTATGATCAATGAGGCTAAATCAAATCTTTCACCAAACTGCTCTAGGAATGCAATTTCTAAATCTATCCATGAAGAAACTGAACATACAGGCAGGTCTGAAAACCAAACCCTAGCATCATCCTCTAAAGATTGAACAAAGAGTCTCATTACTACATCTTCATCCTCTACCTCATAATCTTCTATTAAATCACAAAATTTTTGCAGATGTTTGTTTGCCAATTCAGAATCTGATCCACTATATTTGGCAAACATTTTGTAATTTTATTTGGAATAGCATTTGGGTAACCACATATTCCTTTAAAATTTAGGGCTTTATACCTCTCAATAAAAAATGATCTTCTTTGAAAGCACAACTAGGTTTGCTGTTCTAAACTCATCATTTTTGAAAAGATGGAATACCTGGAAATATGTTGCAGCATTGGATGGGTTCAATCAACAGAGTCACCACCTCTCATAGAGAGGATAGAATATCAACAAGGCACTTATATTTTCTGGATTCACCACACTAGCAGAGCACCACATGGTAAATTTTGGATCTTGCTGCAACGAATTCACTGGAAACTAGATTTTCCAGCCTTCTAATCACTTGACTCCCTCTCTCCCCAACTGAGTCACCAATTCTATTGTTAATTTTTCCCGAATCGGTAGAGGGTTTGCCTTGTTCCAATGTACAGGTAGATTCAGCCAACAGATACGAGAGGTTGCATGAGCCACCTCCCCTTCACTTCCAGTTCTGCCACACCAAGGGGGGTATCCCTATTAGCTAAAGATTTGACACTTTGACTCACCCAATGACAGAAATATTTAGCTTTTCAGAACAGGCAGAATACTCTCATGTGTGGACCAAGATTTGTATGACAAATCACAAGGTTAGCAACATTCTTGGACATATTTGTCTGGTTAAGGATGAGAGTATGCAAGTCATCCCTAATCCTACTCCTACAACTAACAGGTTGGAACAATGGAATGGTTTGAATTTAATGGTTTGGATGCAAGACGGGGGTTTTGGATGATAACTACTTCACAAGAACAGACCAGTGCCTATCTCAGGGCAAGGAGTCAATTAGACGTATACATAGGAATGGCTTGCAACTGTCATTCGAGTTTCAAGGGGTTAGAACTGGTGTTTGCCTTAAAAACACCACCCAAGAAAAGGTATTTAACTATCCATACTTATAGATATCCCAGTTGACATATATTCTTCTCCATACCTTAACCTAAAACAATTTAATCCACCCCTTGAATGGAAGTTACAGATTAAGCATGTGGTACAGCAGGACTATACCCGAGAATCTGAGAAATCCTTAGCAATCAGATTCAAAAGAAGAAAATGCATACAACAAATGGAGATAGTTAGATAAACACATGCAATAATGCATTTTTCATATGCAATGACAAGAAACTTAATATATGTGCAAGATACACTTCAGATGCAACTCATAAACTCCACAGAGATACAATAGATAGGAAATGCTTTGTATTTCGTTATTCACAAAAAAATGCTCCTGTCTTCAACCACTAAAAAGAGTGACACAGTTTGGCCCTTATACCAAGACTGTAAACTCAGCAAAATTAATTACATGGTAACTCAAAAATTTGCCAGATACAATGCATGATCTGAATGGGACTCAAAATTGAATGCGGCAGAGGGACAAAGATGAAGGAGTAGGTGGGCTCAGGATCTGAGTAGCTGACTGAAGATCTTCTTTCATAAAATTGGTGGTTGACCTATCATTCCACCCAACGTAGCCCTGCAAGCACTGCCATTAAGATTGACCTACCCGCACCCCTCATAAATGCAGCAACGGATCCATCAGAAGTTTTTCCGCTCAAAAAATGCAGCCACATACAAAGAAAACCTTCGTTGTTGGACATTAAAACACTGCCGTCAATTTGCATTCCTCTACTGAGATCATCAGCTCAAAATCATGCTGAAAATTTGCCAACCAATGATAACAAGCCACGTAGGCACTCTGCTCCTCTATTACTGACTTTTCCCCTTTCATTTTGCCTTTCTCGCCTCTGAATTTCTTTGTATATGCAATCACATATATATACAATTACCATATAAAAGGAGGACCCCACCATTCTTTGAAAGCATCGTTGACTTGGACTTCTCATATCGCACGTTTCACTTGTATATCAGTCTTGCATATACAATTGTATATGCATACAAGTGGTGGCCCCCCACACTTTACTTATCACCTTGTATGCAAGTGGTGGGCCCGAGATCTTGCATTTTGCCTTTTGGAAACTTGCATGTGCGACTTGTATATGAGATACAAGTGCCTTTGTATGTGAACTAGGCCTCGCCATTTGTATCTCTGCTGCATGTATCTTTGTATGTCCCCCTTTCCATTGTTCACCTTGTATGTCGCAGATACATACAATGCGACTTGTGTGTCTGACATGCATTTGTCCTTGTATGTCCGCAATGTACATTCTGCCTTACATACAAGCAAGGAATCTAGCTTGGAATATGTGACATACATTCTCTCTTGTATGTCCAAAAATATATATTTTCCTTTGTATGTTGTGCATGTATGTGCTAACATACAACACAATATACAAGCAAACCCTTGATACATCTGTAGAATATTCCTAGAATCTTCAATTCATATTCCACCCTTGTATATTTTTCATTGCACATTTCTAATGCATGTAGCTGATGTATGTTCAGACATACAAGCCTGATATACAAGCAGAGCTGATATACAAGCAACGAATATCCCCTGGAATTTGTGAAAGATTCCCTCTACATATGCACCTTTTTTGGACCCAATATACATTCAGAAATGCATACAACTAAATTATTTCATTTTTTGAAAGTCGATATGCATTTTTAAGCTTGTCCACATACGTTTGACCTGTATGTATATACAAAACAACCTTGTATATACAAAGACACATGCATATAACTAATTTTTTGCATTTCTTCAACTGCAGAGGCCGAAACTGTAAGATTTTTTTGGATTTTTGGTAATGTGCCTGCATATCTAAATGCTTGAAACTTGAATACTTATGTAGGCACCACCAGTAGCTCAAGCCTAAAACCCTAAACATAAATGATTACTAACAGGAATGTATAACCTGAAACATACATTCAATGCACCAAACATACAACAATAAAACCTCATTTCATAATCTTTTCAGTTCCATGACATGCATATAGCTTTGTATATCATCTTGTTTGGTGCATATTATTAGGGAGAGTCTTGTCGATGAGTGTAATCCTTATTTCTATCAGAGTAAGATATGTTATTGGAGTAACTTATTTCAAGCCACCCGATCGTGGTTATCTCCCCAATAGCCCTTTACACTCCTTATTGGAGAGACCTTCACAGTATGTCATTGACATCATTGTGAGTATTGCTTTAGCCAGACTCATAAACTTTGTTCTAATTTACGTGTTCTCACCGATGGATCTTTGCTATAGGATGACATAAACCCTACGCTATATCAAATTGTTTTTACTTTCTTTCACAAAGAATCTTCCAAGCATTTTGCACCAAGGGGGTTTGTCATAGGCAATACATAGTGGATTCTTTGAATTTTCCTTTCTAAGTGACCTTCATCTCTTGACTACTCCATTTTCATCGTTGTTGAACACTAACCACTAATGATATCTTTCCCTTTTGAAAGTTCATTACGTCTTTGGAAAAAAGTCTATTCTTTGTGCTGAGGGAGTTGTTTCTTCTGTCATTTCTTAGCATCTGCTTCAAAAAAGAAGAGCCGTGACCTGTAACATATAATGGACATCTTGGGGCTTCTTTTCTCTTTCAGCTTCTTTGCGACTATATTTCTGAGTTCTAAAATTAATTTCTACACGTACGGGACCTAAAATTTTGCTGAAAAATTGTATGAAATTTTAGGTCCCAACGGTGGCTCTGTCTGGGGATGTATGCCCCTTGTGGGCATAGCAAGACCCTAGCTCTCTAGGGAGCAAACCAGTGCCTACTCCATTGGGCAATAGAGTCTACTTCTTTTTTCCCTAATCTGATATAGTTTGAAGAATCATATCACAGTAGATGGTTCAATGCCACCACAAAAGAAAAAGCCATGTTTCCCTCTGTCAAAAATCTGATTTTCATCATGTTGTGGTGAAGCTGATCTGTCACTCTTTTTAAAGCTCATCTAATTGAATGCATTCATATCTTTGATCAACTTTCTATGCTCAATGTTGCTGCTATATTTTTTGTTATTGTGCAGCTGAAATTCAAGTATAATCTACACAACCTCATTTCTATGTGATATATTTTTGCCACATCAAGAGTATCCCTCTTCAATGCAACATTTTTCATTATTCTGCTTACTGTCATGCCTTGTAAGTTGACCTCTTGGCTGATCTGGAAACTCAGGGTGCTCATTGTTCTCTTCATCATCATCACAATAATCAACTATGCTCATTTCATCATATGGCTTCCCTTCATTTATGGACTCATCATCAGTATTATAAGCATATTCATTTTCCTGACTATGCAAAAGCATTTCATCCTCTTCATAGAACGGGTTTGCATACACATGAAATTCATGTTCTGGCATACCTTGGCAAATTGTCATCTGATCTTCTTTTGCTTTTTCATCATACAATGCATTTGAAAAAATCTAAAAATTATTTTCAAATATATCCATTTCCTCCTCATCTAGAGGCTGTCATGTTTGCTGAGAACAATCATCCTCTTCCTCATCAAATTGTTGATTTAGGTATTGTGGTGGGTGGGCTGGGACAAAAGGAAAATCCAAATTCTAAAGATTATTCTCATTTTTAGGTATATGTTGTGGCTCCAAGTCTTGTGCAAAATTCTAATAATTGCAATCATGATCCCTGGTGAAGATTTAGTATTTTAGAACTTCAACATCATTTAAATTTGGAATATCATCATGAAATTTTTTTCTTGCATATGTCTCATTTACTGGCTGCATTGCTTGATCAGATTCTCCATATTAATCTTCATAATACTCGCTGTAGCGGCTAAGGAATAGTCTTTGAGATCTTCCCATGAAGAGATACTTTGCATAGGTAAGTCTATAAACCAATCCCTTATGTCATCCCTCAAAGATCTTGAAAAACACCTCATAATGACATCTTCTAGAAAAGTCCAAAATGAAATCCCAGAATCGTTGTACATTCTTGTGAGCTGATTCATACCATTCTCCATGAAATTTAGGGACATGCTTTAGTATTTCTGTCAACTCACATGGATAAGGATTTGGGTAGCCCTAGATACTATTGCAGTTAAATGGTTTATCGATGGCCGAGATAAAGTTTGGAGGGCCGTATGGGTTTTGATAGATGATTGATCTTTGGTCAGGGAATATGGGATATGCATTTATTTGGTATGAGGCTTGTGGTAAATAATTGTTTTGTTGTGGATGGTATGCACTATATCCATTGCCTAAATCATGGAACACTTGTGAGTTCAAAGGATCATTATACCCATTTTGATTAGTTGTTGGTATAAATTGTAATGAACTCGAAGCTAGTTTGGCTTTTAATCATTATATTTCTTGAATCAGCCATTTTTTTCTCCTTGACAACTCCAACAGTTCCTCTTCTTTTGAAATATTCATTTTGACTACTGATGGTGCTGTTTACAAGTTTTATTTTATATTCTTCATTGAATTCCTTTTCAGAGTCACCACCTCTTATCAAAAGAGGACTATTTTTTTCTTTTTTGGGTCCTTCTTTCCAGTAGAGTTACCAATTCATGTCAGAATTCAAAAGTTTACTGATTCTGTAATGAGATGGTCTTTAACCATATTCTAGATTACTCCCCAGTAGAGTCACTAATTTGTTGGGTCTCAAAAATGCAAGTTACAAACCCTAAGAGGATGCCAGGCTCTATGATCAAATTTGCAACATTTTTGAACCAACTAACGGAGTTAACCTAGATGGTTGACGACTCCCTGCACTTCAGGGTCTGCTAAACCTAGTGGTGCAAGAGTACCTTCTCTATGGTGGATCCAATCTTGGATCATTTGGATTCCTATGCATGTCATGTTTTTTTTGTATTTTGAATAAGGATTTTTAAGCCACATCATGTTTGTAATAAGGTTTTTGATGTCAATTTGGTCACTAGACCTATGTAGACCATGTTTTGGTCAAGTTTCATGTAATAACACAATGAAAACATGTAGTTTTCTTGTGAGAGGAGAAACCCAACGGCTAACTATCTTTCAAATCAGTTTGTATGGTTGGAATGGAGGCTAACTAATGTCTCAAGCCTTCTATAGTGAAGTATGATGTATCTTGAAGGCAATGAATGAAGACTTGGAATTTTTGGGTGTGTTGAAACACTATTTTTTCTGAGTAATTCGCTATAATAATCATTATATAGGGCTTGTACAGATAGTTTATTCCCTAAACCAATTGGATATTTTGATGCATTGAGGTAGCTTTCATTTGGAAGTAGTCTGGTCTCTTGAAGTGTTGTATGTTGTAAGATATTTTTCTTTTTGCAAAGACTAGTCAGAAAACCTAGAAACTAGGGTTTTGTGAACAAATGGACTGTTGTTCCTCCATCCACTAAAAGAAAGATTCTCATTTTTAGTGTGATGGAGGAATATAGTGTAAATTTTTTGTTTTCTATGGTTTTAGGTCAAACACCCAAGGATCCAAGGAGTCTTGCTTGAGTTTGACTAGGGATCTCTATGTGACTCATCATTGAAACAATAGGAAAAGTGCTATTATCCGAGAACAGTTAGTGGAGTGGCCAAATTGATAGGTGATCAAGTGTTTATAGAGGATTATAGACCCCCCTCCATTCTATTGAGTTTTGTTTCTATATACTAGTTTGGTGTCTATGCAGTCACAGAGTTACAGAAGTTGCCATCGGTGTAACATAGCCCTCGGGGAAACTTTTGGAAGTTACATCAATCAACGGTGTTGGACCGATAGGAGGTGCATCGGTGAAGAACAAGTTTAGTCTCACCAATGACAGCATACATTAGCATATCAGGAGAACAGATAAGGAGTTTTCCAATGAAGGAAGTCTAACCAAAGTCTTAGGGGATAGTCGAGTGATGTCAAGTGTATCGGCACATCGGCCCATGTTCACAAGTGGTCACCAATGATCGAATTCTTATCGACAAGGTCACAACTAACCGCCACGATTAAGGCAAGTGGAACTTAACCACCATCGGGGTATCAACAGGAGGTTAGAAGACGTCATCGATAGGAGAAGTCTCTCCAAAGACAAAGTGGAGTTCGGTTGTCAGGGAGAGTTGAGAGATTGGCTAGAGAAGTCACAAGGTGGTCGACGGGGTATGTTTGGCCGATAAGAATAGATTGCAAAGACATAAGTCACTGTCTCACTGATTAGTTTTTTTGACAAGTTGAACACTTCCATTTTGCACTCTGCATCATATTGGTATTAGAGCCAATATTTGAATTGGAGCAGTGTATGTCAGACGAGGAGATAGAAACTAAGGCTAGCATAATGCCTCCCAAGTCTATGAGCAAAGAAGCCATCAAGAAGATGGTAGAGGAGATGCTTGAAGCAAGGTTGATAGAAGAGATGCCCAAGGGTAAGAGTAAAGAGGATGGAAGTGCTTCTGATGCAGAAGAAGAAGAAGAGGCAGAGGAGAGCCCTCAAGAATAGGATATGTCTGCAGACCAAAAGGCATTCTTGAAAGTACTCAAAGGTGCTCATGGAGATAGTGGAAATCCAAAGATGGATGTTTCGACATTTAATGGGAAACTAGATGGAGATGCCCTCATGGATTCGATTGAAGCCATGTGCAACTATTTTGACTTCAAGGAGTATAGTGACAGCAAGAAAGTCAAGTTTGCTAAGACAAGATTGAGAGGTTCTGCCCTAGTTTGGTGGAACTATATGCAAGGTGAAAGAGAGAAAGTTGGAAAGAACCATATCACCAAATGGATTAGAATGGTGGCCATGCTAAGCGACAAGTTCATACCATCTGATTATGAGCTGCAGACCATTAGGAAGTTTAATCATCTTAGACAAAAGGATATGGATGTGGCTACATATACTGAAGAATTTCATAGATTGAGCATGAGAGTCAATCAGAAGGAGGAGGAGAAAGAGATGGTGGCTAGATATCTTGATGGCTTGAGGCATAACATAAAAGATGAATTTAGTATGGTGGTTCCTAAAACAATGGATGAGTGTTTTCAATTAGCCTCTAGGGCAGAGGAGAAGTTGAAAAGAAAGAGTGATCAAAACACTAGAGGAAGAGGTGGCAGAAATAATAGGGGAAGAGGTAGTTTTGGTAGAGAATAGTCAAGTAGAAATGAAAACCCATGTCAACAAGAGTCTCATTCTGATGTAGAACATAGAGGTGGTGGTTTTAGAGGTTGGAGAAGACCAAATGGCAGAGGTAGAAGTGGTGGTGCAGGCAGAGGACTTGGAGTTTTCACTGGTAGATGCTATGGATGCAATCAAGTAGGCCATACATGAGCAAATGCCCTGAGAAGGAATTAGTTGTTGAAAGATGAGGATTACCAAAGTGTGAATTCACCCATTGGTATTGCTGCACCAGTCCTTGAAGGAGAGAACATGATGATCAAGAGGACCTTGATGAAGATGACATTGAAGCAAGAGCCCTCACAAAGGAAGACTCTCTTCAAAACCCAAGGTATAGCATATGGTAAACTTTGTAAAATCATTGTTGATTCAGGTTCTACTGAGAATATAGTGTCTACTAAAATGGTAGAGAAGTTTAAATTGAAAGGCTTCCCCATGTTAGTCCTCATAAAATCTCTTGGTTGAATAGGAGTCAAAATTACATGGTAGAAGAACAAACTTGGGTTGAGTTTGAGATAGGTTATTATAAGGACAAGGTCCTATGTGAGATTATTCCTATGGATGCTTGTCACCTTCTTCTTGGACATCCATGGCAGTATGATGTGAAGGCACAACATGATGGTGAGAAGAACACATACCTCATCACCAAGAATGGAAGGAAGTTTAGGATGGATCCTATGCAAGAGCAGATTGGAGAGAAGAGTAATGACACCAATGTCAAGATGGTTAGTGGCAAAGAGTTCTTACACCTCATGAAGGAGAAGGATACCCAAGTGTATGCCTTGGTAATGAATCCTAAAGATGAATTAGGTCAGCAAGACAAAAAGCAGAAAGAGATTCCACTAGAAGTGCAACAATTGTTGGATAAGTACCAAGATCTTGTGGTAGAGGATACTCCTAGCTCCTTACCACCCATGAGAGATATAAGTCATCAAATTGACTTGATCCTAGGTGCCACATTGCCCAATAATGCTGCCTATAAATTGACACCATTGAAAAACGAAGAGGTGAGTAGACAAATTCAAGAACTCTTAGAGAAAGAATTGATTAGAAAGAGTCTTAGTCCATGTGTAGTCCCTAGTGTACTTGCTCCAAAAAAAGATGGGAAGTGGAGACTATGTATGGATTCAAGGGCCATAAATAAGATCACAATAAGGTATAGATTCCCTATGCCAAGGATTGAGGATCTTTTGGACTATCTTTGAGGGTCATGTTATTATTCAAAAATTGATTTGAAATCTAGTTATCATCAAATCAGAATTAGGCAGGGAGATGAATGGAAGACTGCCTACAAGACAAATGAAGATATCTATGAGTCGCTTGTCATGCCATTCGACCTTAGCAATGCCCCAAGCACATTCATGCATTTGATGAATGAGGTACTTGTTGAATTCATTGGCAAATTTTTAATTGTTTATCTTGATGACATACTTGTTTTCAATAGGACAACAGAAGAACATGTGAAGCATCTTGGACAAGTGATGAAGAATTTGCATGAGAATAAGTTGATGATCAACTTGGATAAGTGTGAGTTCATGAAAACTGAACTTGTGTACCTAGGTTTTGTGATTTCTAATGGTTGTTTGAAGATGGACCACATAAAGGTTAAGGCCATTCTCAATTGGCCTACCCCTAGGATAGTGGGAGATGTTAGAAGCTTCCATGGCTTGGTAAATTTTTATAGGAAGTTCATTAGAGGATTCAATCACATAAGTGTTCCTATTCTTAACACCATCAAGGGTGGAATAAAGTGCAAATTTCAATGGACAAAGCAAGCAGATGATAGCTTTGAATTGTTAAATAAGAAAGTGGTTGAATTACCCACATTGGTACTCCCTAATTTTGACAAAGATTTTGTAGTGGAATGTGATGCAAGTCAGAAAGCAATAGGTGTTGTTCTTAGTCAAGATGGACATCTAGTGGCCTTTTTTTTAGAGAAGTTGAATGAGGCTAAATGAAGGTATTCTGCCTATGACCTAGAGCTTTATGCATGGTGCAAGCTCTCAAAAAGTGGAGACATTATTTACTACCCAAAGAATTCATTGTTTTTACTGATAACCATGCTCTTAGCTTCCTAAATAATTAGAAAAGTTGAATCATAGGCATCTTAAGTGGATGGAACAGTTGCAGGCCGATACCTTCACTATTAAGGATAAAAAGGGTGTTGCCAACAAAGTGGTTGATGCTTTAAGTAGAAGGATGCTTGTCATACATGAAGTATAGATGGAAAGTATGGGGATAGATTGTTTGAAGGAGTTATACAAGGAGGATGCAGATTTCAAAGCTACTTATGAAGTTTGTGCTAATTTAGATAACACTTCTCATGGTGAATATTCAGATTTTGTGTTACAGGAAGGTCTCTTATTCAAGGGTAGTTTGCTATGTGTTCCTAAGTGTTCAATGAGGGATAAAATCATCAAAGAGAAGCACAACAGAACCTTGGGAGGACACTTTGGGTTGGACAAGACTTTGGAACAAGTCACTAGATTCTACTATTGGCCAAAAGTACAATCAGATGTAAGGAGATATGTTGCAAGTTGTACCATATGTCAAAAGGCCAAAGGTGTGTCTTCTGATTCTGGTTTGTACCAACCCCTTCCTACTCCCAAAAGTCCTTGGGAGAGCATTAATATGGATTTTGTACTTGGTCTTCCTAAGACAGCAAGGGGTGTGGATAATGTTTTTGTCATTGTGGACAGATTTAGTAAGATGGCTCATTTTGTGCCATGCAAATGCACAAATGATGCATCTCGCATTGCTAGTCTCTTTTTCAGAGAAGTGCTTAGAATCCATGGTTTGCCCCTTTCAATTGTCATTGATAGAGACTCCAAGTTTGTTCATCATTTTTGGAGGACCTTATGGAGAAAATTGGGAACACAATTATCTTTCTTATCAGCCTACCATCTCCAAACTGATGGTTAGACTAAGGTTATTAATAGTTCCCTAGGAAACCATCTAAGATGCCTTACCAAGCAGCATGGATTGGCATGGGTCTTGATTATTAGTCAAGCTGAGTATGCTTACAATGATTTAGTGAATAGAAGCACTGGGAAGAGTCCATTTGAAATTGTTTATGGTTTCCATCCAAGAGGACCACTTGAAATCAAACACCTACAAGATCTGGATAAGAGGAGTGCTCTAGGAGAAGATTTTACTACCACCATCAAGGTAGTTCATGATCGAGTCAAAGTTCAGTTGGAAAAAACAATCTCCAAATACAAGGATAGGGTAGATCTCAAAAGGAGAGATGTACAATTCAAGGTGGGAGATTTGGTGATGGCCTATCTATGGAAGGAAAGGCTACCTGAAGGATAGCCAACCAAGCTTTTGATGAAGAAAATAGGACCATGCAAGGTAGTGCATAAGTTCAACCCAAATGCTTATGAAATAGAACTGCCATCCAGTCTTGGTATTTCTCCCATATTTAATGTTTCAGACCTCTTTCCATATAGACCTCCATTAAATGTTGAAGATGGGTCCACTGCTATGATTGAAGATGAATATTGGGTCAGAGATCTACTTTGAAGTAAGCCTTTACAACTGGAATGCATCTTAGATTCCAAGGTTGTCAAAAAGACAAGGAAGGGTGTGTACAAGGAGTACTTGGTCAAGTGGTAGGATCTTCCTGATTCAGAGGCTACATGGATGAGTGAGGCAGACATTTTGAAGCATGGGAAGACACTCCAATAGTTGGCAACTCAAGGGACTTGAGTTTTCTTGTAGGGGGAGTATGGTGCAGGAGCACCTTCTCTATGGTGGATCCAATCTTGGAACATTTGGATTTGTATGCATGTCATGTTTTTCTAATGTTTTAAATAAGGCTTTTTAAGCCACATCATGTTTTTAATAAGGTTTTTGATGTCAATTTGGTCACTAGACCTATGTAGACCATGTTTTGGTCAAGTTTGATGTAATAACACAATGAAAACATGTAGTTTTCTTGTGAGAGGGGAAAACCAATGGCTAACTATCTTTCAAATCAGTTTGTGGTTGGGAGGAAGGCTAATTAATGTCTCAAGCCTTCTATAGGTGAAGTATGATGTAACTAGAAGGCAATGAATGAAGAATTGGAATTTTTGGGTGTGTTGAAACACTATTTTTTCTGAGTAATTCTCTGTAACAATCATCCTATAGGGCCTGTATAGATAGTTGATTGCCTAAACTAATTGGAGGTGTTGATGAATTGACGTAGCTTTCATTTGGAAGTAGTCTGGTGTCTTGAAGTGTTGTAGGTTGTAAGATATTGTTCTTTTTGCAAAGGCTGGTCAGAAAACCTAGAAACTAGGGTTTTGTGGACAAATGGACTGTTGTTCCTCTGTCCACTGAAAGAAAGATTCTCATTTTTAGTGTGATGGAGGAATACAGTGTAAATTTTGTGTTTTCTGTGGTTTTGGGTCAAACACCCAAGGATCCAAGGAGTTTGGGTTGAGTTTGACTAGGCATCTCTATGTGACTAGTCATTTAAACAATAGGAAAAGTGTTGTTGTACGAGAATAGTTAGTGGAGTGGCTGAATTAATGAGTTATCAAGTGTTTACAGAGGATTATAGACCCCCTTCCATTATTTTGAGTTTTGTTTCTGTCTAATGGTTTGGTGTCTACGCAGTCACAGAGTTACAAAAGTTGCCATCGGCATAACACAGCCCTCTGGGAAACTTTTGGAAGTTATACCGATCAATGGTGTTGGACTGATAGGAGGTGCATCAGTGAAGAATGGCTTTAGTCTCACCAACGATAGCATACATCACATATCGAGAGAACAGATAAGGAGTTTGTCGATGAAGGAAGTCTCACTGAAGTGTTGGGGGATAGTCGAGTGATGTCAAGTGTATCGGCACATCGGCCAATGCTCACAAGTGGTCACCAATGATCGAAGTCTTGCCAACAAGGTCAGGACTAACCACCAAAGGGGTATTGGTAGGAGGTTAGAAGACACCGCCGATAGGAGAAGTCTCTCTAAAGACAAAGTGGAGTTGGGATGTCAAGGAGAGTTGAGAGATCGGCCAAAGAAGTTGCAAGGTGGCCAACGGGGTAGGTTTGGCTGATAAGAATAGAACACCAAGACATAAGTCAGTCTCTCACCGATTAATTTTTTTGACAAGTTGAATGCTTCCACTATGCACTCGGTATCACCTAAGCAGGTGAACCTTGAAAGCTGAAGTAGATAAAATGAATGTATGACTCAAATGAATTTAGGTATCTACTCACAATGGCATAAAGTGTGGAATAGATAAAATATTGCAAACTACTTCTACTCCTAATACTAAGATCTGAGATGTAATTGTTTGAATAAAATTTTATGGAATCCTAGAGTGGAATTCGTATGACCAGTGTCTATTTCTATTGGGCTAATGGAGTCAAGCTGTATATGATATATGATTTACTTACTGGTTACAATTCTAATTGTTTGGCACTTGTGTTTGTTTATAGCTTGTATAAACATGCAAGAATGTGACTGACAGACTCTACTTATTGATCCACTCAATCCTATGAGGTTACTATAACTTATTGAAAGGATTTTTAATCCTTTCTTGAAAGAACCAATCAACAATATCACACAATGACAACAAGTTTGTATTGACAAATGGAGTAGATCATCAATTTGAATAACAAGGCAATGTCAAGTTGGAGACAGTATGGCAATCTCGTCAATCATAGGGCTATTCTTACTTATCCAAATGTTACTTCCAAGTTACTATAATCAATCAAAAGGATTTTAATTCTTTAATGGAAAACAATTAATTTGATTACATGAAAACAACAAATGTGTCTCAATGAAACTAAAATATCAACTTGGAAACTCAGGTTCAAATAATAGAGAAATAACAATGTGGAGACAAGCAAATAATTGTTCAGCTCAACAAATAATAGACACCAATATTAAATCACCAATTTATGCATTCTTCTCCATTATATAATTTTGAAAGATTTTAGAATATACAACATAATGTTTTATTTTGGCAACTAGTCAATCCATCCAGTTATCTAACTCCTACTTCTCATCATGATGTTTTTTCTAATCTACTGATGATTATCCCTTCTGACTTCATCTGGCATATATACATGATACCTTCTAGGTTTGTGACCCTTGAGACAAGCACTTGATGCAACGCTTCACTTAATTAATTATCTTCAATAGATTAAAACATTTTAATTGTGACCTTCTTTGTCTTCGAAATGTTCTGTAATCTCTATTTAAGGATAACAATATTCTGAATTTGCACCAGATGCATTTGTATATGTCTATTTCACTTTTTCAGTAGATACAACACCAGGTTGGATTTTAAGAACATGGGACAATTGCCCTTTAATATCAGATTCATTTTCGGCTAGTTGTATATGCAATTTTTATCGTTATGTATCTCATATACATATGCATATGTGGTTGGCCTCTATATTGTGTTGAAATTTCCTTCCTTTGAATATTTGCATTTGTATATTGTATATCATATGAATTTGGAACATATATACAAATGCGGACCCCATCAGTTTTATAAAACAATGTTCTAAATTACCTTCAAGTTCGGCTTTTCATCACCTTCTTGTATATAGAATACATATCTTTCATATACAAGCGCGGATTTTATTGGGTTTATGAAATAAATTGAAATTATCTTTCGGAACCACCTTTGTATATATCTTATTGTATTACTTTCTTGCATATCGTATACATATATCTCCAACATACATATGTGGTCCTCACTTGATGTATATAATGTTAAAATCTCTAATTATGTTGGGTTTTGTATATTATTCTCTTGTATATTTACTTTGTATATTGTTGTTTGTATGTTATCTTGTATAAGTACACATACAAAGCATCTTATACAAACCCTCTCTTTACCTTTTATTTCCAGCAATGCTTTTTATTCCTTTGTATATCAAGTATGTATATTAGAAACATACAAGCACCCCAAACATACAAAGACTTTTTAGTATTTAACTTTCTTTTTGCATCTGGTTTGTATCTCTTATTTGCATTCTTTTAACTTTTATATTAGCTTGTATATCGAAGATATACATTGTTATTTATACAAGCCCGATATGCAAATGGTGGAGCCCACATCACTTTTCTGATTGTATCTTCCAAAATGCAACAATACTTGTATCCAAGTTTTAGATACAAAGCCAAATACATACAAAATCCTTTGTATCACCTCTTTGGACTTATCATTTTTATAAACCATAGTTTACTTACTTTTCGGCTCCGCGATGTATATAAAGTGCAATGCATCTTCCAATATACTTTAAGTCATGATGCATCATTTTAACCAAATTTCAACCTTTCTTGAGTTTTACATTGTATGTATATTGAAATGTATAACCTAAAACATACATACAATGCACGAAACATACAATAATAAAACCTCATTTCATAATCTTTTCAGTTCCGTGACATGGATATAGCTTTGTATACTGTCTTGTATGTTTCCCTTTGCCAAACATACAAACTCAAAATACATCCGATGGACTTGACCAATACTTATTTAAACTCTTCTCTCTGTTGGGTCTAGTTCTATGAAAAGTCATTAGGTCCAGATCTTCATGCATCTGCATATTTGTATCTGCATGCTTTATGAGCTTTGTATCTTGTATACATATAAACAACTATACAAAACTTTTGATCATTCATATTTCATTTGTAAATTTGTATCACCTAGACATCTTCAAGATCTACCCAATGTAGAAGTGGGCATGGTTATTATCAGCGTGACTTTCTTCATCGCTGTGTGAATAATCTTCTTCCCCGACCTCCTAAGTGTTACCGATATGATTATCAGGGAGAATCTCATCAATGAGTGCAATCCTTATTTCTATCAGAGTAAGATATGTTATTGGAGTAACTTATTTCAAGCAACCCAATCATGGTTATCTCCCTAATAGCCCTTTACATTCCTTATCAAAGAGATCTTCATAGTATGTCATTGACATCATTGTGAGTATTGCTACGGCTAGACTCATAAACTTTGTTCCGATTTACCTGTTCTTGCCGATGGTTCTTTTCTATACGATGACACTAAACATAAGCTATATCACATTATTTTTACTTTCTTTCACAAAGAATCTTCCAAGCATTTTGCACCAAGGGGGTTCGTCAGAGGCAACACATACTAGATTCTTTCATTTTTCCTTTTTGAGTGACCTTCATCTCTTGACTGCTCCATTTTCATCATTGTTGAACACTGTCCACTAATGATATCTTTCCCTTTTAAAAGTGCATTGTTCTTCAGAAAAAAGTCTATTCTTTGTGTTGAGGGAGTTGTTTCTTCTGTCATTTCTTAGCATCTGCTTCAAAAAAGAAGAGCCATGACCTGCAACATATACTAGACATCTTGGGGTTTCTTTTCTCTTTCAGCTTCTTTGTGGCTATATTTCTGAGTTCTTAAATTGATTTCTACACATAGGGGACCTAAAATTTTGCCAAAAAACTATATGAAATTTTAGGTCCCAACAGTGGCTCTATCTGGGGATGTATGCCCCTTGTGGGCATAGAAAGATCCAAAGTCTCTGGGGAGTAGACCAGTGCCTACTCCGTTGGGAAATAGAGTCTACTTCTTTTTGCCCTAATCTACTATAGTTTAAAGAATCATATCACAATAGATGGTTCAATGCCACCAAAAAAGAAAAATCCATGTTTCCTTCTGTCAAAAATCTAATTTTCATCACGCTGTGGTGAAGTCAATCCGTCAATATTTTTAAATCTCATATGATTGAATGCATTCATATCGTTGATCAACTTTCTATGCTCAATGTTGCTAGTATATTTTTTCTTATTGTGCAGCTAAAATTCAAGTATAATATGCACAACCTCATTTCTATGTGATATTTTTTTGCTACATGAAGAGTATCCCTCTTCAGTGCAACATTTTTCATTATTTTGCTTATTGTCATGCCTTGTAAGTTGACCTCTTAGCTGATCTGGAAATTGGGGGTGCTCATTGTTCTCTTCATCATCATAACAATAGTCAACTGTGCTCATTCATCATATGACTTCCCTTCATTTATGGACTCATCATCAGCATATTTATTTTCCTAACTATCTGAAAGCATTCCATCCTCTCCATAGAACAAGTTTGTATACACACAAAATTTGTGTTCTGGCATACCTTTGCAAAATTTCATCTGATCTTCTTTTACTTTTTCATCATAGAATGGGTTTGAAAAATTCTGAAAATGATTTTCAGATATTTGCATTTCCTCCTCATCGTGAGGTTGTCCTATTTGCTGAGAACAATCATCCTCTTCCTCCTCAAACTATTGATTTAGGTATTGCGGTGGGTGGGCTGGGACAAAAGGAAAATCCATATTCTAAAGATTACTCTCATTTTTAGGTATATGCTATGGCTCCAAGTCTTGTAAAAAATTCTAATACTTGCAATCATGATCCCAGGTGAAGATTTGGTATTTTAGAATTTCATCATCATTTAAATCTGGAATATCATCATGAAAATTTTTGCTTGCATATGTCTCATTTACTGGCTGCATTACTTGATCAGATTCTCCATATTCATCACATAATAGTCACTGTAGCGGCTAAGGAATAGTCTTTTGAGATCTTCCCATGAAGAGATACTTTGCATAGGTAAGTCTATAAACAAATACCTTGTGTCATCCCTCAAAGATCTTGAAAAATAGCGCATAATGACATCTTCTAGAAAAATCTGAAAGTCTAAAATGAAATCCCAGAATCGTTGTACATGCTTGTGAGCTGATTCATACCATTCTCCATGAAATTTAGTATTTCTATCAACTCACGGGGATAAGGATTTGGGTAGGCCTGGATACTATTGCAGTTAAATGGTTTATCAATGGCTAAGATAAAGTTTGGAGGGCCATATGGGTTTTGATAGATGATTGATCTTTGGTTAGGGAATACGGGATAAGCATTTATTTGGTATGAGGCTTGTGGTAAATAATTGTTTTGTTGTGCATGGTATGCACTATATCCATTGCCTTAATCATGGAACACTTGTGAGTTCAAAGGAGCATTATACCCATTCTCATTAGTTGTTGGTATATGTTGTAATGAACTTGAAGCTAGTTTGGCTTTTAATCATTGTATTTCTTGAATCAGCTATTTTTTTCTCCTTGACAACTTCAATAGTTCCTCTTCTTCAGATATATTCATTTTGACTACAGATGGTGTTGTTTACAAATTTGTATTTTATATTCTTCATTGAAATCCTTAGAGTCACCACCTCTTATCAAAAGAGGACTGATTTTTTCTTTTTCGGGTCCTTCTTGCCAGCAAAGTTTCCAATTTATGTCATAATTCAAAATTTTACTGACTCTATAATGAGATGATCTTTAACCGAATTCTGGATTACTCCCTAGTAGAGTCGCCAAGTTGTTGGGTCTCAAAAATGTAGGTTACAAACCCTAAGAGGATGTCAGGCTGTATGCTCAGATTTGCAACGTTTTTGAACCAACTAATGGAGTTAACCTAAATGGTTGATGACTCCCTGGACTTTAGCTCTACTAGACGTAGGCAGGTGAACCTTGAAAGCTGAAGCAGATAAAATGAATGTATGACTCAAATGAATTTAGGTATCTACTCACAATGGCATAAAGTGTGGAATAGATAAAAGCTTGCAAACTACTTATACTCCTAATACTAAGATCTGAGATGTAATTGTTTGAATAAGATTTTATGGAATCCTAGAGTGGAATTTGTTTGACCAATGCCTATTTCTACTGGGCTAATGGAGTCAAGGTGTATATGATATATGATTTACTTACTGGTTACAATTCTAATGGTTTGACACGTGTTTCTTTATAGCTTGTATAAACGTGCAAGAATGTGACTGACAGACTCTACTTATTGATCCACTCGATCCTACCAAGTTACTATGACTTATTGAAAGGATTCTTAATCCTTTCTTGAAGGAACCAATCAACAAAATCACACAATGATAGCAAGTGTGTATTGACAAATGGAGTATATCCTTAATTTGAATAACAAGTCAATATCAAGTAGAAGACAGTATGGCAATCTTGTCAATTATAGGGCTGTTCTTACTGATCCAAATGTTACTTCCAAGTTACTGTAATCAATCAAAAGGATTTTAATTCTTTAATGGAAAACAATTAATTCGATTACACAAAAACATCAAGTGTGTCTTGATGAAACTGAAATATCAACTTAGAAACTCAGGTTCAAATAATAGAGAATAACAATGTGGAGACAACTAAATAATTGTTCAGCTCAACAAACAATAGACACCAATATTAAATCACCAATTTATACATTCTTCTCCATTATACAATTTCAAAAGATTTTACAATATATAGCATAATGTTTTATATCGGCAACTGGTCAATCCATCCAGTTATCTAACTCCTACTTCTGATCTTGATGTTTTTTCTAATCTACTGATTATTATCCCTTCTGACTTCATCTGGCATATATACATGATACCTTCTAGGGTTGTGACCCTTGAGACAACCACTCGATGCAACTCTTCACCTCATTAATTATCTTTAATAGATTAAAACATTTTAATTTGAACCTTCTTTGTCTTTGAAATGTTTTGTAATCTCTATTTGAGGATAACAGTATTCTAAATTTGCACTGCATGCATTTGTATATGTCTATTTCACTTTTTTAGTAGATAGACCACCAAGTTGGATTTTAAGAACATGGGACAATTGCCCTTTAATATCGCATTCATTTTCGGCTAACTATGGGACTTGTATATGCAATTTTTATCGTTCTGTATCTCATATACATATGCATATGTGGTTGGCCTCTATATTGTGTTGAAATTTCCTTTCTTTCAATCTTTGCATTTGTATATTGTATATCATATGAATTTGGAACATATAGACAAATGTGGACCCCATCAGGTTTATAAAACAACCTTCTAAATTACCTTCAAGTTCAGCTTTTCATCACCTTCTTGTATATCGAATACATATATTTCATATACAAGTGCATATTTTATTGGGTTTATGAAAGAAATTGAAATTATCTTTTGGATCCACCTTTGTATACATCCTGTTGTTTTACTTTCATACATATCGTATACATATATCTCCAACATACATATATGGTCCTCACTTGATGTATATAATGTTCAAATCTCCAATTATGTCAGGTTTTGTATATTATTCTCTTGTATATTCTCTTTGTATATTGCCATTTGTATGTTATCTTGTATAAGCACACATACAAAGCATCTTATACAGACCCTCTCTTTACATTTTATCCCCAGCGATGCTTTTTATTCCTTTGTATATCAAGTATGTATATTATAACCATACAAGCACCCCAAACATACAAATACTTTTCAGTATTTAACTTTCTTTTCGCATCTGGTTTGTATCTCTTATTTGCATCCTTTTCACTTGTATATCGGCTTGTATATCAAAGATATACATTGTTATTTATACAAGCCCAATATGCAAACGATGGAGCCCACATCACTTTTCTGATTGTATCTTCTGAAATGCATCAATACTTGTATCCAATTTTTAGATACAAAGCAGAATACATACAAACTCCTTTGTATCACCTCTTAAGACTTATAATTTTTATTAACCACAGTTTACTTACTTTTTGGCTCTGTGATGTATATAAAGTGTAATGCATCTTCCGATATACTTTAAGTCATGATGTATCATTTTAACTAAATTTCAACCTTTTTTGAGTACTGCATTGTATGTATATTAAAATGTATAACCTAAAACATACATACAATGCACGAAACATACAACAATAAAACCTCATTTCATAATCTTTTCGATTCCATGACATGCATATAGCTTTGTGTATCGTCTTGTATGTTTCCCTTTGCCAAACATACAAACTCAAAATACATCTGATGGACTTGACCAATTACTTAGTTAAACTCTTAACTCTGTCAGGTCCGGTTCTATGAAAAGTCATCAAGTCTAGATCTTCATGCATCTGCATATTCATATCTACATGCTTTATGAGCTTTGTATCTTATATACATATAAACCACTATACAAAACTTTTGAATGTTCATATTTCATTTGTAAATTTGTATTGGCCAGACATCTTCAAGATCTACCTGATGTAGAAGTGGGCATGGTTATTATCAGCATGACTTTCTACATCACTATGTGAATAACCCTCTTCCCCAATCTCCTAAGTGTTACCGATATGATTATCAGGGAGAGTCTCGTCGATGAGTGTAATCCTTATTTCTATCGGAGTAATTTATTTTAAGCCACCCGATCGTGGTTATCTCCCCGATAGCCCTTTACACTCCTTATTGAAGAGACCTTCACAGTATGTCATCGACATCGTTGAGAGTATTACTTCAGCTAGACTCATAAACTTTGTTTTAATTTACCTATTCTCGCCGATGGTTCTTTGCTATAGGATGACATAAACCATAAGCTATATCATATTGTTTTTACTTTCTTTCACAAAGAATTTTCAAAGTATTTTGCACCAAGGGGTTTTGTCATAGGCAATACATAGTAGATTCTTTGATTTTTCCTTTCTGAGTGACCTTCATCTCTTGACTGCTCCATTTTCATCATTGTTGAACACTGTCCACTAATGATATCTTTCCCTTTTGAAAGTGCATTGCTTCTTCGGGAAAAAGTCTCTTCTTTGTGCTGAGGGAGTTGTTTCTTGTGTCATTTCTTAGCATCTGCTTCAAAAAAAAAGAGCCATGACCTGCACCATATACTAGACATCTTGGGGCTTCTTTTCTCTTTCATCTTCTTTGTGACTATATTTCCGAGTTCTGAAATTGATTTCTACACATAGGGGACCTAAAATTTTGCCAAAAAACTGTATGAAATTTTAGGTCCCAACAGTTGCTTTGTCTGGGGATGTATGCCCCTTGTTGACATAGCAAGATCCTAGGTCTCTAGGGAGCAGACCAGTGCCAACTCCATTGGGCAATAGAGTCTACTTTTTTTGCCCTAATCTGATATAGTTTGAAGAATCATATCACAGTAGATAGTTCAATGCCACATCAAAAGAAAAAGCCCAGTTTCCCTCTGTCAAAAATCTGATTTTCATCACGCTATGGTGAAGCTGATCTATCAATATTTTTAAAGCTTATCTAATTAAATGAATTCATATCGTTGATCAACTTTCTATGCTCAATGTTGCTGGTATATTTTTCTTATTGTGCAGCTGAAATTCAAGTATAATCTACACAACCTCATTTCTATGTGATATATTTTTGCTACATCAAGAGTATCCTACTTCAATGCAACATTTTTCATTATTCTATTTACTGTCATGCCTTGTAAGTTGACCTCTTGGCTGATCTGGAAACTGGGGGTGCTCATTGTTCTCTTCATCATCATCACAATAATCAACTATTCTCATTTCATCATATGGCTTCCCTTCATTTATGGACTCATCATCAACATTATCAGCATATTCATTTTCCTAACTATCCAAAAGCATTTCATCCTCTTCATAGAACATGTTTCCATACACATGAAATTCATGTTCCGTCATACCTTGACAAAATGTCATTTGATCTTATTTTACTTTTTCATCATACAATGGGTTTGAAAAAATGTGAAAATCATTTTTAGATATGTGCATTTCCTCATCATCCTGAAGCTACCCTATTTGCTGAGAACAATCATCCTCTTCCTTCTCAAACTGTTGATTTAGGTATTACGGTGGGTGGTCTGGGACAAAAAGAAAATCCATATTCTGAAGATTACTCTCATTTTCAGGTATATGTTGTGGCTCCAAGTCTTGTGCAAAATTCTAATAATTGTAATCATGATCCTAGGTGAAGATTTGGTATTTTAGAACTTCATCATCATTTAAATCTAGAATATCATCATGAAAAGTTTCGCTTGCATATGTCTCGTTTACTGGCTACATTACTTGATCAGATTCTCATATTCATCTTCATAATTGTAGTTGTAGAAGCTAAGGAATAGTCTTTTGAGATCTTCCCATGAAGAGATACTTTGCATAGGTAAGTCTATAAACCAGTCCCTTGCATCATCCCTCAAAGATCTTAAAAAACACCTCATAATGACCATCTTCTAGAAAAATCTGAAAGTCCAAAATGAATTCCCAAAATCATTGTACATGCTTGTGAGCTAATTCATACCATTCTCCATGAAATTTAGGGACATGCTTTAGTATTTCTATAAACTCATAGGGATAAGGATTTGGGTAGCCCTGGATACTATTGCAATTAAATGGTTTATTGATGGCTGAGATAAATTTTTTACGGCCATATGGGTTTTGATAGATGATTGATCTTTGGTCAAGGAATACGAGATAAGCATTTATTTGGTATGAGGCTTGTGGTAAATAATTATTTTGTTGTGCATGGTATGCACTATATCCATTGCCTAAATCATGGAACACTTGTGAGTTCAAAGGATCATTATACCCATTCTCATTAGTTGTTGGTATATGTTGTAATGAACTTGAAGCTAGTTTGGCTTTTAATCGTTGTATTTCTTGAATCAGCCATTTTTTTCTCCTTGACAACTCCAACAATTCCTCTTCTTCTGACATATTCATTTGGACTACCGATGATGTTGTTTACAAGTTATATTTTATATTCTTCATTGAATTCCTTTTCAGAGTCACCACCTGTTATCAAAAGAGGACTAATATATCTAAACTTTTTTAGGGCCTTCATTACAGCAAAAATTTGTTTTTCTATAAAATCATATTTCAGTTCATATTCCTTGAGAGGTTGGCTAAAGAAAGCAATTGGATGTTCTAATTTATCTTCATTTTGTTGTTTTAGGACAAATTATATACCCTCTTTTCCTCTAAAGAAATAAGGGATGAAATCCTTCTCATTATTAGGGTTTATTAGTGTAGGCGCTTGTACGACAACTTGGTTGACAGTTTCAAAAATGTCCCTGCCTTCCTTAGACCATGTGAAGGCAGCATTCCTTTTTAGCATAGTTGTGAGGGCTTTTGATATTGAAGGAAAGTTTGGTATGAATCTCCTCATAAAATTGATCTCTGCCAAAACGAATTGCAAACCTTTCTTATTACTAGGTGAAGGAAGGGGCAAAATGGCACTTGTTATTTTAGGGTCAATGGCCATTCCTTCTTTGGAAACCACATGCCCTAGTATCTTGCCCTCTAGGATAGAAAATACACATTTTTTTGGATTCAATTATATCCCATATTCTCTACATCTTTCAAAGACCTTTCTTAAATGACCCAAATGGTCAACTGCATGCTTGGGATACACAGTCAAATCATCAAGGTATACTAAAATAATATCATTGATCAAACCTTTGAAGGCCAAATCCATTGCTCTGTAAAAAGTGGCTCGACTATTTGTCAATCCAAAAGGCATCATTTGATAAATCAAGGTACCCCACTTGGTGGTAAAGGTTGTTTTGTACTGGTTTGATTCTTTTACAAGAATTTTTTTGTAGCCTAAGTAGCCATCTAGGAGTGAAAATATTTCAGCACCTGCTACTATTTGTAAAATTTGTTCCATGGAAGGGAGTGGATAGTGATCCTTAAATGAGGCCTTGTTCAAGTCTCTAAAGTCCACACATTGTCTAATTTCTCCATTTTCCTTCCTAACTAGAACTAAGTTGTCTACCCAAGAGGAGTATTTGATGGGATAAATGATTTTAGCCTCTATGAGTTTGGATGGCTCTCTTTTCACATTAATGGTTCAATTTTGGGATTGACAAGCCTTTGCTTCTAGCTTACTAGTTTGGCATTAGGATCTAGATCAATAGTATGTTGGATTAAACTAGGATCAAAGCATCTTAAATCTCTATAGTCCCAAGCTATCAAGTCATTATATTCATTACAAAGCTTAATGAAACCTTGTCTTTCATATTGGCTACATACCTTTCCATGTTTTAAGAATCTACCATGTGCAATCTCCACTTCTTCATAGTCCTATTTTTTACTGTCATATTCATTTTTTTATTTCTTTTGCTGATCATCAGCACCAAATATGCTCTCTAAGGTGATCAACCCTTTGGGTAACTTGTTGGTCTTTAGCTAGATTACTTGGTCACCATATTGCTCTTGCAACATGGACTAATTTTTGGCATCAAACTCTACCTCATCTTGCAAGAAATTCATAATTTGCTGGTCACTTTCAAACACTTGCCAACTTATCACATTGTTAGGCATAGCAGGCCTAATGAAAATCCTTACATGTTGATCTCAAACTTGTTTGACATTCTGAGGAATATCAAACTAGGCACCAACCATAGCTAACCTATCAACATCCTTGTTTCTCTGTCTAGGAACTACCTGAATGCCGAAGGCATTAAAGTCTTCAATCAGGTCCTAGACCCTGTGTTTGTATGACTTTAGCAAGTCATTCTTTGAAGCACTCAGTTTTCTGATTTGGTGGACAACAAGTTCACTGTCACCAAATACTCCTAAATATTTATTCCTCTCTTTTGAGGCAATTGTATGCCCTAAATCAAGGCTACATTGTTAGTATAGCTAAACTACAATCTAAATGAAGAGAAAGAACTTTCCTTTTGGGGTGAAATCAGTACAACCCCAACACCTACTCCATTTTGCTTCTAGAGCCATAAAAGTACATATGCCACATCCCACCTAAATCTAACTTTTCCTCTTCAATATTGGGGACAGTAGCATCCTCCTGATGGATACAATAAGTACCTAGTCCCATTTCCTCTATGTGATTAGGAGTGTCAAACTGAAAACAATTAGCCAACTCATCAAGCAATCTATCAAGTATCTTATCCACCAGTGTGGTAGCCTCAGGTCTACTGCTATCATCCTCTTATATATCTCATGTATTGTACAATATATGTAGTTTAGGTTAGGAGAGTAGGGTTCTATATGGTCATTAGCAATAGGCTTAGCCCTAATGGTCACTTTGGTGCCATATCTAGTTCTAAGAAACATGTGGGACCAATCAGAAGATAAATACCCACCTACTTTAGCAGTGAAATCCGTAGACAAGCATATGATAAAGTATGCAGGGAGATCTATGATTGAGATATCTTGTGAAACAAAGCAGTCAGGACATGCATGTAGAGTGAGTTCCAAACCTTTAATAA
Source organism: Cunninghamia lanceolata (assembly GCA_027924645.1). Lineage (NCBI taxonomy): Eukaryota > Viridiplantae > Streptophyta > Pinopsida > Cupressales > Cupressaceae > Cunninghamia > Cunninghamia lanceolata. The sequence continues at coordinate 1,347,027 of BSBN01001014.1, read as the reverse complement.
CTCCCACTATCTTGATAGCAATACCATCTAATTGAAGTACACCCTTGTTCACAGGCTCATATTTTATACCCAACCTATCAGTAATATTTTTAGGCATGGCAGAGGTACCTGCCCTAGAATCTATCATACAATTATGCAACAATCTATCACCTATGATTAGGGAAACATAAAATGGAGGGGGCCTACTATTTTCGCTTGTACTTACTTCCTCCTCGGGCTAACATAAGTTTGTTGGGGTAGTTGTCTTTTCTTTTGTTGTTTTTGTGGCAAGATGAATGAATTATGTTAGGACCTCTTGAAGAAGATTTCTTTTGGAATGGAATTAGCAAAGCATCCCACATAGACACATTCAAATTTATCTTCTTCATCTAGTCCACAAAACTAAAAGGTATCTAATTACCTTTTTGTGACATTTTAGTGATAGTTGGATCAATTTTTGGCTATTGATTGGATTAGGGATGTGTTGTTGAAACTGTGTCTGCCTTTTCAACTGCCTGATCTTCTTTCCTTGAAGGAACCTCAGGTACCTTCTCCTTTTCTATGACTATTGGAGAAACTTTAGGTTTAGGGGCATGAAAAACTATAGGTACTAAAGTATCTTTAGTAGCTCTCCTCTTTTCTCTTGTATTGAATACTATAGGGCTAGAGTCCTGACTCATACCACAGTAGTCATCAGGGGTCCAATTCATCAAGGTAGCATCATTTTACATTTGTTCCTGGCTTCCAACTATTCCTTGATTAGTGCTAACTTCCTTCTCTGAACTTGTTGGCTACTCTTATACTGTCAGAGCATGACTGAACTATCCACCTTGACACAACTATTGGTCATGTGGCTGATTGCAAGGATAACACTAGTCACTGTCTTGGGCTAAGTTGTTATGGATTGGAACAAGTGGCCGTGAAGTGTTTTCTGCATTAGGATTAACAACATTCATGTTGGTGTAATTATATATTTAATTACACTTTATTAAGTTGACTTAGGGATAATTTTAGTCTTAGGTTATTCTTAAGTCATATTAGGGTTTTCTCTAACTTGCAAATATAAAAGCAAGTCCTCACATGTAATTGATTAATCCATTTCATTAATTGCATCCAATATTGTGCAAATTATTCCTCTTTGCTTTTTTCTCTTGTGGAAGGTAAATCTTAGGTTTTCTAGGTGATCTTGGTATTTTGAGTTAATCATCAACTCTAACATGGTATCAGACTTCCAGATCTATCAGTTTCTTCTCGAATCAGAGAGGGTTTTAGCCATTAGCATTTAATTGATGCTTCCTAGAGAAAAAATACCCCTGCCATTATGTCCATAAGGGCCAAAAACCCTAGAATCTCTTGTTCAAGAACCTAAAAAGGAGACAAGAAATTTTTTAGTATTTTTTTTGGATTTGGGTTTGAGGGCTCTGTGAAAATTTTGTACAATTGTACAAACATTGTACCATCTGTAGGACATTGTACTGGCCATACTGGCACCTTGGCCCTATGCATATTCTTCATCATTGGTGGTTTCAAATTTGTTGGCGGGTTCGTTGTGGCAGTTTCCATTAGATTTCCATGTTAAGGGTTTCCTCGCAGGTATTGGTCGGCATTTAATTTCTATGGTCATTGCACTCAGCACTCAGCACCAAGGTCATAGTACTTAAAGCGCTCAATAAAACACTCAACCCCTAGCACTTGCTTGCAGTCACCTTGGTGACTAGGCCTCACCACCAGCATTAAGCCCCCAGCTCCACCAGAGGTCCTTTGGCAAGCACCAAGCACTTAGACCCTTAAGCTCTTCAATGCCAGCTTCTGGTCATATTTAAAACTAGTGGCCAGGCTCCCAGTCCTTAGCCACTCTAGCACTAGTGGCTAGTCATATGGGTGACCACTGCCTTAGGTGAAGGGGCCTATTTTTTTCTCTTATGCCCTAATGGAGCAATTTTGGGAAAACTATCATAACTTTCACATTCGGACTCGATTTTTCCCAACAAAATATTGCTAAAAAGCTACTCCTATACACTTTCTGATGGTATGATTGGTTTTTTTCTAATTTTTAGTTTCACATATATTTTTTCTGTTTGAAGTCAAGGCATCATTTTTTTGCTTCTGAGCTCCATTCTTGCACCTAGAATCTTCATTTTTTGAAAATGAATAGGCATTGGAAAGGTATTAGCGAGCTCTACATAGCCACATATGTAATTTTTTCAGATTCAACCCCAAGTATCTTTTAATTAGTTTGTCAAATTTATGACTTCTGTTGGATATCCTAGACATGCTGCCTCTTGGAAAGGTTCTATTTTCTTTGATAGGCTTCTGTTATAAGTATAAATCTATTTGCATCTTTTTATCTCTAATTATCTAAGGAGATGGGATTCTACCATCAGTATAAATCTAATTGTAGATATTGTGGAAGTAATCAACATGAGAAAGAGACGTGTCCTCATTTCTCACATCATCTTTTTGAAATGCTTCCTTCGATCACTTCTCTTCCTGATGAGATCATTACTCCACCATCACATATTGCTACTTTAGAGTTAAGTGTTGCATCATCATTTGCATCTAGTGATTATATGTTTTAGGTCAATATTAGTCTTCCTGATCCACCTCATTGGGATTCCCATCTTGCAAACATATAATCTTTGTTTGTGGAGTCTCACATTTCTGATTTGGAGGACACATTTGAGGGTTTATCTTTCTTGTTTCATGCTATCTCAGGTGGCTTTGCATCACCACCTTCATCTTCCTTGTTTCTAGATGTAATTTAGATTATATCCTCTCCTAGTTCTTCTTTGATTGGGCACACAATTTTTGTTTTGGAGAAGACATATTTTCCTAATATGAGGTATGGGCCTAACCGGTGTTTTCATTAATGTCAACATACTCCTGTTGCATTAATAATAAGGATTGGATGAGCTGTGTGCTAAGGATATTGAGAAAATTAGTCTCAATCAGGAACAGAGAAGAATAGGGAAGACAATAAGGTAAAAGTCCATGATAGGATGAGGATCAGAGGATGCAGTTTAAAGGGTTTGTAGAGATGTATCTTAAGGTAGTCCAGTAGAGTTTTTAGAGGTCCACATGAAGATCTGAAGAAGTTATGGCTATTCAAGTAAAATCAGTTCTGGCAGGTGTTTAGTGGTGACAAAGTGAGATAGATAGGTCCGGTGAGATCCGAAATTGCATTATAATGTTCTGCGGATTTGAGGGAGTGCTAAGGAAGTCTTTGTGGAGTGTCAACTAGATTGGTTCATGGTTTGAAGGTCCACAAGCATCTATCCCTTTGTGAGAGTGATGAGAGACTGTGCTCTTGAGGTTCCAAATGAAGGAGAGAAGGATTCAAGTAAGCAGATGAAGTATGGATGTTCTTGGTGATTCAGGCAAGCTTGTGGTGATCTTTGGATCATGTCCAGTTCATGTTGGTGGTCTGCATTGAAGTTAGAGTTCACTTTTGAAGAACAACTTCCGGATGATGGTGTTCTTCCTAAAACAGGCCGACCAGATGAGTTATACATCTTGCGGATATTATTGTGGATGTCTGCTGACTTAGATGATCATTCCTAAGTTAATGCCTTCTATAAATAAGGGATTGTGAAGTCATTTCAAAGAACTCCTGATGTAGATGAGTGTGTGGTAGTGAGGAGGAGAGCGAAAGGTAGAGAAAAAGTATTGAGCTTAATGGAATTGATTCAAGCATGGTGAAGATGCTATTTTCCAGTTCAAGTAGGTGATACTTATTTCTTTGTAGACAGTGTATCTCTTGTAGGCAATGAACCTCTTATGAGTAGTGTGCTCGGGCAGTGAGCCCTAATTGGCATGTGCCATTTTGTTCTTTCTATTCTTCTAATGAAGACTACATTCTTGGGTTAATCACCTCATGGTTCTTCCCTTAACCAAGTTTTCCACGTCAAAATCTTGGTGTCTCATGCATTGATGTGTTTCTGTTCTTGATTTGCTGCATTATGTTTCCATGATTGGTTTATTGTTAAGATGTTCAATTGCAAAGTGGAATTAAGTGTTTAATAGAAAGAATGTTTTGCACAACTGATTCACCCCCCCTCTCAGTTGTCCCCCTCTCAGTTGTTAGGCCTAAGTCTAACAATTGGTATCATAGCCAAGTTCCTCTAAAAGGAGCTTAACCGCTTGAGGAGATCTAGGATGTCATCCTACAAGAAGGATAGTCTAAAGTTTGATGGAACCAATTTTAGTCTGTGGAAAGATCGGATGAAATGTCACTTGGAATGTATGGGAAGGGTTTATTGGACCATGGCTACAACACAGTATACACCTCCACAGGGTGGTCTGAAAGCTCCAAATGAAATCACAGATGCTGAAAAAAATCTGTGGACTATAGAAGATCTTCTAAGTGCTTTATCTAATTCAGAGCTCTCAAATGTTATAGACCTACCAACTGCTTATGAGATTTGGAAAAAATTGGAACTTTTGCATGAAGGAGACCAGTATGTTAAATGTGCAAGGTTACAGAGTCTGAAAGGGAAATTTGAAAACCTAAAGATGAGAGATGATGAAAATATTACTACCTTTATGCCAAGAGTAAATGAGCTTGTTTGTGGAATTAGAAATGCAGGTGGTGTTTTGGATGAAAATGAGATTGTTGGCAAAATTCTTAGATCCCTTCCTACCTCTTACAAAATCAAGGTTGCTGCCATTGATGAATTCAGAGCCCATACAACTGTCACAAGAGATCAATTGGCTGGCAAATTGGCTGCATTTGAAATGATCGAGTTTGGAGATGATCCCCCCAACACTGAATCTACATTCAAAGCCAGTTCCTCTATAAAAGGTAAACAAAGGTTTGATCCGGGAGAGAACTCTTCAAGGAAACTATCATGGTATGAAAAAGTAAGAAAAGACCTAGAAGAAGAAGAAGTAGAAACTACTCAACTTGAAGCCCTTATTGCAAAGAGACTGCCAAAAGGATCCAGTAAGTATGAAGGGAAATTGCCTTTTAAGTGTTTTAACTACAATAAGATTGGTCATTTTTCCTCAAGATGTCCAGAAAGATTTTCAAGGCCAAATCCTAACAGATCAAGGTTCCAAAAGAATTGTTACTATGTTCATGAAGAAGATGACAATGAAGGAGTAACAGATGATGAATCAGAGATAGGAAACAAATCCAGAAATGAATGGGTGTTTATTGCCATCAAGGAAGAAGAACCAATGTCCTCTGAATCTGTCAATCATAAAGTTGTAGAAAGAGCTCTAGCTGCCCAAGTTGAAGAAAAGGATGATTGGGTCATTGATAGTGGATGCTCTCACCATATGACAGGCGATAAAAATAAGTTTGTAGATTTGGAAAGGTATGAAGGAGGAATAGTAAAGTTTGGTAATAATTCTGCTGGTAGAATCAAAGGTAGAGGAACTATTTCTTTTGATGGAAGAAACAAAACCAGTAATGTACTGTATGTTGAAGGATTGAAGCACAATCTTCTCAGCATTGGCCAGTTGGTGGACAAAGGATATGATCTCTGGTTCAAAGATGGAAAATGCAAGATCTTTGAAAGCTCTGGAACAAAGATTGCATCCGGTACCCAAACTAAAGGTAATATCTTCCACTTGGTTGGTACTGGTAAAAGTTGTTTATTTGTTCAAGTTGATCAGAGTTGGTTATGGCATAGGAGAATGTGCCATGTGAATTTTGATAATATCATCAAGATTAGCAATACTCGAGCTGTAAGATATCTTCCAAAATTGGTGAAACCTACTAATAGCTTGTGCAAAGAATGCCAGCTGGGTAAGATGAGCAGAGTCACATTCAAGAGTAAGGAACTATCTTCTACCAAATTATTGGACTTAGTTCATACTGATCTTTGTGGTCTGGCAAGAATCAGGAGTATGCAAGGTGATAGATACTTCATGTTACTAATTGATAACTACTCCCAGATGATGTGGGTGACTTTTCTGAACAAAAAATTAGAAGCCTTTGAGAAATTCAAAATATTCAAGGCTATGGTAGAGAATGAAACCAGATTAAAATTGAAATGTCTGAGGTCTGATAGAGGTGGAGAATTCACATCCGGTGAATTATTAGAGTTCTGTGAGAAACATGGAACAAAGAGACAGTTGTTTGCTCCTAGGACTCCATAGCAGAATGGAGTGGTAGAGAGAAAGAACCAGACCATCTAGGAAGCTTCTAGGACCATGATGATGGAAGCAAATGTTCCTCACATCTATTGGAGAGAAGCTGTCAGCACTGCAGTCTATACTCTCAATCTAGTTCAAATCAGAAGAAATACTGATGCAGATTGGGCAAGAGATGTGGATGACCGGAAGAGTACCAGTGGTGGAGCATTCTTTTTGGCGAAGATGTTGTTTTCTTAGCTAAGCAAGAAAGAAGAGGCAATATCTCTTTCTACAACTGAAGAAGAATATATTGCAACAGTAGGTAGTTGCACTCAAGTTTTGTGGATGAAGCAGATGCTAAGAGATATCAAAGTACAGTATGAGGAACCTATCACAATCTTCTATGATAATTCAAGTGCAATAAATATATCTAAGAGTCTGGTGTTGCATTTAAAGACTAAGCATATATCCATCAAGTTTCACTTTTTGAGAGAGCAAGTGAACAAGAATGAAGTCAGATTGGAGTTTGTGCCTTCCAAGGATCAGATTGCAGACATCTTTACTAAACCTCTACCTAAGGACTCTTTTGAGTATCTCAGGGAGAAGCTAGGGGTCATTGCCCCTCTGGTGATGAACTAAGGTGCATCAGTCCGGTGGTTATCACAGTCATATCTTGTGATTCAGATTGATGATGGGGAGCTGCTACTCAGGGGGCGCAGCAGGTATGAAGTGTTAGAATTGCAAGTATGTGCCCTTTGCCATTGATGTCAAAGGGGGAGAGAAGACATGTGAAAAACAAGTGGTTTCTGATCAAAGGGGGAGCAGTCAAGAGAGAGAAGACATGTGAATGGTTGTTGTTGATAGGGGGAGTTGTGACAGTAAGGAGAAGTTCTTGTCTTGATGGTTAAAATAGTTTTTCACATCATATGTTGCCATCAATGACAAAGGGGGAGATTATTGTAAGTATGGGCCTAACTGGTGTTGTCATTGATGGCAACATACTCCTATTGCATTAATAATAAGAATTGGATGAGATGTGTGCTGAGGATATTGAGAAAATTAGTCTCAATCAGGAACAGAGAAGAACAGGGAAGACAATAAGGTAAAATTCCACGATAGGATGAGGATTAAAGGATACAATTTAAAGGGTTTATAGAGATGTGTCTTAAGGTAGTCCAATAGAGTTTTTAGAGGTTAGCATGAAGATCTGAAGAAGTTATGGCTATTCCAGTAAAACTAATTCTGGCAGGTGTTCAGTGGTGACAGAGTGAGACAGATAGGTCTGGTGAGATCCAGAATTGCATTGTAATGTTCTACAGATTTGAGGGAGTGCTGATGAAGTCTTTGTGGAGTGTCAACTACTTTGGTTCATGGTTTGAAGGTCCACAAGCATCTATCCCTTTGTGACAGTGATGATAGACTATGCTCTTGAGGTTTCAAATGAAGGAGAGAAGGATTCAAGTAAGCATATGAAGTATGGATGTTCTTGGTGATTCAGGCAAGCTTGTGGTGATTTTTGGATCTTGTCCAATTCATGTTGGTGATCTGCATTGAAGTTGGAGTTCGCTTTTGAAGAACAACTTTCGGATGATGGTGTTCTTCCTAAAACAGGCTGACCGAATGAGTTATACATCTTGCGGATGTTATTGTGGATGTTTGTAGACTTAGATGATCATTCCAAAGTTGATGCCTTATATAAATAAGGGATTGTGAAGTCATTTCGAAGAACTCCTGATGTAGATGAGTGTGTGGTAGTGAGGAGGAGAGCGAAAGGCAGAGTAGAAGTATTGAGCTTAATGGAACTGATTCAAGCATGGTGAAGATGCTATTTTCTAGTTCAAGTAGGTGATACTTATTTCTTTGTAGATAGTGTGTCTCATGTAGGCAGTGAGTCTCTTCTGAGTAGTGTGCTCAGGTAGTGAGCCCTAATTGGCATGTGCCATTTTGTTCTTTCTATTCTTCTAACGAAGACTACATTCTTGGGTTAATCACCTCATGGTTTTTCCCTTAACCAGGTTTTCCATGTCAAAATCTTGGTGTCTCATGCATTGATGTGTTTCTGCTCTTGATTTGTTGCATTATGTTTCCATGATTGTTTATTGTTAAGCTGTTCAATTGCAAAGTGGAATTAAGTGTTTAATAGAAATAAATTTTTGCACAACTGATTCACCCCCCCTCAGTTGTGGGGCCTAAGTCTAACACACATTTCAATATGGATTCTCTATTCATCCAAGATGTGGGAATGGCTTTTACATTCACCAATGCATCTATTTCTTCTGAAAGGGAGAAATGTTGTTTGCAGGCAATGAATTGGATTTTGTTTTCAAGATCTCTTCATTGGTTTTGGAACTTCTAAACTTGGAGGGAATTCTTTTTTTTTTGCTCTCTCTTATGGGGTATTCATGATTGTACTTTTGTGATGGATTCATTTTGTAGGCGGTCTTAGTGTCCTTCTTCCATCACATGTTCTTGTACTTTCTTTTTTATTTTTCTCTCTTTTGGAGAGGAGTTTTCTGCCATTGGCTTTTTCTCCTTTTCTCCACCTTATGAGAGATCCTTGTTGTTCATGGGTACCTAACATGTGCTGGGAAATTGCATGTAGAGGATATCAATTAAATGTAAATAAAGATTAAATAGAGGAATGAAAATACACAGAAATAATAATAGCGAAAAACAATTTTTAATGTGGTTCACCCAAACTCAGGGTACATCCACCAAAAAAGAGTGCAATATTATTATCCAGCAAATCAAACTAATTACAACTAGTAATCCTTGTAACTCAATACCGTTGTAAATGCTACAATAAAATATCAATAAAAACCCTAACCCTTAACCATTTTTATCGAGACTTATGTCAGTTACAAAATAGGGTTTTTTTATGTTAGCTAATAGAAAAATAACTCATGACACCTTTATAAAATAATAAGAGTCATTTGAGCTTTCAGAGGTGCTGCCCCTGGACCCTACCTGTATCATGACAAGAAGTGTGCTAGGGGTGCTACCCCTTGACCCCGTCTTGGGGATGCTGCCCCCAAACCCTCGTTAAAGGGGGGAAACCACGCTAATAAAAGTGGGGAAAATTTAAACTCCAAGTCTGATTAGGCTCCATATAACAACAACATGGCCTTTGTTGCCAGGACCCATCTTCTTCTTTCTTTCTTTTTAGCTTGTGTAATCTCCCTAGGTTGTACTTATGGGGGGTGTTGGTGAAAAATCATATTTTCACTTTTACATAAGTTAATTAGGGAGATTTGTTTTCTATTTTTGAGCCTTATGACATGTGTCATCGGCTTTCTTTTCTCTTGAGAGCATTGTGACATGTGTCACATGCTTTCTTTATACTGTCTTTCCCCACTTTGTCTATTCTTGGACAGTGGTTGTGTATATCCTTTGTATTTATTTCTGAATAATGCAATGGAAATGTGTAGCACATAATTAAAAGCATGCATTTGGATCTTGCAATATTTTTCTTCTAGCTCTCTCTTGTAGAAGTTTTCCTATAGATGATTTTGGGAATCGAACAATTCAATGGTCTAACATAACTAGGTTCCCCTTGCCTTTTCATGTTACCTTGGTATGGTGGCATGTGTTATTGATAACCTCGATTGTTCAGGGTTGATATGTCTGGTTGTAGGGCTAATAAGGCCTGTTGGATTATGCTTGTTGCCTCTTTAGTGCCACTAACTCATTGCTAAAGTTTTGTAATAGGCTTTTGACCTCATGTGGTTCATTTGGGGGCACAGATAAGGGAGTTGTGGAGGTGGTTTCTATAGGAATTGGAGCCACAATAGGATGAATAGCAAGACCCTCTAGAAATATAGGCATCGGTGGCCTTGGGACAATCTTCCCTACATGAATTAGGCAATTTTCTACTTGTATGGATGTATCATAGGCATCAGGTAATACAGTCCCACCCATGGACTGAATCATGACAGCAATATCTAGATTTAAGGACCTTAGATAGTAGATAAATGTTGTGTTTGGAAAGGGCTTTTCTAATAAGGGAATCATATCCCATGTCTTTTGAAATCTATAGTTGAAATCCATTATATACTCATGTGCAACTCTCTTGATTGAAGCTAAATGTTCCATAAGTGACAAATGATCACTCTTGTCTTCAAAGTGCTGGCACAATTTAGTGTCCAAATCATCCTAGTTGTGTATAGAGTTAGTTTCAAGACCCCTATATCACTGTAAGGCCTTTCCCTTGAATGAAGAAGCTAGCAATCTCACAGCCTCATTATCAGCAATGACATTGTGGATAGAACAGACACTAGCAACATCTTGAATGTGCTTAGCAGGAGTAGTAGAGTCTTCACTAGTATAGAATGGGATAGCCTTTAAGGCTGAAGTAGGGATGTCATCATACTATGCTAGGTCTAGAGGGATATTTCCATGAAATGCAATGAATGGAAGGTTTCTAGCCATGTTAGGTATATTGGTGCAGGGGCACCTAATGCAAGGTGGCCTTGATGAGGCATTTAAGTTCATGTTTTGTTTTAAATCATGTTTTATGTTGTAATAAGGTCTATTCGACCAATTCATTTTCATTTCAGTTTGTAGCTAGGTCTATTTTGTAAATCCCAAGTGACTTGGGGGACATTTGTCAAGTTGGAATCACATAATGCTAAAAATAACAATGATGCCAAAATAAGGCAGTAGGGTAGTTAGAGGATGTTTTGGTTGGTTGTTCTCCCAGTCGCTTGGAGTTAGTACAGTACTACTCAGGGCAAGTTGTTAAATGCCCAGAAGTATGAACTGAATGATCATGGTAACCAAATCGAATGTAACTATATTGTGCTCAGGATATATAAAAGGAATTTGGTTATGTCCATTTGATTTCTATTCCTTACAACTGTAAATCATGTAACAGTAGTTTTCCATTCATTTTGTATTTTCCATTGTCACCCTATGTCATCGTGAAGCATTCCACTAGTGTGATTTCTGTCGAAATCAGTGGAATGGCTTCGTTGTATGAATATTTGTTTTGCTTTTTGTTTTGTTTTTCCTATTCGGCGGTGCAGAGGATCCTGGTAGGAGGTTTCACACAGTAAGAATGACCTAGCATCTCCATGTGCTAGGGTTTGCAAGAAGTAGACTATGTGACGACATGTTAGTGCATTGGCCAAGGGTTTTGAGTGTTTACCAACAAAATGAGTCTCATCAAAGGCAAACACCTTCGTCGCATTGGAAGGAGGATGAGGAACTTGGCCAATGGAGCTGAATCAGTGGCTCATTTGACTGTGAGGAATTAGGGCATCGATCTGTGGTTATCTTCTTTACGCTCCCCATCATATTGGTATCAAAGCTAGTGAAAGCTCTAGGTAGAGGTGTTGTGTATTTGTTTTATGTCACTGAAAAGGTAGATGAATCCTATTCCTGTAGTGTGTGGGCAGACAATGATGAGGTCTGTTGTGACCATTCACCAATAGAGATTTGGCTAGAAGAGGGTGCAGAGTGAAGCCACTGAGAGAGAGAGTGGTAGTGCATCTCCAAGATCTACTGTTGGATGAGAGGACTGGGTCTGTGAAGTAGCATGTCAAATGAATAGCTGATTGAGCATTGTGTTGTAGTCGAATTAAGGATTTGTAGGAGTGTTGGCATTTGGGTGCTATCTATGAATGTTTATGTCAGACAAGGAAAGTGAGACAGAGGCTAAGAGGATGCCTCCCAAAAGTATGTCATAGGACACCGTTAAGAAGTTGATCAAGGAGATACTTGAATCCAAGTTGGGAGAGTTCAAGCAGTTCAAAGCTAAAGATAGGGAAGATGAAAGTGACAGTGATAAAGGCGACACATAAATTGGGGAAACCAGTAAAAAGATATAGGAGATACCAGCAGACCGGAGGGCATTTTTAAATGCATTAAAGTTAGTCAATAGGGACATCATAGATGGATTACCTATGTATAGGAGAAGTATGGAAGATGAAGAGGTGATTGACTAGATAGAGAACAATCATTTCAAATATAAAGAAATCCCTGATGATAAGAGAGTTAAGTTGGCAAAGGCAAGATTGCAAGGATCTGTTCTTGCATGGTGGAATTATGAACAAGGAGAGAGATTCAAGGAGGGGAAAAATATGATAACCTCCTGGGAAAGGATGAAGACCAAACTTAAGGCATAGTTCTTACCCCTGGACTATAATGTGTAGATGTATAAGAAGTTATATAATCTCAGACAGAGAGACCTTGATGTGAATGCATACACACAAGAGTTTCATAAACTCAGTCACTAATCAAAGAGATAAGAAGAAGAGTCAGAGAAGGTGGCCAGGTATTTGAATGGCCTAAGGATAAACATTCAAGATGAGATCAGTATCTTAGCACTAGACATAGTGAACAAGTGTTTCCAGATGGCCTTAAGGGCTGAAGAGAAGATAAAAAGAAAAAGTGAGCAGAATGGTAGAGGAAGAGGTGATAGAAATTCTAGAGGCAATTTTGGAGGAAGAAGTCCTAACCAGAGGCCTAGTGTGAGCCTAGCCAAGAAGAGTAGGTTGGAGACTCAAGTAGTAGAGGAGGCTACCAAGGAAGAGGGCCAAATGACAGAGATGGGACAAATGGATTAGATAGAGAATCCAAGTTCTCCAACATGAGATGTTATAACTATAATCAGATAGGGTACCTGGCTTATAAGTGCCTAGAGAAGGCCTCAACTTCTCATGATAATGATAGAAGAACCATATTAACTCAAGAGGATACAGGGAGTGTGACATCTCTTGAAGTGAATCTAGAATCAGAAATGGGAGAAAGTCTGATGATCAAGAGGACGCTGCTCAAAGAACTAGTGAAGAGTGAATTGTCACAGAGGAAAGCTCTTTTCAGGATCAATTACAAAAGCAAAGGTAAAATATGCAAGGTAGTCATAGATTCTAGTTCAACAAATAATATGGTGTCTAGGGAAATGGTGGATAAATTAAACATAGAAAGGATCTTCATCAAACCCCTTACAAGGCATCTTGGGTAAGTGATAGCCAATCATTTTTGGTAAGTGAACAAGCATATGTTGATTTTTAGATTGGAGAATATAAGGAGAGAATTTTATGTGACATTTTGCCCATGGAGTGTTGTCACCTACTTTTAGGTAGGCCATGCAAATTTGATAGGAAGGCATTGTATGATGGATATGCTAACACATACACCATCAAGAAGGATGGAAAGACTTTTGTGATGACACCATTGTAGGAGGATGCTGCAACACAGAAGGCAGCCAAGATTATTTTGATGGGAAAGAAAGAGTCTGTGAAGATCAATGAAGAAGAGACAAAGAAAGTTGAAGATAATGCTAAAGATCAAAGTTTGAAGGCAATTTTAATTTTGACTGATGAAGATCAGATGGTAATGACTAAAATGGATCAGCAGGAGGTCAAAGAGCCAGACTGCAAGCAGTCACAGGTTGATTGGAAAGAAGAAAATGCTATCATAGTAGGGACTATTGTTTGTCCTCTAGAACCAACAAGAGTTGAAAGCCCAACATATTCTGCCATAGCAGTAGTACAAGCAACATCAAATAATGTTTTGAATGCAAGTGTTTAGGTAGAGATGATAGTAAGGAAGAATGGCGAGCAAAGTCTGGGTTTGATTTCAAGCAGTCACTCATGACAAGGTGTGAGTAGAGCCTACAATGCTAGGCATGAGTTTTTGATTCCATGAAAGCAAGTTACAGTCCAGAGATCATGGAGTAGACATAAGACAGCAAAGGATAAAGGTGGAGCACGACAACAAATCAACTCATGGGACATGAGTTCTTTTCTAGGTGGGGTGTATGGTGCAAGGGCACCTAACACAAGGTGGCCTCCATGAGGCATTTAAGTTCATGTTTTGTTTTAAATCATGTTTTATGTTGTAATAAGGTCTATTCAACCAATGCATTTTCATTTTAGTTTGTAGCTAGGTCTATTTTGTAAATCGTAAGTGACTTAGGGGACATTTGTCAAGTTGTAATCGCATAATGCAAAAAATAGCAATGATGCCAAAATAAGGCAGTAGGGTAGTTAGAGGATGTTTTGGTCAGTTGTTCTCCCAGCTGCTTGGATTTTTCTCCCAACCACTTGGAGTTAGTGTGGTACTACTCAGGGCAAGTTGTTAAATGCCCAGAAGTATGAACTGAATGATCATGGTAACCAGATCAAATGTAACTGTACTGTGCTCAGGAGAAATAAAGCAATTCAGTTCTATCCATTTGATTTCTATTCCTTACAATTACAAATCATGTTACAGTAGTTTTCCATTCATTTTGTATTTTCCATTGCCATTGTATGTCGTCATGAAGCATTCCACTAGTGAGAATTCCATTGAAATAAGTGGAATGGCTTCGTTGTATGAATATTTATTTTTCTTTTTGTTTTGTTTTTTCTATTCAGTAGTGTAGAGGATCCTAGTAGGAGGTTTCACATAGTAAGAACAACCTACCATCTCCATGTGCTAGGGTTCGCAAGAAGTAGACTGTGTGATGGCGTGTTGGTGCATCGACCAAGGGTTTCAAGTGTTCATCAATGGAATGAGTCTCATCAAAGGCAAACACCTTCAGCGCATTGGAAGGAGGATGAGGAACTTGGTTGATGGAGCTGAATCAGTGGCTCATTTGACTTCAAGGAATTAGGGCATCGATCTGTGGTTATTTGTTGTGCGTTCCTCATCATATATTCAAGTTAATCACTGGTATATGTAGGATTCTCCCTAAATACTGAAACCTAACTTGAGAATTCACTAGAGGAGGAGTAGAACAGGCTCTTGAATGGTATGAATTATTACTTCTACTTGTCCTCATAGGGGATCTAGACAGTTTGCTTCTTCTTCTAGACTTAGTAAATGAAAGTTCTTTGAATTAGAAATTACCTCTAGAAGATGACCTTATCTACACTCCAGGCATAAAATGTTGAATTGTTGTGTAGGAATTGGATCAATAGAGTCACTAGGTGCCTTATGAATGCTTTCATAGCAGTAAATGAACCAAGAATAGCACCAAAATCCTTAGTCCATCTTGTACTCAGAGTAGAGGGTCCCACTGGGCGTGCCAGAAACTGTTGTCACATTGAATTACCCCTAGCTTGAAGAGAGTCAAAGCATTCTAATTACACAATGGGAATGATCTCAAGATGTGGGACCTTGCAAGTTGAGATCAGATCTCCAGAGAAGGTTGGTTCCTCATTCTTAGCCTAAAGCTCAGAGAAATCAGCTAAACCTAGTGCTAATACTATAGGGGAAAAGGGTTAGGAAGAAACTGAATGGAAATACAGGTAATGCACTAGATTTAATGAGTAGCAGTAAGTCTAAAAAATACACAACAATAATCTCAATCACAAGGGAAGGTTCACACAGACTTATAGAACTAATTGAGGCTTTGAGATGAAGACCTAACCTATAAAGGAGCCATTTTACTCACATAATAGATCACAATTTCAAGTAAAACATAGAAATCAGAGCATAAGAGATTCAAAATATTATGAATGTATTGATCATGAAGGCTAGAAACTATTACAATGCAAAATAATGTATAGCAGCAAAAGACAGTATAGCTAATTACATCATGGTTGGATTAACTAGAAGACAACAAAGGCCAGGCTACATGTACAGTGGGTCAAATTCTGATAATCCTACAATTGTACTAAGATGAAAGGAAGCTAACTGTGCAGAAATTACTTCCTACACTAATCTAATGAGGAGAGACGTGTGCAAATTCTTTTTAACCTTTACAGTTATAGTGTTACTAACCCAATAATAGATATATGTCAGTAATACACATACACATAGAATATAGACAAAAGAGAGAGAGACAAGATATAATGTGGGGAAAACCCTTATGGGAGAAAAACCCCACACTCCAAAACCTACACAATGTATTATCAAAACTTAAATGGTTTACAATACACTTGCAATGCAAGCTCTCAGGACTCTTTGACACTTGTATCTAGAGATATTTTGGTAGCATAACAATACTTGTCAATCACATAATACATGTCCACTCCGAGCACCTATTCAAATAGAAGTTACATGGAAAAAAAGAACCTTTCTTGAGATGGGTGTCCAACTTGGCCTCATGGTCCAAAACCCACGCCTAGGGACACTTGTCCAACATTGCAGCATGGTCCTGACACTTGTCATATCACCCCATCCCAATATGGTCACCTATTCCCAAGTTAGGCAATGACAGATGCTCTTACGCATCTTACAACCATCATAGAATCCATCATAATGATAGTACTTATAGTTGTAAGAGAATCTGTCATACTCTGACTAAAGATAGCATATTCTCTTACAACATGTTATAACTCTCCTTGGGGTGCCCAAAGATTCTTTCTTCCAAGATGCCTTGTGACACATGTCTTCACTTGTCATAGAACATTCCATTTATGACTCTTATGCGTCATAGATTCTGTCATAGGAATCTATCATAACCATTTCAGTCAAGATTCACTTACACACTAGTCAAGATGCTGACACATGGAAGAAAACCTCTACCACACAAAGGGAGTGCCTATCTCCACATGGATTGAGTTGACCATCCTAGTCATCTTACAAGTGGACTGATAACTTATCATGCCACTTCACACTAAATGTCAAAATAGGATGTGCAACAAAATTACAACATAGGCTAATTAAATAAATACATTACAATAAATAGATGCAAGGAATTATCAAGGTTTATACACCTTAATTTCCAACATTCTCCCACTTGTCAAAAATCTTATAAGAGCCAATAGAAATAACAGGATTTAACTACTATAGGTTGAGAGCCCCATAGACTCTGAACACCATCTAAACTTCTCTATGCCCACTGGTTTCGTCAATGCATCTGCAACATTCTTCAAAGTGTCTACCTTCTCCAAATTCACCTTCCCATCCTCTACCATGTCTCACACAAAGTGAAATTGTACATCAATATGCTTTGTTCTAGCATGGAAAGTTGTATTCTTTGCTAGGCAAATCACACTCTTACTGTCACAACAAATCGTAATCTATCCTGCATCAACACCAATATCTGAACACAATCTCTTAAGCCAAATGGCTTACTTGCAAGCATGAGTTGCTTCCATATACTTAGCTTCTATCATGGACAAAGAGACCATAGGTTGCTGCTTATTCATCCAACTAATTGCACCACTAAACATAGCAAACATGTAAGCACTAGTGGATCTCTTGCTGTCAATGTCATCTACCCAATCAAAATCCATGAATACAAATAGAATGCGGAGGTCCTGTAGGATTACAATGATAGCATATGGAATACTCAGAAGTACCCCTCAAATATCTGAACACTCACTTTACTACATCCCAATGTACCCATCCAAGATTAACCATAAATTGACTAAGGACTCCCACTACTTGAGTAATATCTAGTCTTGTGTAGACCATGGCATACATCAAACTACCAACAACACTAGCATAAGGTACTATGCTCATATCCTCCATCTCACTAGGAGATTTTGGACAATCATTAATAGATAACTTTGTTCCAAATGAAACAGGAACACACAATGGTCTACAATCTACCATGCTGAACCTATCCAACATGGTCTTCACATACTTACTCTAGCTTAACCAAAGTTTTTTGTTAGCTCTATCTCTTCTAATTTCCATTCCCATAATGTACCTAGTTGCCCCTAGATTTTTCATCTCAAACTATGCTAACAACTGAGACTTAAAATTAGAAATCATATTCTTACCATTCCCAATCAACAACATATCCTCAACATACAATGCAATAATAAGAATGTGATCATTGTCAAATTTATAATACACACAATGATTTGATTTGAATCTCAGGAAACTAATCAACAACACAAAGGCATCAAATATCATATACCACATCCTAGGAGATTACTTCAAACCATACAAAGACTTTTTCAACTTGCAAACCAAATTTTCTTTATCTTTCTCTATGTAATGCTCTGGCTGTGACATGTAAATCTCTTCCTCCAAATCCCCATGAAGGAAAGTTGTCTTCACATCCATCTACTCCATCTCTAAGTCATAAATATCTGCAAGAGATAACAAGAACTAAATGGATGTCATCTTTACAATGGGAGAGAAAATTTCACCATAATCAATTCCCTCCACTTGTGAGTACCCCTTTGCAACCAATCTAGCCTTGTACTTTTCAACACTACCATCTACTCTAAATTTCTTCTTCAACACCCATTTACATCCAACAAGTTTCCATCCTTCAAGAAAAGGCACCAAATCCCATGTTTTATTCTTCTCCAAAGAAGCCATTTCATCTTCAATGGCCTCCTTCTAGGAACCTACATCTTTCATGCCCATAGCCTCTGTCACAGTTCCAGGTTCATCAGTGTTAGTAAGAAAGGCAAAATCACAACTAGAATCAAGTAATGAACAATCTAACCTATCAGGTTGCTTCCTTGTTCATGTAGACCTCCTCAATGGCTGAGATTGAGGTTTTGCTTCTTCTTCTGATCTTTCAGAGCTTCTAGAGCTCTCCTCATCATCATGTCTCACAGGGTCTGTCAGTTTAGTCTTCTTAGGAGTAGAAGGCAACTAAACCACATCCTCTTTCTTTTCTAACTATTCTGGCTGCAAAATAATGGAAGAATGTGTTATCTCTCTGAAAATCACACTTCTTCTATACAACACTTTTTCAGCCATAGGATCTGAAAGCCTGTATCCTTTCATACCGACACCATAGCCAATTAAAATACATTTAATAGCCTTGTTCTCCAATTTTTACCTTTTCTCCCTAGGCACATGTACATATACCTCACAACCAAAAACACAAAGATATCCAATTGAAGGCTTCTTACCAGACCATACCTCCATAGATGTCTTACCAACAATTGCTAATGTAAGAGACCTGTTTACCAGGTAGCAAGCAATGGCGACAGCTTCAACCCAAAATGTTTGTTCGAGGCTTGCTCCACTAAGCATACTCCTAGCCTTCTCCATTAGTGTCTTGTTCATCCTCTCTACAATTCCATTTTGTTGCAGGGTGTATGGAGTTGTATTATGTCTTTCAATCCCTTTCTCTTTACAAAACTTATTGAACTTTGTCCAACAAAACTCACCACCATTTTCAGTTCTCGAACACTTAATATTTTGACTAGTCTGATTCTCAACAAAAGATTTAAACTCTTTGAACTGACTCAAGACTTCAAACTTGCTTCTAAGAAAATAAATCCATGTCCTTCTACTATAATCATCTATGAAAGATACAAAATATATAGATTTGGAAATCAAAGGAACACTAACAAGACCAAACACATCCAAATGAATAAGGTCCAGCACACTAAAAGACTCGTGAGAACTAGAGTAAAATTGAACACGGTTTTGCTTTCCATATACACAATGTTCACAAAAGTTAAACTGAAGATTACAATCATTTAACCCATCAATGAGGTTTTTATTTTTCAATGTTCTAAGACCCTTCTCACCAATGTGGTTAAATCTCTTATGCCATAACATTGTCTTTTCAGCAGGAAGTTTAACTTCCAAAGCTTGAGCACCCTTGGGTACCCAAAATGCGCTACCATTAGAATTTGTTACAACAAATTTCTTCACTGTTGGTTCAAATGGTGGGGATGAAGTGATTGCAGCTCTTTCCTTCAAGTCAGAAGAATATTGCACTATGAAGTGCATGCCTCCAGCTAAAATAGAGTATCTCTCTGAGTACCCTTCACAAGCACCATAGATCTTCTACTCATCTTGCATCCATCCTTTGAAAAGACAACCTACACACCTACAACATTCAACTTACTTATAGAAAGAAGGTTCCATGTCATGTCGAGGATGTGCATGACCCCAATGATTCCCTTCACTCATCCATCAGGGAATCAGATTGAGAGTCTTCCATGACCAACAATCTTTAGATAAGAATCATCACCCAGGTACACTCTTCCACCATCAAACTCTTCATACTTTGTGAACCATCTTCAATGCAAGGTAATGTGGAATGATGCACCATAATCAATCAACCACACATCATCAGATGCATGGGTGGCTAGAGCTGCGATGAAGGCATCACCATCATCTTGTGACTTGTCAGAATCTGAGTCTTGGACATTCTTCTTCTTCTTTTTCTTTTCCTCTTTACATTGCTTTAGGAAATGCCCATTTTTACCACAATTTCAACAAAGAGCCTTAGAATTTCTAGGATATTTGGATCTCCCATAGGATTTGGATCTACCTTTTTCACCTTTCTTGTCCTTCTTCTTCCCTTTCTCCTTGGGTCTTCCATGAATTGCAAGAGCCTATTTGGCTGACTCGGTTGTCTTTCTCTGTGTTTTTTCAGATAACAGTGAAGACACTACCTCATCCATTTTCAAAGTGGTTGTAGTGCTTCCGATGGCCATGACAAGATGATCCCACAAATCTGGCAAAGAATAAAGCAGGGTCATACACTGATCCTTCTCCTCCATTTTCACACCCATGGATGTCAACTGTACACAATCATGTTAAAAGCATTCATATGGTCCATAATAGATCTTCCATCTTCCATCTTCAGAGAAAACAACTTCTTTTTTAGAAAAAAATCTTGTTCACCAAGGACTTGGCTTGATAAACATCTCCCAGCTTCTTCCAAAGTTGTTTCACCATCTTCTCCTCATGGACATTCAATAGGATAGAGTTAGCTAGATAGAGTCTTATGAGACCCTTAGCCTTCTGGTCTTTGAGGTCCCAATCAGCGTGTGACATTGTCATAGGTTTTGTGCCATCAATGGTTTCCCATAGGTCTCGATCAACAAGTAAATCATCCATCTTGAGTTTCCACAACTCAAAATTTGTGCCATTTAACTTCTCCACCTCTAACCTTCTGGATGTGCTTGCCATCTCTTTCCTGCAACAAGATTACAAAATACTCTGTACAGACTCCCACTTAATCTAAGATCAGCTCAAAAAACTCCTACCCAACAACTAGGACCAAGTGTGATCAAGCTCTTAGACCAATTGATGTTAGGAATTTGTAGGTCTAATTAAACCAATAGGAGATATATGATGCAAAGATAAACATAATGCAATAGATCAATGAAAAAGCAACAAGGGAACACAAGATATACCCTAGGAAAACCCTTTGCAGGGAAAAACCTAGCCTCCAAAAGCATCCATGCTCACATGTATTATTCAACAATGAAACATTACAATATAATATATGAGCCTTCATGAACACCCCTGAACCATCAAGCACCTCCAGTGCAACCTCCATGTGTAGAAGCATGAATTCACACATCACCTGCCATGCTTCACAATCTACACTTAGACGATAGAGCTCAATACAATGACAACCTCTCACAAAACCTCTATTCACCTACAATGAAATATCCAACCAACCTCAAAACTAATAACATTGTGCTTGCTTTTATAGTATAAGCTCACACACTACATTGAGAAAACCATGTGCCCCAAATCCATGGGTTACACAAAACCACTTGACCCCACATTTGACAATTGGTACTAACTTTTCCCAACTAATCAAATAATACAAATAATATCCCAATGTTACAATACAACATAAAGTGGACCCAAATATTTATATAGTGTGATTAACCACACCATCTATTTGTATCACAACTAAATAATTATTTAATTACAACCTTATAAAATATATCAAATTATGCAATGGTGTACAACACCATATCCCAACATTCTACCACTTTTTGTATACCTTGCATAAGGGTCAATTAGTGAAACACATCACCATAGGCAAACATGAAATCACATGAATCTCCAGAATGCTCTCGTGCTCCATCAAGATACCTGCAACAAAGAAAAGTGACCATTTCAAGCAAGAAATCCTATGATCCTCCAACATACCACCTATGGAAGAAAAAGAACATGCCAAGGTGAAGATACACCAATACAAAGAACACAAGCATCAAATCCAAATGATAACATAAGGCTCCAAGCTGTTGTCAAAGGTAAAAAACCTACATGACTGGAAATAGCACCCATAACATATGCTAATACATCCAAACATTCAAACCTCATAAGTATCAACAATGACAATAAACTCATGCCAAAAGAATATCCAACCCATATACTGCAATCACAAGCTCCATGAATAAAACTTGGCAGTGAAGAACACATACTGACAGGAACTCCCATTGCGTGGGTAATGTCAAATCTAAAAATAGATCCATGGCATGTCAAGTCTATCAATCAACACTCAAACCAAGGTTTGGCTAATCAATAATCCAATGTAGGATCAAGAACAATCACAATGATCCAAACATGCATGATAAATCGATGCATACTCTCTCACAACATGTCACCATAACTCTCCCTTGCAGTCCAACCATATCAACATGATCCTCTAGGAAGTAGCCATAAGACAGAGAGAAAACCTGTAAATCATAATGTCCTTCTGCAAACACCTCAAAGTGTTAAGTTATGTCAAGTATGATCTCCTGTATAACCCCAAATGAAAAGCCTCAACAACACCCAACCATTCAATCTCATAAGATCAAATGAACATATGTAACATGTAACCAACATGGATGTAAGCCTCTCTAATCAAGGTAGACAGAACTCATAAACAATCCATAACCAAAAATAAACCCAATCACATACCCTAAATTCCTCATAATAAACATCCTAAATAAAACCATATGAACAAGGAGATAACCATGCTAACATCCCTCAAATTAATCCCTCCAGAACCAATAACTATAGCTCAAGATCTATATCTATGAGAAGATGAAACATAAAGTAAAATGCATCTAAAAGGATGGGCAATACCTCATAGATGATAAACTGTCAAGTAGACCAAGAGTGGGGAATGAGAACTCTCCTCCAGGAGACACCAAGCCACAAGGACTCTCTCCAAGAACAATCTCCTCTAGGTCCATATATGAATTCACATCCATATCTAGGTGTAAGGCTCCTCGATCTATCTGCTGAAACATCCAAAGAGTAATTGTCCCAACAATTGTCTCTAATTAAAAGAGAACTCTAGCCTCACCTAAGAGCACTTGTAACTAACCAATACATGCCAAACTCCAAATGCAACATAGCACCATCATGAAGTAGTCAAGTAAATGATCAAAGTACTCAATACCAAGAGAACAAACAAGACCATTGTTAATGCTCCTACTGCACATCTACATAATCAAGAAGCCCATCATGACATCATGTTCTACCCATCTCTTCATAAGAAGATCAAATGCAACAAAGTGTACAATGATGCATACATCATGTCTCAAGAGAACCTGTATCATGCCAAAACTCTAAACCTGTATCAAGAATCAAGACACAATATCAACATCTCTAAATCAAGGATAAACATGTCAAACTAACAAATCATAAACTGACACCTCACCCAAAGACATGATAAACCAAGATGTCAACATCTACAATCATATGAAGATAATCATCTCCTAACAACTGAACTAAAAATGTCAAAGAACTCTCACAACCAAGAGTTCCTCCATAACACCAACATCCACTACAGAAGATCATCCATCACAACTAATGAAAACCAACATGGTGCCAAAGCTCCCACTAAACTATGATACCAAGCTATCCATGACAACACAATAACCATCTCCTAAATGAAGATTATCCATGGCTCCAAACCAATCAAGGAATCCCATTGTAACATCAACAAATTCCAAAAAGGTCTAGTGAACCAAAATCTCTAAGAAAGAAGATAAAACCATCACTGTCGAAAGCTAACATAGAATCATGTATCCAAGCCCTCCATGACATCATGATAAACATGCTGCAAGTCCCAACAACTGATTATCTGGGCACTCTAATCATCCATCCTATTATCCAAAAATAACATACAAATGCACAAACGACCACAAACAAAGCCAACTGACAAAGTCTACATAAACATTGAATCAATCTGGTGGATATAAACAATCCACATCTGAGTCATCCCACTATAGCTAAATAGGTGATTAGCCTATAAAACTACATAACTCGTAGATCCAAAAAAAATGTAACATGCAAACTCATCATCACACTAGTAAACTACAAACTGAGATATCAAAGAAAACAACTTGTAGACTCCAAGACTCAAGCACCAAATCAACTCTAGATTTGATTTGCCAAAAAGTCCACAAATGAATACCATAGTCAAGGAACTAATCAACCACACAAGAGATAAGAACAATCCCCTAAAACAACACAACAACACCACCTATAATCATGTGTCAAACATCATAACCCATACCTGTCAATCGCATACATGATCATGTCGTGCCAATGCAAAAGTGTAGCTTCATATCCATGACACCATAATCATCATCGTCACTATACCTATACTCAACTCCCACTGAAACGAGACTCCAAGTCTCACACGAGTATCAACCACATCCTCAAACTAGAAGACAACCTATACCTATCTCCATCAAAGTCCAAACTCTAAAAACACCTATAAACCTATATTAAGAAACACCAAAATTAAAAACCTACTATACCATACTGATGGTCTCATAACAAGTACTCCCACATGTTTGTGCCAAAAAATCCACCGAATGTACTCGTAAATGCACTCTGAATCCCAGGCACCTACAAGTAATCAAACAAGCACAAATCTCTCTATGCACATCAAACTAAAAATCTACATGAGGAAAATTGTAGTACACTACAAGATCACTCCAACACCTATTCGAAACTAAAAAACTGACTCCGTATACAAAAGTTATGAGCATAAAATTGTACAAAAGTAAAGTGGGATTTAGACACCAAATTCTAACACAAACAAAAAAATCTGATGACTAAACCTATATCATTGTGTATTCCTCAGAGAGAGATTTCTGACGACTATAAGAAGTTGAAAAACTGATACTGTATGTCAAAATTATGCCTCCCGAAACAAAAGGCAATCCTAGGGCTAAAACTAGACCCCTGGTGGGCCCCTGTACTATGATGATGTGGCATTATGTCATGGCTGAGGTCATCATGTTGACTGGGTAAAAACACATGTGGCACTGACGTGGCATTTGACTGGGTTGACTATACCATTTGTCTTTGATAGCGGATTTTTTAAAAAAATCAAATTTGTTTTGTTTTGTTTCAACTCCACCAACCGACATAACAAGGATGTTTTAATATTTTTAAATAGGTCCAAATTTATCAAAAATTTCATCACTGTCATTTAAATTGTTCATACCCATCACCCAACTTTTAAAGGTTTTAATAAATAAAAAAAATGTTTTAATTTTTCCCCACACGGGGGTCTTCTCCACCGGCAGCGAGGCCTGCAACCTCTTTTTTTAAAAAAAAATTTAATAATTTTTTTTTAAACCCTGAGAGGGGGTGTCTCTACAGGTGTCCATCACAAGGAAAAGGGGAGGGGACTAGCGGGACCAATCAGCGTACGCCAGCGGTACCCGGCAGTACTCCTCTCTGTATCATGCGTAGGGGTAAGGTACGGGGGTCTGCAGACACTTGTCACCCCCCCCTTCAATTTTTTGCTTAATTAATCCTTTTAGAAGGATTTTGTATACTTGTAATTTTTTTCAACACTATAGTTTTTTTTTTCCAAAAAACTGTAGCAAAAGATTTAACAATGTGCAAGAATACATTTTTTTTATTCTGCATATCTGTACAGCATACATGGGGCAATTTTTTTTGCTTTTTCTTCCTATAACTGAACATAGGCAAATTTTATATGAATTTTTGTCTCTTAGGCCTTCTGGACTCCATGGCATGGTTCATTTTGTCCTAAGAGGTCATTTGTAGAAATTCCTCCTCAAAACCCTTATGAAGCCAAACCAGAAAAACCCTCTTCAGCCATGATTTTTCAATCATCAATTATGCAACATGCACAACAAATCTCCAATGCCTAGAACCCCCAATCTAGAATACAACCTACACAAAACCTTGTAATTCTTTCAATCCTTCAATGCATTGCCATGGCTTCCATTTGGCACTTGATCTAAACACATAAGGGTTATAGACATCCAGGGAGCTCACACCTCCCTCAACCATAAACATGGCTCTGATACCAACTGTTAGGAATTTACAAGTCTAATTAAACTGATTCCACATAACTCAATAGGAGAAAAAAGATGCAGAGACAACCATAATGCAAAAGATCAATGAACAAGCAATAAGGGAACACAAGATATACCCTGGGAAAACCCTTTGTAGGGAAAAACCCAGCCTCCAAAAGCATCCATGCTCACATGTATTATTCAGCAATGAAACATTACAATACAATATATGAGCCTCCATGAACACTCCTGAACTATCAAGCACCTCCAATTCAACCTTCATGTGTATAAGCATGAATCCACACATCACCTACCATGCTTCACAATCGTACTTACAGGAGAGAGATCAATACAATGATAGCCTCTCACAAAACCTCTATTCACCTACAATGAAATATCCAGCCAACCTCAAAAATAATAACCTTGTGCTTACTTTTATAATATAATCTCACACATTACATTGAGAAAATCATGTGCCCCAAAACCATGGGTTACACAAAAGCACTTGACCCCACATTTCACAATTGGTACTAACTTTTCCCAATTAATCAAATAATACAAATAATATCCCAATGTTACAATACAACATAAAGTGGACCCAAATAAGTACATAGTTTGATTAACCACACCACCTAGGTGCATCACAACTAAATAATTATTTAATTACAACATTATAAAATATATCAAATTATGCAATGGTGTACAACAGCATATCCCAACAACTGAAAGGAAGCTAGGTGTGTAGAAATCACTTCCTACACTAATCTAATGATGAGAGATGCGTGTAAATTCTTTTTAACCTTTACATTTAAGTGTTATTAACCCAACAATAGAGATATGGCAGAAATACACATACACACAGAATATAGATAGAAGAGAGAGACACAAGGTATAATGTGGGGAAAACCCTTACAGGAGAAAAACCCCACACTCCAAAACCCACACAATGTATTATAAAAAATGAAATGGTTTACAATACACTTGCAAGGTAATCTCTCAGAAGTCTTCGACACTCATAACTGGAGATATTCTAGTAGCATAATAGTACCTGTCAATCACATAATACATCTCCACTCCAAGTACCTATTCAAATAGAAGTTACAAGGCAAAAATGAACCTTTCTTTAGATGGGCGTCCAACTTGGCCTCATGAGCCAGAACCCACACCTATGAACACTTGTCCAACACTACAGCATGGTCCTAACACTTGTCATATTGCCTCATCCCAATATGGTCACCTATTCTCAAGTTGGGCAATCACAGATGCTCTTACGCATCTTACGATCATCATAGAATCCATCATACTAACAATGCTTACAGTTGTAAGAGATTGTCATACACTGACTAAAAATAACATATTCTCTTACAACATATCATAAATCTCCTCGGGGCGCCCAAAGAAGCCTTCTTCCAAGATTCCTTGTGACACATGTCTTCACCTGTCATAGAACATTCCATTTACGACTCTTACGCGTCATAGATTCTGTCATATGAATCTACCATAACTGTTTCAGTTAAGATCCACTTACACACTAGTCAAAATGCTGACACATGGTAGAAAACCTCTACCACACAAAGGGGATGCCTATCTCCACATGGAGTGAGTTGACCATCCTAATCATCTTACAAGTGGAGTGACAACTCATTGTGCCACTTCACACTAAATGACAAAATAGGATATGCAACAAAATTACAACATAGGCTAATTAAATAAATACATTACAAAAATAAATGCAAGGAATTACCAAGGTTGAGACACCTTAATTCCCAACATAAGAGGTCTGACTACAAGGAATTTGGTAGCATAATAGCCAAAAAATTACTAACTCCTTCTACTGAAGTTTAGAATACTTTTTATATCAAATTCTTGTGTAGAGAAGCTGAGGTAGGTCCACGGGACCTAAGATCACCAATGTTGTCATCAATGTAGAGTCAGGAATAAACAGGGATGGGAACAGAGCCCATGCCTCTGGTAGACCTACAACACGAGGAATGGCTGTCCATATGCAAGAGAGGACAAAGCATTGAAGAAGAGACCCCAAAAGTTGTCACCAACCACTGAATAATCTGCCACCGAGCCACTGAAGTCACCTCCCATTAAAGAACCATGCCACCCCCCTTGAATTTTGCCTATAGAGCTCACCAACTGAATCAATGTGAAATATCTACCTCTGCAACACTTTAGGTTGGTCACTAAGATGTCTTGTCAGTCGAGTCTACATATTTATCCTTAGTCGACAACTATCCTAATATTCGGATGTGCACATTCATATCCAAATCATGATATTTAGATTATAATTTCAAAGTGAGGATATTCCACAAAAATAGCTGACCAAATGAAAGAGGAGGAAATTCTTAGCAATTTTGTCTTTTGGATCATGTAGAAATTCCTCAGGATGAGGTAGATATTCATGGTCAAAGTTGTAGTTAACGGACATATGGATATCCATGTGTCATCACCCTGCAGCCCTGCAATCGGAACATGATGTCATCTTTAGTGGTCTTCATGCTTGTGATATCATGAATATCCCTCAAGGTCTGCATATTCACAAATATCCAGATGCACCTATCAAAAAGAAGATGTCATCAGCATAGAAATATGTCGTCAAGATATTAACTTTTAATATCTAGATTCTAACTTAATATCTAGATGCCTTTTTATGAATATCCTAATGATGTCATCAACATGGAGAGCTTTGTTGAAGAGGAGATCTAGATGATGTCATCAGGATAATAACCTTGCATGATGAGATACTAGAGGTGGAGTGTCTAGATGATGTCATCATCATATACACTTCTTTGGGGAGGCGACTGGATGACATCATCAGGATATTCGCAAGGTCATGGATATAAAGGTCATATTGGGACCTTAGCTAAGGTTTTGATATTAAGATAATATCCAGGATGTTAGCTAAGATCTAAACATCTCGACATTAGATATCCATACAAAATGACCAAGTATGGAGGTGGAAAATCTCTACGAAGGAAGACATTAAAGGCAAAAGGTTTCTGGGTTTTTTCCAAGGATTCTCTAGACGAGATTTTTGGGATTTTACAAGGTAGATTATTGGGATTTGAAGGATAAAGGCTTTTACAGCTATATCCTAGGGGATTTTCAAGGTGAACTATTAGACTCTAGATAGAGGAAAATGGGTCAACAATTTGTTCATTGTTGCACTTGTTCTACTTAATCCATAGATTGATATCTGCTGTTGAACACCTCCTTTATGATTCCTTTCTTGACAACTTGTCCTATGGTGTTGGTTCCCATTGAAAGCTATCATGTCCTTCATTCGTTGTACCTATTTTCTGCTAGAAATTTCATCATAAGCAACTTCTTGTTTGAACTTTGTATGTCTTACCTCAACAACTGATTTATTAAGCCAACTTGGGATCTTGTATCCATGATTACTTGCAAGACTTGAGAGCTCAAATTTTCTCTTCTCCCCCTCAACCTGTGTATCTACATTCTCATTTCCACATACATGATCAAAACAAAGATTTTTACTTCTATTTACCTATTCAATGGCCTGCTGCATGGATTTTCTTTCTTCCTCAACTTCATTGATCACAAACTCCTCTTTTTTGTGTGTTCTCCTTCCTTTTTATGGAACATTCAATAAGGTATCATGAAACTCTACTACATCTTCAACATCTTCATTGTCATGCTGGAAGACTTCCACACCACCATCATCCTCATCCTTAGGCATTTTACAATGTATATCTTCTTGGGAGACTGTTGCAAATTGGTTGTGTATCTCTTCTTGGTAGACTACTATAAATTATTTCCTACTTGTCTCACATTAATCTTTGCCCATGGGTGCTCTACTTGCCGCATATCTTTTCAACTTGAATGTCTTATTGTCAAGACCTTCCTTATAAGGTTTCTCATACCTGCATGCACACACTCAAACACAACATTAGATGATAAAATAAGAGACCAGAATGTCTCTATAAGTACCTCCTTCATTGACACTCTCCTCTATTCTTGAATATCTTCTACAAGTGCTTCTTATTGTACTTCTTTTTCTCTCCATTCTTTCTTATTTTCCCTCATGTTCTCCATAATGAGAACTCCCTTCGCCATTTCCTTTGCATGTTGATCACTTTAAAACTCCACTTCCTTTTCATGTTGCTCACTTGGCAACTCTTTACTTTTCAAAACTCTATGGGATTTTCCCGTGTTCTTCTCTTCTCTTCTCAAGGAAGCCATCCTTTGCCTTCTTCTTCTCTTGACCAATATCCCTATAAGCCACTTCAATCTCTTTTTCAATTGCCAACCACTTTCTTGGCTTCTTTACTCTAGCCATAGCTTCACAAAGAGCTTAAACCTCTTTACATCCCTTCTCAACTTAGTTATCTCTTTATCCACCTCTGAATCTTGCTTTCTTATATTTTTCTTGATATTGTCTCTCTTCTTGTGGATTTCTTCCTTATCATGCTACTACATCTTTCTACCTTCCTCTATTCGCAACATCTTAGCTCTGCCCCCTAACAATTCTGTCACTTTGTTTTTTTAATATCTCACCTTAAGCTTCTCTTTTCTCTTTCACCATCTTCTAACTTTCTTATTCTCAAGAATTAACCTATCAAAACATCAACACACATGCTTGTACAAAATATTACTAGCATAGACAACTTCCACTACTAGATCTCTAGGCTCTGATATCAAAAATTGATGGATAACTAATAACTACTCCTTCACAGGGTTAAGAACTTCATCAAGTCTTATTCGCTACAAGAATTACATAAGTTTTATGTGCACTATACATATAACCTACCTACTTGATAACCAAAGGCTCACAACACCCTATGGATACTATGTAGGTTCTACCATGTTGATGTGGTGTGATAACAATCCTAAGACTTGTGTAAGAGGACAATCAATTAAATCAAAACTAATAAATCAAAAACCCATAACATAAAGAGAACTAATCTAAATAAAAGCCATTATCAATAAATCCAATGAAATAAGAAAGCATTTTACCTAGATTTGTGTTGTTCCCTTTGTTGAATGTGGATTGCTCAACAACGGTGCGAAACTATGTTTGCAACAAGCAAGTAAAGTGCTCAAAATGCTCAAAGATCAATGTCAAAAGATCATAAAGTTGCTCAATCGATGCAATGTATGCTCAAAGCATTGTAAAGGATGCCTAAGAATAAGTGATCGAAGAGGATTTATAAAGGAAATGAGGGGGGTTTATATAGGTTTCAACAGAGATCGATCAACAGTCCAAATAATTTAGAAGAATCAACAGAGGAGATAAAACAAATAACCATGATGAATGTGCACATGAGATGTGTCAATCCATAAGGATATTTTTATTAAGATATGATGAAAACAAGATTGATTGAATAGATAACTCAACTTATAATTTTGCCTTTTTTAGAGTTCTAAAAATAAGACTGATTGTGCACGAGTTAACAATATATTTTAAGAGGAATTGGAAGATAACTGAAATTAAATAAATAAATTTATTTATTTAATTGTGCATGATAGAGGAACAGAAGATTATAAATAAAATATTTGATTTTATTTATTTTTAGAGGAAAAAGCAAATAAATAAATAAATTTATTTAACTATTTGTGCAAGATTAGAGGAATATGAAGATTATAAATAAAATAATTAATTTTTTTTTTTAGAGGATTGAGATAATTTAAATAAATTTGCATGATTTATTTAAATTTAGAAGAACAAGTGATTTAATTAAATAATGTAGAATTATTTAATCATCGAACAATAAGGTTGATTTAAAGAAAATTAATTAAATAAAGAAGATTTGTTTAATTAATGTTGAAAGTATGTGATTTAGAAGAAATAGATTAATTAAATAATTAGATTATTTAATTAACATTGAATGTGGGTGATTAAATAGATTAGACAAAATGCAAGTGATGTGATGACTTGGTCATTTTTGGGTGTCTACATTTTGCCCCTCTTTGATGCAATGCAGTTTACAGCATTGCGTCAAAGAAAATGATTGTTGAAGACATGATACAATCTATTGATGCCCCAGTGTAGGTAGTTGCCCCAGCATATGCCCCCTCGAGCAGAAAGATGAGGAAGCGATAGAAGAACTGCGTTGATGGTCAACTGAGAAGGTTGCGTGACAAGGTAGAAGGAAAAGCAAGATGGGGTGGGAAGAGAAAAAATGAGGGAGGGATACTATAAATAGGTCCCATGGGGACCACATTTGTCATTTGCACACTAAGAGTTTACTAACTTTAGAGTGTAGAGCCTCCAAACTTAGGGTGTAAGAGGTGAGTGGAAGGAGCCTACAGTGAGGAGAGATGTTGATTCCAGCACACAAGCATCGAGCGGAGCTAGTACAGACATACGGGTAGCCAGCAGGAGCTCTGCCAGTGGTAAGTGGCTGAAAACCTCTTTGTATTTGACATTTTAGGGTGGGTTTAGGGGTAGGTCTAGATAGGTCTTTTAGGTCAGCCAAAAGTGCTGCAAGGTACTTTTGCATGTATGGTAGTCAGGTTAGGTCTTTTGGAATGCAACAATGCTCTTGGTAGGGCAGTATAGTGCTATTGCTGCTGCCACAACACTATTGTTTTTTTCTGTCACGCCATAGAGCAGTTGGTAGGGTCATGTAGCACTCTTGGAAGAGCAGTAGAGCGTGGTCAGATAGGTAACGAGGTGCAGTTGGTAGGGGAGGGAGATAATCAAGTCACCTTTGGTAGCATAGTGAGGCACAGTTGGAAGCATAGCGAAGTGCACTTGTAAAACAAGTCGCCTTTGGTATAGGATAGTTTAGTGCTTTTGCATAAGCAGTATGGCACATTTGGTAAGACAGGGCAGCACCCCTGTATAGAACAAGGCACTTTTGGATAGGCTAGAAGAGTACAATAGTTAGGGTTGACCGAAGGGTTGACTACTCTAGTTTAGCGAAGGAGAGAATTGGTCCTAGGGTTTGCGGCATAGGATAGATGTCAGTAGGACTACGGAGAAATTTTGAAAAAGGTTTGACAAGTGGTTTTGTGGATGCAGAGGATGATGTCGCCACTGATGTTGAGAGAGTGACACCACCCAATAGCACATGAGGTGGTACAACTGACATGGGAGGAGGATGCGTTCCTAGAGCACGCAGGATTCTGGCATATGGTGCACCTAACACACATTAGGGCTAATCTCACCCTAGTGATGGCGGTGGTAGAGAGATTCCACAGTGAGACATGTTCATTTCACTTTCCGACAGGGGAGGCCATAGTGACTCTAGAGGATGTGTACCACATCCTCAGGATTTACATTGATGGAGAGAGAGTTGAATTTGACCTAGCGCAAGGCAAGGTAGGCTTAGTGGAGGTTTTCTACATAGATGACCTGAGGATAGACGATGGCAAGATTTGGTGGGTAGATGTCCCAAGACTCTATGACAGGATCAGATGGATAGTTTCTTCATTCATTGGTAGCTTCCTGTGCCCAGACAAGCAATCTAGAGGATTATCTACTGGATGGGGCACCGTACTATTGTTGTTCTCAAAATTAGCTACGCTCGTTTTTGTAGACAAACCCCACGAAACTTGTCCATTTCGTGAATCTACACTCTAAGCTCGCGGATCGAGACAAGATTCTCTTGACCTCGTATGAAGTCGTTTGATATTCTAGACTAGTTTATGACATCCCTTTGAATCAGTTTCTTGATATGCATGAAGATCGTTCAAGTTGTAAATCGGTAAAAATGTCAATTTAGGTCATTTTTAGGAGTTAGTAAAATTTCAGTCTTGATATGCAAGAGCGGCAAAAAATGCCGCTCCTGCATATCTCTTTTTGACTTATTTTTCTTATACGTACAATAGCGGCGTTTTTTGCCACTTTTGCATATGCCTTTTATTTTACATGTAAAGGCGGCGGATTTTGCCGCCATTACATGCATTTTTTATTTAACATGTGAAGTCGGTGATTTTTGCCGTCATTACATGTTTTTCTTCATTTCCTCACATGGTCAGCAATTTTCGCCATCATCTCGTGTTTGTTTACCTTTGTGCCGGAGTGGCTAAAACTTCTGCTCGCACAAGATTTTCAGAATCTTGGATGTCGAGTGCCATTAATGGCCACTCGTGCCATACATTTAAGTTTTAGTTTCAACCTTTTAATGTGTTATTAAACCCATTGTTTCTTGTCGTTTCTTTCATTCAAAATCCATTTAGTCGCCTCGCCAATACCTTCTTCGAGCATTTAATCACATGCTTTTGAGTTATAGCAGATTTCAAGTTGCAGTTGGCATTTAGGGTTTTTAGCCGACTCTACGGGTAAGTTTCTCTTTTATTTATGTTCCCCTTCCTAATGTTTCGTTTATGTGTATATTTTAGATTTTTATTTTGTCAAGAGTTTTGTTACGTTTTTGTTCTTTGTTGTTTGTTGTTTTTGTGATTGTTTTCTTCTTAATGTGTGATGTCTGTTTGTGATGTGTATCAGATTTGTTTCTGCCCATACAACATAGGTGCCCTAGGTTTTGTTTTGACAGCCGCTAGGTTTTTACTACTCCAAAACCTTTAGTAGCGATGCAACCTTCAAAGATGTGTATCAACAGCAGATTTCACCACCCTAACACAAGTGATCCCATAACTCGTGGCGTCGCTAGGTTTCAACCTTGAACTATTTCTGAAACCAGTCCCTCATGCAATGTCAGCAAAATCTACTGACCAAATATCGCAAAGAAACAAACCCTACACACATCGTCAGCGAAATTCACCACGGGTGTATGTCCTCTAGATTTTTGTCATGTATGGGTGGCAAAATCCGCCACCCCTACATGAAAAACCTTGAAATTCCTACAGTGCAGCGTCAACATTTACTGCCACCCAGACACTAATGAATTCCCCGTATATCTGTAAAGTTAGCAGTTTTTACCGCTCCAACATATAACTTTTGATTCTCCTGGAACATACATTAGCGGAAAAATCCGCCA
The DNA here is from genome assembly GCA_027924645.1 of Cunninghamia lanceolata. NCBI lineage: Eukaryota > Viridiplantae > Streptophyta > Pinopsida > Cupressales > Cupressaceae > Cunninghamia > Cunninghamia lanceolata. The sequence continues at coordinate 1,312,154 of BSBN01001014.1, read as the reverse complement.
CTCTTACCAACTTCAAATCCTCCCTACATGCAGTGGCAGCAAAATTTGCCGCCAATGCACATTCAACAAAACCCTCATATGCAAGGGCGGCAAATTTTGCCGCCCATGCAAAAACTGTCTCATTTTTTTCCAACTCTAGAAAATTCCCAGTTTTAATTTTCTGAGCCTGCTTCTCCTCTGATTTTTGGCCAACTTGCACTATAGCCCTTTTTCAAGTACGTTCCCATAGTCGTGATCATCAACATGCAATTTTCCTAGATTGTCCATATTTTCCCTAATTGCATGATCATGACTTTTGTTGCAGTATGCTTAGAAATTTGATCAAGGATCTTGAAGAAGCAAAGGAAATCAGTGAACAAAGTGATGTCAACCTTTTGCATAAGTCGGAGGAGTTACCTTGTAAGTTGGTATCACAGGACAACCAATTTCTTTCTGCAGAAGAAATGGTTAGGGAATTTGAAGACATGTTCCAGAAAGAATTCGAAGATAAAACATTTTCAATGACCTCTGTGGACAATATTTTAAACAACCAGTTAACTTTGGATAATCTGAAAACCAAGTTAACTGGTCATGTAAAATCAATCACTACAGTGAGGGATGCCATAGTGAGAGCCAGGATGATCTTCAGGAACGCATTCAATCTGGATAGCATTGAGATGCAAGCGACTTTTACTATGTATGATCATCACATGAGGAAAAGTGGCGACACCAATTGAAGTAGTTTTTCCTTAGTTTATTTATTTTATTTTTCACATGTACTTTCAAAACAATTTTGGACATTTTTACATGTACATTTTTCATATGTAATTACAAGTAAAAATATAGGAAGTCCCAAGTCAATAAGGACTCCTATTTTTTAATAAGTCAATGTAGTTAGGTTTTTCCTAAATTTTCTCAAGGCCTTTCCCTATAAATAAAGGGGGCCTCTTTTGTAAATATTATCTTTTATCTATTGTAAGAATACTCTGGCAAATTGAAAAGCAAATCAAGACTTTGTGCTTTTTGTGAAAATCAATTATCAAATATTTATCAATACAAGAAAGCAAGTTCAATTCCAATCTTTGTCTTGGGATTATTTGTGTTGTGATAGTATTGTTCTTACGTATTGCTATCATAATTTTCTTTAGTAATAATTGAAGTGTGGAGTTTGTTTCAAGTGATTGAAAAGCGCTCTTAATTTGATCAGATAGACTTTGTGTTATCAAATCTTTTGTTAGGATTATGTTCATGTTTGTGAGAATACAATAATTTGGAGACTTTGTGCTGCAAGTTGTTATATTCGATTTACTTTTATCATATTGAAGAGGAGTGAAGCGTTTGGGCTGCATTCTACTTCAAATAGTTTTATTTACAATTAGTAAGTGAGGTAATAGAAAACTTTGTGTTTCTATGATTTTGTGATAATTTTTAAGTCTTTTATTGAGAGTTTGAAATATAAACATCTATTCTAAAAAAAGAGAATGAGATGAGATGGAACCACCACAAACATAGTTTTTAGTATACATAAATTTCATAAGTTGTTTAGTTTGCAAAAGTCAAGTGAATAGAGGGAACCTCCCCTTGCCGAGAGGAGAGACTTTGTCTGATCATAGCTGTGGCTGATATACCCATTTTGCCGTTAGCGAGTTAATGACAAAATATTCATGCAACAGTTTTTTGGTGACTCCACTGGGGAAGGAACGTGCAACTTGAAGACTCACGCTCTGAATTGAAGCATTTTCAGTTGTTTTCTATTTTGTTGCAAAATTTTGTTTAGCATACTACATTTTGGCAGATTCCCGGTACACCAGAAGCAAGAGGGCTCAGGGTATTATTGATCCTACATTTGAATTGATGTGGCAGAATAATTTTGGATTCTTAACTCCACGACCTCGTCTTCAGTGCACTTGGAGATTTCCTCCTACAAATGCCAGGTCTCCAATACCAGGTGAAGTTTCTAGTGCTAGCCAAATTTTATCTGTTCATATGACACCAAGGTTTGTTATCCCGCCTTTCAATCAGCACGTCATGGCAGCCCAAGGCCCTTGGGGTAATACCTTTGGTCCTCTGAATTTGACCCTACCCTTGCACGAACTACCTCGTAGTTCAAGAAAGGATTTCCCCAAATTCTATGGTGACGGGAAAGTTCATCCTGATGAGCACATTGCGGCTTTCTGTATAGCCTGTGGTGTGATAGGTGTCTAGCACGAAGATGTAGCTGTATGACTCTTTGTAGAAACATTACAAGGCGCTGCTGCAGACTAGTTTTACCACCTTTGAGCTCAGACCATAACGAACTGGAATACTCTCAAAACCAAGTTCGAAGCTAGGTTTAAACCTGCGGAGGATGCACATGCATTGTTGGCATAGCTGACACAAATGAAAAAGGAACCTCATGAACCTATGCGAGACTTCATCGCTAAGTTCAACAAGTTGAGAAATAGGATTCCCACCACTGCTGAGCCAACAGCAGAGAATCTTAAATGTTTCTTTATCAATACACAACTTCCTGAGGTGAGTTTTCTATTGAGGCGAGCTACTCCTACCGATCTTGCTACAACTCAGATTCTAGCAACTGAAGTGGAAGATGATCTTATCCTTGCAGGTAAGATAAGAAGGGATATTGATAGAAATAAAAGCTCCTCTTCTACTAAGAATTCTTCCACAAGCACCACAGATCCCATGGTGCAAAAGCTAGCAAATGAATTGCTAGCTCTGAAGAGACAAATGTCTCAAGGTATATCTGCTCCTCCTTCTTATCGAGATATACCAAGAAGGACATTTCCAAATAATTCATATCAAGGCAATGCTGCTAGAAACCAAGGACAACACAACCGTCTTCCGCCTACACAGGGGAAGCTTGCCATTGAAGCAGTGCCGATCAACTCTACTGTTGGCTATTATGAAGCTAAAAATGAACTTTCTTTCCAACCTGAGTTGGATTATGAAAATGGTGCTAATCTCTTCATAGAAGGAGAAGAAGAGATAGCTGGTGACTCTACCATCACCTTTTAAACTATCAAGACAAAGCTGAAAAAGGAGAAGTGTGTGAAGGAGCATATGTTGTTTTCACTAGGTCTCAAAATCAGTCAACTCTCCAAGCTGATAAAGGGAAGGTGAGAGAAGAATCTCAGCTGGTGATTTCAATTGCTAAATGGGGGACTCCTCTACCTTTCCAATCAAAAGACTCGGTGGTCAATAAATAAGTAAGTGCCTCTAACGAATTTGTACCTTCCACTTCTACTCCTCAGACTAGTGTTATCTCTACCAAAAATTAGAACGATAGTTTTTCTTCCTCTGTTTCTAATTCTTTTCAGTAGTTTGATATAATAGATCATGCTAGGAGAACTAAGATACAAATGTTTGAAGTTGAGTATTTATAGGCTAATCCTGAACAATTTGATAGATTAGCCAAATACGTCAAAAATAAGACCGTCCCTGTAGGACAAGATTTTCCCAAAGCTACTCATGACTCCTCCAAAAGTAAGCCTACCCAAAATAATCTTGTCACTACTCCCCTTGAAGCCTTTGGAAAAATTGAACCTTTCTATGTTTCCCTATTAGTGAATGGTCATAAATTGAGCAATTGCATAATAGATTCCAGAGCCGCTGATAATGTTATGCTTGCTAAGGTAGCAGACGCCCTTGGCCTCGCCTTAACCAAAACTTTTGGGAGGTGTTTCTCTATGGAAAATAAGCAAGTTCCACTTTTGGGTCAAATCAAAGACGCCCATTTTGCATTTGTGGCTTTTCCAGATAAGAGAATGAAGATGACAGTCCTGGTAGCTGATGTTCCCACTTCATACATCATTCTTCTTGGGCGTAGTTTCTGCAAGGATGTAGGTGGAGAGTTGAACATGGATCTATCTAAGGCAAGGATACCTATTAAAGGTGTCATACAGAAGTTGCTTCCTGAGAAGGAGGCAAAATACATTGTTACCCAAACATCAAATCCCAAAGCTCAAATTTTGTTTGAGTCCTCGGGAATGGGTAATTATTTTCTATCCACTGAAGATGGTTCCAGTTCATCAGATGAGAGTACATCTGGTGATAGCTCGAATATGTCAGATGGAGACTCAGAAGAGTTTTCAGATGAAAGTTCCGGTGAGGGTATAGTAATGCCAGATTCTTCCCTCACTAACAAAGAGGAATCTTTTGACCAAAGAAATTCCAAGAAATCAAATTCTGATGAAGTCTAGATTTTAGAGTTTGATGGCAGTTGTTCTTCTACCGGTTCTAGAGCTGGAGTGGTCTTGATATTGCCACAAGGTGATATTTTACCTTTTTCATACAAGTTACAATTTGACAATACCAATAACACCGCCGAATACAAGTCCTTGTTGCTCAGATTGGAAGCTGCTCGTGCTAGGGGTATTAAAATCCTTCATGCTCAAGGGGATGCTGAATTGGTGGTTTGTCAAGTGAGGAATTTGTACCACACTAAAAATGAAAGATTGAGACACTATCACAATCGTGTATGGGATTGCACTAAAGGTTTTGATGCTTTCAACATTTCTGCAGTGCCAAGAGAGTTCAATGATCGTGCAGATTCATTGGCTGTTTTCGCTACTCTCATGGTGCCTCACAGGGATTTCAAAGGAAATAAGTACACTATTGAGTTGGTCTTTTGACCAAATGTACCTGATAACGCTGACCATTGGCAGGTGTTCAATGGTGATAACCAAATCATTGCTTTCTTAGAAAAGATGGATAGATTTGATGAGCTTTACTTTGAAGGAAGTGAATTGCCACCGCGGGAATATGTTTTAGAGATAGATTCACAAACTGGCAAAGAATTTCTACAATTGAAAGGAAATAAAATCCCAAAAGGTTTGGTTTCCCTTGAAAAATTGTTTGATAAGCATGACAGGTATATCAAGCAGTGACAACAACAGGATTCAAGTTCCTCTATGGAATTTGAACAGGTCAATTTAGGTTTGGAAGTAGATCCTAAGATGGTCAACATTGGAAAATGTTCCACTGCTGATGAAAGATTCAAATTCATTACCCTCCTTCACCATTACATTGATGTTTTGGCTTACTCCTATGATGATCTAAAGTCTTTCAGACCTAAGGAGGTTCAACATGAAATTCCCCTTAAAGCTGGATCGTTGCCTCACAAACAGAAGCAGAGGCAATACAACCCCAAGATATTAGGTACGATCCTTTCTGAGATTCAGAAGATGCTGAATGCAAGGAAAAATTTTCCAATTCATCATTCTACATGGATCACAAACATAGTACCTACAAGGAAGAAGAACAGAGAAATCCGTATCTGTGTTGATTTCAGGAATCTCAACTAGTCTTCCTTAAAAGATAACTACCCTTTGCCCATCATGGATCAAGTATTGCAAACAGTAACTGGTTCAGAAATGCTGTCTATGTCAGATGGTTTTTCAGGGTATAACCAAGTGGAGGTCAATGAAGCTGATCAGTTCAAAACTGCCTTTGGTTTGATCAATGCTGGTGCCACATTTCAGAGAGTGATGGATCTTGCCTTCAGAGATGAGATGGGGAAGTTCATCATAGTGTATCTCAATGACTTGACTATTTTCTCCAAAAACTGTCATGATCATGCGCATCATTTATGACAAGTGCTGGAGCACTGTTGGCAAAATGGTATTTCCCTCAATCCCAAGAAGTCAGTTTTTGGGGTAACAGAAGGTAAGCTTCTTAGACACATTGTATCTTGGGAAGGTACTAAGATTGACTCGGAAAGAGTTAAATCCATTCAAAGTCTTACTCTACCTGCTAGTAAGACTGTTGTTCATTCTTTCTTTGGAAAGGTGAATTTTCTGCGAAGGTTCATTCCTGAGTTTGTAGAAAAAACTCATCACATTGTTAATATGATGAAGGGTAAGACCACTTTCCATTGGACTGTGGAAGGCAAAGAAGTGTTTGAGGATATCAAGAGAGCTATTTCTCATGCTCCAGTTCTTGTTTGTCCTAACTACACTAAAGATTTTGTAGTTTATAGCTACACTTTAGAACACACACTTTCATCTATTCTGGTTCAGCAGAATGAAGAAGGCATGGAATCCCCCATATCATTTATGAGTTGTCCTCTCAAAGCTCATGAATTGAAGTATTCGAATATGGAAAAGCATGCCTATGCCATGGTCAAAGTGGTGAAGCATTTTAGGTTCTATATTCTAAACTCACACACTGTTGTTATGGTACCTGATACAACAGTCAAATCTATCCTAACTCAACAGGAGTTCGGAACAAAGAGAGGTAATTGGATTGCTAAGATCCAAGAATTTGATTTGGATATCAAGCCTACAAAGCTTGTGCGTGGTAAAGGTTTGTGTCAATTGATCGCAATTAACGTTCCAAAAGAGACAGGGGACGAAGAAGAAGAAGAAGTTGTGGACACACCAACTATTCTTTTTGTTACTACAACTGATGAGTAGTATTCCAATATCACTCATTTCCTTACCTATGGTGAGTGTCCTTCTCACTTGTCTTATAAGGAAAAAAGAACTATCAAGTTAAAAGCTGCTAACTACGTCCTTTGGGACAATGGTTTGTACAAGAGAAGTCTTGATGGTGTATTTCTCCATTGCATGGATAAAGCGCAACAAAGTAGACTTTTGGAGTCTTTCCACAATTTGGCTTGTGGAGGACATTTTTCCGCACCTGTAACGGCTCATAAGATTCTGTGAGATCGATATTATTGGCCCACACTATTCCAAGATGCATATAGTTGGGTACGTAGGTGTGAGTTATGCCAACAGTTTGTTGGGAAACCAAAGTTGGCAGCCTTACCTCTAAAACCAGTGGTGATTGAGGAGCCTTTTCAGCAATGGGGTATTGACTTCATTGGCACTGTGAATCCATCATCAAGTGCAGGACATAACTATGTTCTCACCGCAATAGACTATTTTACCAAATGGGTGGAAGCTATTCCAGTCAAGCATGCTACTTTTGAAGTGGTATGTAGTTTTCTTAAGGAGAACATTATTTCCAAGTTTGGAGATCCAAACAAGATTGTAGCAGACAATGCTACTTGTTTTTCTTCTCATGAGATTACTGAATTTTGCTACAAGCATGGGATCATTCTTTCCCATTCTTCAGACTATTATCCACAAGGGAATGGTCAAGCAGAATCAAGCAATAAGAATCTGGTCACTATTATCAGGAAACTGGTAGATGAGAATCAGAGAACTTGGCATAAGGCATTGTTTGATGCTTTATGGGCAGATAGAATTACACCCAAAAGGGTGATAGGCATATCACCATTTCAGCTTCTATATGGTTTGAATGCGGAGATACCGATTACCTTAGAATAGCCAGCATTGAAGTTGGTAAAGGCATTGGAAGATAGAACTTTTGATAGTTCTATTGATAAAAGGATCATGTATTTGATTGAACTTGAGGAGCAGTGCACTACAGTGGTGGACCGTATTGTTGAGCACCAAAATCAAGTAAAGAAACTTTTCGACAAGAAGGCAAAGGCTCATGAGTTTCAGATTAGAGATCACGTCTTGTTGTGGGACAAGAGGAGAGAACCAAAAGGAATGCATGGAAAATTTGATTCCTTATAGAGAGGTCCATTCACCATTCATCAATTCTATGGTGAAAATAGTTTCTTGCTGGAGTATTAGGATGGAACACCATTCTTGTTGTCTCACAGTGGACAACATCTGAAGCACTTCAATCTCTGAAGTATCAGATAAGTTAAATTGTACATTTGTATAGTTGTGTTTTTATTTTTGTGTTTTCATTTTAGTCCTTTGTGTCTTTTTTTCTTTTTAGCTTGACTCTATAGCCCAATGGCATGGATGAAGGCACTTAGAGACTGGATTCTATTCCCTTCAATCATTTCAAAGTTTGATCAAAGGAAGTTCCCATGTTAGAGCCAGCTGTTGTTCTCAAAATCAGCTACACTCATTTTTGTAGACAACCCCCATGAAACTTGTCCATTTTGTGAATCTACACTCTAAGCTCGTGGATCGAGACAAGATTCTCTTGACCTCGTGTGAAGTCATTTGATATTCTAGACTAGTTTATGACATCCCTTTGAATCAGTTTCTCAATATACGCGAAGATTGTTCAAGTTGTAAATCGGTAAAAATGTCAATTTAGGTCATTTTTAGGAGTTAGTAAAATTTCAGTCTTGATATGCAAGAGCGGCAAAAAATGCCGCTCCTGCATATCTCTTTTTGACTTATTTTTCTTATACATGCAATAGCAGTGTTTTTTTGCTGCTTTTGCATATGCTTTTTATTTTACATGTAAAGGCGGCAGATTTTGCCGCCATTACATGTGTTTTTCATTTAACATGTGAAGTTGGCGATTTTTGCCGTCATTACATGTTTTTCTTCATTTTCTCGCATGGTCAGCAATTTTTGCCGCTGTCTCGTGTTTGTTTACCTTCGTACTGGAGCAGCCGAAACTTCCACTCGAACAAGATTTTCAGAATCTTGGATATCGAGTGCCATTAATGGCCACTCGTGCCATGCATTTAAGTTTTGGTTTCAACCTTTTAATGTGTTATTAAACCCATTGTTTCTTGTCATTTCTTTCATTAAAAAACCATTTAGTTGACTCGCCAATACCTTCTTCGACCATTTAATTGCATGCTTTTGAGTTATAGCGGATTTTGAGTTGCAGTAGGTGCTTAGGGTTTTTGGCCGACTATACGGGTAAGTTTCTCTTTTGTTTCTGTTCCCCTTCCTCACGTTTTGTTTATATGTATCTTTTAGATTTTTGTTTTGTCAAGAGTTTTGTTACGTTTTTATTCTTTGTTGTTTGTTGTTTTTGTGATTATTTTCTTCTTGTTGTGTGATGTCTATTTGTGATGTGTATCGGATTTGTTTCCACCCATACACCATAGGTGCCCTAGGTTTTGTTTTGACAGCCACTTGGTTTTTACCGCTCCAAAACCTTTGGTAGTGATGCAACCTTCGAATATGTGTATCAACGACAAATTTCACCGCCTTAACACAAGTGATCCCATAACTCATGGCATCGCTAGGTTTCAACCTTGAACTATTTCTAAAACTAGTCCCTCATGCAATGTCGGCAAAATCTGCCGACCAAACATCGCAAAGAAACAAACCCTACACGCATCGTCAGTGAAATTCGTCGTGGCTGTATGTCCTCTGGATTTTTGTCGTGTATGGGTGGCAAAATCTGCCACCCCTACATGAAAAACCTTGAAATTCCTATTGTGCAGCATCGGCATTTACTGTCGCCCAGAGACTAATGAATTCGTTGTATATCTGCAAAGTCCGCAGTTTTTGCTGCTCCAACATATAACTTTTGATTTTCCTGGAACATGCATTAGTGGCAAAATTTGCCGCTCTTACCAACTTCAAATCCTCCCTACATGCAGTGGCGGTGAAATTTGCTGCCAATGCACATTCAACAAAACCCTCATATGCAAGGGCGACAAATTTTGCCGCCCATGCAAAAACTGTCTCAATTTTTTCCAACTCTAGAAAATTCCCAGTTTTGATTTTCTGAGCCACTTCTCCTCTGATTTTTGGCCAACTCGCACTATAGCCCTTTTTCAAGCATGTTCCCATAGTCGTGATCATCAACATGCAATTTTCCCAAATTGCCCATATTTTCCCTAATTGCATGATCATGACTTTTGTTGCAGTATGCTTAGAAATTTGATCAAGGATCTTGAAGAAGCAAAGGAAATTAGTGAACAAAGTGATGTCAACCTTTTGCATAAGTTGGAGGAGTTACCTTGTAAGTTGGTATCATAGGACAACCAATTTCTTTCTGCAGAAGAAATAGTTAGGGAATTTGAAGACATGTTCTAGAAAGAATTCAAAGATAAAACATTTTTAATGACTTCTGTGGACAATATTTTAGACAACCAGTTAACTTTGGATAATCTGAAAACCAAGTTAACTGGTCATGTAAAATCAATCACTACAATGAGGGATGCCATAGTGAGAGCTAGGATGATCTTCAGGTACGCATTCAACCCAGATAGCATTGAGATGCGAGCGGCTTTCACTATGTATGATCATGACATGAGGAAAAGTGGCGACACCAATTGAAGTAGTTTTTTCTTAGTTTATTTTTTTTTTCACATGTACTTTCAAAACAATTTTGGACATTTTTACATGTACATTTTTCATATGTAATTACATGTAAAAATATAGGAAGTCCCAAGTCAATAAGGACTCCTATTTTTGAATAAGTCAAAGTAGTTAGGTTTTTCCTAAATTTTCTCAAGGCCTTTCCCTATAAATAAATGGGGCCTCTTTTGTAAATATTATCTTTTGTCTATTGCAAGATTACTCTAGCAAATTGAAAAGAAAATCAAGACTTTGTGCTTTTTGTGAAAATCAATTATCAAATATTTATCAATACAAGAAAGCAAGTTCAATTCCAATCTTTGTCTTGGGATTATTTGTGTTGTGATAGTATTGTTCTTACGTCTTGCTATCATAATCTTCTTTGGTAATAATTGAAGTGTGCAGTTTGTTTCAAGTGATTGAAGAGCGCTCTTAATTTGATTCTGATAGACTTTGTGTTATCAAATCTTTTGTGAGGATTATGTTCATGTTTGTGAGGATACAATAGTTTGGAGACTTTGTGCTGCAAGTTGTTATATTCGGTTTACTTTTATCATAATTAAGAGGAGTGAAGACTTTGGGTTGCATTCTACTTCAAATAGTTCTATTTACAATTAGTAAGTGAGGGAACATAAAACTTTGTGTTTATGTGATTTTGTGATAATTTGTAAATCTTTTATCGAGAGTTTGAAATATAAACATCTATTCTAAAAAAAGAGAATGAGATGAGATGGAACCACCACAAACATAGTTTTTAGTATACATAAATTTCATAAGTTGTTTAGTTTGCAAAAGTCAAGTAAATAGAAGGAACCTCCCCTTGCTGAGAGGAGAGATTTTGTCTCATCACAGCTGTGGCTGATATACCCATTTTGCCATTAACGAGTTAACAACAAAATATTCACCCAACAACTATATAGGATGTTCACACATGGCATTCAGTATGCATGGGGCCCGTGTGTATTAGGGCAGCTATATCAAGACATGCACAAGTGCATTTATAGGAGAGGCCAGAGTCCCTCCACAAGGGTGAGTCTTCTACAGGTGTGGGCATGGGAGCATATCCCAGTGATCAGACCTATCGCACATTGTCATCGGGGGAGGGGAGAGCCCTATGCATTTCCATATGAGGGAGTTATCGCACATAGGAGGCTTAGATAAATTAGCCACTGTAGGTGACAGATTGATGAGATGGATGCATTTGTTTGGAGGTCATGGTTATTATGTGAGGAGTGGGAGGATGAGCATGAGCAACTTATGTACTGCCACCAGGCTTGATACCTATTTGGGAGGTGGATAGATACCATTGAGAGATACCTACCAAAGTGGGTACTGAGATAGTTTGGACTACCACAGGGATTGCCAACTGGAGAGGCGACAAATGCTAGGACACGGCGGGAGGTTGGGGACTGGGATGTAGAGATTCTAGTGGCTACAACTTTGGTGTAGGTACGGGGACTTGTACTAGTGAGATGGGATTGGGATTCAGGATTGGCAGATCCAGGGACACTGCTAGAGTATGACAGGTACTGGCAAACACACATGCCAATGAGACTAACGACACCAGGTGTGGCAAGGGCAGTGGGGGAGGTACTAGTTCTAGGTGTTGAGGTGAGGATGATGTGACAAGCCAGAGAGGCCCGACAACAGGTAGGGGGAGAGATAGGAGGCTAGCAGGCAAATGTGGAGATGGCTGAGGAGGAGGATCTGGTCGTAGAGACTAATTTATAGCGAGTCGAGTGGCTTCTACAGGAGGAGATAGCCTAGAGGACACAATTAGAGCTCCAGATGGTGAGGTTGAGGAGAGATAGGGATGTAGCGAGGGTAGAGGTGAGATAGGCTGAGGCCTTAGCCTAGGTGCAGACACAGGTAGCAGTAGTAGCATAGACAGCCTTGGCACATGCATAGGCACAGACACAGATCCAGGCATAGGTACATGCGCAAGCACAGACACAGGCATAGGCACAGGCCGCACCCGCACCAACAGGGGATGACAGGCAGTTAGCCCAAGAGATTAGGGAGAGAGATGTAGAGGCACAGCTTTAGTTGATAGTAGAGGCCACACTACAGAGAGTGAGGTGGGAGAGAGATGAGGTACGTCATGCACTAAGTGTTGATCAGAGGACACTCTACAGTGAGCTCATCCACGTATAGGGAGAGCTTGTGACAATAGGTAGAGAGGCCAAGTACTATAGGGGACTCTATGCTGGTGCGGTACCGGCAGCTTAGTGAGAGCCGATCTTTTGAGAAAGGAGGAGGTTTGGAGCATCCGAGTCTCGCAGGATAGGGTAGTCATTGTCTTCAGTTAGAGGACCCGTCGTGCCACTAGGGGGAGGAGGACCAGTAGGGGAGGGAGGACCATCAGGGGGACCTGCACCAAGCATAGGTGGAGGACATGGGCCATAGCAGGAGGGCAGCTCTACCCACTAGAGCATACATATGTTGTACAATGTATCTTTTTTGTAGTACTATGACACTTGTATATTTTGAGCAATGACTGCGTGCATCCTGATGTATATTTTGAGGGCTCTTGATAGCCTTGATGTACTTTATTGATGTAGACCTATGCACTATGGATGTAGACACTGACATTTTTTATTTTGATGAACTTCACATGATATACATGATGACATATTCTGCTCACTGATGTTCATGCTTTTGTGTATGCACTTCTATTGATGACATGGATGTGATGGTATATATGTATGATTATGGATTTATGTGATGATGCATGTTTCTTATAGATGTATGATGATATAGATGCTATGACTTGTGATATCTAACATGTGGGTTTTGTAGGATATGCACTAGAGAGAAGAAAAGAGGAGATGGAGGAGAGAGACTATTTGATCGATCATTGTTTTGAAAACAATATAAGGCCATGGGTAAATGGATGGGAAAATGATGAGCTTATTGCATTGGTTTCACATTTGTATATAAAGAGCAATCCTTATTTTTGATATGGCAGGTGGATAGTTCACCACCAAGGTATAAAAGACCAAGGTGCTATGATATTTGAGTGTGTGGATGTTGACTCTGCAAGCAAGCGGTTTGAACTTAGATCCCTTAGACATAATATAACCCTTTTGAACATGTGAATGAGCCATAGTCTTGAACATAAAATAAACTTCAATACATGTAAATGCAAGAAGAATATTAATATGTAAGATGCTAGGTTGTAACACACACAAGATAAATATGATGTTACGAAAGATACTAAAGATCATTCCTCAAACATGTCACACAAAAGCAATGACTATGCCCCCAATCCGTACTGCATCGTAACATACCACGATTATAGATAAATCAAGGTAGCCTTGAATAGGTAATGGACAAAGGCACAAAAGATAAACCATAAAACAAATTGACTGACATACAAAGTAAACATACAACCAACATATTCTCTTGCCAAAGAGGTTACACATGATAGATTGGATAGGAAAGATAATAGCCTTATCGTAGGAGCGATGTGTCTGTTAAAGGGGGCTATCTACCTAAAAAGACAATGTCTTGCTGCGCAACATTCCACATGTCATATGAGATGCGCGTGTTGGTCTCAACAATGGAACACTCTATAAAAGACAAGCTTGTGGATCTGGTGCTTTGGGTAAGCTAGATTTAGCTGATGCTGGCAATCAAAACGTAGGATAGTAGACAACTCTTGAAGAAAGCTGCTTTGCTTTAGGTTTGTTAAGAACTTTTGCTTTGAAAGGATGCACTTTCTTGTTGTTTTGCTACTTGAGTTAGTCAAGTCGAGGTGAATGGATTTTAATAAATGGTAGACTAGAAATGTGACACGTTAATGGGTTGAAATGGGTGGAGCATGATGAATCGTATGTGCCTGAGTACTGGATACATCCTTCATATTCTAGACTGCCTACATACCCTGTATCAATGGGATCATTGCACATTATGAGGAAAGATGAAAAAATGATAATATGTAGTTCTGGATAGAGTGATAAGATAGGTCAAGGTGGTGAGGAGGAGATCTTATGTACCTGAGTACTGGAAACTTCCTTCATATTCCAGACTGCCTGCATACCCATATCCATGGGATCAAGGTACTTTAAGATTGAAATGAGATGATATGTAGTTCTAGTTGGTGTGATGATGTAGGAATAGTGTTGGGAAGATAACAGCCTTATCGTAGGAGTGGTGTGTCCGTTAAAGGGGGCTATCTATGGCAAGGAGAAAGATTGAAGTGTTTTGCAAACCATGAACAAGGACCCATTCCTAGACCTAGGTTAAGGAAAGAGTTTTCCCCATTCCAGTAGAGGAATTTGCATGGGTGACTGACGAAGAAGACATAGAAAGCTATAACCTAGGACAAGACAGTGTTAACTATAGACATAGATCAAGACGTGCGATGAAGATGATGGACATTGACAAATTTCCAAGCTATACTAGATAGGGAGATGGAAATGCAAACAAGGTCAATGGTTTTAGCATGGATGGATGGATGAAGCCTATAGTGAAATGGACATGGAATGAACAGGACTTGATAGATGATGGATGTTGACTCTACACATAGCACATTTTTGCTAGGTTGTTACTATGGTGCTTATCCAAGGCACCCATTTACTAGGTTTTCACTGGAGGATGGATTATTTTTTTTTGTTTTATTTATTTATTTATTTATTTTTTGGAATATTCTGAGAATCAGACATAGAACTTCTTGAGATGAACACTATTAAGTGGCTCATCTAGAGGAATGCCGTCAGGTGTAGCTAAAGTATAAGCTCCTGATCCATATGTTGTTGTGACAATAAAGGGACCTAACTAGTTAGGCTCAAACTTGCCCTTCTTTTCTCAGTCTGCATGATTTTTTTGATTCTCTTTGAGTACAAGATCACCAACTTGAAACTATCTTTCTTTGATCTTTTTGTTGTAATTACGTCAGAGGCAGTTTTGATAGACATGGAGATGATTAAGCGCGGCAAGGCACCTCTCATCTAGTAGTTCTAGTTTAGCTAATCTAGAAGTACGATACTCCTCTCTGTCAATCAGGTTTTGCATGGACACTCTGAGGGATGGGATCTCGACCTCTATAGGTAGGATGGCTTTAGAGCCATATACCAAGGCATATGGCGTGGCACTAGTTGGTGTTCTGATACTAGTGCAGTAGGCCCATAGGGCTAGATTGAGTTGCAAGTGCCAATCACGACTAACTTCATTGACCGTTTTGTTGAGGATTTTGAGAATGGTTTTATTGGAAGCCTCAGCTTGCTCGTTACTCTGCAAATAGTAGGGAGTTGAAAAGTGATGTTGGATATTGTATTATGTGCACAAGGCACGAACATCATGGTTTTTAAATGGTCTCCCATTATTAGTGACAATGGCTTGGGGTATACCATACCGGCAAATGAGGTAGTTAAGGATAAACTTGGCTATTTGCTTACCGGTGATATAGGTCATGGGAATGGCTTCAACCCACTTCGTAAAATACTCAGTGGTAGTAATAATGAATTTATGGCCATTGGATGAGGATGGGTAAATTTGTCCTACAAGGTTGAGACCCCATTGAGAAAAAGGCCATGGAGTTGTCATAGGTTGTAGTTCATGAGTTGGTGCGTGAATCAAATCTCCATGCTACTAGCATTGTAGACACTTCTTAGCAAACTGTAAAGCATCCTATTCTATTGTAGGCCAGTAATACCTTATTCTAAGTATCTTCTTAGTGAGATTAGGACTGGTACAATGTGCACCACAGACACCTTCGGATATGTCTCGTAAGGTAGCTTCAGCTTCTTCCCCGTTAAGACATCATAAGAGGATACCATCAAGACTCCGACGATATAGTGTATCATCTAGAATGGTGTAATGGGAGGATCAAAGAATAAAGGTTTTGCATTGGGTTGATGATAGTTCAGAGGGAAAGGTATTGTTTTTAAGGTATTCATAGGTATCTTCATACCATGGGGAATTGGGACCAACAAGTTCACAGATGATTTCAGTAACTGGAACGTCGACGATGGGTATCAATAATTGTTCAATCAAGAATTCACATCTTTGTGTATTAGCAGGCACATTGATAAGTGACCCTACATAAGCCATAGAATCTGCAGCTTTATTATGCTCTCTTAGAATTTTCTCAAGTGTGATGCTAGAGAAGTGTTGTTTGTAGGCATCCACTAGTTGCTTGTAGGCAACCAACTTTTCATCTTTTATTTGGTACTCATCTGTGACTTGCCGAATGACTAGTTGTGAGTCTCCATATACCTGTAATTCTATGATGTCCCATTGAATTGCTGTATTGAGACCTATGAGGAGTGCTTCATACTCGGCAATGTTGTTGGTGCATGGGAATGCAAGTTGATATGACTTTGGAATAGTCATTTTGAGGTGTGACAAATAAGATGTCGGCCCCTGATCCATGCTATGTGTAGGAACCATCAAAGTACAACTTCCACATTATTGAGTTGGAAAGAGTGAAGAGAATCTTGTCTGAAAAGTCTGCTACCGTAGGGTGTGTATCTATCATGGGTTCTTCTGCTAGTTGATCTACTAGGGCTTGTCCCTTGATTGCCTTACGATCCATATACTCAATGTCAAACTCACTAAGGATCATGACCCATTTAGCTAGTCTACCTGTAAGAGGTATTTTTGCTAGTAGATACTTCAATGGATCAATTTTGGCTATAAGATTTATGTGTTGGTTTAGCATGTAATGCCACAACTTTTGGGAAGTGAACACTACTACTAAACAAGCTCTTTCCATCGGTGAATAATTGAGTTCATATCCCACCAAGGTTCAACTAATATAATAAATTACATGCTCTTTTCCTGACTCATCATGTTGTGCCAGAAGGGCCCTAAGGGCTGAAGTTGTAGTTGAGATGTATAATATCAAAGGTTTATCAGCAACTGGTGGAACCAATATAGGAGGTGTAGCTAGATACTATTTAAGCTGATCAAATGCTACTTGACACTTATCGTCCCATCAAAATGAGACATCCTTTTGGAGTAGGTGTTGAAATGGTTGACATTTATCTGCTAGCTATGAGATAAAATGCCTAATGGATTGCAACCTTCCTTGAAGGTTCTTTAATGCTTTGCCCTAAGGGCTGAAGTTGTAGTTGAGATGTATAATATCAAAGGTTTATTAGCAACTGGTGGAACCAATACAGGAGGTGTAGCTAGATACTATTTAAGTTGATCAAATGCTACTTGACACTTATCGTCCCATCAAAATGAGACATCCTTTTGGAGCAGGTGTTGAAATGGTTGACATTTATCTACTAGCTATGAGATAAAATGCCTAATGGATTGCAACCTTCCTTGAAGGTTCTTTAATGCTTTGAGGTTCTTTGGTGGAGGCATCTCCACTATAGCCTTGACTTTTATAGGGTCTACTTCAATACTTTTGCGAGATACAATGTATCCCAATAGCTTCCCTGATGTTACACCAAAGACACACTTCTTTGGATTGAGGCGCACTTGGTATTTTTTGAGCCTATCAAAGATCTGTCCTAGAAATTGTATGTGATCTACCCTAGAGGATTTAGCTAGTATGTCATCCACATAGTCCTCCATGATATGATGAAAGAGGTCATGAAATATCACTATCATTGCCCTCTAATAAGTTGCCCCTACATTCTTTAGACCAAATAGCATGACACACCAACAAAAGTTACCTCAAGGACAAGTAAAAGTTGTTTTATGTAGATCTTCTTCTACTATCCTTATCTAATTATAGCCTAAGAATCCATCCATGAGAGAAAGAATTTCATGACCTGCAGTCAAGTCTACTATGAGGTCAATGTTTGGTAATGGAAAGTCAATTTTGGGACATGCTTTGTTAAGATCTCTAAAATCATTACACATGCGGATGCACCCATTGGGTTTAGACACAGGTACAATGTTTGAGACCCAATATGAATAGTCAATAGGTCATATGAACTTCGCATCTAACAACTTCTGTATTTCCACTTTTACCAAGAGAGCTATATGTGGGTGCATCTTCCTCATCTTTTGCTTGACAAGTTTAACTATTGGATCTACCATGAGATAGTGAACCACTAGCTTAGGGTCTAACCCTGGCATATCAGCATAGGTCCATGCAAAGTTGATGGTTCTCTGTAAGAAGAATTTTTTAAGATTCATGTGCTTTGTTTCTGATAATGATACTGCCAGGAATGTGGTCTTTAGATTTTTCTCTGTGCCAAGGTTTATCTCTGTAGAATCTTCCACTAGGAGAGCTGACTTCTCTTAATACTTAGATGATAGGGGAAGGTCAAATCCTCCATCCTCAGGTGCCACAGTTGAGTTTTCACCTTTGGATACGTCCTTTGTTTTTACTATTTTGTGATGGAGAAGTGTCACAGTGTGGTTTTCACCTAGAGATCTTTCTTTATTTTTACTTTTGCGACTGGAGGATTTGGCATTCTCACCAAAATAAGCTATTGTCTCTATTTCCTTTACAAAACCTACTTTATGATCGCTAATAGGGATACCTGTTAAGGTTAGCCGGCAGAAGATATCAATTAAATGCAAATAAAGATTAAACAGAGAAATGGAAATACACAGAAATAATAATAGCGAGAGACAATTTTTAACGTGGTTCACCCAAACTCGGGCTACATCCACCAAACAGAGAGTCCAATATTATTATCTAGTAAATCAAACTGATTACAATCAGCAATCCCTACAACTCAATACCGCTGCAAAATGCTACAATACAATATCAAAACCCTAACCCTTAGCCGCTTTTTATCAAGCTTTTTGTCAGTTACAAAATAGGGTTTTCTTATGTCGGTCAATGAAAAAATTAACTCCCGGTGCATTATAAAATAATAAAAAACCATGTGAGGTTTCGGGGGCGTTGCCCCCGAGCCCCCAGGGGGGCGCTGCCCCTCGACCCCGCCCTGTATCACAATAGGGAACGCGCAAGGGGCGCTGCCCCTTGACCCCATAGGAATTTGGGGGGAAACCGCGCCGATAAAAGTGGGGTAAATATAACCTCCAAGTCTGATTAGGCTCCATATAACAACAATCTCCCACTTGGAGACTGATCAGACTCCACACCATATCATCTCCCACTTGGAGACTGATCATAACACCACTGACCCTGTAGCTCCCACTAGAAATAAGCACCCTGGACTCTGCTATTCTATTTTTGTTTTGTTCAGTCGAGAAGATCAACCGAAGCTGAAGAGGAGCTCAGCTTCTCCCTTGTCACTGCCTTTGTAAACATATCTGCTGGATTGTCATCTGGATGTATCTTTGCCAGCTGTAACTGTCCATCATCCAACACCGACCGAATGAAGTGATACCTCAACTGTATATGTTTGGTCTTTGAATGCAAGGCAGAATTCTTTGCAAGATGTATGGCACTCTGGCTGTCTGTAAAAAAATAACTGTTAACCTGTTGTGTGCCCAATTCATTCATGAAAGATTGCAGCCATATCATCTCCTTGCTTGCCTCTGTTGCAGCTACATATTCTGCCTCTGTGGTGGATAAAGCAACCACCTTTTGCAACCTGGAAATCCAACTTACCGTTGTTCCACCTACAGTAAAGACATAACCTGTAGTACTCCGCCTGGTATCAATATCTCTTGCCAAATCTGAGTCTACATAACCTGCTAAATCAGTATTAGAGCCCCCAAAACATAAGTGTTTATTGGATGTACCTCTCAAATACCTGAGAATCCATTTTACCACATTCCAATGCTCTAATCCGGGATGACTCATATACCTGCTAACGACTCCTACAGCATGTGCAATATCCGGTCTCGTGCATACCATGGCATACATTAAACTGCCTATAGCTGAAGCATATGGTACCTTGGACATTTTCTCTTCCTCCTCTTGTGTCTTAGGACACATGTCCTTAGTCAATTTCAAATGACTAGGCAAAGGTGTGCTGACAGCTTTTGCATTCTCCATGTGGAATCTCTGCAACACCTTTTCAACATAAGCAGCCTGAGATAGAGTCAATTTTTTGTTCGGCCTATCTCTGCAAATTTTCATACCAAGGATTTGTTTTGCTGCTCCCAAATCCTTCATATCAAATGATTGTGCCAACTACTGTTTTAACTTTCTTATGTGATCCATGTTAGACCCAGCTACAAGCATGTCATCAACATATAAACATAAAATAATGTAGCTGTCATTATCTAACCTCTTAAAATAAACACAATGGTCAGAATTACACCTACTGTAGCCTTGCTCAGCCATAAAACTGTCAAATTTCAAATACCATTGTCGAGGTGCTTGTTTCAGGCCATACAAACTCTTCTTCAATCTGCACACTAGTTTCTCCTTACCTTTGACCTCAAATCCTTGGGGCTGTTCCATATAGATCTCCTCCTCTAAATCACCATGGAGAAAGGCAGTTTTAACATCTAGCTGTTCCAAATGTAAATCTTCAGCAGCCACAATACTTAACATAGTACGAATAGAAGTCATCTTGACAACCGGAGAAAATATCTCATCAAAATCAATGCCCTTTTTCTGTGCAAATCTTTTTACAACTAACCTGGCCTTAAATCTTTTCTTACCTCCATCTTCCTCTTTCAGCCTGTAAACCCATTTATTTGGTAAAGCCTTTTTACCTATAGGTAACGTACATAATTCCCAAGTCTGATTTTTCAGCAAGGAGTCCATTTCTCCTTTCATGGCAAGCTCCCACTGAACCTGTGTATCCACCTGCATAGCTTCATCATACCCTTCGGGTTCACCAGCATCTGTTAACAAAATAGAATACAAAGAGGGAGAAAACCTTTTAGGAGGTCTACTTATCCTTGTGGACCGTCTAACATTCACTGGAGTTTGTGGTATTTCTGGTTGCTGTTGCGGAGCATGAGGAACCACTGGAACATCACTATTTGGAGTATCATCCAGTACCACATAATCCTTTTCTTTCTTCTCATGCTACTGCAACTGATCTTTGTACAACACCTTCTCATTGAATATAACATCCCTGCTTCTCACAATTTTCTGATTTTTAAAATCCCAAAGCCTATAACCAAATTCATCAATGCCATATCCAACGAAGGTACATTTTTTTGATTTCACATCCAGCTTGGTTCTATTTTCAAAATCTATATGTGCAAATGCTTCACAGCCGAAGGTTTTCAGGAAAAAATAACTCACCTTCTTGCCTGTCCATGCTTCCTCTGGAATACCACAGCCTAAAGGAACTGAAGGACCTCTGTTAATTAAATATACAGCAGTGTTGACAGCCTCTGCCCACATGTTTAAAGGTAGCCCAGCACGCAATCTCATGGTCCTTGCACGCTCCATTATTGTCCTATTCATGCGTTCAGCCACTCTATTTTCCTGTGGAGTCCCTGGAACCATTTTCTGCCTACGAATTCCATTAAAGGAACAATAATTTTCAAATTCTTTGCTGCAATACTCACCACCATTATCAGATCTGAGACATTTTAATTTTTTACCCGTCTCATTCTCAACCAAGCTTCTCCATTTCTTAAATGTTTCAAATACATCAGATTTCTGTCTAAGGAAATAAATCCAGACCTTCCTAGTTGCATCATCTATGAATGTAACATAATACCGAGAGCCACCGAGAGAAGATACCTGAGCTGGTCCCCATACATCTATATGCACAAGCTCCAATTTTTTATTTTTCTTTTGCTTCCCATCCTTGAGAAAACTGACTCTCTTTTGTTTTCCATACACACAACTTTCACAGAAATCCATATTAATACATTTCAGACCTGGTAAAACTTTCTTAGAATGAAGTACCTTCATACCTTTTTCACTCATATGCCCAAGTCTGTTATGCCACAGTGTTGTCTCAGAACCTGTAGCAACTTTTCCAGTCTCTTCCTGCAAACTTGCAGCAACTGTTCCTGAACCTGTTTGTTTTTTTTCTGTAACAGCTAAAGTAGAAGGAACAGTATGACCTGTACAAAGATATAAGGTGCCTACTTTCACACCTTTTGCTACTACTAAGGCACCTTTTGAAACCTTCCAATTTTTATCAGTAAATGTAACAGTGCAACCTTGTTCAGTTAGCTGCCCCGCTGAAATTAAATTCCTATTGAGCCTTGGAACATGCCTTACCTCTTGTAGTAGCCAATGATTCTCATTCTGCAACTTAATCTTGATTCTTCCCTTTCCAACAATCTGACAGGGTTCGTTATCTCCCAAATAAACTAGCCCAAAATCCCCTTGGGCATAATCAAGGAAATAACTTCTATGGGGCGTAGCATGAAATGAGGCCCCTGAATCTAAAACCCATGAATCATCAGCATTATCTAGGGAAAGAATCAAAGCATCATCTTCAGACTTATTGCTTACCACATTTGCTTCCTTATTGCCTTCTTGTTTGTCTCCTTTGTTCTTCCGAGACCAGCAATCTTTCTTCAGATGACCTGGTTTTCCACAGTACCAGCAATCCTTTTGTCCTCTAGTTTGGGATCTTTTGTCCTTTGATTTTCCTCGTGACTTCCCATGACCTCTAGAACCTTTTCCTCTCTCCTTTGATCTGCCCCTACTTTCTGCACTCAAAACACTGCCTGATTTGGATCCACCTGAGCTTTTCTTAAGAATTTCCTCACTCAGAATAACACCAACAACATCATCAAATTTTAGGGTATTTGAACCAGAAATAGAGTTACTAACCGCCATTACCAAACTATCCCAGCTTTCAGGCAATGAACATAATATCAAGAGAGCTCTAACTTCTTCATCAAATTTTACATTTACAGAAGTCAATTGACTGACAATCATATTAAATTCATTTAAATGACCTGTCACAGATCCACCTTCAACCATTTTCAAATTAAACAACTGCTTCATGAGAAATACCTTATTTGAGGCTGAGGGTTTTTCATACAATTTTGCCAAAGCTTTCATCAGACCATCTGTTGTCTTCGCTTCTGTTATATTGAATGCCACCGACGGTGCCAGGCACAACCGAATGGTTCCTAGTGCCTTTCTGTCAAGAAGATTCCAATCCTCATCAGACATTGTTGCCGGTTTCTTGGCTACTCCTTCCAACGGCCTCCATAAATCCTTTTGATAGAGGTAATCCTCCATCTGCATCTTCCATAACTGATAGTTCTGCCCATTGAATTTATCAACCTTCGTTTTACCCTCGTCCGCCATTGCTCCCACTCAACCTGAGACTTTCCTGCAGACGATAATCGAACACAACCCGCTCTGATACCACTTGTTAGGGTTAGCCGGCAGAAAATATCAATTAAATGCAAATAAAGATTAAACAGAGAAATGGAAATACACAGAAATAATAATAGCGAGAGACAATTTTTAACGTGGTTCACCCAAACTCGGGCTACATCCACCAAACAGAGAGTCCAATATTATTATCCAGTAAATCAAACCGATTACAATCAGCAATCCCTGCAACTCAATACCGCTGCAAAATGCTACAATACAATATCAAAACCCTAACCCTTAGCCACTTTTTATCAAGCTTTTTGTCAGTTACAAAATAGGGTTTTCTTATGTCGGTCAATGAAAAAATTAACTCTCGATGCATTATAAAATAATAAAAAACCGTGTGAGGTTTCGGGGGCGTTGCCCCTCGACCCTGCCCTGTATCGCGACAGGGAATGTGCCAGGGGCGCTGCCCCTAGACCCCGCAAGGGGCGCTGCCCCTTGACCCTGTCTTGGGGGCGCTGCCCCCAAACCCCCGCAAGGGGCGCTGCCCCTTGACCCCGTAGGAATTTGGGGGGAAACCGTGCCGATAAAAGTAGGGTAAATATAACCTCCGAGTCTGATTAGGCTCCATATAACAACAATACCTTACCAAAGTCCCATGAACTCAGCTATAGCTTTGTCATTCTAAAATACATCTATAACGGGGGACCCTTGTTGGTCCCAATCGATAAGTTTGGGGTAGACAAGTGTTACTTTCTAGGTGTTTGTGGTGGATGTTAGGGATACGGAGGATAACATAAATACGGAAGATTCTGTAAATAGGTTGGTCATATGGAGGCAAGAGTCATCGATGGTATCCTCATTAGATGTCGAATATGTGAGAGAAGTTTCAGCCACCTTGTCGAGGATACCCTCGATGTCCAAGGCATGTGGTACCTTTCTACAAAATCCTAAACCCTTCTTGTCTAGTTTCTTTGTCACACTAATGGGCTCCATTGTTCCTTGATTCTATTTCCCAAGGCCACCTTTGCCTTTATAGCCCATATTTTTGACTATCCTTAAGCCATTACCATATTGTTTGACTAGTATTGTGACTGGTTCTTTCTCCTTGTAGAGCCAAGAAGAAAGGTCTTCAATAGTTTCCTCTTCCAAAAAATTTCCTCGTTGGAATTGGGTTAGAAATGTTGGGGTAGGAATAGCTTCTTTTTTAGTTGTTTTGGCAATGGGCGGTTGGCCGTAAGATTTAGGGGATAAAGGCATCCACCCTACACAACAAGATTTTGAGATATCATAGGTTCCAAAGCCTATATCATGGGTGTGAGCTTTGATTTCAGGAAGAGGATTAGGTTCACTTGTAGAGGCTTTTGTCAGATTTTTAGGATAGACATATAGTGGGGATTCAAAGGCTTTGTCATTTTGAGGGACTTGGTTGCAATTCTTATAACTGCCTTGCAAGACACGACAGAATTCGAAAGGATTGGGGTCACCTAGGATCGTTATCTCTGTACCATTGAATGGGAACTTGAGAGACAAATGGTATGTGGAGGGAACAGCTTTCATTGCATGGATCCATGGGCCGCCTAGGATAATGTTGTAAGGCAGCTCAATATCAAGGACTTGGCACCTGGTTTCAAGCATGATGGGGCCCAGTTGTATAGGCAAGTGGATAACACCTTCTGAGCGGCATTCAACATCATCATATCCCTTGATTGTAATACTTTGATCAGTGTTGACATGATCCTCAGAGTATCCCAATTGCTTAAGTAACTTTAAAGAATAGATGTTGAGACCAGCACCACCATCTATAAGTATGCATTTGATTTTACATTTATGGATGAGAACCTCAATATGAAGGGCAACATTGTGACATGGATCATGGGATGGAAGGTCTTTCTCAGAGAATACCACATTGTAGGGTGAAGCAATGTTACCTACTATAGCTCAGAAATCCACGACTGCTATGTTGTTACAAATTGAAGACTCTTGGAGGGCTTTTTCTAGCACCAGTTTATGTGCGGGTGATGACTGTAGAAGGTCCAAGATAGAGATCTATGCTAGTGTTTTCTTGATATGTTCGACAAGATTATAATCAAATAGAGTTGGGAGACTGGGTGTAGGACCATGAATGGTGACAAGGCCATGACAAGTTGTAACAGCGCAATCTATAGATTTGCCTTTGATTATGAGGGTAGATACACAACTCTCTTCAAGATGATCCACAATGGAGTCAAAGGAAGTGGAAGCATGATTGACACCTTTACCTTTATCCTACAGAGGAGGTGGACCATGGTGAGGGAATGCTTCCTTGTACAGGTTGAGGTCTTTCTTCATATGTTGAGCTGGTGGATCATCTTCAAAAGAGATTTGGCTACTCTCGATGAGATTTTGGATTAGGTGCTTGAGTTTCATGCACGATACGGTTCTGTGCCCTTTGCTCCTATAGAATTCACAGTATTCATTTTCTCTATATTGTACAGTTTTGTAAACTAGTTCACCATGGGGGAGCATCGGGTAAGGTGATGAGGCCTTTGTGTAAAAGCTTTTGTAGGATGGATTCTATGGGCTCTCCCAAGGGAGTGAATTGATGCCGCAAAGGGTACTTTTGTTGAGGCCACTCTTGTTGTCATTACTGTTGGTTCTGATACGGTTGCCTATGTTGTTATTGTTGTTGAGGTTGACTTTGACTTGGTTTGGAAAGTTGCAGAGGTGTTTGTAATGTTTGGACATGTTTAGAATTGACCACCCCATCATTGACCATGTTTTTATTTTTGTTCCAAAACTTTGGTTTATCGTTTGTTTGTTGTTGTGGAGCATTGTCTTTAGTTTCTTTGAAGATTTTGACCACACCGTTAGTAATGAGGGCCTTTTTGATGTTGATTCCCTTGTACGTGATTTTGTCAAAGGTTGTAGCACTAACAATTGGCAAATGAAAACCTAACTCTTGGTTGAGGTTCTGCACAAATATGCTAACAAGTTGTTTTTCATGTATCTTGAATGGGAATTTCATAGCCATTTGCCTCCATCACTGAAGAAACAAAATGAAGGCTTCTCCATTTTTCTAATTGTTGTTGTATAGATCCATCATGGAGATCTCATGCTCTGCGTTATAGGAGAAATGGGTGGTAAATTTCTCTGCAAATTCGTTAAAAGATTTGATACCTATGGGTAAGTGGGAGAGCCATTCTATAGCTTGACCTCCAAGACTACGAGGAAAACTGATGCATAAGATATGTGTCGTTATGTGAGACCTTGAAGCAAGAAAGATAGAATTCCCTAAGATGGTCTTTTGGGTCTCCTTTTCCTTTGTATTTATCAAATTTGGGAATAGTGAAATTTTGAGGAAAAGGGATCATGGGTAATGACCGATCAAAAGGATAAGGACACACCTCTTCTAAAGAGAAGGTCTTCTTGGTGTGGCCAAATGTAAGATCCGATAGTTGTTGTTGAACCTCCACAAGTTTTAGCTCCATAGTCATGGGAGGGGTTGGAAACATCTCTTGTTGTCCTAGGAGTGGTTGTTGTTGCCCATATGGAAGATTGTAGTGTAAGCCATGGGCATTGGTGTTATAAGGGTCGTAAGATTGGTTGGGGTCATACGCATTGTACGTTGGGTTTAGATTGTGTTGGAATTGGATGCTTTGATTTGGAGGAGGTGGGGGTGGTGCTAGGTAAGAATGTAGGCTTTGTGATGGTTGAAGAAAAGAGTTTGGTGGTAGAAAGCTAAAGCTTGTTGGGTTAGGTTGCGATTGCGTAACATAGGTTTGGGAGGTTTGGTTTTGGGAATGCTAAGGGTGGATAGGCAATGTGTTGAAAAAGTTTAGTGCTGATGATTGTAGTGGAGGGAGGACATAGGTAGATGTGTTTTGTGATGGTTGAGGTTGATTGAGGATGAGGATAGAAGAATGTTGTGGTTGGGGTTGCATGACCCTAGTTGTTTGAGGGATACAAAGGTTTGATGATGTTGGGGGTGGTATTTGTTGAGCCTCTTGTTGCATGGCTACGTAGTTGTTCCCCGGATTGTAATTTGGTGGGAAACCTTGTCGCGATGGGGTAACCAAAATTCCACTTGCGATTGGTGTGGACACTTTAGGAGTTTGTTGTATATTTGATCATGCTATTGTGGCTTGCTTAGCTAGCTATGCTTGACATTGAAGAGTCTCTTGTTGACTTTTGTAGATCTCCATAGGAATCAGAAGTGGTGATATGGCCCTCTTTCCTGTTGGGTTTTGATAAAGGGGATTCTCATATTGTGCAATTGTTCTCCCTTGTGAGCCTTGTTCGGGTAAGGGTGTGGTCACTGTTGACATGGTTTGGACTACCGTTATAGTGTCTTGGGTTTGTTAGGCTTGCTAAGTGTGTATAGATCAAAACCTTTGGGTAATTTGGGTCCTTGCTCTGCTAGCAAGTGAAAGAAATGATCTTGGTTCTTGCTAAGAATTTTATCAAAGGCGGCTATGGCTCTAAGATCTTGTATGAATTCATCAAGATCTTGTCCATCTTCTTGAGAGGATTGACCTATTTCAAAGTGTCGCTCTTCTTGAGATGGGACTTGATTGATGGTATAAGCTTGTGGAGCAAGATTTGGAGGCATGCCGGTGGTATAGTGAGGTGTATTTACCAAAGGGGCTCTACCTTCCTGAGATGGGACTTGATCAACAGTATAACCTTGTTGAACAAAATTTAGAGGCATGCCAGTGGTATAATGAGGTGTACTTACCAAGGGACTCTACCTTCTTAAGGATTGTTTGGTAGGTCAAGCTGCATTATGTTTGGAGAGTTGGTCGATCTTTTCGTGGGTGTCCTAGGAGTAACCTTGGGAGTAATGTTGGGCCAGCCTGATTGTGGTGTGTGAGGAGGCAATTTGTGTTTCCTAGGGATGACTTGCTTGGACTTCATAGTTTGTTGGAGTCTAGTGGTTACCATGGAATACACTAGGACAAAAGCTGGGACTTTGCTTGTGTTTTGAAAAAGACAAAATCTTGATGCACAATTCACTAGACCAAAGGCGCTATACTATTTGACTAGAGGCACGGGACTATGTAACCAAAAGCGTGCTACTGTAATACTAAAAGCAATGGACTAAGCTACCAAAGGCGAGATAATGCTATACTGAAGGCAAGCTACTGTGAGCTACTGTTATACCAAGGGCATTGAAGTAGGGTTGCCAGAGGTGAGGTATTGTTATACCATAGGCAAGCTACAGTACTACCAAAGGTGAGCTGTTGTAATACCAGAGGCGCTGAAGTAGTGTTTGATGCTTTAAAAAGGAAAATTTTGATAGATTTGGTTTTGGTTCTGATTGGATTTACTTTGGCAAGAGAAAACACAACAAACAAAGTTTTGGCAAAAAGGACTGACACAATAGATAGTGTATGTTCAAGGCTCACAAAAAAGCCCAATGTTTCCATAGGTATAAGACAATTGCAAACAAATATCAAGCAATTTTTATCCCTAGAGGTAAGGTTTCATTACAATAGATCAGCTCACAGCTTAATACTCCATCGATAAAAATGTCATTCCATATAGGTGTCAAACATTTTGTATCTTTGCGAGAGACGATAGGTAGGGATATCTCACCATCCCCTTGGAAAGCTCAAGTAGGTAATAAGAGCTTTATGGCCAAGGGAATACTATCTCTTCTCAAGGGAGCCAATGGTGAGTATCTTAAGGGCTTAAATCGATTCCCCTTACATTGATGATTACCACAATGTTCAGAGCTAAATCAGGTAGTCACTATCTAGAATGGTTCCTAGTAACTTTGAGGGACCAACACCTTACGAGTAAAGTGACAAGCTACTAAAAGCTTTAACCAATCCTACTAAGAGTATCAAACACTTTGCTCAATGTGAAAATTATTTCCACAAAGAGCTAGTACACCTCTTTTAAGTTTGGCACCACAAGGTAAGGCTGACATTGGTTAGGATTTGGCTTTCACCTTATCCCTCTTATATAGTGCTTCAAAGGAAAAATCCACTTAGGGTCATCCCTTTTGGATGAAACATAATCCAAAAGCAGGCCCTTTTAAAGGAATAA
The DNA here is from genome assembly GCA_027924645.1 of Cunninghamia lanceolata. Classification (NCBI taxonomy): domain Eukaryota; kingdom Viridiplantae; phylum Streptophyta; class Pinopsida; order Cupressales; family Cupressaceae; genus Cunninghamia; species Cunninghamia lanceolata. The sequence continues at coordinate 1,283,006 of BSBN01001014.1, read as the reverse complement.
CTAAAATGTAAGAGAAAGCACGTCAAACAAAGGCTCAATTGTCCTGTTACAAGAAAAATAAGGAGCAACTAGATTAGGCACACACACATGATTGTAGTTGTCAATTGTACCTTATGAAATTGAAGTGTTTGGCATTCATGTCCATTGTTCTTTAGAAAATTGAGGTGTTTTCGCATACATGTCCATTGTCCCTTAAAAAAGCAATATGTTTCTAAGACTTAGATTGCCAAAGTGATTTGTTCAATTGTCCCTTAAGAAGGCAATATGTTTTTAAGACTTAGTGTAATGAATCAAGATTTCTTCAATGCTTGTCTTGCATGAAGATGTTAGAAAAACCTTTTTTCTCTGTGTGAGTGATAAGAAGCTGCAATAGGTCAATTAGTTCCACCAAAACTCACAAGTTAGCAAAAATCAATCAAATTGACCAAAATTGAATTACTATCTTACTAAAAGTGACTTACTATAATACCGAAAGCATTGAACCGTGTTCCCAGAATAGCGGTGATCTAGACTAGAAGTGATTCACTGTGCTACTAGAAGAGCTGAAGCAGATCCAGAAGCGATGTACTGTGTTGCTGGAAGTGCCATCCTATGCTACCAATAGTGCTTTCCTATCTCAGATCTAGAAAAACTTATATTTTGTCAAAAAAGTTAGGTTAAAAGATAATTTCATGTTTGTTTTGTAGATCTGGGCTAAAATAGCTGATAGATCTGTAAACTAGGATCAAGAACAATTCAAAGAATGCCGTCAATAGACAGGTTAACTCAAAAATTGCAAATACTCCTAAATATGTCAGCTTAGGAAGTATAGAAGATAATTGAGTGACCAATAAATCAACTTGTCAATCAATTCAATGATAGTTATGAGAGTTAAAATCCTGCAAAAGACAAAATAAGATCTAGAAAACCCTAATATGCCATAAGTGCCTTACTGTGCTACCAAAAGTGTTGGATTGTGTTAATAATAGCACTTTGCTGTGTTACCAACAACGCTGCAGTATCGCCCGAGGGCGCTATACTATGCTGTGCAAAGCACTTTACTATACTACCAAAAGCCTGTTTCTGTGTCTTTTGCACTGTTTCCTACTGTAGTTAAAAAATCAATTTCTCAAAGAAAAAGAGGGATAGGTGGGTCCCACTGGGCGTGCCAGAATGTCTAAGAGGAAAATCGATTAAATCAAAACTAATAAATCAAAAACCCATAACATAAAGAAAACTAATCTAAATAAAAGCAATTATCAATAAATCCAATGAAATAAGAAAGCATTTTACCCAGATTTGTGTTGTTCCCTTTGTTGAATGTGGATTGTTCAATAACACTTTGAAACTATGTTTGCAACAAGCAAGTAAAGGGCTCAAAGTGCTCAAAGATCAATGTCAAAAGATCATAAAGTTGGTCAATCGATGCGATGTATGCTCAAAGAACTGTTAAGGATGCTTGAGAATAAGTGATCAAAGAGGATTTATGAAGGAGATGAAGGGGGTTTATATAGGTTTCAACAGAGATCGATCAACGGTCCAGATAATTCAGAAGAATCAACAAAGGAGATAAAACAAATAACCATGATGAATGTGCATATGACATGTGTCAATCCATAAGGACATTTTTATTAAGATATGATGAAAACAAGATTGATTGAATAGATAACTCAACTTATAATTTTGTCTTTTTTAGACTTCTAAAAATAAGACTGATTGTGCACATGAGTTAACAATATATTTTAAGAGGAATTGGAAGATAACTCAAATTAAATAAATAAATTTATTTATTTAAGTGTGCATGATAGAGGAACAGAAGATTATAAATAAAATATTTGATTTTATTTATTTTTAGAGGAAAAAGCAAATTAAATAAATAAATTTATTTAATTGTTTGTGCAAGATTAGAGGAATATGAAGATTATAAATAAAATACTTGATTTTATTTATTTTTAGAGGATTGAGATAATTTAAATAAATTTGCATGATTTATTTAAATTTAGAAGAACAAGTGATTTAATTAAATAATGTAGAATTATTTAATTGTAGATAAGATGACTTGTGATGAATTAATTAAATAATTAGATTTATTTAATTAATGGAGACTTGAAACTTGAAAGAGGATAATGATTTAATTAAATAATAAAAATTATTTAATCATGGAAGAATAAAGTTGATTTAAAGAAAATTAATTAAATAAAAAAGATTTGTTTAATTAATGTTGAAAGTATGTGATTTAGAAGAAATAGATTAATTAAATAATTAGATTATTTAATTAATGATGAATGCAGGTGATTAAATAGATTAGACGAAACACAAGTAATGTGATGACTTGGTCATTTTTGGGTGTCTACAAGACTGTCTTATCTTGAGGTAATGTCTAAACATACAAATTTGCAATGACTCGCAATTGTCAAGAGTTGATAACTACCTAATACAAGACCAATCCAACACACTATCCTTCTTGGGATAATCAACTTTTACAAGACCAGAATGGTCTTTTACAAAGGAAACTTGTTTGATGTTGTTGATAAGGTATTAGAACAAATACTTGCAACAACCTTTTATCCATCAATGACCCAAAACATAGTATAAAATTAATGAAATCTTATAATGGTCCTCAAAAGTCAAAGTCAAGATTACAATCATTTAACCCCTCAATGAGGTTTTTATTTTTAGGATCCTAAGACCCTTCTCACCAATGTGGCTAAATCTTTTGTGCCATAACATTGTCTTTTCAGTAAGAAGTTTAACTTCCAAAGCATTGGCACCCTTGGGTACCAAAAATGCACTACCATTAGAATTGGTACAACAAATTTCTTCATTGCTGGTTTAGATGGTGGGGATGAAGTGACTGTATCTCTTTTCTTCGAGTCAGAAGAACTATTGCACTATGAAGTGCATGCCTCCAGCTGAAATAGAGTACCTCTCCGAGTACCCTTCTCAAGCACCATAGATCCTCTAGTCATCTTGCATCCATCCTTCGAAAAGACAACCTGCACACCTACATCATTCAACTTACAAAAAGAAGATTCCATGCCAAGCCTAGGATGTGCATGACCCCAGTGATTCCCTTCACTCATCCATTAGGGAATCAAATTGAGACTCTTCCATGACCAACAATCTTCATATGAGAATCATCACCCAGGTACACTCTTCCACCATCGAACTCTTCATACTTCATGAACCATCTTCGATGAGAGGTCATGTGGAATGATGCATCAAAATCAGTCAACCACACATCATTAGATGCATGGGTGGCCAGTGATGTGATGAAGGCATCACCATCATCTTGTGACTTGTCAGAATCTGAGTCTGGGACATTCTTCTTCTTCTTTTTCTTTTCCTCTTTACATTCCTTTTGGAAATGCCTAGTTTTACCACAGTTCCAACAAAGAGCCTTGGACTTTCTAGGATATTTAGATCTCCCACAAGATTTGGATCTAACCTTTTCAACCATCTTGTCCTTCTTCCCTTTCTCCTTGGGTTTTCCATGAACTGCAAGATCCTATTTCGCTGACTCTGTTGTCTTTCTCTGTATTTCTTTAAATAATAGTGAAGAAACTACCTCATCCATCTTGAAAGTGGTTGTAGTTCTTTTGATGGCCATGACAAGATGATCCCATGAATCTGGCAGAGAACAAAGCAGCGTCATACACCGATCCTCCTCCATTTTCACACCCATAGATGTCAACTGTGCAATAATCATGTTAAAAGCATTCATATGGTCCACAATAGATACTCCATCTTCCATATTCAAAGCAAACAACTTCTTTTTCAAAAAAATCTTGCTCTCCAAGGATATGGCCTGATAAACATCTCCTAGCTTGTTCCAAAGTTCTTTCGCAATCCTCTCCTCATGGACATTCAATAGGATAGAGTCAGCTAGATAGAGTCTTATGAGACCCTTAGCCTTCCAATCTTTCAAGTCCCAATCAACTTGTGACATTGCCATAGGTTTTGTACCATTGACGGTTTCCCATAGGTCAAGATCAATAAGTAAATCTTCCATCTTGAGTTTCCACAACTCAAAATTTGTGTCGTTGAACTTCTCCACCTCTAATCTTCTGGATGTGCCTGCCATCTCTTTCCTACAACAAGATTACAGAATACTCTACACAAACTCCCACTCAATCTAAGATCAACTCAAAAAACCCTTACCCAACAAATAGGACCAAAGGTGATCAAGCTTTGATACCAACTGATGTTAGGAATTTGTGTTGCAAGTATGGACCTAACCGGTGTTCTCATTGATGTCAACATACTCTTATTGCATTAATGATAAGGATTGGATGAACTATTTGTTGGGGATATTGAGAAAATAAGTGTAATCAAGAACATAGAAGAATAGTGAGCTAAAGATCCTAGCTAAGATGAAGATTAGAGGATTGCATGAAAGGGTTTGTAGATATGTGTCTTCAGATGATCGAGTAAAGATTTTAGAGGTCTGCATGAATATCTGAAGAAGCTATGGCTGCTCAAGTAAAACTAGTTCCAGTAGGTGTTCAGAGGTCACAGAGTGACATAGATAGGTCCGGTGACATCTGGAAAGGCAATATCCTATTCTATGGATTTGAGAGAGTGTTTAGGAAGTCAATGTGAATTGACAACTTAATTGGTTCATGGTCTGGAGGTTCGCAAGCATCTATTCTATTGTGACAGTGATGACAAACTGTGTTCTTAAGGTTCTAGACGAAGGAGATAAGGATTTCAGTAAGTAGATGTAGTGTGGATGTTCTTGGTGATTCAGGCAAGCTTGTGGAGGTCTTTGGATTGTGTCTAGTTCATGTTGGTGATTCGCATTGAGGTGTGAGCTCGCAATTGAAGAATAACTCCTGGATGATGGTGTTCGTCTTGAGTTTGGCCGACCGGATGAGTTACACATCCTGCGGATGATCTGGAAGATGTTATGTGAAGATTGGCATGTTCCTAGAAGAAGATTGAAGTCTTAGATCTATGTAGCTAACAGTGTGTTGATCCGCGTGAAGTATTTTGTAATTAGGCATGATGTATTTATGTATTTGCTCTGTAATGTTTGCCAACTTCGATGATCATTCCTAAGTCAATGTCTTGTATAAATAAGGAATTGTAAAGTCATTTCAAAAGTGTCTTGTGGAGATGAGAGTGTGGTAGAGAGGGGAAGAGCAAAAGGCAAAGTAGAAGTTTTAGGCTTAAATGGAACTAACTCAAGTATGGTAAAGATGATATTCTTCAGTTCAAGTATGTAATACTTATTATTCTGTAGACAGTGTGTCTCATGTAGGCAGTGAGACTCTTGTGAGCAGTGTGCTCCAGCAGTGAGCCCTAAGTGGTATGTGCCATTTTGTTCTTTCTATTCCTATAACAGAGAATACAATCTTGGGTTAGTCACCTGGTAGTTTTTCCCTTAACCAGGTTTTCCATGTCAAAATCTTGGTGTCTCGTGTGTTAATGTGTTTCTGCTCTTCATTTAATGCATTGTATTTCCATGACTGATTTATTATTATGCTACTGAATTACAAAGTGGATTTAATTGTTTAATTGGAAGAATTTTTTAGACAACTGATTCACCCCCCCTCTCAGCTGTCTGTCCTGAATCTAACAATTGGTATTAGAGCTAAGTTCCTCTCAAAGCACTTAACCGCTTAAGGAGATCTAGGATGTCATCATATAAGAAGGATAGTCTGAGGTTTGATGGAACTAATTTCTCTCTTTAGAAAAGTCACATGGAATGTCACTTACAATGTATGGGAATGCAATATTGGACCATGGCTTCAAAGTAGTATACTCCTCCACAGAATGGTCCAAGATCCATTGTTGAAATCAAAGACGCTGAAGACAATCTGTGGACTAAAGAAGCTCTTCTAAGTGCCTTATCTGATCCATAACTGACAAATGTTGTTGATCTAAAAACTGCATATGAGATTTGGCAAAAATTGGAAATTCTGCATGAAGGAGACAAGTATGTGAAATGTGCCAAGCTACAGAGTCTAAAAGGAAAATTCAAAAACCTGAAGATGAGAAAAGATGAAAATATCACTGCATTTATGCCTAGAGTAAATGAGCTTGTGTGTGGCATTAGATGTGCTCGTGGAGTCTTGGATGAAGATGAGATTGTTGGCAAAGTTCTTAAATCTCTTCCTAATTCTTACAAATACAAGGTTGCTGCCATTGAAGAATTTAGAGCCCATTCAAGTGTCACAAGAGATCAATTGGTTGGTAAATTGGCTACAATTGAATTGACCGAGTTTGGAGATGCCCCTCCCAAGACTGAATCTGCATTCAAAGCTAGTGCCTCTGTGAAAGGAAAATAAAGGTTTGATCTAGGAGAAAACTCTTCAAGGAAACTATCATGGTATGAAAAAGCAAGAAAAGACCTGGAAGAAGAAGAAGCAGAAGTTGCTCAACTTGAAGCACTTATTGCAAAAAGACTAGCAAGAGGATCCAGTAAGTATGAAGGGAAATTGCCTTTTAAGTGTTTTAACTGCAATAAGATTGGTCATTTTGCCTCAAGGTGTCCGAAAAGATTTTCAAGGCCAAACCCTAACAGATCAAGGTTCCAGAAGAATTGTTACTATGTTCATGAAGATGATGATAATGAAGGAGTAACAAATGATAAATCAGAAATAGGAAACAAATCTAGAAGTGACTGGGTGTTTATTGCCATCAAGGAAGAAGATTTGATGCCCTCTAAATCTATCAATCATAAAGTGGTAGAAAGAGCTCTGGCTGGCCAAGTTGAAGAAAAGGATGATTGGGTCATTGACAGTGGATGCTCCCACCATATGACAGGTGACAAAAATAAGTTCATAGATTTGGAAAGGTATGAAGGAGGAGTGGTAAAATTTGGTGATAATTCTACTGGTAGAATCAGAGGTAGAGGAACTATTTCTCTTGATGGAAAGAACAAAACTAGTAATGTTCTATATGTTGAAGGTTTGAAGCACAATCTTCTCAGTGTTGGATAGTTGGTGGACAAAGGCTATGATCTTTGATTCAAGAATGGAAAATACAAGATCTTTGAAAATTTTAGAATAGAGATTACATCTGGTACTCAAACTAAAGGTAATATCTTCCACTTGGTTGGCACTAGTAAAAGTTGCTTATTTGTTCAAGTTGATCAGACTTGGTTGTGGCATAGGAGAATGTGTCATGTGAATTTTGATAATATCATCAAGACAAGCAACACTCAGGCTGTAAGAGATTTTCCAAGACTTGTGAAACCTACTAATAGCTTTTGCAAAGAATGTCAATTGGGTAAGCTGAGTAGAGTCACATTCAAAAGTAAGGAACAGTCATCTACCGGATTACTGGACTTAGTTCATACTGATTTATGTGGTCCGGCAAGAATCAGAAGTGTGCAAGGTGATAGATACTTCATGCTATTAATTGATGACTACTCCCAGATAATGTGGGTGACTTTTCTGAAAGAGAAATCAAAAGCTCTTGAGAAATTCAAAATATTCAAGGCTATGGTAGAGAATGAAACTGGATTAAAATTGAAATGTCTGAGGTCTGATAGAGGTGGAGAATTCACATCCGGTGAGTTCATAGAATTGTATGAGAAACATGGAATAAAAAGACAGTTGTCTGCTCCTAGGACTCCACAGCAGAATGGAGTAGTGGAGATAAAGAACCAGACCATCCAAGAAGCATCTAGAACCATGATGATGGAAGAAAATGTTCCTCAGATCTATTGGAGAGAAGCTGTAAGCATTGCAATCTATACTCTCAATTGAGTAAAAAATTAGAAGCAATACCGGTAAGACTCCTTATGAACATTGGTTTGGCATCACTCCCACTATGAGGTATTTCAGAGTTTTTGGTAGAAAATGTTACATTAAAAGAGATGAAGACCTAGGCAAGTTTGATGCTAGAAGTGATGAAGGAATATTATTGGGTTACTCTACTCAAAGTAAAACATACCAGTGTTACAACAAAAGATTGAGAAAGATTATAGAAAATACAAATGTGAAGGTTGATGAAGGTATTGAAAAAACCCTCAAGGTTTTATGAATTTGATGAAGATGATCAAAATGATGTTTTTGTTAAAGAAGTCCAAGCTCCTTATGAAATTTAGATTCAAACTGATCCGGTAAATCAAGAAGAAGAGATAAGTTTGATTGAACCAGTTGAAGAATCAAAAGTGCTAGAAACTCCCAAAGTTCCCAGGTATGTAAGACTAAATCAGTCTTAAGATCAGATCATAAGTGATAAAAGCAAAGGTGTACAAACAAGAAGAAGGATTGCAAAAGATTTAGAAGAGTATTATCTGATTTCAAAGAGTGGGCCTAAGACAGTGAATTAAGCTTGCAATGATGAAAACTGGACTAAAGAAATGGAAGAAGAGTTGATGCAAATTGAGAAAAATCACACTTAGGATCTTGTTCCTAGACCTAGAAACAAGAATGTGATTGGAACCAAATGGGTCTTTTGGAACAAATTGAATGAAGCTGGTGAAGTAATCAGAAATAAAGCCAGATTGGTCTGCAAGGGTTACTCTCAAATAGAAGGAGTTGATTTTGAAGAAACTTTTGCTTCGGTAGCAAGAATTGAAGCAATCAGATTATTTCTTGCTTTTGCTTCCTTCAAAAATTTCAAAGTATATCAGATGGATGTCAAGTCTGCCTTCCTGAATGGTGACTTGGAAGAAGAAGTATACATTGAGAAATCAGATGGATTTCAATTGTTTGATCATGGTGATATGGTCTACAAGTTGAAGAAAGCACTGTATGGACTCAAGAAAGGCCCAAGAGCCTGGTATGAAAGATTGGATACACATCTTTTGAAGATTGGTTTCAATAAAGGTATTGTTGATAGTAATTTGTACTTCAAAATTGATCTTAAAAATATTTTGATTGTTGAAGTAATTGTTGATGATATCATTTTTGGAGGAAGAGATAGTATGTGTAAAACTTTTGCAAATCAAATGAAAAGTGAATTTGAGATGTCCATACTTGGGGAAATGAATTTCTTCTTGGGACTGCAAATCATTCAAACAAAGAAAGGAATCTTCATTTCTCAGACCAAATATGTGAAAGAATTGTTCAAGAAATTTGGGATGGAAGACTCAAAGCCAATGAGTACTCCCATGGCAACCAGATGTAAATTGAGCAAAGATAATGACTCTCCTCAGGATGATCAGAAAAAGTATAGGTCAATGATCAGAGGATTGTTGTATCTCACTCAAACTAGACCTGATATTATGAATGTTGTTGGCCTTGTTGCTAGATTCCAAGCTAATCCTAGAGAATCTCATGTTATGGCAATCAACAAGATTTTTAGGTATCTAAAAGGGATAGTTGAGTATGGTTTGTGGTATCCTAGAGATCATAATTTCTCTTTTCATGCATATACAGATGCGGATTGTGCAGGAGATGTGGATGACCGGAAGATTACGAGTGGTGGAGCATTCTTTTTGGGAAAGAGATTGGTTTCTTGGCTAAGCAAGAAATAAGAGGCAATATCTCTATCCACTGCAGAAGTAGAATATATTGTAGCAATAGGTAGTTGCACTCAAGTTTTGTGGATGAAACAAATGCTAAGAGACATGGGAGTGGAGTATGAGGAGCCTATCACAATCTTCTATTATAATTCAAGTGTAATAAATATTTCAAAGAATCTGGTGTTGCATTCAAAGACCAAACATATATCCATCAAGTTTCACTTTTTGAGAGAGCAAGTGAACAAGAATGAAGTCAGATTGGAGTTTGTGCCTTCCAAAGATTAGATTGTAGATATTTTACTAAACCTCTACCTAAGGACTCTATTGAGTATCTCAGGGAGAAGTTAGGGGTTATTGCCCCTCCGGTTCTAAATTAAGGTGCATTGATGTGCATCAGTTCAGTGGATCTCACAGTCATATCTTGCGGTCTGGATTGATGATGGGGAGCTACTAATCAGGGGGAGTAGCTGGTATGATTCTGAAGTGGTAGAGTTGCAACTATGTGCCCTTTGCCATTGATGTCAAAGGGGGAGAGAAGACATGTGAAAAATAAGTAGTTGTTGATCAAAGGGGGAGTAGTAAAGGAAGAGAAAACATTTGAAGGTTGTTGTTGATAGGGGGAGTTGTGTCTGTGAGAAAAAGTTCTTGTCTTGATGGTCAAAATAGTTTTTCACATCATATGTTGCCATCAATGACAAAGGGGGATATTATTGCAAGTATGGGTGAAACCATTGTTGTCATTGATGTCAACATACTCCTATTGCATTAATGATAAGGATTGGATGAACTATTTGCTGAGGATATTGAGAAAATAAGTCTAATCAGGAATAGAGAAGAACAGTGAATACAGTGAGCTAAAGATCCTAGCTAAGATGAAGATCAGAGCATGCGCATCAAAGGGTTTGTAGATATGTGTCTTAAGATGATCCAGTAAAGATTTCAGAGGTCCACATGAAGATCTAAATAATTTATGGCCGCTTAAGTAAAACTAGTTCTAGCAAGTGTTCAGAGGTGACAGAGTGACACGGATAGGTCCGGTGAGATCTGGAAATGCAATATCTTGTTCTGCGGATTTGAGGGAGTCTTTAGGAAGTCAAAGTGAATTGACAACTCAATTGGTTCATGGTCTGGAGGTCCGCAAGCATCTATTTTATTGTGACAGTGATGACAGACTGTGTTCTTGAGGTTCCAAATGAAGGAGATAAGGATTTTAGTAAGCAAATGTAGTGTGGATGTTCTTGGTGATTCAGGCAAGCTTGTGGAGGTCTTTGGATCATGTCCAATTCATGTTGGTGATCTGCATTGGAGTGTGAGCTTGCAATTGAAGAATAAGTCCCAAATGATGGCATTCTTCCTAAGTTTGGCCGATCGGATGAGTTACACATCCTGCAGATGATCTTGGAGATGTTATGTGAAGATTGGTGTGTTCCTAGAAGAGGATTGAAGTCTCATATTTATGTAGCTGATAGTGTGTTGATCTGCATGAAGTCTTTTGTAATTAGTCATGATGTATTTATGTATTTGCTCTATAATGTTTGCCAACTTAGATGATCATTCCTAAGTCAATGTCTTGTATAAATAAGGAATTGTAAAGTCATTTCAAAAGTGTCTTGTGGAGATGAGAGTGTAGTAGAGAGGAGAAGAACGAAAGGCAGAGTAGAAGTTTTGGGCTAAATGGAACTGACTCAAGCATGGTAAAGATGCTATTCTTTAGTTCAAGTATGTAATACTTATTATTCTGTAGACAGTGTGTCTCCTGTAGGCAGTGAGCCTCTTGTGACTAGTGTGCCTGGGTAGTGAGCCCTAATTGGCATGTACCATTTTGTTCTTTCTATTCTTCTAATAGAGAATACAATCTTGGGTTAGTCACCCTATGGTTTTTGCCTTAACTGGGTTTTCCACATCAAAATCTTGGTGTCTCATGTGTTAATGTGTTTCTGCTCTTGATTTAGTGCATTGTATTTCCATGATTGATTTATTATTATGCTGTTGAATTACAAAGTGGATTTAAGTGTTTAATTGGAAGAAAGTTTTGGACAACTGATGCACCCCCCCTCTTAGTTGTCTGTTCTAAATCTAACAATTTGCTGGTCTAATTAAACCAATTCCACATAACCCAACAAGAGAAACAAGATGCAGAGACAAACACAATGCAAAAGATTAATGAAAAAGCAACAAGGGAACACAAGATATACCCTGGCAAAACCCTTTGTAGGGTAAAACTGAGCCTCCAAAAGCAACCATGCTCACATGTATTTTTAAGCAATGAAACATTACAATACAATATATGAGACTCCATGAACACCCCTAAACTATCAAGCACCTCCAATGCAACCTCCATGTGTATAAGCATGAATCCACACATCACCTGCCCTGCTTCACAATCTGCACTTATAGGATAGAGCTCAATACAATGACAGCCTCTCACAAAACCTCCATTCACCTACAATGAAAAATCCAGCCAACCTCAAAACTAATAACCTTGTGCTTTCTTTTATAATATAAGCTCACACATTACATTGAGAAAACCGTGTGCCCTAAAACCATGGGTTACACAAAACCACTTGACCCCACATTTGATAATTGGTACTAAGTTTTGCCAATTAATAAAATAATATCCCAATGTTACAATACAACATAAAGTAGACTGAAATAATTACATAGTGTGATTAACCACACCACCTAGTTGCCTCACAGCTAAATAATTATTTAATTACAACATTATAAAATATATCAAATTATGTAATGGTGTACAACACCATATCCCAACATTCTCCCACTTTTTTTATACACTGCATAAGGTTCAATGAGTGAAACACATCATCCTAAGCAAACAGAAGTCACATGAATCTCTGAAATGCTCCCGTGCTCCATCAAGATACCTGCAATAAGGCAAAGTAACCATCTCAAGCAAGAACTCCTGTCATCCTCCAATGTGCCACCTATGGAAGAAAAAGAACATGCCAAGGTGAAAATGCACCAATCTAAAGAACACAAGCATCGAATCCAAATGATAACATAAGGCTCCAAGCTATTGTCAAAGGTAAAAAACCCACATGATTGGAAATAATACCCACAACATATGCTAATACATCCAAACATCCATACCTCATAGGTATCAACAACATCAATAAACTCATGCCAAAAGCATATCCAACCCATATATTGCAATCACAAGCTCCATGAATAAAACTTGTCAATGAAGAACACATACATCCAGGAACTCTCATTGCATGGGCAATTTCAAATCTGAAAATAGATCCAAGGCATACCAAGTCTATAAATCAACACTCAAACCAAGGTGTGGCTAATCAATAAGCCAATGTATTATCAAGAACAATCACAATGATCCACACATGCATGATAAATCACTGCATACTCTCTTACAACATGTCACCATAACTCTCCCTTGAAGTCCAACCATATCAACATGATCCTCTAGGAAGTAGCCATAAGACAAAGAGAGAAAATGTATAAATCATAACGTCCTTCTACAAACACCTCAAAGTGTTAACCTGTGTCAAGTATGGTCTCCTCTATAACCCTAAATGAAAAGCCTCAATAACACCCAACCATTCAATTTCATAAGATAAAATGAATATATGTAACATGTAACCAACATGGATGTAAGCCTCTCTAATTAAGGTAGACCAAACTCATAAATATTCCATAACCAAAAATAAGCCCAATCACATCTCCTAAACTCCTCATAATAAACATCATAAATCAAACCATATGAACAAAGAGATAACCATGATAACATCCCTCAAATGAACCCTCTAGAACCAATAACTATAGCTCAAGATCCATATCTATGAGAAGATGAAACATAAATAAAAATGCATCTAAAAGAATTGGAAATACCTCATAGATGATAAACTATCGAGTAGACCAAGAGTGGGGAATGAGAATGCTCCTCGAGGATACACCAAGCCACAAAGACTCTCTCCAAGAACAATCTCCTCTAGGTCCATATATGAACTCACGTCCATATCCAGGTGTAAGGTTCCTTGATCTATCTGCTGAAATCGCCAAAGAGTAATTGTCCCAACAAGTGTAATCAAAAGAGAACTCCAGCCTCACCTAAGAGCACCTATAACTAACCAAGACATGCCATGCTCCAAATGCAACATAACACCATCATGAAGTAATCAAGTAAATGACCAAAGTACTCAATACTAAGAGAACAAACAAGACCATTGTTAATGCTCCTATTGCACATCTGCATAATCAAGAAGCCTATCATGACATCATGATCTAACCATCTCTTCATAACAAGATCACATGCAACAAAGCATACAATTATGCATACATCATGTCTCAAGAGAACCTGTATCATGCCAAAACTCTAAACTGGTATCAAGAATCAAGACACAATATTAATATCTCTAAATCAAGGATAAACATGTCAAACTAACAAATCATAAACTGACACCTCAACCAAAGACTCAAATAAGTCCTCCATGATAAACCAAGATGTCAACATCTCCAATCATATGAAGATAATCATCTCCTGACAACTGAACTAAAAATGTCAAAGAACTCTCACAACCAAGAGCTCCTCCATGACACCAACATCCACTACAGAAGATCATCCATCACAACTGATGAAAAACAACATGCCACCAAAGCTCCCACTGAATTGTGACACCAATCTATCCATGACAACAAAATAACCATCTCCTAAATGAAGATTATCCATGGCTCCAAACCAATCAAGGAATCCCACTGTAACATCAACAACTCCCAAAAAGGTCTAGTGAACCAAAATCTCTAAGCAAGAAGATAAAACCATCACTGTCAAAAGCTAACATAGAATCATGTAACCAAGCTCTCCATGACATCATGATAAACATGTTGTAAGTCCCAATAATTGATTATCTAGGCACTCTAATCATCCATCCTCTTATCCAAAAATAACATACCAATGCACAAATGACCACAAACAAAGCCAACTAACAAAGTCTACATAAACATTGAATCAATCTGGTGGCTATAGACAATCCACATCTAAGTCATTCCACTATAGCTAAATAGGTGATCAGCCTACAAAACCACATAACTTGTAGAACCAAAACAAATATAACATGCAAACTCATCATCACACTAGTAAACTACAAATGGAGATATCAAAGAAGACAACTTGTAGACTCCATGACTCAAGCACCAAATCAACTCTAGATTTGATTTGCCAACAAGTCCACAAATGAATACCATAGTCAAGGAACTAATCAAGCATATAGGAGATAAGAACAATCCCCTAAAACAACACAACAACAACACCTATAATCATGAATTGAACATCATAACCCATACCTATCAATCGCATACATGATCATGTCATGCCAATGCAAAAGTGTAGCTACATATCCATGACACCATAATCATCATCATCACTGTACCTGTACTCAACTCCCATTTAAATGAGGCTCCAAGTCTCACACGAGTATCAACCATGTCCTCATACTAGAAGAAAACCTGTACCTATCTCCATCAAAGTCCAAACTTTGAAAACACCTATAAACCTATATTAAGAAGCACCAAAATTGAAAACCTACTATACCATGCAAATGGTCTCATAACAAGTACTCCCACAAGATTGTGCCAAAAAATCCATCTGAATACACTAGTAAATGCACTCTGAATCTCAGGCACCTACAAGTGATCAAACAAGCACAAATCTCTCTCTACACATCAAATTGAAAATCTACATGATCAAAACTATAGTACACTACAAGATCTCTCCAACACCTATTCGAAACTAAAAAACTGACTCTGTATGCAAGCGTTATGAGCATAAAATTGTACCAAAGAAAAGCAGGCTTTAGACACCAAATTCTGACACAAACAAAAAAAATCTGATGACCAATCCTATACCATTGTTTAGTTCTTGGAGAGAACTTTCTGACGCCTATAAGAAGTTGAAAAACTTATACTATGAGGCCAATTATTTTCACTTCCCTATTTTGATCATTTACATTTTAGTTGATGACATTATTAGATTTTAGAGACTATTGTTCCATTATACATATTAGATTATATCCTCTGATTTTTGGTTTGACATTGATTAGACATGTGGTGATTCGATTTGATCATATTTTGGTGCTATGATGAGGTTAGACATGCGAGATATATTAGATGATGAGGATTCATTAATTGATGATGATTATGTGACATTACATAGAAAATGCAGTTTAATCTTAAATTATGTTGTGAATGATTAATGTGGTATGCAATGACATGAATTTAATTTTAGTTTCTTTGTCTATGATTATACATGTTGTGATTGACACTTGATCTAGTTGTGTAGGATTATATTCCCAGGCCACGAAAAATCAGAGGTAGTATTCACACATATGTTATTCCCTATGAAACCAATCCATTCCCAAGAAGGATGAGGATCACGTTTGATTGGATGTTGTTGGAGTACTTGTTTGATTTATTATTTTGTCCTAGTACCCCTTTTTGTTAAATTAATTTATATCATGTGTTGTATGTTTTTATTGTTTTACACCACTTGGTATTGTTTTCATTTATGGGCCATTTAAAGTGAATTTATGACTCCCTAGGTGTACCTTAGTGTCCCAAAACTTACCCTAGGTGTTTACCCTTGAGTCTAGGGTCAATTTTGACTAACTATACTTTGGTGTAACTCACTTTTGGTCACTTTAAATTGAGGTTTAGTCAAAGTGACGAATTTTGAATTGGCTAAGGGTGAGAGATGAGTCATGCTTTGGGAAAGACCCGTCTTCCTTCCAAAAGTTTGGGGATCCCTTCACCAAGAAGACTTGGGAGGTCTCCAAGACCCCCAAGTGTGTGGGATCTCCCTCCAAGACTCTCACACATGTGTGAGAGCATCTTGGAGGAAGATGGCTCTCTTGGAGAATAAGACGATGCCATATGGCATCCCTTATCCTCATGGAGGCTTGAAGGGAATTGCCACCTCACCACTTGGTCTCTCACACATGTGTGAGAGCACAAGTGGATAAGGTTAGGATTGAAATGGAATTGGAGGGTGACACTTGTCACCCTCACACTTCCTCTCCCTTGCAAGTGGCATGAGATGAGGAAGGAGAAGGTGACAAGTGCCACCTTCTCATTCCTCAAGGCCAAATTGGAAGGTCTATATTACCTCCTCTAGAAGAGGAGTGTGGGGGTTTCATGCATTTTACATTCTGTTCTATTTCTTGGAGTTCCTTTTTGGGGAGTTAAAGAAATTTGGAGATTGGGAGACTTGGAGAAGCTTGGAGCTCTTCACCAAATGTGCTTCCATTGTTAGGGATTTTGAAGGTAAGCTCCATGGCTATGGCCATTTTCCCTTGTTTATTTCATTTATGTTTGTGTTGTGAATTTATGTTGATGGTTGTTTTAATTTTGTGTGGGTTGGGAGTTTGGTCAAAGCACCTCCATTCAGAGGTAAGGCTCAACTTGTTTGGGGTGGGGGAGAGTGAACCTCCTTGAGGTCACCTCCTTATTGTTGTGTTATTTAAAGCCTTGAGGGCTTTTCTATGGTGTTGAGAGCATTTTGATGGAAAGAGTGCCATGATAGTTTTATTGAGTTATTTGGAGATATGTATTATGTGGTTGTGTCTTAAGGCCTTGAGACTTGGTGATTTTGAAATCATGGAGTGACCTCTTGAGTTGAGGGGTCGACTCCCCTACCCCCTTCAAACTCATTTTGATGAGTTTAGTATTGTGCAAATCCATGGGTGTTGAATTCTTTTGTGTGTTTGGAAAAATTCTTTTGTTGTGGTGTGTGTGTACAACCATTTGAATCCTACGTCCCTAGCTCAGGGGTGAACCACTTGTAGGTCTATGGTAGGGAGGAGGGCTTTCCTTCATGGATTGGTTCCCCATTGTTGTGTATTTAATACAGGTGTTCTTGGGAGAAAATGAAGTTGGAGTAGATATTTTTTGCCTCATTTGTTGTATTGTAGTTGGCTAATTTGAGCCATGGCCTTAGAGGCCTTCTTGAAGAACTTTGTCAAAATCATTTTATCCCATGTGTTGGTTGTGTAAGGGAAAATTATTGGGAGTATTCCTTTACTTTTTATTTTTATTTAAAATGGTTTACTATTCTTGCTGTTGTGCTTTTGTTATTGGAAAGTTGGGACAACAAAATATAGCTTGTTGTATACTTTTCTTACATCTATGAAATTCTTTTTTGTTGTCGTTTGAAATGGTTGAATGCTAAATAGAAAAGAAAATAATAATGCTATTGAAATTTTTAGTGAATGCGATATGGAGAAGAAATTATACATTGTTGTGTTCATATTTGATTTGGGAAGTGTTATATGGAATGAAATTTCATGTTTATCATTTTACTATTTTGTGCTCATGGTATGTTGAAAGTTGGGTAGAAATGGTCTTTTGTATTTGTTGTCATTCACATCTAAAAGAAAAGAGAAGAAATAGTATTTTTGTTTCAACTATTTTGCAAAAAAAAAAAATCTGCATTACTGGTTTAAGTCATGTTTTCAATTCTGGTCATATTATTTTGTTAGATGATGGTGTATATATTTATAATGGGGATACATAGATATATACCTATACATACATATATATATGTGTGTGTGTGCGTGTGTGTGTGTGTGTGTGTGTGTATATATATATATATATATATATATATATATATATATATATATATATATATATATATATATATATATATATATATATACTGAGCTTATATTTAAGCTTAGTATGTGTATATATGTGTGTGTGGGTATGTATATATATATATATTTCAAATAAGATTCAAACCATTTTAAATAGTCTATAATATCCAAACCATATTAAACTTCATATTGATCATATAATACAGTAAATAGAAAATGAAATTTATATTGGCTGAACCCACGTTGAGGGTTTCAGAGTAAGTTTTGTTTTGAGGTAAGAAAAAAAAGATTAAAAAAATAGGGGACGGTGGCATGGCTGCCACCCCCTCACATCACTAGAACCATAGAAGTGGTGGGGGATGGTTCCCCCACCCACCTCCCACCGAATGGTGAGGGTTGGGTAGAGGAACCGCCCCCCAATCCATTTTCATTGTCTCTCTAACTTTAAACCACGGCAGAAACAATGAGGGTCATTGGCCCTCCCCATCACAAATGGTCTTCGTCCTCTTTTAACCTACAACATCTCTCTTGTTTTCGATAGTATATTTTGGTCAATGCGAAACAAAAATTGTATATATATATTTCTCTGGGTATACACAGTGTATACCTTCCTTTTTTTGTAGTCGTTATATTTACATATTCATCTATATATACATATACATTTATGTATATATATACATGATATATATATACCTTTTTTTAATGTAATACAGATCTGAGCATATGTTTGTTTGATTTAAAAAATCTACAGAAACAGTATTATATATATAAACATATGCTCAAATCTGTATCATGTTAACAAGAATGGTATATATATATACATAAATATATATGTATATATACATGAATATGTATATGTATATATAATGAATATGAATATATAACAACTACAAAAAAAAGAAGGTATACACTGTGTATACTCAGAGAAATATACCTATATGAAAGGTAGTAAAAAAAGAAAAAAATTCATTCATGGCTCCCACTCCATCCTCAAACCCTAATCTACACAAAATGGAGAAAACAAATCAATACAAAAAAAAGGAGAGAAGAAAAACCAGTAGAGGAGAAAGGAAAAGAATAAGAATAGAGACTTTAGGGTTAGGGCATTTCATAGAGAAAACAACTAAAATATTGGGATTTAGGGCTTGGTTAGAGTGAGTGGGAAAATTGGTTGTTATTTTATTTAATGCTATTCTTCATGTGCACGGGATTTAAAAACTTCCCTCTCATTTGCAATTTTGACTTTTTGGGAATTATTTGCCTTCCCTAGTGACTTAACTATTTTTTATTTTTTATTTCTATATTTCCTTTAGGGTTTGGAATAATTACTTCCATGTGGGATATATTTCATGGGAATGGGGTATTTGATTTTATTGTGATTCTTATTCCCTTACAAATTATGCAAATTTGGACACCTTTATTAATTATCTTGTGTGTTTTAATTTTATTATATTTGGGAAATCTTGTAATTAATTATTTTAATTTAACCAATTTTATTATTTTTATGGGGAGAGATGCTTCAATTTCTCCCCTTTCTATTTTTTTTAATTGAGTTAATTAATAAATATAATTGTCGAAATTATATTTATTAAAGGACTCAATTATTGGATTTTAATTTGGTCATTTATTGAATTTCAAATTTTATAATTATTTTATATTTTGATGAGTAGTAATTTTTAATTTGACCTTGGGATTATTTAATTTATTTTTATACCTTGCTTATTTAATTTTTGTCCTTAATTAATTTTCATCTGAATTCTTTAACAATATTTATTTCAATTATTAATAACATGCTGTCAAATTTTTCTCAGAATTTAGGGTTTAATTTTTGTGGCATTTTATTGACTTTTATTTTATCACTCCATCTTATCTTTCAACCATCATGCCATTGATTTCATATTTTATTTATTCGATTTCATTTATGCATTAGAGTTAGGGCTTGGTTTCATATCAGTCCAAATCATCTCTTCCACCTAGGAAACTTGGGGTTTGGATTAAATCCGTTCTAACCCTAGAAGCGATGCACATCACATCATATAGCCCCCTAGTCGACTTCCTTCATGCAGGGGAATGCGTAGGTATACATACTGTTGGCAAGAGACACTGTGTAGCTTCATGAGTGTTGTCATTGATGGCAACAAAGTCTATCCTACACATCTGCAGTACATGGTATGCCTATACTAGAAATCAGATTAAAGATTGTTTTGGTCCAGTGACCAAGAACAAAGTATGCAATAAGGTCTGACCATCAAGTTTGAATCTCTTAGATGGTGTAACTCAGCAAGTTGAGGACTTGGATAATTTAAGAGGAGTATCATAACTACTATATTCCAGAGATTTAGCCTCCGGTAGTAAAGCATGGAAAAGATATGAGCATTTAAGCATCAGGTTTCAGTCAAGTAGAGTAGATAGAGGAAGAACTGACTGGCAGAGCATCAGACTTCAATCTGGATGAGTAAAAGGTGTTGATCAAGCTATTTGGTGGAACATATATTATTAGCTAACATGATTGATGACTTCTGTGTCTATGTTTATGATACGCATCACAAATCAAGCATGGATTCAGCCGACAGGTTAGTAACTTATAAATATCTTGAGTATTCATGTTGCTGACTAGAAAGTTGTTGAAATGCTTGATGCGGATATATATACCAAATGGATTCCAGTATGTAAGTGTGTGTAAAAACATATATGTGGAAATAGAGTGCAAAGAAAAGAAGTATAAGTGTGGAAGCAACAATACAAGTCCAGTGTGTGACAAAGTAATAGCACTAAAGGAGAGGAAGAATGAAGTGCATCAGATCCATATATTTTGCCTAACTGGAACTAAACTCTAGCATTTGTAGATGCCTCTCATTAGTTCAAACACCTAATTACCTTCTGTAAGTTCTGTAGATAGTGAGTCTCTTGTAGGCAGTGTTCTTCTTGTGAGCAATGTGCTCAGGCAGTGAGTCCTAATTGGCAAGTGTCATTTTGTACTTCTTATTCTTTTAACAAAGAATATAATCGTGGGTTAGTCACCCCGTGGTTTTTCCCTTAACAGGGTTTTCCACGTAAAAATCCTTGTGTTATATGTGTTGAGTTTATTTCTATTCTTATGATAATATATGCTTATATGTTTTGATGCTGCACTAATTATTAAAAGAGAAAAGAAAGTTAATATATTTGAGATAACTAATTCACCCCCCTCTCAATTATCTGCCTTGTTTCCAACAATTGGTATCATAGCCAAGTTCCTCTAAACATAGCCTAACAACTTGTGGAAGATCCGGGAATCTCAATGGATATGTATGGTATGAAGGAACAACTTCAGTCTGCCCTAGATGACCTTGAACAATCCCACTATGAAGTCAATAACTTAAGAGAAAGACTCAAACAAGATGATGATTTCATAAATGAGCTAAAAGAAAAACTAAGTATCTCTATGAAAAAAAGAAAGGAACTACTTCAAAAATTAGCAAAACAAAGTGAAGCCAATGATACTAATGAAGATCTGGATGAGAAAAACAAGCTATGTGAGAAGCTATCAAAAGAGGTCATTATGGTAAGGCATGAGATGGAATCATGGGTTATGAGATTCACCCAAGAAATTGAAGAGAAAAGGAAAATTGAAGATAATCTAAAATAATCCCTCAAGGAGAAGACGGAGGACTACCACAAAATGGACAGAATAATCAAGCATCTTGAATCTAATCTTGAAGAAGCTAGAGATAATGAAGAACAACTTGAGAATCAGATAGACACTCTTAAACAAGATCTTCAAACAACAAATGAATACAAAGATAAATTCAAGATAAGCTCAGCTCAACTTGAAGTTATTCTCTAAAGCCAAAAGAGGGTAGCTGACAAGTGTGGCTTGGGATATGAGAAAGGTGAAAGCTCCGAATCTGGTTAGAAGAACTTTGGATCAGGAAATCAAAGAAATAGACCTAGAAGACCTCTGGTAAGGAAACCAAATGCTAAAAGATATCCATCCTTCAATGGATACTGCTTTAATTGCAACAACTTTGGTCATAAAGCAACTCAGTACAAAAGGAGAATGAATTAGACTAATGCATCCTTCTTCGGACAATGTTTCAACTGCAAAAGGTATGGTCACAAATCTCATGAATGCAGAAATATGCAAATAAACAATTCATTCAATGGTAGATGCTTTGCATGCAATAGAATGGGACATATGGTTAATTAATGCAGATCAAGAGGATATCAATCAAATATGCAAAGAAATGTTGTTTGTTACAATTGCAATAGATCTGATCATATTACCAAATTCTGCAAAAGTAAAAATTAGGATAAAATGGGTCTAGTGCATCATAATCATAAACAAGATAAGGGAAAAGGCAAAGTGAATGCAGATGAAGTTCAAAGGGAGATGAGCAAGATTTGGGTGAAGAAGAGTACAGAAAATGTTGGCGATGGATTCGCACCGGAATCTGGTGTTGATATTCCTTTCAGAAACTAAACAAATGAGCTTTGGCTCAAGAGGAGTCACAAAGAAAAATAAATTCCCCCAGCCAGTCAATTGGTGCCTAAATTTGGCACATGCAATGCTCTGAATTAAAGGGTTCTTAGAAAATAATCTAAATAACCCTTGGTAAAAATATGAAAGATCCGCATGGAGTTTTACAAGAGTTTAATCATCCAAGATTGATCTGGTTTGACAGCCATCCGGTAAAGTAGGATTTTCATAGATAGATCCAATATGATTCAAAATTTAGATACTTTGATCTGCGGATCCATGGCATGATTGAAGAAAAGAAGATACATTGTAAATCCTCACTGAAAATGATTCTAAGTGCAACACAGTGATTCAAGAAGATCTCTCTCAGAACAGGGCAATTAGATAACTTAAGTTGTGTATTTATTGTAAAAGGAAATTAGGGTTTGTGCAAGAATAAAAGGGTTCTTTCATTCATCATTTGCACACTTGCATTTGCAAAGAAGATAAGAAGAGCTCTACAATAAAGTTTTTACAATCCACTCAAAGATCAACTGGGAAATTGAATTCAACCAGCGATTTGTTCTAGTTCCTATTTCAAACCCTAAGGTGTAAAAAGGTACTTCCATTCTAAAAATCTCTTTGAATCTTTTGCAAGATGGCTACTCCAATTATTGTTAAGATCACTGATAGGCCATGCCCAAAATTTAAGAAACACCCCTATAGGTGCTTTTTCTAGCATTCCGTATGGGGTATTACATGTAGAAGATGTTAGGGTCTATATCCATGCCAACATTGAGGAATTTGGAGACTCTAAGTTAATGGACATCTATCACAAACAACTAATAGATGAGAGTTTTGAACTCAAACCCCAATACAAGGCCCTCTGGGATAAACACTTTAGACATTGCATACACTTCCCTTGTTTTGCAGAAGATTGGGTCTAGTATGTCCTAAGCAAAATGCATGATAATTTCATGTGGTTAATGAGGCCCTTCAAGATAACAAAAGATGCCATCATGGCAGTAACTGGACTGCACTCATCCAGTGGGTTACCTGCACTCAAATCTGTCAAGAACCAGACAGTAACTGAAGCTACTGGATCTAAGTTTGACAAGAGAGCAATGACCATAGATGACATCATGGATCCGGATGTCAAATTTGCCTCAATGATAATTGGGTATAAAATCTATTATTCTAGTAGGGAGAATTCTATGTCTAGGACTTCAATATATGCAACATATCAGATGTTGAGGGAAAATGTAGATTATGACCTATGTGATCTTCTCTTAAATCAATTGTTATAAAACTTGTAGAAGATCAAGAAGGACAAGAAGAACTCCTTTAAGTTTGGTTGTTTAATACTGTGTCTATTCTTCTATTACATGAATGAGCTACTTGGATCAAGTGGTTGGGTTTGGAAAAATGACAAACTAGTTGCAATACAGATTAGAGACTATATGTATGGACTTGGTGATGCTAAATCTCAAAGCATAGCTCTCTGGGGTTACTTTGAGAATTTCCAAAGCATGATGCAAACTAGAGAGAGGATACCTCAATCCATAGTTAAGAAATACAAGGATACAGTGTGTTTCATGGTAGATACCAATCAGTGCCTAATGGAGGTAGTTGAGCCCAAAATAGTTTGGATAATGCCAATGGGATACGAGGTCAATGAGAAAATCTTGGAACTACATATTCAACACTTGTTGAGCTAGTCTAAGGACCCTGAGGTAAAAAGGTTTGGAACCTTTCAAGAACTAAGTGTAAAAATACATGTTGAGCTAAGACAACCAGAGATAAAGAGGAAAATTAGAAGGGAATTTGAGGAAATTGCCAAAAGATTTGGCATATCAAAAGAGGAAGTAGATGCAAATAGAGAGAAAATGGAAAGGGCTGAGAAAGAGAAACAAGAAGGAGAAAAAGGAAGTGTTCTGATACAAGCCTGCACCTGGACTAGATCCTCCAAGAGCTCTGCACCTACCACTCCTAAGAGCTCAAGAGCCACCAAACTGGAAATCAAGACATCCGAAAAGGGACAAAAGAAAATGAAAACAAAAGCCACAAGGTCATACACAAGTCACAAGGATGATGAAGAAACAGAGTCTAATGAGGAAATTAAGAAAATGAAGAAGAAGAAGAAAACATCTGGGGAATTCTCTGCTAATAAAAACAAAGAAGAAAAAGCAGAATAATTTGTTGAAAAGCCCACTCTTTCCATTGATTATATCATCAAGGCAGTCACTATGGATGGGAAATGACAACTAGTAACAGAGTTCTATGATGAATATAGTGATACTAACAAAAGGATTATGGAAGAAGCTACAGTTAGGTATCTGAATATTTACAATAAAGCATTCATTGAAATTATTTCATTGATTTCCAAAAGTCTAGAGAAGGTACTTAAACTAAGAAAAGAGAATGCAAAAGAAAAATACTTAGATATTAGGGAATAGATAGCAATTTAGCTCTATCCTTCTATTACTCCAAAACAAATGGACATGATCTTTAAGGACTGTAAGGATGAATTCCAGAGCAATGAAAGAATGAATAAACTTATGCTTGGAGAAACTAACCAAGTAGCAAGAGAAACAAAAGACATCCTCTGGAATGCTTTCAAAAGATTCAATCTTCCTATTGTAGAGGAAATAGATGAAGAACCTTCTACCATGGATGTTGAAGGATTAAATGCAGCCAATGAAGAATCTTCTGACAAAAATGTAGAAGGGTCAAAAGAGATAAGTGAAGAGAAGTCTAAGGACTTGGATTCCTCTATTCCAGAAGAGGAAGTTCATGAAGCAGTAAATATAGGTAACATCTCTCCTCTGGATCCCACTGTAGACATTCTAGATTTAGGAGCTGAAGCAGAAGGAAGAAAAGAGGAGGAAGTGAGTCAAGAAGAAGAGGTAAAGGGAAAAGAAGAAGACCAAACATAGAAGATCTATGATGATAGTTCTAAAATCCCAAAAGAAAAGAAGACTCAGTCACTGGAAAGAGACACTATAGAGGAAGTGAAGAACTTCTTGAACAAAGAAATGATGGAGATAGATGAACCTAAACTATTTCAAGGAGCACTAAATTTTGGCTCTCTCTGGTCTAGACAATGAAAATAGCATCTTTTGCTCAAGCCAAAGCAAAAGAAAAACTTCTGAAATCTCACATGGAAGATCATGAGCTATTAGAGATTGTATCTGAGATGCTGGAGAAGATCATGCCATCATTTCAAAAGGATCCTTCAGCCTCTCCATCCAGTAACTTGAAATCTCTAGTAAACTCTATTAGCACTCATTTTGAGTCTTTAGAGAAATCGGCAAAAAAAAAGGTCCGAAAGGAGTTTTTGGCAAAAAGATTCACTGAAGTATAGGGACTCATTGCTATTGATAGGAGGACCCTAGACATTGGGATAAAGAGCCTTGAAAATGCTCTTAAAGATGGTGGGGACATGTACAAATTTTGTCTATCTTGGCTTAAAGTGACAGAGGATATTGAAAAGAAGGTGAAAGAACAAGAAGGTAAACTATCAAGTTTATCTCAAAGTTTTGATCCCCTCACTACATCCTTAATGAATCAAGAATGTCAGGCCATTGTCATCATAAATGAAATTAAGAGGCTAAACAAAGAAAAAAAGGATATAATAAAGAGAATGAATGAACTCAGCGGGATAATTATCCCTAAGTTAGAGGCAATGCACGAGGCCTTGATAGATGCTTAGACCATAGCCCGGACCAGTGATACGGTAGATTTAAGAAGGGCAGAAGCATATGCATTTTTGTTGAATGGTCACATCTCCATTTTGAACATGATCAAGTAGAGCTGGGCAACATAATTTGTACAATTGAAGGCCACTTTTGCGGATATACTCAAGTATATGTAAGGGTATGTGCAGGATCATGATGGGCCAAACTATACCTCTAAGTGGCAATGAAAATACAAAAAATCAGACTTTATCAAGTTCATGTGAAATTTTGAATGGATTATCTATACAATTTGAAAAAGATGTAAGAATGAAATTTGTAGAGAATTGAATCTAGTTTATAGGCTACTATTTTAAAAAAAAAAAAAACTAAATTTACTTAGTGAAAATTGAATATTTCAATGAACAGCTATTAAATTTTTCAGAAAAAAATAAAAAGTGGGTGTTTGTCCAGCCAACCTAACTATGAGTACAATTTTTTTTTTATTTAAATTTTCAAAATAAGTAGAGGACTCATGTCTGGATGTGATGCATATTTATTTGAAAATTTTTTCTAATAAAATAATTAGTTATGATTTTTTTATTGTGACTTTTTTTAAAAAATAAAAAGTAATTTTCCAGCCAACCTAACTTGATAAAAAAAATCAAAATTCAAAAAAAAAAAATTAACCTATAGCCAAAAAAGCATAGAGTGTGACGCAGGTTTCGGATCTCAAAAAGGTGAAATGGTTTGAAAGTTATGGATGTTTTTCAATCAGTGTGTCCATCAGGATTTCAGAGACACGGTATATTGAAAATTATTAATAATTATTTAATAAAATGATAACCAAATAAATCTTATATTTTTAGAAAGCTAACAATTTTTTCTATAAACCCTTTTCGTTTTATCAAATTTGCATAAAAAAAAAGTCATCAGCATGAAGGGTGAAGTTCGAAGAAGAGACTGAAACATTAAAATATGTTACAATCTATAAAAAGTCAACAATCAAAATGGATATCTGTCTTGCTTTGTACCAAAGCAAGACGGATATCCGTTTTGCTTCGGTAAAAGAAATTAGAAAGGGATATCCGTTCTGGAAACGGATATCTGTTTTGTTGATCTATGAAAAATTTTGTGCCATTAGTTTTGGATGAAGAGAAGCAACATATTTTGTACCATTGGTATTGTTTCACCAAAGATACAATCCATGGGTATATCGTTTATGTATGCGTGGACATTTCGTGTATATCCTGCTATCATTTATCATGGTTGTAAATGGTGAATGTATATGTCAAAGGATACAAAGGTTGACCGGCCATATCGGGAAAATTGGGAAAAGATATGTTAGTTGACCGGTGATAACAAGTCATGTTATGTATAGGCTAAATCGAAGACATCGGACTGACAATAGTTATTAGAGAGACAAAGTTCCATTGAGCTGACAACATTGATCTCATAGATCAAGTCATATCGGGGTGACAATCATTAAGTGTCACCGATGGGTTATTTATCGGCACATCGGAAGAACGGTTGAGAACTACACCGATGAGAGGGAGTCACACCGATAGAAGGAACATCAGAAAGAGATGGACTCTCAGAGGCAAGAAGAAAAGTGTCACCGATAGAGGCGGTCTGGCCGATGGTGTAGTTCAGTGTTTATTGTTTTAGTGTGAGATACGATATCGAAAATCGAAGAGAATGTCTGACTGATGTAGAAGTCTTACCGATGACTAATGGATGGTAAACACATCGGGGAGAGTTATAACGTCAGAATGCAAGTAAAAAGTCTCACCGAGGGTATTGGTCTTACCGATAGATAAGGGTGGTGAATCTCACATCGGAGTAAGTGTGTATATATCCTGCAATCATCTTATTCCATGAGACCACATTTCTTTGAGGCATTTTTTCAAACAATTCATGTGTCTTGTCTATGCTTCCACACTTTCTGTACATGTCTACCAGAGCATTTCCAACTAGAATATCTACAAAAATCCCACTTCCATTATGCTTTGATGAATGTCCATACCCTATTCCAAAGCTCCCATTTTGGTAGAGGTAGAGAGGATGCTGACAAAGGTTGCAGAATCTAGCTTTACACTTGCCAATTGCATTTGCTTGAAAATTTCTAAAGCTTTTTCAACAAACCTGTTTATGCATATCCTACAATAATAGTAGTCGAGGAGACCACATTTCTCCAACTAGACTTCTACCAATTCAGAAAATGTGTGCTTCTGGACCAGTGTTTGGTACAAGAAACATACCAATAGAGTGGTGGCCATAATTCTCCCTCAATTGGAATTAAAAGGTACCCTTTTTCCATCTGAAGGAGGTCTCTCCTTGTTATGCACTTTAAATCTCTCTTTTAGTTCTTTCAAGGGAAGGATTCCACCTTAGTTTGAGTAGTTGAAAGTGTTGAAGATACTTGACTTAAGAAGAAATGGACTAGAGGGTTCTATTCCCAAATCTCTTGCCAATTACTCACAACTTCACTGGAAAAAAATTTCACACAACAACTTGAAGGGGAGTATACTTGCAGAATTTGGTGGTCTGGGGAAGTTAGAACATCTTTGTTTGTCCTACAATCACCTGAGCAGAAGCATTCCAAATTCTCTAGGAAACTGCATGTCTCTAATTGATTTGTCCCTTTACAATAACCATCTCACAAGTGCTCTATTCTCATGTCTTTACTTTGAAGGGAGCATGCTAATTACTTTGATCCATCCTCTTATACATATCAGAGAACAACGGAGGAGTCACACCAACAGCATAAGCCTGAGCGATGGATTCTACACATCGGCTAGAGGTCCCACATCGGGCTAACAAATTTGAAGGTTACCGATAATGATAAGTCTGGCCGACAATAGAGAAAGGAAGAACATATGAAGCATAGTTCGATGAGACATTAGAAATGTCTTGCCAATAGTAAAGAAAGAGTGTATTTCAGTCTCGTTTGGACCTTGGGAAGGATATTTTAAAAGCTATTTGAGCAATTGGTGGGTTAATGGGTATTTTACACCTTGTTTGTATGCTTTTGTTGTGTTGCTCTGCATCACTTGTCTACAACATACAAAGTTTACCTTTCTCACCCATACCTTCAGTATATAAAGCACATTAATAGGGAATTTGTAATTTCCACTCAGTCAGTGCAATCTAGGAGAGGATAGATTGTCTAAAGTTGTGATCTATTTCCATTTACACTTGCCATAACTACAAAATGCTTAGTGTTTATTCTCAACCCCGGTATATGAATAAAAGGTGACCTATTGTTCTAATAGGCCTATAGGGACAAAGAGGTGATAAAGCCTTTAATTTTAAACATGACATAGTTTTGATAACTTCCCATATTGGTAAGGTCCTTGATGACAATCCTTTGATGCACCTAATTATAATAGGTGTTATCATAGTCCTTGGTATCTTTTTATTTCTTTCTTGAATGGCCTGCAAATAAGACATAAGACATATTAGATCCTTCCATCAATCCATCCATTAATATCAAAGTGCCATGAATATCCTATGATCAACCATTCTAATTCCTAGGATAGTCATATATTGCAATTTTGCTTCTCTATACTAAAATAGCCCAAGGAATATCTAACCTCGAATTTGTATTTTAACAATCTAATGTCTTTACGAATAACATTGAGTCTTCTTTTGGGACAACATTTTTGCCTTTAGAAGCTCCTCATTTGATGATAGCCTAAAATCAAATAATGGCTTATATCCAGAGCTCTATTAAGTTGATACCTAGGTGGATTAGTGTGTAAACATTGAAATTAGATGGTAATTCACAAGTTTATTGAATAATATAATGAATCCCTAGTATAGAATCCAAATGTACATAATAAACCGGATATCTATTTTATAGTAGGCATATGGACATTGCAAGTGTCTGTTGCAAAGAATTGGGTTTTCCAAAATGGATATCTATTTTGGAAAAGCAAAAAAAAGACAAAAGGAATATTTCTGGGCCCGACTTCTGCAACCAGAGACCTTCTGCTATCGAAATACTCATGATTTCTGGCTATGATAGTGAAAGGAATATTTTTATGCACTTTTGGAGACACAATTTTCTTGTTACAATCATAAGGGTGATATTTTTGTTCCCCTAATGGGGAGCAACAGTCGTCGTAAAGCAAAAAGGAGGAGGAAAGTTACATTGGAGGAAATTGAAGCAATTAGGAAAAAAGATAGGGAAAGGAAGAGGATTGGAAGGGTGGGTTTGGCGGATGCTCATCAAGGTGAATCTTCTTATTTACCATCTAATGACATGCAAATTGAAGATGTTAATTTTGATTATAATGAAATGTTAGATAAGAATGAAATTCACCATGATATTGCAAATGAAAATATTGAAAAATGTTATGAAACACCTATTCATAATAGCAATACCATGGAAAAAGAAGAAGAAGAAAAATGAAGACGTGCACTTGAAGAAAGTGGATATGAACATCATGATATTGAAATTGCACTCCATAATCCATTTGTTGATAAAATTGATGAGGTTGAAAACATGGATGAAACAAGAACAATCAATGTATCTCCAAATTTCATAAGAAGAGAGAACATTTGTCAAGAAGAGAATAACCATGATGAAATTGGAAAACACCCAAAAACCCCAAAATGGTTACTTGAAATTGATGAGAACATAATGGAAAAACTTGAAGGCAAGAGGTCATCATGAACGGTTCGGTTGTGG
Organism: Cunninghamia lanceolata; assembly: GCA_027924645.1. Classification (NCBI taxonomy): domain Eukaryota; kingdom Viridiplantae; phylum Streptophyta; class Pinopsida; order Cupressales; family Cupressaceae; genus Cunninghamia; species Cunninghamia lanceolata. The sequence goes on along the minus strand of BSBN01001014.1, from coordinate 1,252,177 downwards.
GCTACAAAACTCTTCAATGAATACTTTGAGAAGAAAACATTAACCGAACAATGCCAACTTTTTGTGCAATTATTAAAGATGTACAAAATGAGACCTTTACTAAAGAAATTAATGATTCGGTTAAACAAAGTGTCCGATCGGAATAAAATTATTATAAGAAGCCTTTTCAATGCACTCAATTCTATTGGAAAGACTAGCAAGGAGAAAGATAAAAGAGCTGCCCGTAGAGTAATAACAACCTCAATAGTAAGCAAACAATTAAGAAATGCTCGATTAATGAAGCAAACTTGTGTTGACTTAAGATTGAATCGTAAAACATTGTCAAAAGCACTAGCATTAAGATCAAGGCTAGATAGTCCTGTTGCCAATGATACTTGGGCTTTCAGTGGTAGGCTTCCACGAGTTGACAAGAACCTAATTGATAGCACAAAGGAAGAAATTGAACAATTTTGGCACACTAACTCTAGGGTATCACCGAATGCAAAAGATGTTGTAAAGTTAAGAATTGGTGATAAAGACCACACACCACATCCTAAACATTACTTGGAATGTAGCCAAACAACATTGTACAAACAATATTGTGAAACTCACCCAGGTATGACAATCTCACAAAGAGCATTTGAATCTCTTAAGCCATTTTATTGTGTTCCTCTTAATGTTCATAATACATGTTGTTGCAAATACCATGTAGATTTTTTTATGTACCATGAATTATTATGCAATATTCATTCTACTTTGTACACTAACGAAATGTTATAGGAGTGTGGTGCAATTCAACTACCAAAGTCATCTAGGGACTTATTGGATTTATTTCTATGTATTAGAGATGATGGTTGCATGTTCTACAAGAATGATTGTTTAAATGAAAAGTGTTTACAATGTGGTGGGTTATCAAAGTTTGTATCATGTTTTCATGAGGGCAACGAGCATGATTTTGCAAAGAGAATGGTTGAGAAAAAGAGATGGTGAAATACAATTTGAAAAATGGAGGTGAAGGTTCTAGATGTGAGTTGATTGTAAGAGAGGTAAGTATTGCTGATTTTATTGATGATTTTAAGAAAAATCTTTTCTACAAGTATGTCAGACATAGCCACAAGTCTCGATGGTTAGATCAACAGTTCAGGATGTGTAAAGACTCTTTCCTGATTGAAACTATTGTCTCTGTAGTTGATTTTGCAGAAAACTATACATTGCAACCCCAAAATGAAGTTCAATCCTAGTACTACAATTCTATTCAGATTGCTATTTTTGTTCACATCACATATAGACATGCCCCCGAGAGTACAGAAGAGAATAGGAAGATTGTCAGAGAATACCATTTTTACATGAGTGATGATCGATCTCATTCAGCAGAGTTTGTGCAATAGTGTTTTCAACAATTTTATGGGTTCTTGCAAGAAAAAGATATTAGAATAGATCAACATCTCATTTGGTCAGATAATTGCACTGGTCAATTCAAGAATGCTCATAATTTCTATTGGTTGAGCAAAATGCATGTAGAGAAGGGTATATCTCATATTTGGAATTTTTTTGAAGCCGAGCACGGAAAAGGTGAACATGATGGAGCAGGTGCATGCGTGAAGAGAGCTCTTTTTAAAGAACAACTAAAGATTAGAGGTGGTGTTACATTCAGTGATGCAGATTCCATTGTTAAGTGGTGTAACTATGCATTGTCATGAGGAGTGGCTCTTGATTCTAAAGTGCGCAGGTTCTTTTGGTTGGTTGATGATGGGATAGCGATAGATAAATTGGAATGTCAGAGAATCAGTGAATCATCAAAGATGCATTCATTTTAAAGCTCAAATGCAAGTACATGGACTATTTGGACATGAGAATTAGCTTGTTTTTGTCAGAGTTGTATTAAATGTAATTGGAACAATTCTGAGTCAAGTGAGTGGGTAGATGCATGGATTCCACAATATTTAGTCCCTTTATATGAAGGTCAATCATCTTTTGTCAATGACATGGAGAGCTCATATGACTATGAACATCTTTCAGACCTTGTACAGCCAGGTCATGTTTATGCAGTTGTTGCACCGCATGGAAATGAAGAGAGGTCAGACTATTGGTTGGCACGATGTGTACAAGGAAAACAAAAGCTAACACAACCTATGACAGATGATGATGGGTTCACATATCCTACAGGAGCAGTTGTTATTGCTGGGACTTGGTTACGAACATATATGGTTAAAAAGAATGGCATCCCGGCCTTTGAAGACTTTGAGAAGCATAAAACCATATTGATGTATTCTCACCTAGTTGTAGCAACAAATGTCAAGTTACTAAAGTATCGTGGAAGACCAAAATCAAAAGAACTATGGACAATTAGTAATGTTGATCATGAAGCAATATTGGATACTTTGAAGGTAAGAGATGACCCCTCAGGTATGCTTGACTAGCATTTAAACTTCCAGATGGACAGGTATGACATTTTTTATCTTAACTTGTTCTTATTTTTTCTATTTTTTAGAATTATTTTATTAAAAATCTTGTTACTTTAATAACTATAATGCATGCTTTTGACTATATAGGATAGCGAATAAAGTTATTTTAGATGGCATCATAGATTATTTTGCATGGCATCGTAAATTATTTTGTATGGCATTGTAGGTTATTTTGACTATACTCGAGGTATCATTTTTAGTTCTCATTTGTATTTCTTAATACTGCACATTTGTACCTTTTTCTACATAAGGCATTCCATGAGGTGACGTGTATTTGATGTCTTTTGCCAAATAGTTCATGTGCCTTGTCTATGCTTTCACATATTACATACATGTGTCACATGACAATTGCAACTACAACATCTGACAAAATTCTCATTTCTTTGAGGTATTCCACCAAACAGTTCATGTGCCTTGCCTATGCTTCCTTTCTTTGCATTCTTATAAAAGTCCTATAACAGTGATAATTAATCTTCATACTAATCTTGATAGTAATCTTACCATCATTGTATTCCATGAGATGACAGTCCTATACATGTCTACTAGGATAGTTTTAACTACAACAGTCCTACAACAGTCCTAAAATAGTACTAGAACAGTCCGATAATAAGCACAGCATTTAACATACATATTTATGATATTCATGTTTATTTTTAAATCTGCTTGTTCATGCTTCTCACAGGACGTCACCTCCCCTACCCATCCAGCTCTATAGAAGAAGAGAGACAACAAATGATCAAAAGGGATCACCAATTGGTGGTAAGTGATTGATTACTTATGTCATGTTATATATTTTGAATATTAAATTCTATATTAATGTGCACATTGTTTGATTGTATTAATAGGTGGAAATTCAAAAATCTCTATCGAGGAGGTCTAGTCAATGAGCGATGGAAGATGAGTCATTGATTGGTTCACCATCTTCATGGCCTAGCAAGAGCCATAGATTATTTGATAGCAATCCATAGGAGATTTGATTTTGGGACATTTTGTTACATATGTGTATTTGGCTTTGTAAACATACTTTTGTATGTTATCGATGTATATCATTGTATATACCCATATGGTTTTATTTGTACATGCCTATATGGCTTGATATATACACTATACATTATTTTCATGACATTATATGCATATATGTATATATAAGATCCTAATTTTGCACAAGTAGGGAGAATGCTTGCACAGGTTATGGAATTTGGTTTTAAACCTTCCAATTGTATTTGCTTCAAAGTTTCTAAAGCCTTTTCAAAAAATCCATTTTGTGCATATCTTGCAATCATTGCATTCCATGAGATAGCATCTCTTTGAGGTGTCATGCCAAACTATTCACATGCCTTGTCTATGCTTCCACACTTTGGATTTACACCCGCCAATTGCATTTTCTTAACATTTCCTTTCAATCCTTATCAAAAATTCCGTTTTGTGCACATATTGCAATAATTGCATTCCTTCATTTACAACACATGATTAAATAAGAAGATGCATATTTACAACACTTAAGACCTTCATAAATAATACATTGGTTTCTTGATATTCAATCATGCATTGGAGATCTTCAAAGTGTTAAATATGTTTGAAGTGATGAAGAAACTTGTTATTTTGATGTATTTCAACTCCAAACTTCCGCCTAGAAATGAAGGTGCTAATCCTTTATCAAACTAATCTAAAAGTGCGCCTTGGCACTTAGGGCGCTAGATTATGATTGATCAACCTAAAATGTGCGCCTAAGGCTAAATAGTGAATAGGAAGGATAAAATGCATCATCAAAGGAGTTTATAGTTATTGAAGGCATCAAATGATGACTTGGGCGCACATCTACCTCTCTACACCATATGTGACTAGTGCCAATTATTGAATAAACAACCTAGAATGAGTGCCTTACTATTTGAGGTGCTAGTTCATGTTTCTAGAACACCAAAAGTGCACCTCGATGTTGAGGCGCTAGCTTTTGCTCAAGCAACCTTAAAAGTGTGCTTTCACAAGGAGGGTAAAATGTATTATCAAAGGATTAAGTTGAATCAAGGAATCATCATTGAAGACAAGTAAAACATGACTGTGAATGAGGAACACTTTTCATCATCTTAACCTCACAATTGCGCCTTCCATTGGAAGCTCATATTGTGCCTAAAGGAATAGTACTGAGATATCATCCATGTCAATGATTGAGAATGTGTCAACTAGAACAATATTTTTTGTTCTGCTCATCGTGGGGTCGAACGGACTGCGCTAACGTGTCGGGGTGGGGGGGTAAATGCTAGGGGAGGTCTTGTTTCATGTGCCAAGCGTCCCAGTCATTCCGGGCAAGAGACTACCGATAAAGTCCCTTAAGATCCTTGAGACCAAAAAACTGCCAAACTTTGACCGGGTAGTTCTTGAAATTCGTGACAGTTGGGAATGCTCTGTTTGGACCTACAGGTGCATGTGACATCCTTCCACAATAACCTCTCTCATTTTTGGTCAACTCCATTCCATTTGACCATGCCAAAATCAAACGCATTGGCGCAAAATGCTTCAATTTGATGTAGTGGAAAGGTGCTAGGTGCGACATTTTTCATTCCATAGCTCGTGCGGTCAAACGGACTGTGCCAATGCATCAGGCTGGGGGGTAAATGCTAGGGGAGGTCTCATTTCATGCGCCAAGTGTCCCAGTCATTCCAGGCAAGAGGCTACTGCAAAGTCCCTTAAGATCCCTGAGACCAAAAAACTGCCAAACTTTGACTAGGTAGTTCTCAGAATTCGTGACAGTTGGGAATACTCTGTTTGGACCTACAGGTGCACGTGAAATCCTTCCACAATAACCTCTCTTGTTTTTGGTCAACTCCTTTCCGTTTGACCGTGCCGAAATCAAACGCATTGGCACAAAATGCTTCAATTTGATGTAGTGGAAAGGTGCTAGGTGCGACATTTTTCATTCCATAGTTCGTGCGGTCGAACGGACTGCACCAACACATCGGGGTGGAGGGGTAAATGCTAGGGGAGGTCTCATTTCATGCACCAAGTGTCCCAGTCATTCCGGGCAAGAGGCTACCGGCAAAGTCCCTTAAGATCCCTGAGACCAAAAAACTGCCAAACTTTGACCAGGCAATTCTCAAAATTTGTGACAGTTGGGAATGCTCTGTTTGGACCTACAAGTGTACGTGACATCCTTCCACAATAACCTCTCTTGTTTTTGGTCAACTCCATTCCATTTGACCGTGTTGAAATCAAATGCATTGGCGCAAAATGCTTCAATTTGATGCAATGGAAAGGTGCTAGGTGCGACATTTTTCATTCCATAGCTCGTGGGGCCGAACGGACTCTGCTAACATGTCGGTGTGGGCGGGTAAATGCTAGTGGAGGTCTCGTTTCATGCGCCAAGCATCCTAGTCATTCCGGGCGAGAGGCTACCGGCAAAGTCCCTTAAGATCCCTGAGACCAAAAAACTGCAAAACTTTGACCATGTAGTTCTCAGAATTTATGATAGTTGGGAATGCTCTGTTTGGACCTATAGGTGCACATGGCATCCTTCCACAATAACCTCTCTCATTTTTGGTCAACTCCATTCCGTTTGACCGTGTTGAAATCAAACGCATTGGCACAAAACGCTTCAATTTGATGTAGTGGAAAGGTGCTAGGTGCGACATTTTTCATTCCATAGCTCACGCGGTCAAACGGACTGCGCCAACATGTCAGGGTGGGGGGTAAATGCTAGGGGAGGTCTTGTTTCATGCGCCAAGCATCCCAATCACTCTGGTCAAGAGGCTACCGGCAAAGTCCCTTAAGATCCCTGAGACCAAAAAATGCCAAACTTTGACCGGGCAGTTCTCAAAATTCATGATAGTTGGGAATGTTCTGTTTAGACCTATAGGTGCACGTGGCATCCTTCCACAATAACCTCTCTCATTTTTTGTCAACTCCATTCCATTTGACTATGTTGAAATCAAATGCATTGGCACAAAATCCTTCAATTTGATGCAATGGAAAGGTGCTAGGTGCGACATTTTTCATTCCATAGCTCGTGGGGTCGAACGGACTCTACCAACGCATCAGGGTGGGCGGGTAAATGCTAGTGGAGGTCTTGTTTCATGCGCCAAGCATCCCAGTTGTTGGTGCCTGATTTCACTGTCAGTTTCTGAGCAATTTTCATGCAGGCACCTTCCCAAAAAATCCAAAAAATACTCCAAGTCTCTGGGCCTCCTCAGCATTTTTCAACTGCAGCATCATATTTTCTTCGATGGTGGTCAGCATCATCATGTTTTCTGTCAACCGATTTTTCATCAGGATCATCATGTTTCAATATCGGGTGATGTTTGGATATCATCCCGATCCTGCTGATGAGCTACAGTGTGTCCTGATTTTCTTGCGGGGGGTGATTTTTCAAATATCTGGTGATCTTCCAATTATCACCCTGCCCTTATATGATGATGATGTCACCCCGATCTTCTGAAGGGGTTATTTTCTAAGTTGTTCAACCTGACCTATTTTTCTTTAGGAGGGTCGTCATCATCATCATCATATTTCTGGTTATCGCCGTGTTGCTTGCGAGGGTCATCATATTGTCTACCTGCATGATCTTTCGCTCGGGTGATATTCTAACATCGGGTGATCTTTGTTAAGATCATCCTGATGATGTTGCTGTAAAGTTCTAAGTGTGACCCGATATTCATCGTGGTCATCATATTTTGAACGTCAGGATGATCTTAGTCAAGATCATCCTGATGTTGTTTTATCACTTCATGTTCGTTGTTTTATCACCCTGATGATGCTGACGTCATTCTTATGTCAGGGTGATATCTATTTCTCTGCCTATCTGCATCATGATATTTCCGAAGGAGGGGGTGATATTTTCATATTTGAATATCACCCAGATGTATGTTTGTTCCAGCATCATGATGACGCTGATATCAGGGAGATATCCACCTGTCGGCTTCATGCATTATCCAGTGGGGGGTGATCATTTCAAATATCTGTCATATTCATATATCACCCCGATCTTATAGCGGAGCTACAGTGCAGCATGATATTTGTGCATCAGGATGATATTTCCAAATATCCGGTTATCTTCCGAATATCATCCTGATGTTGATATGATGATGACATCATCAAGGTCCGGGGGGGTCATATTTCTAACACTGATCATCTTGTGGAGATCCCCTGATATTTGTAAACATGATGATGATGTCATCTGGATATGAGTAGGTGCGCAGTAGGCAGATATGCTGATGACATCAGCAGGATGTGACGGTGACGTCATCAGGATGTTCATCGGCCAGACATTTGGTATCGGCTAAGTAGGAGGATTTTCCTCCGATGCATCAGGTTGTGCCGATGAAGGCGATTATCATGTAGGTTATATTGCGATGATGATGCTGACGTCAGGGTGATATTTCAAGCAACAAGATATCATGCTGCTGGAGGATGAGGATGATGAAGGTCTTATACTAGTGTCATCGGGAGCAAAAGCACCGACATCATATATGCTCACGACCTAGTATATAAAGTGTTAAAATGGTTGCTACGGGGTGCATGTGGGATAATTCGATCCTGCATATATTCAAAATATCATGATGATGTATCTTGGCGGGAAACGGTTGCGACGCACAGTATTCTGCATTTCCCAAGGCCGCGGGTTGGTGCGCCATTAATGGCGAAGGTTGCAGAGGTATGGACGGATCTGGTACCTGATTGAAGGTGTACATCAATGGACAGTGGCGCAGGGCTCGAGGTTTCTTCCTGTCTCCTCCCCTACCTACTGCATTCATGTTTGGGTGCCAATCTGGTAATGCGTTGAGAGCCATTTTTCTGATACTGTGTATCTGGCGGGATTTTTGGTCAACCATGTAATTAATTGCTGTGGTACACTACCTGGCTGTTATAAGCAGGAAGTGTTACTCATTTTTGTTTGTTGAAAACTGGACATTTTGGCTCTGTAATAAGATACAACTGGTTTTGGTTGCTCTATGCAGCAAAACTTGTGAGTTTATGTATCTCCTGTTGTACGATTTGGCATGAATCCACTGATTTCATGGTTAATCTTATATGAATAATGCTGTGTTTGCATGTGTTATGCTGATTCTGTCTCCAGTTTTGCATGTATCTTTCTTACTGCAATAGGGATGCAATAAGTATAGACAGCTTAACACTCTTTATTGGGAGATATCTGTAAGGCAGATATCATGTGTATCCCCCTGAAATCCAGTTTTAGCTATTCATGCTGATCATTCACAGGTGTATGTCTACCGACTCCAAGCCCTAGATAGGCACCAATCTAGCTCTGTGTTGAGGTTATACACCATGTCTAGCTTTGCATCCAAAATTCAAACTAAACCATTTCATACTTCCATCTGTTAGTTGTAGGAGTAGGATTAGGAACCCCTTGCATGCTCTCATCCCTAACCAGACATATATGTCCAAGAACGTTGCCCACCTTGTGATCTATCATACAGATCTTGGTCCATACATGAGAGTATTCTGCTTGTTGTTGTCAAGTTAGATCTTTCTATCTTTGAGCTAGTCAAGGTTACATCTTGAGTTATAGGGATACCCCCCTTGGTGCGGCAGAACCAGGAGTGAAGGGGAGGAGCTCACGCAACCTCCTGTATTAGTTGGCTGAATTTGCCTGTGCATTAGAAGTGGCAAACCCTAATGCTGATTCAGAAGAAAAAACCAACACCAGTCATTCCGGGCAAGAGGCTACCGGCAAAGTCCCTTAAGATCCCTGAGACCAAAAAACTGCCAAACTTTGACCTGGCAGTTCTCAGAATTCATGACAGTTGGGAATGCTCTGTTTGGACCTATAGGTGCACGTGGCATCCTTCCACAATAACCTCTCTCATTTTTGGTCAACTCCATTCCATTTGACCGTGTTGAAATCAAACGCATTGGCGCAAAATGCTTCAATTTGATGCAGTGGAAAGGTGCTAGGTGCGACATTTTTCATTCCATAGCTCGTGGGGCTGAATGGTTTGCTCCAACACATCGGGGTGGGTGAGTAAATGCTAGGGGAGGTCTTGTTTTGTGTGCAAAGCGTCCTAGTCGTTCCGAGCTGTAAGCTACCGACAAAGTCAAAAGTTGCTAGGATTGAAATTTTGCATTCCACAGGTCTTGGGGCTGAACAGTTTGCTCCAACACGTCGGGGTGGGCGAGTAAATGCTAGGGGAGGTCTTTTTTGTGTGCAAAGCATCCTAGTCGTTCTGAGCTGTAAGCTATTGTCAAAGTCAAAAGTTGCTAGGATTGAAATTTTGCATTCCATAGGTCCTGGGGCCAAACGGTTTGCGCCAACACATCAGGGTGGGTAGGTAAATGCTAGTGGAGGTCTTGTTTCGTGCACCAAGCGTCCCAGTTGTTCCAAGTTGTAAGCTACCGGCAAAGTCAAAAGTTGCTAGGATTGAAATTTTGCATTCCACAGTTCCTGGGGCCGAACGGTTTGTGCCAACACGTCAGGGTGGGTGAGTAAATGCTAGGGGAGGTCTCATTTTATGTGCAAAGCATCCCAGTCGTTCTGAGCTGTAAGCTACTGGTAAAGTCAAAAATTCCTAGGATTGAAATTTTGCATTCCATAGGTCCTGGGGCCGAACGGTTTGCGCCAATACATCGAGGTGGGTGGGTAAATGCTAGTGGAGGTCTTGTTTCGTGCGCCAAGCGTCCCAGTCGTTCCGAGCTATAAGCTACCGACAAAGTCAAAAGTTGCTAGGATTGAAATTTTGCATTCCACAGGTCCTGGGGCCGAACGGTTTGTGCCAACACGTCGGGGTGGGTGAGTAAATGCTAGGGGAGGTCTCATTTTGTGTGCAAAGCATCCAAATCCTTCCGAGCTATAAGCTACCGACACTTTGCCGGTAGCTTATAGCTCGGAAGGATTTGGATGCTTTGCACACAAAATGAGACCTCCCCTAGCATTTACTCACCCACCCCGACATGTTGGCACAAACCGTTCGGCCCCAGGACCTGTGGAATGCAAAATTTCAATCCTAGCAACTTTTGACTTTGCCGGTAGCTTATAGCTCGGAACGACTGGGACGCTTGGTGGATGAAACAAGACCTCCACTAGCATTTACCCACCCACCCTGACGCGTTGGCACAGACCATTTGACCCCATGAGATATGGAATGAAAAATGTCGCACCTAGCACCTTTCCACTGCATCAAATTGAAGCATTTTGCGCCAATGCGTTTGATTTCAACACGGTCAAACGGAATGGAGTTGACCAAAAATGAGAGAGGTTATTGTGGAAGGATGCCACGTGCACTTGTAGGTCCAAACAAAACATTCCCAACAGTCATCAATTATGAGAACTGCCTAGTCAAAGTTTGGCAATTTTTTGGTCTCAGGGATCTTAAGGGACTTTGCCGGTAGCCTCTTGCCCGGAATGACTAGGACGCTTGGTGCACGAAACAAGACCTCCACTAGCATTTACCTACCCTCCCCAACATGTTGGAAGAGTCTATTCGACTCCATGAGCTATGGAATGAAAAATGTCACACCTAGCACCTTTCCACTGCATCAAATTGAAGCATTTTGCGCCAATGCGTTTGATTTCAACACAGTCAAACAGAATGGAGTTGACCAAAAATGAGAGAGGTTATTGTGGAAGGATGTCACATGCACCTGTAGGTCTAAACAGAGCATTCCCAACTATCACAAATTTTGAGAACTACCTGGTCAAAGTTTGGTAGTTTTTTGGTCTCAGGAATCTTAAGGGACTTTGCCGGTAGCCTCTTGCCTGGAATGACTGGGACGGTTGGTGCATGAAACGAGACCTCCCCTAGCATTTACCCCCCCACCCCGACACGTTGGCATAGTCCGTTCAACCGCACGAGCTATGGAATGAAAAATGTCACACCTAGCACCTTTCCACTACATCAAATTGAAGCATTTTGTGCCAATGCATTTGATTTTGGCACGGTCAAACGGAATGGAGTTGACCAAAAATGAGAGAGGTTATTGTGGAAGGATGTCATGTGCACTTGTAGGTCTAAATAGAGCATTCCCAACTATCACAAATTCTGAGAACTGCCCTGTCAAAGTTTGGCAGTTTTTTGGTCTCAGGGATCTTAAGGGACTTTGCCGGTAGCCTCTTGCCTGGAATGACTGGGACGCTTGGCACATGAAATGAGACCTCTAAACCTAACCCCTAACCCCTAAACAATTTAAATCCTAAACCCTAAATAATGCCCCTAAACCCTAACCCCTGACCCCTAAACCTTAAACCCCAAACCCCTAAACCCTAAACACAAGTAACCCTAAACCACTATCTCCCTATCTCTCCCCTATCTCCCTACCACCTATGTCCCTCTACCTCTCAATCTCTCTCCCTATGTCTCTAGCCATGTCCCTCACTCTCTATCTCCCTATCATTCCTCTCTCTCTATAAACCCTAAATCCAAAACCCTAAACCTCTAAACCTAACCCCTAACCCCTAAACAATAAATCCTAAACCCTAAATTATAATGCCCCTAAACCCTAACCCCTAACCCCTAAACCTGAGAAACCCTAAACCCCAAACCACTAAACCCTAAACCCAAGTAACCATAAACCACTATCTCCCTATCTCTCCCCTATCTCCCTATCACCTTTGTCCCTCTACCTCTCAATCTCTCTCGCTCACTCTCTTTCTCCTTATCTCTCCCCTTTGTCACCTCTATCTCTCCCTATCTGTCTCCTCTCTCTTTCTATCTAGCTATCTCCAAAACTGAGAAACCCTAAACCCAGGTACACCCTAAATCCAATCAACTCTAAACCTATATCTCCCTATCTCTCACCTATCTCCCTATCTCTATCATCCGTCTACCTCTCTTGATCTCTCTCCCTATGTCCTTGGCCATGTGCCTCACTCTCTATCTCCTTATCTCTCTCCTCAGTCTCCTCTCTCTATCTCCCTATCATTCCTCTCACTCTATAAACCCTAAATCCAAAACCCTAAACCTCTAAACCTAACCCCTAAACAATTTAAATCCTAAACCCTAACCCCTAACCCCTAAACCTGAGAAACCCTAATCCCCTAAACCGTAAACCCCAAACCCCTAAACCCTAAACCCAAGTAACCATAAACCACTATCTCCCTATCTCTCCCCTATCTCCCTATCACCTTTGTCCCTCTACCTCTCAATCTCTCTCTCTATGTCTCTTGTCATGTCCCTCACTCTTTATCTCCCTATCTCTCCCCTCGGACTCCTCTATATCTCCCTATTGGTCTTATGCAAAGCACACAATGGAAGCTCTCAAAACACGGTGAAATACCCATCAAAACCCATAGTTCAAATAGATTAAAGCTTAATCAGCTTTAAGAAACCTTCTCATAGTCCCAAATAACATCAAATCATATACATTCTTCCTATCGGCAAGATAAACTCTATCGGCCAACTCAAAAATTCTTATACCGATGCTCTGATCACTCCACTTTTAATGAGCCTTTGAACCTTTTGTTGTGACATATATCCATCAGCCTAACTTTAAACTAGTCTTCTGATCTCCCATACCACCCATTTCTCACTCCACAACCTGTATTAACACATGATTAAACCTAACCCCTAACCCCTAACCCCTATTTCCTAACCCCTAAACCCTAAACTTGAGAAACCATAAACCCCTAAATCCTAAACACTAAACCCAAGAAACCCTAACCTCTATCTCTCTATCTCCCTATCTCACTATCTCCCCATCACTATCATTCCTCTACCTCTCAATCTCTCTCCCTATTCTTTGGCCATGTCCCTTACTCTATATCTCCCTAATTGTCCTCTCTCTCTAAACACTAAACCCTAAACCTCTAAACCTTAACCCCTAAACCATAAACCCTAAACCCTAAATAATGCCCCTAAACCTTAACCCCGAACCCCTAAACCCTAAACCCTAAATGCGAGCAACCCTAAACCCTATCTCCTATCTCTCCCTTATCTTCCTATCTCTATCATCGAGCTCTACCTCTCAATCCTTCTCCCTATTTCTCTGGACATCTCGCTCACTCTCTATCTCCTTATCTCTCCCCTTTGTCACCTCCATCTCTCCCTATCTGTCTCCTCTCTCTTTCTATCTAGCTATCTACAAAACTAAGAAACCCTAAACCCAGGTACACCCTAAATCCAATCAACTCTAAACCTATATCTCCCTATCTCTCCCCTATCTCCCTATCTCTATCATCCCTCTACCTTTCTTAATCTCTCTCCCTATGTCCTTGGCCATGTGCCTCACTCTCTATCTCCTTATCTCTCTCCTCTCTCTATCTCCCTATCATTCCTCTCTCTCTCTCTATAAACCCTAAATCCAAAGCCCTAAACCTCTAAACGTAACCCCTAACCACTAAACAATTTAAATCCTAAACCCTAAATAATGCCCCTAAACCCTAACCCCTAACCCCTAAACCTGAGAAACCCTAAACCCCTAAACCCTAAACCCAAGTAACCCTAAACCACTATCTCCCTATCTCTCCCCTATTTCCCTACCACCTTTGTCCCTCTACCTCCCAATCTCTCTCCCTATGTCTCTGGTCATGTCCCTCACTCTTTTTCTCCCTATCTCTCCCCTCAGACTCCTCTATATCTCCCTATCATTCCTCTCTCTCTATAAACCCTAAATCCAAAACCCTAAACCTCTAAACCTAACCCCTAGCCCCTAAAAAATAAATCCTAAACCCTAAATTATAATGCCCCTAAACCCTAACCCCTCGACCTGAGAAACCCTAAACCCTAAACCCCTAAACCCTAAACCCAAGTAACCATAAACCACTATCTCCCTATCTCTCCCCTATCTCCCTATCACCTTTGTCCCTCTACCTCTCAATCTCTCTCGCTATGTCTCTTGCCATGTCCCTCACTCTTTATCTCCCTATCTCTCCCCTCGGACTCCTCTATATCTCCCTATTGGTCCTTTATCTCTCTCTAAATCCTAAACACTAGACATCTAAACCTTAACCCCTAACCCCAAGACCCTAAACCCTAAACCCTAAATAATGCCCCTAAACCCAAGCAACCCTAAACCTCTATCTCCCTATCTCTAACATCCCTCTACCTCTCAATCTCTCTCTCTATGTCTTTGGACATGCCTCTCACTCTCTATCTCCCTATCTCTCCCCTCTGTCTCCTCTATCTCTCCCAAACTCTTTTAGTCCCCTCTCTCTATCTCTCTTTAAACTGTAAACCCTAAACCCCTAAACCCGAGCAACCCTAAACCTCTAAACCCTAAATAATTCCCCTAACCAACCTCTAAACCACTTCTCTATATAGGTGCAACTAATACCACTTTTTCATTGTTCAACTTGATGTTCATCTTGTTGGTTCTATGTCATATAATGTTCCACATCGAGCTCTTTATCTCAGTCATCCGGTTGTTCTTTATCTTGCTCTTTATTCTCATCAACTGGATGTTCCTCTATTTCCTGATCTTTTCCAAGATCCAAATACACTTCCTGTTGTTCTTCTTGATGCTAGTCATAAGGATGTGTCACTTCACCTTGTTGCTTTTTAAAATAACCAAGAAGAGGCAACAAGAGGCAACAAATTGTTACTTTTCTTAGGCAAATTTAAGTTTTCTAATTACTACTGAAATCTTTTTAAAATAATGTAAAGAACATGCGAAGCTTCAAGGAATCTTTTTATGGCACCTGTGCTAGCTTTTGTCCTCAAGGATCCAACATTTTGGTAGCCTCCTTTGTAGAAATTAGAACATCCTCTTGATGACAATGGGTAGAATAAGGATGCCTTGAGAACTTGGAGATTTTATGGAGAGTGTAAGAACCTTCAAATCCTTAAAATTGAAATGGAAAAGGCTCACCAAGTTAGGATTGTAAAAGTATAATAATTATTGTGGGGGTTGTAATGAAAATATGGCTTAACTCTTTTGAGGTGACTCACTATCCATGATGTGTTGGGATCAATGGAAAATGGAATAAGAGATATTAACAAGAATTTGACATAAATGGAAGAAATGGATAGTCTCCCCTAAAAATGATAGCGAGAGATGTATTAATAGTAGAAGAAGCAACATGAATGGTGGGGTTGGTTGGGAGTGGACTAAAGAAATGATTGAGAGTCAAGAGGATAGGAGAATTAGTTAGGGGAAGTAATGGTTCAATCAGGGGTGGAGAGAACTCTCAATCACAAGAATAAATGATGCCAAAATGGTTGGAACTAAAAGAAATCATGCATTCCAAAAGATGACAAGGTTGCCCCTTTCATATGATACAGTCTTTCTAAAATTTAGATTGTATTTTATAGCTAAAATGCCTAAATAGTAAAATGCTAAAAATGCTAAAATAATAAAATAAAAAACAATGAAAACAATAGAGAAAAAGAAAACGGATATCCGTTTTGGTTTGGTATCCAAACCAAAACAGATATCCGTTTCAAAGTCAAACTTTGCCAAGTCACGAATTTGGCTAAGTAAAAATGCGATCTTTTTCCTATTGCCACTGTTTGGCCCGTGATGATCCTGTACATACCCGTAACTATAACATATACATATATACTTATGCGGATATGTATAGGTTAATTTTTGCAAATTTTGATGTGCGGATTCCGCTCTTTGCCATTGATGTCAAAGGGGAAGTTAGGAATAGTGAAAAATGTGGAATCCAGCTAAGGGGGAGCTCTGGTAAGATAGTACATAAAATAGAGCATCAACAAAGGGGGGGTTTACTGTGACACTTTGCCATTTTTCACTAAGTGTTGCCATCAATGCCAAACAGGGAGATTGTTGGCAAGAGACACTATGTAGTTTCATGAGTGCTGTCATTGATGGCAACAAAGTCTATCCTACACATCTGCATACACATCTGCAATACACAGTATGCCTATACCAGAACTTAGATTGAAGATTATTTTGGTCCGGTGAACAAAAATAGAGTATGCAACAAGGTCCGACATCAGGTCCGGATCTCTCAGATGGTGTAACTCAGCAAGTTGCTAACTTGGATAAGTCAAGAAGAGTATCATGACTACTATATTCTAGAGATTTAACCTTTGGTAGTAAAGCATAGAAAAGATATGAGCATCTGAGCATCAAGTTTTAGTCAAGTAGTGTAGACAGAGGAAGAACTAATCGGTAGAGCATCAGACTTCAATCTGGATGAGTAAAAGGTGTTGATCAATCTATTTGGGGGATCATACATTGTAAGATGACATGATTGATGACTTCTATGTCTATGTTTTTGATACGCATCACAAATCAAGCATGGATTCAACTGACAGATTAGTAACTTATAAATATCTTGAGTATTCTTGTTGCCGACTAGAAAGTTGTTGAAATCCCTAATGTGGATATATATACCAGATGGATTCAAGTATGTAAATGTGTGTGAATATAGATATGTGGAAATAGAGTGCAAAGAAAAGTAGTATAAGTGTGGAAGCACCAATACAAGTCTGATATGTGACAAAGAAACATCACTAAAGCAAATGAAGAATGAAGTACATTAGATCAGTATATTGTTCATAACCGAAACTAAACTCTAGAATTTGTAGATGCCTCTCATCAATTCAAACACCTGATTACCTTCTGTAAGTTCTGTAGATAGTGAGTCTCTTGTAGATAGTGTGCCTCTTGTGAGCAGTGTGCTTGGGCAGTGAGCCCTAATTGGCAAGTGCCATTTTGTACTTCTTATTCTTTTAACAGAGAATACAATCTTGGGTTAGTCACCCTGTGGTTTTTCCCTTAACAGGGTTTTCCATGTAAAAATCCTTATGTTATGTGTGTTGATTTTATTTTTGTTCTTATGATCATATATGCTTATATGTTTTGATGCTGCACTAATTATTAAAGGAGAAAAGAAAGTTAAGATATTTGAGATAACTGATTCACCCCCCCTCAGTTATCTGCCTTGTTTCCAACACGTACTTCCTAAATTTGATTGACATGTTTATTCCTTAAGTGTATTGCCACCGAGCATGCAGACGCATGCGAGGGGGTTCCTAAGGACATGTGGAAAAGTTTTTCAGTATTTCATGTCATGACCACATGACAAATGTGGACATGACACGTGTGTTGTGTGTCATGACCGCATGGGAAATGTGGGGATGACAGATATTGTATGTGAAAGTTATGCACCCTCAAAGAAAAGGCACTCCTAGAGCTAAAACTAGACCCCTGATGGGCCCCTGTACTATGATGACATGGCATGATTTCATTGCTGATGTCATCATGCTGACTGGGAAAAAACACATGTGGCACTAACATATCATTTGACTAGGTTGACTGCACCATTTGTCTTTGACAACAGATTTCAAAAAGTTTTCAAATTTGTTTTATTTTGTTTCAACTCCACCAATCAGCATAACAAGGAGGTTTTAATATTTTTAAATAGGTCCAAATTTATCAAAAATTTCATCGCTGTCATTTAAATTTTTCATACCCATCACCCACCTTTTAAAGGTTTTAAGAAATTAAAAAATTGTTTTAATTTTTCCCCATAGGGGGGTCTTCTCCACTGGTGGCGGGGCTTGCAACCTCTTTTTTTAAAAAAGAAATTAATAATTTTTTTTTTTTTTAACCCTGTGAGGGGGTGTCTCTACAGGTAGTTGTCACAAGGAAAAGGGGAGGGGACCAACGAGACCGACTGGCATACACCAGCGATACCCATCGGTACTCCTCTCTGCATCATACGCAGGGGTAGGGTACGGGGGTCTATGGACCCCTATCCCCCCCTTCAATTTTTCTTTTATAACAATGTGCAAGAATACATTTTTTTATTCTACAAATCCGTACAACGTACCCTGGGCAATTTTTTTGGCTTTTTCGTCCTGTAACCAAATATAGGCAAATTTTATATGAATCTTTGTCTCTCGGGCCTTCTAGACTCAATGGCAAGATCCATTTTGTCCCAGGAGGTCATATGTAGAAATTCCTCCTCAAAACCTTCATCAAGCCAAACCAGAAAAACCCTCTTCAGCCATAATTTTTCAATCATCAGTTCTGCAATGTGCACAACAAATATCTAATGCCCAGAACCCCGAATTTGTAATACAACCTGCACAAAACCTTGTAATGCCTTCAATCCTACCATGCATTGCCATGGCTTCCATTTTACACTTGATCGAAACACACAAGGGTTATACACATCCAGGGAGCTCACACCTCCCTCAACCATAAACATGGCTCTGATACCAACTGTTAGGAGTTTACAAGTCTAATTAAACCAATTCCACATAACCCAATAGGAAGAAAAAGATGTAGATATAACTAGAATGCAAAAGATTAATGAACAAGCAACAAGGGAACATAAGATTTACCCTGGGAAAACCTTTTGCATGGAAAAACCCAGCCTCCAAAAGCATCCATGATCACATGTATTATTTAGCAATGAAACATTACAATACAATAGCCAAGCCTCCATGAACACCCCTGAACCATCAAGCACCTCCAATGCAACCTCCATGTGTACAAGTATGAATCCACACATCAGCTACCATGCTTCACAATATGTACTTACAGGAGAGAGCTCAATACAATGACAGCCTCTCACAAAACCTATGTTCATTTATAATGAAATATCTAGCCAACCTCAAAAATAATAAGCTTGTGCTCGCTTTTATAATATAAGCTCACACCTTACATTGAGAAAACCATGTGTTACAAAAAACCACTTGACCACACATTTGACAATTGGTACTAACTTTTCTCAATTAATCAAATAATACAAATAAAATCCTAATGTTACAATACAATATAAAGTGGACCCAAATAAGTACATAGTGTGATTAACCACACCAACTAGGTGCATCACAACTAAATAATTATTTAATTACAACATTATAAAATATATCAAATTATGCAATGGTGTACAACACCATATCCGAACAACTGAAAGCAATCTAGGTGTATGGAAATCACTTCATACACTAATCTAATGAGGAGAGATGTGTGCAAATTATTTTTAACCTTTATAGTTAATTGTTATTAACCCAACAACAGAGATATGGAAGCAATACACATACACATAGAATATAGATGAGAGAGAGAGAGAGAGAGAGAGAGAGAGAGAAGATATAATGTAGGGAAAACCCTTACAGGAGAAAAACCCCACACTCCAAAATCTACACAGTGATTATCAAAACTAAAATGGTTTATAATACACTTGCAATGCAAGCTCTCAGGAGTCTTTGACACTTGTATCTAGAGATATTCTGGCAAAATAATAGTACCTATCAATCACATAATACATCTCCACTCCAAGCACCTGTTTAAATAGAAGTTACAAGGCAAAAATGAACCTTTTTTGAGATGGGCATCCAACTTGGCCTCATGGCCCAAAACCCACACCTAGGGACACTTGTCCAACACTGTAGCATGGTCTTGACACTTGTCATATCACCCCATCTCAATATGGTCACGTATTCCAAAGTTGGTCAATGACAGATGCTCTTACACATCTTACGACCATCATTGAATCTGTCATACTGACAGTACTTACAATTGTAAGAGAATCTGTCATACTGGCAGTACTTACAATTGTAAGAGAATCTGTCATTTTCTGACTAAAAGTAGCATATTCTCTTACAACCTATCATAACTCTCCTTGTGGCATCCAAAGATGCCTTCTTCCAAGGTGTCTTGTGACACATGTCTTTACCTATCATAGAACATTCCATTTATGACTCTTACGCATCATAGATTCTGTCATAGGAATCTGTCATAACCATTTCGGTCAAGATTCACTTACACACTAGTCAAGATGCTAACACATGGCAGAAAACCTCTACCACACAAAGGGGATGCCTATCTCCAAATGGAGTGAGTTGACCATCCTAGTCATCTTACAAGTGGAGTGACAACTCATCGTGCCACTTCACACTAAATGACAAAATAGGATGTGCAACAAAATTACAACATAGGCTAAATAAATAAATACATTACAATAAATAAATGCAAGGAATTACCAAGGTTGAGACACCTTAATTCTCGACATAAGATATCTAACCAAGGAATTTGGTAGCACAATAGCCCAAAAAATTACTAACTCCTACTAAAGTTTAGAATGCTTTTTATATCAAATTCTTGTGTAGAGAAGTTAAGGTAGGTCCATGGGATCCAAGATCACCAATGATGTCATCAATGTAGGGTCAGGAACAAATAGGGATGGGAACATAGTCCATGCCTCTAGCAGACCTACAACACTAGGAATGGTTGTCCATATGCAAGAGAGGATAGAGCATTGAAGAAGAGAGCCCAAAAGTTGTCGCCAACCACTGAATAATCTGCCACCGAGCCACTAAAGTCCCCTCACATTAAAGAACCATGCCATCCCCCTTGAATTTCACTTGCAGAGCTCACCAACTTGAATCAATGTGAAATATCTATGTCTGTAACACTTTAGGTTGATCGCTGAGATGTCAACTGAGTCTACATAACTATCCTTAGTCGACAACTATCCTGATAACTGGATGTGCACATTCATATCTAGATCAGGATATTTAGATTATAATTTCAAAGTGAGGATATTCCACAAAAAAGCCCACCAAATCACCAGATCAGGATATTTAGATTATAATTTCAAAGTGAGGATATTCCACAAAAAAGCCCACCACATGAAAGAGGAGGAAATTTTAAGTAAATTTGTCTTTTGGATCATGTAGAAATTCCTCGGGATCAGGCAAATATTCATGGTCAAAGTTGCAGTCAATGGACATATGGATATCCATGTGTCATCACCTCATAGCTGTGTAGTGGTAACATGATATCAACTTCAGTGGTCTTTGTGCTTGTGATATCATGAATATCCCTCAAGGTTTGTATATTCACAAATATCCAGATGCACCTCTCAAATTTACATTCGCAGCATGGAGTTCTAGTTGTCATCGACATAGCTATCCGTTGTCAAGATATTAACTTTTAATATCTAGATACTAACTTAATATCTAGATGCCTTTTTATGAATATCCTAGTGATGTCATCAACACGGAGAGCTTCGTTGAAGAGGATATCTAGATGATGTCATCAGGATATTAACACTACATGATAATATACTAGAGGCAGAATGTCTGGATGATGTCATCATCATATACACTTCTTTGGGGAGGCGACTGGATGGTGTCATCAGGATATTTGCAAGGTCATGGATATAATGGTTATATCGGGACCTTAGATAAGGTCCAGATATTAAGATAATATCTAGGATTTTAGCTAAGATCCGAACATCTCAACATTAGATATCCATACAAAATGACCAAGTATGGAGGTGGAAAATCTCTACGAAGGAAGACATTAAAGGCAAAAGGTTTCTAGGTTTTTTGCAAGGATTCTCTAGATGAGATTTTAGGGATTTTGCAAGGTAGATTACTGGAATTTGAAGGATAAAGGCTTGTAGGGCTATATCCTAGGGGATTTTCAAGGTGAACTATTGGACTCTAGACAGAGGAAAATGGGTCAACAATTTGTTCTTTGTTGCACTTGTTCTACTTAATCCATAGACTGATTTCTGCTCTTGAACACCTCAGTTATGCTTCATTTCTTGACAACTTGTCCTGTGGTCTTGGTTCCCCTTAAAAGCTATCATGTCCTTCATTCCTTGTACCTATTTTCTGCTAGAAATTCCATTATAAGCAACTTCTTGTTTGAACTTTGTATGTCTTACCTCAACAACAACTTGGGACCTTGTATCCATGATTACTTGCAAGACTTGAGAGCTCAAATTTTCTCTTCTCCCTATCAACCTATGTATCTACATTCTCATTTCCACATACATGATCAAAACTAAGATTTTTACTTCTATCTACATGTTCAATGTCCTGCTGCATGGATTTTCTTTCTTCCTCAACTTCATTGATCACAAACTCCTCTTTTTTGTATGTTCTCCTTCCTTTTTCTATAACATTCAATAAGGCATGATGAAACTCTAGTGCATCTTCAACATCTTCATTGTCATGATCTAAGACTTCAACACCACCATCATCCTCATCCTTAGGCATTTTGCAATGTATCTCTTCTTGGGAGACTGCTGCAAATTGGTTGTGTATCTCTTCTTGGTAGACTACTGCAAATTATTTCCTGCTTGTCTCACATTCATCTTTTCCCATGGTTCCTCTACTTGCCCCATATCTTTTCAACTTGAACGTCTTATTGTCAAGACCTTCCTTATAAGGTTTCTCATACCTGCATGCACACACTCAAACACAACATTAGATAATAAAATGAGAGACCAGAATGTCTCTATAAGTGTCTCCTTCATGGACACTCTCCTCTATTCTTGAATCTATTCTTCAAGTGCTTATTTTTGCACTTCTTTTTCTCTCCATTCTTTCTTATTTTCCCTCATGTTCTCCATAATGAGAACTCCCTTCACCATTTCCTTTGCATGTTGATCACTTTAAAAGTTCACTTCCTTTTCATGTTGCTCACTTGGCAACTCTTTGCTTTTCAAACCTCTATTGGATTTTCCCATGTTCTTCTCTTCTCTTCTCAAGGAAGCCATCCTTTGCCTTCTTCTTCTCTTAACCAATATCCCTATAGGCTACTTCAATCTCTTTTTCAATTGCCAACCACTTTCTTGGCTTCTTTACTCTAGCCATAGCTTCACAAAGAGCTTACACTTCTCTAGATCCCTTCTCAACTCAGTTATCTCTTTATCCACATCTAAATCTCGCTTTCTTATATTTTTCTTCATATTGTCTCTCTTCTTGTGGATTTCTTCCTTATCATGCTACTACATCTTTCTACCTTCCTCTCTTCCCAACATCTTAGCTCTGCCCCCTAACAATTCTATGTCACCTTATTTTCTTGATATCTCACCTTAAGCTTCTCTTTTCTCTTTCACCATCTTCTAACTTTCTTATTCTCAAGAATTAACCTATCAAAACATCAACACACATGCTTGTACAAAATATTGCTAGCATATATAGTTTCTAGTCCTAGATCTTTAGGCTCTGATATCAAAAAGTGATGGCTAACTGATAACTTCTCCTTCACAGGGTTGTTAAGAACTTCATCAAGTCTTATTGGCTACAAGAATTACATAGGTTTTATGTGCACTATACATATAACCTACCTTCTTGATAACCAATGGGCTCACAACACCCTATGGATACTATGTAGGTTCTACCATGCTGATGTGGTGTGATAACAGTCCCAAGACTATCTTCTCTAGAGGTAATGTCTAAACATACAAACTTGCAATGACTCCCAATTGTCAAGAGTTGATTACTACCTAATAAAAGACCAATCGAACACAATGTCCTACTTGGAACAATCAGCTTTTACAAGACCAGAATGGTCTTTTACAAAGTAAAATTGTTTTATTATATTGGTAAGGTATTAGAACAAATACTTGCAACAACCTTTTATCCATCAATGACCTGAAACATAGTATAAAATTGATGAAGTCTTATAACATTCCTCAAAAGGCACATTTAAAACTTGCCACAATCCATGATGGACTCTTGATAACTTCAAACAGAGGACACTACGTTGTAGAGAGAAATCAAGGTTGGAAATGGTTCTTAACAGAAGAAAACACAAGCTAAAAATGGCTCTTAATAGAGCAACCACGAGTTCATTACATCCAACAGATAAAATACAAAGATTATCTTTTATACCCTCATTGAGAGTTTCTTATGTAGTTCCAAAGGTGTTTTATTAAAATATAGAAGTCATATATCCTTCTAAATTCTACACAAAACATTTTCATTTGTCACTATCCAACCCGGCACTGCTACCTACATTCATTTGTTTGGTTCTTATTTTTTTCTTTGTTTTGATTCTACTTAACTCTCCAATGGACTCTACCTACTATCCTCTTCTTCTTTTACTTTCCCACATTTCTTGTCTTCTTTTTCCCTACACATGTTCACACTCTCTTTCCTTGAGTAAAAACCATGTTTTGTTCTCACTGATCCTTGATGTCCCTTGTCTATCCTATCTTGATTGGGAGCTATCACTACTTCTCCTTCTCCCATGATTCATCTCCCCAATAATCAATTCTACCATGGTACATAATCTTGCAAAAATTCACAAAGAACCCTAACTAATTATTGAACTCGGTGGTGTTTTTTATAGTATTTCATCAAAGAAACAAAAACCTATCCTAGAGCCTTGGATACTTAGTATCTTGGAGTAATGTGAAGTAATGAAATCAATAAACTTATCCTCAAACTTATACACAACCCCCCTTACCAATTTAAATGTTCAAATTGACTGTGTGGTGGGAAAAATTTACAAGTATCTAAGGCGATAGGACCTCCAAATGGAACCAAATAACAACATTAAAAAATTGGGTAGAATGACCCTGAAAAATACACTAAAAAAAATAATGAAACTTCAAAACTAAGAGAGACTGATGCTCTTGCATCAACTTCACAATAGAGACCTAAACTATTTAAAACCTATGTTTCATTGAAGAATAGTGGACTAGAGGATCAAACTAGCGTCAAGAGTTTTAGAACCATCAAGAAATGATGTGAAAGACAAGAATACCCCAAGAAGGGTTTGTAAGTCATAAAAGGGATATCTAGATACTATTTTCTATCCTTCCATTATGGTTTGGTGCAAAGTATTATAACCTTTTGAATCATGTTAGCAGGAACCAATTCTAAAATATTGTTGTAGGACACGAAATCTAGGTTGTCAAGCTTGTATTTCACCTTGATTTCTTGCCAAGAAATATACATCTCAATGGCTCTAGAAAAAAGGTCTGAAATAGTAGAAATACCATATTTATATAGCCTTAAAGAATAAACCTAGGGATCTTTTGCAAGGGGTCTATCTTGCTTAGTAATAATAAGAGACCACCAAAGTGATTGTTCATTGATAGAAATCTTAGTCCTAAAATCATTCCCATTCTAGATAAGCCACAACTTGATGGCTTCCTAGACAAGTCATATGCTTTTAAAAAAAAAGTCCCTTGAATTTGAATAGACTCCCTCATGACGATGATGGTGTGAATATCCAAGTCATGAAAGGATTTTCATCTATGAGGAACCCTAGAAGAAATATAACTACTTAGGAGTGTAGTGTAGGAAAAATAATTCAATTAAGAAAAGTATTTTTTGCTAAGATAAATGTTCTCTTAAGCACTACACTAGGAACAACTATCTCTTTTGGAAGAAATTAATTCTCTTCTACTATAAATGGAAAGAACAAATTAAACTAGTAGAACCTAACATGTTTTAACCTTGCAAAATAAAGTTATTTAGCAAGCTAGAACTCAAATGCTAATTAAAATATGTTCATTTATAGATTATAGAAAGTAAATTTGATAGAAACAAACACATAACCTAAAAAAGCATGGAGGAACTTGGTATTGAAATCTAGAGGTCTCTATTGAGGATGCATTTGTTGTGTAGATGTCTCTATGGTTCATTGCCATCTATATGGTTACAACAACATAAACTCGACAAAATTATGTATTTCTTCAAAGCTCATGTCTACTTCACACAACAAGGAACCACATATGAAGGAGTAGCAATCCAGGTGATAATAGAAATGAAATGAAATGATTTAACCTAAATATTTTTAGAAGCAAGATGAAGGATAAGTGCAAGAAGTTGGGTCCACTTTTTGGCCAAAAAGCAGAAGTCTTTTCCCTAAAAATCAAAGTTTGTCATAGTTGGAGTAAAAATTTGAAGCACTTACACATAGAATATTAATATGATGTAAAATATGAATTGTATTATTTTTTTCTTGTTTCCAAATATGTAAGTTATTCTAATACCCAAATGATAAAAAATTGTTTTGTATAGGATCTAAAAAAGTGGCTTTTAAAATTCGTATGTTTTGGGCCAAAACATGCATGTGTATGGCCATCATAATTTGACCTAAATGAAAATATTTTTCTAATTTATTCTATGGAAAGATACATATGATGCTAAATCTTGGTCAAGATATTTTTGTAATATTTTGGTAATTAAAATATTTTTAATTAATTTATTACTAGCCCTAATTTGTGTTTTTTAAAAGCCTTTGCATATGACCATCATAATTTGAGCTAAACTAATCGTAACATGAAACTTGTGTTTAATTGTGTATAGAATAATGTCTATATTGGTCAAACATAATTTTTTTCAAAAAAAAATCAAAATAAAAAATTATTAAAAAGATAGTAATATATGTTATTTCAAGTTTTTTAGCAGTTTTTGTTTAAAAAATAATTAATAAATAGAAAAATATTTTCAAAACTATAAAAATGTACATATTTGAAAACTATACATTGCCATCTATAATGGGTTTTAATTTCATCTAAAAATTCTTAAAAAAGTCATCAGCCATATTACCAAAGTCCATTCCTTTAAAAAAAAATTGAAGGTTTTTGTTTAAAAAAATAAATAATAAATAGAAAAATATGTTCAACACTAAAAAAATTACATGTTTTAAAACTAGAGAATTTCATCTAAAATGGGTTTTAATTTCATCCAAAAATTCTAAAGACAATTATCTGCCATATTGCCAAAATCTATCCCTTCTGAAAATATTTTGCCTTGAGTGTTCCACTAAAAGTGGACTCAACTTCATGCACTTACCCTTAAAATGATAACAAGATAGAGGTACTTGCAAACTTTTATGTAGTAGAATACCTCTCAACAAAACCTATAGATCAAAATAAAGGAGAATTAATATTTGGGCTATAGAGCATCTTGTGATGAATGGTTAATCCCCTATTTTGAACTTTTGACCTCCACAAGAAACTAAGAAAATGATGTAAAAGTGTGTGCTCTTAGCCTAAATGTGACTATATGAACTAAAAGTAGTGACAATATATCAATTAATTCTACCCTTGGGTCTACAAGGTGTAGGAAACTAGTGTTCATGTGAGTGGATAGACAAAAGAATGTGAGAACCCAAGAATGCCAAGGAACACTATAAAAGATTCTACAAACAAAATAGCAAAGAAGAAAAGAAAATAACAGCACTATCACCTCCAAAAAGAAGATATGAAGCCCACAAAACCAATAACCAAGACATCCTCAACAAATGGAGTTGCCGAGGAAATCCATAGCTAGATGTAGTATCTCTAATGCCTTGTGAAGAGTGCTAGAAAGTGTTGTAGATTCACATGAAAACCAAGAGATTGTTGTTGAATGAAACAATCTTGTAAATTTCTAGAGCTTGAGTGTTTGAGATATTTAGAGATTTCCAAAGAATCAAGAGATAGATGAAAAATAATGCTTAGATGGAATAAGAGAAAGTCCAAGGGTCAAAGGAGCCATTCAATATCTAGTCAGAGGTAGTACAAAAGGTCTAGTTGAAGCAACAAGTGGAAAAAACTTTAGAAATAAACATCATATGATATGGCAGTTATTGGATGATAGTGTGTCGCATGGATGTGTATGTGTCATGCTGGCATTTAGGAAACTATGGCTCCTAGAAGGCCTAGTCACTAGGAAATAATAAGGAGAACATGGCGTGAAAATATAATTGCTAAAAAAATGCCAAAAACCAAAACACAATCCTAACATTGGCACTGTGGGTAGAAAAAAGATAAGGAAAGGGATAAATGGGCCTAAAAACATACTAAGTGAATAAATGTTGAATCAGGTCCAAAGCATATGCATGATATTGCAAGGGTACACAAATTTCTATATTACATTTTGCTTCTACTATAGTGGGTTGTTGGCAACATGGTCAAGAGACACTGCTGATATGTTGGAGATTTGATGTTGTCATTGAAGGAAACAACTAGATCTATGATTGGAGACAGTTCTTGAGATAGGTTATAAATAGTATTTTTGGTCTGGAAAGAATGACTTAGTCAAATTGACTAAGCATTGGTAGTTTACTACTTGGCAATGATAGTCATTCAGCTAGTACTCCGTAGATGAAGATTTTGGTATGTTACACTTAAATATTGAACAAGGCTATATTCCAAGTTTCATGTCTTTAAAATCTCTGGAAGCCATATTGTGAATTGCCTAAGTTTGGATAAACAAAGTTCATTCAAGAACAATGCAGAACACCTGAGTATTTTGGTCTGCATTCCTCTGGTATTGATTATTTCAATGTGTAGTTTGGAGGTGTTGTAAACACATATGAGAAGTATCTAATTAAAGATCTGCAAAGTCTGAAGTCTAACAGAAGATCATCTACAAGGTTCCAAGTATTCATATTCAGTTTGACAATGTTTCACAAAGACAAAGTTAATAGTTTTGAGATCCACATCTTTCCACACAAGAATATTATAACCTGCAGTTATGAAGGTATGATTGTTGATGTATATTGAATGTTTGGTATAAATTTTGGAGCCTAGTGTGGTCTACATTAGAAGTTGTGATATGACAAACAACATGGTTAAGAGTATACTTAAGAATGAAGCTGACACTCAGCTGGATTGATGTGTGGTAAATGTATTTTGTTTAAATCATCATCCTAAGTGGTTCCATAATAGGTCCAGACCTATGTGAAGGTTCTTGAATAATTGTATGGGTTCGCATTGCTGATTGTGGAAAGGATCAAGCCGACAAGGCATAATCTTTATGTACACGTTTCATATCTGGCATGTCGACCTAGTTTCGAGTTAAATCTTGTTTCAGATATATATACTTGATAAATTTCAATGTTGGAGTGGTGCATAGTGTGAATGTGTTACAAGGTAGTTGTGTATGCGTTTCTTGTGATTCAAAAAATGCAGAAAGGGTTCAGAAGTCTAAAGAATAGAGCGTATGTGAGCAAAGTAGAGAAACGGGGCAGACATAATGAAGATCTTTGAACCTGTATATTGAGCTATCAATGGAACTATATTCTATCTTTTTGTAGATGAATTTGTAACATTTCTTTCTTGGCAGTGAGCCACCTTCTCTCTATCTTCTTCTCTTTATGGCAGTGAGCCTATTGTAGTGAGCACTTATTTCGATAGTGAGTCCTTGGGCAGTGAGCTCTAAGGCAGTGAGCCTTTCTGTAATCTAGTTTTGATATTATAATATATCGTGAGCTAACACTGACTGTGGTTTTCCCTTTTTGGGTTTTCCACATAAAAATTGTCGTATCTATGTGTTATGACTTTATTGCTGCTCTTCTTATGTTTATTTTTCTTTCATATTATTGAATACTAATTCACCTCTCCTTTCAATATTCCTTGTGTTCAACAATTGGTATTAGAGTAAAGCTCCTTAGAAGAAGTTAAACAACTTGAGGAAGATCTAGGAAAGTGAACACATTGTAGCCAAAAGATATCCTACTCCTCTAAAAGTGATTCATCCAGGTAGCATCACAATTGATGACTGCACATATGTCAGTAATGAAGAACTGAGAACTTCTCTTGAAGAACTTGATAAGTATGAAGCAGATATCTAAGATTTGAAGGACAATGTCAAAGAAGCTAATGAATGCATCCTAAAACTAAGAAAGCAAGTCAATAGATCAAAGGAAAGGATCAACAAAGAGCTAAGTGAACAATTGAAAGTAGCAAATAAAACCCTAAGTAGTTTATCAATGTCGATTGAAGAGAAAGAAGAGGTTGAGGAGAATTTAAATCAAGTTTTGAAAGGAAAGTCTGAAGAATGTGAAAAGTTGGTAAAAGATGTTGTGCTTCTAAAGCATGATCTAGAAGTAGCAAAATAGCTATAAAGAAAAGTTCAAACTAAGTTCTGCAAAGCTTGATGAGTTGATTGACAGCGAGAAAAGTCCACATGACAAGCAAGGTTTGGATTTTGAAAGTGAAGAAAGTTCTAAATTGGGACAAGCTAACACTGAGATGAAGAGAGATAAAGGCAACCAGGTTCAGAATTAGAGAAACAGACCTAGAAGACCTCTGGTCAGGCAACCAAATGCTCAAAGGTACCCATCTTTCAATGGCTATTGTTTTAAATGCAATAAGTTTGGTCATAGGGCTACTAAGTGTAGGAGCAGAACGAATAAAAATGTCTCATCATTCTCTGGTCAGTGTTTTAATTGCAAGAGAATTGGTCATAAAGCAAATGAATATATGAGTCTGATAAGGAATGGCTTCAACAATGTAAGGAATACTCAATATTTTAATAGAAAATGCTTTGCATGCAATAGATTTGGGCATATGGCTAACCAATGCAGATCAAGAATGAATCCAATCAATGGAAGGAACCAAGGATAGAGAAATGTTGTTTGCTACAATTGCAATAGACCTAGACATGTTACAAAATTTTGCAGAAGCAAGAATGTGAAAAGAAAGTATTCTGCAGAAAAGAGGATAACAGAGCAGAGGGAAGATAAGGGAAAGAATAAGATTGATCCAGTGGAAACCAAAAAGGAAATAAGCAAGATATGGATTAAAAAGGATGTAAAAGAGGTCAATGATGGATCCACACTAGGTTTTGGTGGAGATACTTCCTCTGAGAAGTAAATTGGGAGCTCTAGCTCAGGGGGAGATTTTATTGAAAATCTTGATCCCCTAGCTAGATAATTGGTGCTGAGATTCAACATGAGGATTTGAGTTAATGAGGTATTTGATGAATCTTTTGAAGAAGTTACCAGTAGGAAAAGATCTAATGAGATGCATTAGGGAGCAATCTTGATCTACTGTGCTTAAAGGGAAGTGTTTGACAACTTTTTGGAAAGTAGCATTTATGGCGATTAGGTTTTGGTAAACAAAGGATAAAAAGAGTTGCATCCAAAGGATCAATCACTTTTCATTTGAGGTTTCAAGTGTCTAAGGAGATTAGGAGCAAAATCCTAAGTGACATCAGCAATGTCCAGTGATTCCAAGTAGAGATAACCCTAATTCGGCATAAAGAGGTATTTACAATTTGAACCCTGCTATGAACTTGTTTGAATTATTATCGAAATGGTGAAACCACAAGTAATTGATACTGGTACTAAGAGACCTTGGATGAAATTTGATGCAGGAGCATCCAGGGTGTACGAGAAATATTACATCAACCAAGAAAAAATGTTGTTTCTTTTCAATAAGGGCTAAATTTGGCCAGGTTACTATTTTTAGTAAGTTTGCATTTGTGCATGGTTGGATACAAAATCTTACATAGACCTTCAAAATGGTGAATTGAAGTGAATGGTGAAGAAATCACTTCAATATCATTTGTCATTTGTGAGATATTAAAATTTTAAATTCTAAAAATCCTATTGAAATATTCAAAGTCAAATTTGAGGCACTTAGAGGCTCCGAATGGGCTCAAAATTTGGTGGGAAACCCACGCAGCCTACCTTTAGGTACTACTTCCACATAACTATCTTTTTAAGAGCTTTCTGAAAAGGTATTATAATTGAAAATCCAACAATCGGATCGAAAGTTACGGCCCCGTGAAGTTGACCTATTTTTGGAGGGAGATGCAAATTTTGAAATTAAGTTGGTGTCTGCCAAAAAGGGCTATACATGACCATTTTTGGGAACCCTTAGGGTAGTAGAGTTCAGGGGGGAAAGTGTAGAGTCAAGAATGGGTGGGAAAACAGAGACCCTAGCAAATTTGGGGTTACGGAAGGCTAAAGATTCCTGAGTCTTGAGAGAGCGAGCTGTAATGTGTTGCAGCTTGTAGGGGATTCATCCTCTAATTGTATTTGAGCTTCTGTAATGTAATGCTTTGGCTATATTAATAAAATATTATTCTATTTTTGGTGTGTAATTTCTGTTATTGTGTGTTTTATGATTTACCTCCTTCAAGTGGTATCGGAGCAAGGGTTCTTGAGTGTGTAGACAGATCGCTGACTGTGAGGCAGTTTGCACCAGGACTTGAGGTTGTGGGTTTGCTGCAGAGATCAAGATGCCTCCAGGAAGAAACCATGGTGGGAGGAATCCTTTGATGGAAGAGGGTTTTAGAGCCTTACAAAGACAAATTGATGCTTTGCAAGAGGAGCTGCGAAGAGGGTTCGAGCCAAGAAGGAGAGAGGAAAGAGAAGATGAAGTTGAAGAGAGCTATCTGAGGAAGAACAAGAATCTACAGGAGATCCTACAGAAGTTAGGTTGTTAAGGGCCATTTGTAAGATTGGAAAGAGACCCAGGATCGAAGTTTATACATATTCTAGAGATTTCAATATGGGACAACTTATTGATTGGATTAATGATATGGAGGAGTATTTCGAGTATGAAGATGTGGAAGACCCAGAACGGATCAAGTTTGCAAAGACAAAGTTGAAGGGACATGCCAGTATTTGGTGGAAGGAGGTCTAGTTAGAGAGAAATAGAAAAGGAAAAGTAAATATTATCAGATGGGATTGGATGGTGGAGAAATTGAAGAAGCGGTTCATTCCTCTGGATTATGAGATGGAATTACTAAAGAAGCTACAAGGATTGAAGCAAGGTAACAAGTCTGTTAAGGAGTATACAGAAGATTTTTATAAGATCACTATCAGGACAAGCCATGGAGAAGCCAATAAGGAGAAGGTAGCTTGTTACATTAATGGGTTGAGGCCAAGTATCCAAGAAGAGTTGAGCTTGGTTAGAATGATCACCATAGAAGATGCATACCAGTTTTCCCTGAAGGTGGAAAAGAAGTTGAATAAAAGATTTGACAATAAGCAAAGGGGAAGAGATCAAGGCAGAAGGACTGGTGGAAGACCCTATGGGAGCTGAAATGAAGATTCAAAGAAAAGTGAAGAAGCCAACACCAGTCGAAATCAGAGAGGAGATAATACCTACCACCCTCATGACTAGAACAATGGTGAGAAAAGAGGAAGAGGAAGAGGCAGACCTGGGCAAGGACCTAGAAGAGGAGGTTTCAGAGGAACCTGTTTCCAATGTGGAGAAGAAGGACATCAAGCATATGAGTGTCCACAACATCAAGGAAGGAAAAATAGAAGACCTGAAGGTAATGCATGAGTTGCAGATGTAGATAAAGATGTGCAATATGAGCGCTCTGAAGATGCTAAAAGGGGAGAAACCCTAGTTGTCAGAAGAACTTTGTTGAATGAGGAGAAAGAACCCAATCAAAGGAAGAGTTTATTCTGCACAAGGTACAAATGTGAAGGTAAGTGTTGTGATATTATTATTGATAGTGGAATCACTGATAATCTTATTTGAGAGGAGATGGTTGAAAAATTGAAGTTGACAAGAAGAAAGCATCCACATCCATATCGGATTGCATGTTTGCAAAAGGACCATAGAGCTTTCGTCAATGAGCAGTGTTTGGTGAAGTTCAAGATTGGGGACTACCATGATGAGGTGCTGTGTAATATCATACCAATGGATGCATGTCATATAATGTTGGGGAGGCCATGGAAATATGATAGGAGTGTTGTCCATGATGTCCATACAAACACATATTCCCTTAAAAAGGATGGAGTTTGTCATAAGTTGAATCCCTTGAAAGAGGTGGAAGAAAAGGTATGTAGTACTACCAAAATTTGCTTGATAGATGGTAGGAAATTTTTGAAGGGTATGAAGCATGAGCGCCATTTCTTTGCATTGATTCCTAAGATTGGTCAAGAGAAATGTGAAGATGTACTAGCAGAAGTCTCAAAAATGTTGGAAGAATTTCAAGATATTATCTCTAATAATGTACCAGAAGGTTTACCACCAGTGAGGAAGATAAGTCATCAAATGTATTTGATACCAGGAGCTGGTTTGCCGAATAAGGCAGCCCATAGAATGACTCTAGCAGAGAGTGAAGAGTTGAATAGACAAGTTTAGGAGTTGTTGAGGAAGGGATTGATCAGAGAGAGCCTAAGTCCATGTGCGGTACCTGTAGTATTAGCACCAAAGAAAGATGCAGAGTGGAGGATGTGTACAGATTCCTAAGCCATCAACAAGATCACAATCAAGTATAGATTTCCATTGCCTAGAATGGATGACATAATGGATTATTTTAGTGGAGCCAAGTACTTTGTGAAGATTAACCTTAAGAGTGGGTATCACCAGATTCGAATCAGACAAGATGAATGGAAGATAGCCTTCAAGACAAAGGAGGGTTTTTATGAGTGGTTAGTCATGCCATTGGGCTAACCAATGCACTGAGCACATTCATGTGGCTCATGAACAAGGTATTGAAGGAATTTTTGGGAAGTTTTGTTATTTTTTATTTAAATGATATTTTTATTTTTAGCAAGACTTGAGATGAGCATATGATGCATATCAGAAGAGTTTTGGAGAAGTTGGGGGAAGACAAGTTACTGATTAATCTGAAGAAATGTAGTTTTGCAAAGGAGTTGGTATACTTAGGATTTGTTGTCTCATAGGAAGGTCTTAAGATGGACCTAGAAAAAGGAAGGACTATCATTGAATGGCCTACACTAAGGAGCGCAATGGAGGTACGATCTTTTCATTATTTGGAAAGTTTCTACGGAAAGTTTATCAGGAATTTTAGTAGCATTTGTGCATCGCTAACTAAGAAAATGAGGGAGGATAGAAAAGAATTTAGATGGACTAAAGGAGTAGACAAGAGCTTTGATACATTGAAGTAGAAAGTCGTAGAACAACCTGTTTGGGCACTTCTAGATTTCAATAAGGTATTTCTGGTAGATTGTGATGCTAGTGGTAGTGGTATAGGAGCTGTTCTGAGTCAAGAAGGTAAGCCCATTGCCTATTTTAGTGAGAAGCTTAATGATACCAAGAAAAAATATTTTGTTTACGATTAAGAGTTTTATGCAATAGTTCAGGCTTTGAAGAAATGGAGACATTATTTGTTACCAAAAGAGTTTGTTTTATATACTAATCATCAGGATTTGCAGTATCTTAATAGTCAAGGAAAGTTAAATCAAAGGCACTTAAAATGGGTTGAGTTTTTGCAGAGTTATACTTTTGTTTTCAAGCATAGGAGTGGGAGGTCCAACAGAGTTGCAGATGCCTTGAGCAGAAGGAAAAATTTGTTGACAGAAATGAAGATAGAGGTTGTTGGGTTTGATGAACTCAAAAGTTTGTATTCTGAAGATCTAGATTTTATAGAGGCTTGGAAAGCTTGTTTGGAACTTGTTACTTTGGACAGGACAAAACGGTTGGATTTCATAATCCAAGATGGCATGTTGTTTAGGGGAATCTAGTTGTGCATTTCAAGGAGTTCTATCAGAGAGAACCTAATTAAGGAGAAGCATAGTCGAGGATTGGCTGGACACTTTGGTCAAGATAAGACCATTGCTATTGCTAGTGAACATTATTACTGGCCACAATTACACTAGGATGTGAGGAAATTTGTGTAGAGTTGCAGAGTGTGTCAAATGGCAAAAGGAACAAGTAAAAATACAGGGCTATATCAGCCATTAATTATACCAGAGAAGCCACGAGATGATATTAGTATGGATTTTATTCTTGGTTTACCAAGGACACAGAGAGAACACAATTCCATTTTTGTGGTGATGGACAGATTCTCGAAGACGACACATTTCATTCCTTACAAGAAGACTAATGATGCTATTCATATTACTGAATTATTTTTCAGGGAGGTGGTGAAACTACATGGTCTACCTAAGAGCATAGTTTTAGATCGAGATACCAAGTTTGTTTTTTATTTCTTTGTGGAAGAAGTTGAAGATAGATTTGAAGTTTAGTTCTGCACACCATCCATAGACTGGTGGATGTATAGAAGTGGTGAATAAGAGTTTGAGTAACCTACTATGATGCTCACTAGGAGATAAGCCCAAGGGATGGGATTTGATTTTACCACAAGTAGAATTTGCTTACAACAATTCTATCAATAGGAGCATGGGTACATCTCCATTCTAGGTTGTGTATGGGAGTAGCCCAAGAATTGCTTCTGAATTGAGGAGGATGGATAAGGTGGAGAAGAGTAGTGCTGAAGCTGAAAATTTTGCTGAGCACATGAAGAATTTGCATGAAGAGGTAGATCAGAAGAGGAGACAAGGAGTTTTAGGAGGGTGATGAAATCATGGTTCACTTGAAAAAAGAAAGATTTCCATTTGGTACATATAATAAGCTGAAGATGAGGTAATTTGGACCATGTAGAATAATGAAGAAGCATGATTCAGGAAATGCATTTGAGGTAGAGTTTCTTGATGACATCAATATTTCACCAGTGTTCAACATTTCAGATTTGATGGACTATCATGATGATGGACTTGAGAAAGGGACACAGTTGGACATTCCAGTATCTACTTCAGAGAAAGAGGAGATAGAGGGCATTCTGAATAGCCGTGTGGGTAAGAGTAAAAGAAACAAGCAGTATACAAAATACTTGGTGAAATGGAAAGGAAGGCCTATTGAAGATTCATCATGGTTATCTGAGACTGAGGTTAACCATTTTGGTTTCCCTCTAACTCATAAGAAGTGACAGGGTCACTTTTCAAATTACCTCAAATGTCTGATGTAGGAGCATCTAGGGTGTAAGAGCAATCTTGTATCAACCAAAAAAAAATGTTGTTTCTTTTCAATCAAGGCTAAATTTGGTAGGGTTACTATTTTTAGTAAGTTTGCATTTGTGCACGGTTGGATACAAAATCTTACACAGACCTCCAAAATGGTGAATTAAAGCTAATGGTGAAGAAATCACTTCAATATCATTTGTTATTTGTGAGATATTAAAATTTCAAATTCTAGAAATCCTATTGAAATATTCAAAGTCAAATTTGAGGAACTTAGAGGCTCTGAATGGGCCTGAAATTTGGCAAGAAACCCAAGCAATCTATGTTTAGGTACTTCTTATGCACAACTGTATTTTTGAGATATTTCTAAAAAGATATTATAATTAAAAATCCAACAGTCGGATTGAAAGTTACAGCCCTGCGAAGTTGACCTATTTTTGGAGGGAGATGCAAATTTTGAAATTAAGTTGGTGGCCACCAAAAAGGGCTACATATGACCATTTTTGGGAGCCCTTAGGCTAGTAGAGATTAAGAGGGGAAAGTGTAGAGTCATGAATAGGTGGGAAAATAGAAACCCTAGCAGATTTGGGGTTATAGAAGGCTGAAGATTCCAGAGTCTTGAGAGAGGGAGTTGTAATGTGTTGCAGCATGTAGGGGATTCATCATTTGATTATATTTGAGCTTATGTAATGTAATGTTTTGCCCATATTAATAAAATATCATTCTATTTTCGATGTGTAATTTCTATTATTGTGTGTTTTATGATTTACCTCTTTCTTCAAGTGGTATCAGACCAAGGGTTCTTGAGTGTGTAGACAGATCGCTGATCATGAGGTAGTTTGCACCAGGACCTAAGGTTGTGGGTTTGCTACAGAGATCAAGATGCCTACAGGAAGAAACTATGGTGGGCAGAATGCTTTGATGGAAGAGGGTTTTAGAGCCCTGCAAAGACAAATCGATGCATTGCAAGAGGAGCTTTGAAGAGTGTTCGAGCCGAGAAGGAGAGAGGAAAGAGAAGAGGAAGCTGAAGAGGAGCTATCAAGAAGCTACAGGAGATCCTATAGAAGTTAGGTTGTTAAGGGCCATTTCTAAGATTGGAAAGAGGCCTAGGATCAAAGTTTCTACATATTCTAGAGATTTGAATCTAGAACAATTTATTGATTGGATCAATAATATGGATGAGTATTTCGTGTTTGAAGATGTGGAAGACCCAGAATGGGTCAGGTTTGCAAAGACAAAGTTGAAGGATCATGCCAATATTTGATGGAACGAGGTCCAGTTAGAGAGAAATAGAAAAGGAAACGCAATGATTACCAGATGGGATTAGATGGTTGAGAAATTGAAGAAGCAATTCATTCCTTTGGACTATGAGATGGAGTTGCTAAAGAAGCTACAAGGATTGAAGCAAGGTAACAAGTTTGTTAAGGAGTATATAGAATATTTTTATAAGATCACTATCAAGACACGCCATGGAGAGGCCAACAAGGAGAAGTTATCTTGTTACATTAATGGGTTGAGGCCAAGTATTCAAGAAGAGTTGAGCCTAGTCAGAATGACCACCATAGAAGATGCATACCAATTTTCCTTGAAGGTGGAAGAGAAGCTGAATAAAATATTTGACAGTAAGCAAAGGGGAAGAGGTCAAGGCGGAAGGACTGGTGGAAGACCCTATGTGGGCTGAAATGAAGATGCAAAGAAAAGTGAAGAAGCTGACACCAATTGAAATTAGAGAGGAGATAATACCAACTGCCATCATGACCAGAACAATGGTGAGCAAGGAGGAAGAGGTAGACCTGGGCAAGGACCTAGAAGAGGAGGTTTCAAAGGAACCTGTTTCCAATGTGGAGAAGGACATTGAGCATATGAGTGTCCACAACATCAAGGAAGGACAAATAGAAGACCTGAAGGTAATGCACGAGTTGCACATCTAGATGAAGATATGCAATATGAGCACTTTGAAGATGCTGAAAGGGGAGAAACCCTAGTTGTTAGAAGAACTTTGTTGAATGAGGAAAAAGAACCCAATCAGAGGAAGAGTTTATTCTGCACAAGACGCAAATGTAAAAGTAAGTGTTTTGATATTATTATTGACAGTGGAAACACTGATAATCTTGTTTCAGAGGAGATGGTTGAAAAGTTGAAGTTGACAAGATGAAAGCATCCACATCTATATTGGATTGCATGGTTGTAGAAGGACCATAGAGCTTTGGTCAATGAGCAATGTTTGGTGAAGTTCAAGATTGGGGACTACCATGATGAGGTGTTGTATTATATCATACCAATGGATGCATGTCATATGTTGTTGGGGAGGTCGTGACAGTATGATAGGAGCATTGTCTATGATGGTTGTGCAAACACATATTCCCTTACAAAGGATGGAGTTCATAATAAGTTAAAGCCCTTGAAGGAGGTGGAAGAAAATGTATGTAGTACTGTCAGAATTTGCTTTTTAGATGGTAGAAAATTTTTGGAGGGTATGAAGCATGAGCATCATTGCTTTGCATTGATTCCTAAGATTAGTCAAGAGAAATGTGAAGATGTACCAGCAGAAGTCTCAGAAATATTGGAAGAATTTCAAGATATTGTCTCTAATAATGTACTAGAAGGTTTACCACCAGTGAGGAAGATAAGTCATCAAATGGATTTAATACTAGAAGTTAATTTTTTGAA
Source organism: Cunninghamia lanceolata (assembly GCA_027924645.1). Taxonomy (NCBI): domain Eukaryota; kingdom Viridiplantae; phylum Streptophyta; class Pinopsida; order Cupressales; family Cupressaceae; genus Cunninghamia; species Cunninghamia lanceolata. The sequence goes on along the minus strand of BSBN01001014.1, from coordinate 1,212,995 downwards.
TAAGGCAACCCATAGAATGACTCCAACAGAGAGTGAAGAGTTGAACAGACAAGTTTAGGAGTTGTTAAGGGATTGATAAGAGAGAGCCTAAGTCCGTGTGTGGTACCTGCAGTACTAGCACTGAAGAAAGATAGAGAGTGGAGGATGTGTACAGATTCCCAAGCCATCAACAAGATCACAATCAAGTACAAATTTCTATTACCCAGAATGGATGACATAATGGATTGTTTGAGTGGAGACAAGTACTTCATGAAGATTGATCTTAAGAGTGGGTATCACTAGATTCAAATCAGAGAAGAAGATGAATGGAAGATAGCCTTCAAGATAAAGGAGGGTTTTTATGAGTGGTTAGTCATGCCATTTGGGGTAACCAATGCACCGAGCACATTCATGTGGCTCATGAACAAGGTATTGAAAGAATTTTTTGGGAAGTTTTTTTATTGTTTATTTAGATGATATTTTTATTTTCAGTAAGACTTGGGATGAACATATGATGCATATCAGAAGAGTTTTGGAGAAGCTCAGGGAAGAAAAGTTGCTGCTTAATCTGAAGAAATGTAGTTTTGGAAATGAGGAGTTGCTATACCTGGGATTTGTTGTCTTAGAGGAAGGTCTTAAGATGGACTCCAAAAAAGTAAGGGCTATCATTGAATGGCCTATTCCAAGGAGTGCAAGAGAGGTACGATCTTTTCATGGTTTGGCAAGTTTCTATAGAAAGGTTATTAGGAATTTCAGTAACATATGTGCACCCCTAGCTGAGACAATGAGAGGGGATAGAAAAGAGTTTATATGGACTAAAGGAGCAAATAAGAGCTTTGATACATTGAAGTGGAAAGTCATAGAATAACCTATTTTGGCACTTCCAGATTTCAATAAGGTATTTCAGGTAGATTGTGATGCTAGTGGTAGTGGTATATGAGCTGTTCTAAGTCAAGAAGGTAAACCCATTGCCTATTTTAGTGAGAAGCTTAATGATGCCAAGAAAAACTATTATGTTTATGATCCGGAGTTTTATGCAATAGTTTAGGCTTTGAAAAAATGGAGACATTATTTGTTGCCAAAAGAGTTTGTTTTATATACTGATCATCAAGATTTACAGTGTCTTAATAGTCAAGAAAAGATAAATCAAAGGCACTTTAAATGGGTTGAATTTTTGCTGAGTTATATACTTTTGTTTTGAAGCATAGGAGTGGGATGTCCAATAGAGTTGCAGATGCCTTGAGAAGAAGGCAAAGTTTTTTGACAGAAATGAAGATAGAGTTTGTTGGGTTTGATGAACTCAAAAGTTTGTATTCTAAATATCTAGATTTTGCAGAGACATGGAAAGCTTGTTTGGAACATGTTACTTTGGACATAACAAAATAGTTGGATTTCATAATTCAAGATGGCATGTTGTTTAGGGGAAGCCAGTTGTGCATTCCAAGGAGTTCCATTAGAGAGAATCTGATTAAGGTGAAGCATAGTGGAGGATTGACTAGACACTTTGGTTGAGATAAGACCATTGCTATTACTGGTGAACATTATTACTAGCCACAATTATAGTAGGATGTGAGGAAATTTGTACAGAGTTGCAGAGTGTGTCGGATGGCAAAAGGAACAAGTCTAAATACAGGGCTATATCAGCCATTACATGTACCAAAGAAGCCATTGGATGATATTAGTATGGATTTTGTTCTTGGTTTACCAAGGACACAGAGAGGACACGATTCCATTTTTGTGGTAGTGGATAGATTCTCAAAGATGGCACATTTCATTCCTTACAAGAAGACTAATGATGCTGTTCATATTGTTAAATTATTTTTCAGGGAGGTGGTGAGACTACATGGTCTACCTAAGAGCATAGTTTTAGATCATGATACCAAGTTTGTTGGTTATTTCTAGAGGACATTGTGGAAGAAGTTGAAGATAGATTTGAAGTTCAGTTCTGCACACCATCCACAGACTGATGGATAGACAGAAGTGGTGAATAGGAGTTTGGGTAACCTGCTACGATGCTTAGTAGGAGATAAGCCCAAGGGATGGGATTTTATTTTACCAAAGGCAAAGTTTGCTTACAACAAATCTGTCAATAAGAGCATAGGTACATCTCCATTCCAGGTTGTGTATGGGAGTAGGCCAAGAACTACTTCCAAATTGAGGAGGATGGATAAGGGGGAGAAGAGTAGTGCCAAAAATGAAAATTTTGCTAAGCACATGAAGAATTTGCACGAAGAGGTAAGAAGCCATATCCATAAGATGAATTCTTAGTATAAGGCTAAGGCATATCAGAAGAGGAGACATAAGGAGTTTCAGGAGGGTGATAAAGTCATGGTTCACTTGAGAAAAGAAAGATTTCCAATTGGTACATATAATAAGCTGAAGATGAGGAAATTTGGACCATGTAGAATCCTAAAGAAGCATGATTCAGGGAATGCATTTGAGGTAGAGTTGCCCGATGACATCAATATTCACCAGGATTCAACATTTCAGATTTGAAAGAGTATCATGATGGTGGACTTGATAAAGGAACATAGTGGGACATTCTTGCATCTACTTCAGAGAAGGAGGAGATAGAGGGAATTCTGGATAGCCATGTGGGTAAGAATACAAGAAATAGATAGTATACATAATACTTGGTGAAATGGAGAGGAAGGCCTGTTGAAGATTCATCATGGTTATCTGAGACTGAGGTTAACCATTTTTGTTTTCCTCTAACTCATGAGAAGTGACAGGGTCACTTTTTAAATTACCCTGGGTGTCTGATGCAGGAGCATCTAGGGTGTAAGAGAAATCTTGCATCAACCAAAAAAAATGTTGTTTCTTTTCAATAAGGACTAAATTTGGTAGGGTTACTATTTTTAGTAAGTTTGCATTTGTGCACGATTGGGTACAAAATCTTACACAGACCTCTAGAATGGTGAATTGAAGCTAATGGTAAAGAAATCACTTCAATATCATTTGTCATTTGTGAGATATTAAAATTTCAAATTCCAAAAATCCTATGGAAATATTTAAAGTCAAATTTGAGGCACTTACAGGCTCCGAATGGGCTTGAAATTTGGCGGGAAACCCAAGCAGTCTAACTTTAGGCACTTGTTGTGCAAAGCCGTCTTTTCGACAGCTTTCCAAAAAGGTATTATAATTAAAAATCCAATAGTCGGATCGAAAGTTACAGCCCCTCGAATTTGACCTATTTTTGGAGGGAGATGCAAATTTTGAAATTTAGCTAGTGGCTGCCAAAAGGGGCTATATATAACTTTTTTTGGGAACCCTTAGGTTAGTAGAGTTAAGAGGGAAAGTGTAGAGTCAAGAATAGGTGGGAAAATAGAAACCCTAGCAGATTTAGGGTTACAAAAGGCTAAAGATTCCAAAGTCTTGAGAGAGGGAGTTGTAATATGTTGCAGCCTATAGGGGATTCATCCTTTGATTGTATTTGAGCTTTTGCAATGTAATGTTTTGCCCATATTAATAAAATATCATTCTCTTTTCTATGTACAATTTCTGTTATTGTGTGTTTTATGATTTACCTCCTTCTTCAAGTGGTATCAGAGCAAGGGCTCTTGAGTGTGTAGATAGATCACTGACTGTGAGATAGTTTGCACTAGGACCTGAGGTTGTGGGTTTGCTACAAAGATCAAAATGCCTCCACAAAGAAATTGTGGTGGTAGGAATGCTTTGACGTAAGAGGGTTTTAGAGCCCTGCAAAGACAAATTGATGCATTGCAAGAGGAGCTGCGAAGAGGGTTCGAGCCAAGAAGGAGAGAGGAAAGTGAAGATGAAGTTGAAGAAGAGCTATCTGAGGAAGAACAAGAAGTTGTGGGAGATCCTTCAAAAGTTAGGTTGTTAAGGGCCATTTCTAAGATTGGAAAGAGGCCTAGGATCGAAGTTTCTACATATTCTAGAGATTTGAATCCAGAATAACTTATTGATTGGATCAATGATATGGAGGAGTATTTTGAGTATGAAGATGTGGAAGACCCAGAATGGGTCAAGTTTGCAAATACAAAGTTGAAGGGCCATGCCAGTATTTGGTGGAAGGAGGTCTAGTTAGAGAGAAATAGAAAAGGAAAAGGAAAAATTACCAGATGGGATAGGATGGCGGAGAAATTGAATATGTAGTTCATTCCTGTGGACTATGAGATGGAGTTGTTGAAGAAGCTACAAGGATTGAAGCAAGGTAACAAGTCTGTTAAGGATTATATAGAAGATTTTTATAAGATCACTATCAGGACAAGCCATGGGTTGAGGCCAAGTATTCAAGAAGAGTTGAGCCTGGTCAGAATGACCACCATAGAAGATGTATACCAGTTTTCCCTTATGGTGGAAGAGAAGCTGAATAAAAGATTTGACAGCAAGCAAAGGGGAAGAGGTCAAGGTGGAAGGACCAGTGCAAGACCCTCTAGGGGCCAAAATGAAGATTCAAAGAAAAGTGAAGAAGCCAGCACCAGTCAAAATTAGAGAGGAGATAATACCTACCACCCTCATGGCCAAAACAATGGTGAGCAAAGAGGAAGAGGAAGAGACAGACTTGGGGAAGGAGCTAGAAGAGGAGGTTTCAGAGGAACCTATTTCCAATGTGGAGAAGAAGGACATCGAGCATACGAGTGTCCACAACATCAAGGAAGGACAAATAGAAGACCTAAAGGTAATACATGAGTTACACATGTAGATGAAGATGTGCAATTTGAGCACTCTAAAGATGCTGAATAGGGAGAAACCCTAGTTGTCAGAAGAACTTTTTTGAATGAGGAGAAAGAAGCCAAACAGAGGAAGAGTTTATTCCACACAAGGTGCAAATGTGAGGGTAAGTGTTGTGATATTATTCTTGACAGTGGAAGCACTGATAATCTTGTTTCAGAAGAGATGGTTGAAAAGTTGAAGTTGACAAGAAGCAAGCATCCACATCCATATCGGATTGCATGGTTGTAGAAGGACCATACAGCTTTGGTCAATGCATAGTGTTTGGTGAAGTTCAAGATTGGCGATTACCATGATGAGGTAAGGTGTGATATCGTACCAATGGATGCATGTCATATGCTATTGGGGAGGCCGTGGTAGTATGATAACAGCGTTGTCCATGATGGTCGTGCAAACACATATTCCCTTACAAAGGATGGAGTTCATCATAAGTTGAAGCCCTTGAAGGAGGTGGAAGAAAAGGTATGTAGTACTGCCAGAATTTGCTTGGTAGATGGTAGGAAAATTTTGGAGGGTATGAAGCACGAGCGTCATTGTTTTGCATTAATTCCTAAGATTAGTCAAGAGAAATGTGAAGATGTACCAACAGAAGTCTCAGAAATGTTGGAAGAATTTCAAGATATTGTCTCTAATAATGTACCAGAAGGTTTACCACCAATGAGAAAGATAAGTCATCAAGTGGATTTGATACCAGGAGCCATTTTACCGAATAAGGCAGCCCATAGAATGACTCCAGCAGAGAGTGAAGAGTTGAACAGACAAGTTTAGGAGTTGTTGAGGAAGGGATTGATAAGAGAGAGCCTAATTCCATGTGTGGTACCTACAGTACTAGCACCAAAGAAAGATGGAGAGTGGAGGAAGTGTACAGATTCCTAAGCCATCAACAAGATCACAATCAAGTATAGATTTCCATTATCAAGAATGGATGACATAATGGATTGTTTGAGTGGAGCCAAGTACTTCACGAAGATTGATCTGAAGAGTGGGTGTCACTATATTTGAATCAGAGAAGGAGATGAATGGAAGATAGCCTTCAAGACAAAGGAGGGTTTTTATGAGTGGTTAGTCATGCCATTTGGGCTAATCAATGCATTGAGCACATTCATGCATCTCATGAATGAGGTATTGAAAGAATTTTTTGGGAAGTTTTGTTATTGTTTATTTAGATGATATTTTAATTTTCAGTAAGACTTGGGATGAGCATATGATGCATATCAGAAGAGTTTTGGAGAAGCTGAGGGAAGAGAAGTTGTTGATTAACTTGAAGAAATGTAGTTTTGTAAAGGAGGAGTTGGTATACCTAGGATTTGTTGTCTTAGAGGAAGGTATTAAGATGGACCCAGAAAAAGTAAGGGCTATCATTGGATGGCCTATGCCAAGGAATGCAATGGAGGTATGATCTTTTCATGGTTTAGCAAGTTTCTACAAAAAGTTTATCAGGAATTTTAGTAGCATTTGTACACCCCTAACTAAGACAATGAGAGGGGATAGAAAAGAGTTTAGATGGACTAAAGGAGCAGACAAGAGCTTTGATACATTGAAGCAGAAAGTCATAGAACAACTTGTTTTGGCACTTCCAGATTTCAATAAGGTATTTTAGGTAGATTATGATGCTATTGGTAGTGGTATATGAGTTGTTCTGAGTCAAGAAGGTAAGCTCATTGCCTATTTTAGTGAGAAGCTTAATGATGCGAAGGAAAAGTATTTTGTTTATGATCTGGAGTTTTATGCAATAATTCAGGCTTTGAAGAAATGGAGACATTATTTCTTGCCAAAAGAGTTTGTTTTATATACTGATCATTAGGATTTGTAGTATATTAATAGTCATGGAAAGTTAAATCAAAGGCAATTAAAATGGGTTGAGTTTTTGCAGAGTTAGACTTTTGTTTTGAAGCATAGGAGTGGGAAGTCCAACAAAGTTGTAGATGCCGTGAGCAGAAGGCAAAATTTGTTGACAGAAGTGAAGATAGAGGTTGTTGGGTTTGATGAACTCAAAAGTTTGTATTCTAAAGATCTAGATTTTGTAGAGGTTTGGAAAGCTTGTTCAGAACCTGTTACTTTGGATAGGACAAAATGGTTGGATTTCATAATCCAAGATGGCATGTTGTTTAGGGGAATCTAGTTGTGCATTCCAAGGAGTTCCATCAGAGAGAACCTAATTAAGGAGAAGCATTGTGGAGGATTGGTTGGACACTTTAGTTGAGATAAGACCATTGTTTTTGCTGGTGAACATTATTACTGGCCACAATTATAATAGGATGTGAAGAAATTTGTGTAGAGTTGCAGACTGTGTGAGATGGCAAAAGGAACAAGTCAGAATATAGGGCTATATTAGCCATTACCTATACTAGAGAAGCCATGGAATGATATTAGTATGGATTTTGTTCTTGGTTTACCGAGGACACAGAGAGGACACAATTCCATTTTTGTGGTGGTGGATAGATTCTCGAAGATGGTACATTTCATTCCTTGCAAGAAGACTAATGATGATGTTCATATTGCTGAATTATTTTTTAGGGAGGTGGTGAGACTACATGGTCTACATAAGAGCATAGTTTTAGATCGAGATACCAAGTTTGTTGGTTATTTCTAGAGGACATTGTGGAAGAAGTTAGAGATAGATTTGAAGTTCAGTTCTGCACACCATCCATAGACTGATGGACAAACAGAAGTGGTGAATAGGTGTTTGGGTAACTTGTTACAATGCTTAGTAGGAGATAAGACCAAGGGATGGGATTTGATTTTACCACAGGTAGAATTTTCTTACAACAATTCTATCAATAGGAGCATAGCTACATCTCCATTCTAGGTTTTTTATGGGAGTAGCCAAAGAAATGCTTCTGAATTGAGGAGGATGGATAAGGGGGAGAAGCGTAGCGCCGAAGCTGAAAATTTTTCTAAGCACATGAAGAATTTGGATGAAGAGGTAAGAAAGCATATCCATAAGATAAATTCTCAGTATAAGTCTAAGGCAGATCACAAAAGGAGACATAAGAAGTTTCAGGAGGGTGATGAAGTCATGGTTCACTTGAGAAAAGAAAGATTTCTAGTTGGTACATATAATAAGTTGAAGATGAGGAAATTTGGACCATGTAGAATCCTGAAGAAGCATGATTCAAGAAATGCATTTGAGGTAGAGTTGCCTGATGACATCAATATTTCACCAGTGTTCAACATTTTATATTTAACAGAGTATCATGATGATGGACTTGATAAAGGAACATAGTGGGATATTCCAACATCTACTTCAGAGGAGTTAGAGGGCATTCTAGATAGCCATGTGGGTAAGAGTACAAGAAATAGGCAATATACAAAATACTTGGTGAAATTGAAAGCAAGGCCTGTTGAAGATTCATCATGGTTATATGAGACTAAGGTCAACCATTTTGGTTTCCCTCTAATTCTTGAGAAGTAACAAGATCACTTTTCAAATTACCCTGAGTGTCTCATACAAGAGCATCCAGGGTGTAAGAGCAATCTTGCATCAACCAAAAAAGAAATGTTGTTTCTTTTCAATAAGGGCTAAATTTGGCAGGGTTACTATTTTTAGTAAGTTTGCATTTTTTCATAGTTGGATACAAAATCTTACACAGACCTCCAAAATGGTGAATTGAAGCTAATGGTGAATAAATCACTTCAATATCATTTGTCATTTGTGAGATATTAAAATTTAAAATTCCAAAAATCTTATTGAAATATTCAAAGTCAAATTTGAGGCACTTAGAGGCTCTGGATAGGCCCAAAATTTGGCTAGAAACCTAAGCAGTCTACCTTTAGGTACTTCTTGTCCACAACTATCTTTTCAAGAGCTTTTCGATAAGTTATTATAATTAAAAATCCAATGGTCAAATTGAAAGTTACAGCCCCGCGAAGTTGACCTATTTTTGGAGGGAGATGCAAATTTTAAAATTAAGCTGGTGTCCACCAAACAGGGTTATATATGACCATTTTTTAGAACCCTTAGGGTAGTAGAGTTAAGGGGGGAAAGTGTAGAGTCAAGAATAGGTGGGAAAATAGAAACCCTAGTAGATTTGGGGTTATAGAAGGCTGAAGATTCTAGAGTCTTGAGAGAGGGAATGTGTTGTAGCCTATAGGGGATTCATCCTCTGATTGTATTTGAGCTTCTGTAATGTAATGTTTTTCCCATATTAATAAAATATCATTCTATTTTTTGTGTACAATTTCTGTTATTGTGTGTTTTATGACTTACCTCTTTCAAAATTTAAGGAACATCCATTCAAATCTATGGAAGTTGATCCTAACAGTGCATTTTTTAAAGTGCCCTATGGTGTGATACATGAGGAAGACATTAGGGCTTACATCAATGTTGCCCTAGATGAACACAATGATAACAAACTTGGGGAATTGTATTTGAATCATCTGTGTGGCGAGGGATATGAATTGAAGGAGGAATACAAGGCTTTGGATGAGAAGAAATTCATACAATACATAGACTTTCTGACATTTGTAGAGCATGCATGGGTCTAGTATGTATTGAGCAGAATTGACAATGAGTTTAGGTGTCTTAACACACCCTTAATGATTACAAAAGATGTTATAAGGGCTATTACAGGTTGGAATTCTATAGGAATAGTGCCTATGTTGAAAGCTATGAAAAATAGCTCTGTGATGGAAGCCACAGGTGCTCAATTCGACAAGAGACCATTGATGGTTAACACAATTGCAGACCATGTAGTGAGGTTTGCATCAATGGTTGTTGGTTACAAGATATACTTCACAAACTGAGAGAACTTTGTCTTCAGTACAGCCATTTACACCACCTATGAGATGATCAAGAAGAATATTGATTATGATCTCTGTGAGTTGCTCTGGCAACAACTAATCGAAAATCTAAAGAAGACCAAGGAGCAGAAGTATACATTCATGTTTGATATGTTAATCATCTTCCTATTCTTCTATTTCATTCGAGAATTACTAGGAATGAAAAACTTGCTTTGGTCTAGTAGCCAACCAGTTGCCATACAAATTAGAAATCATTTAAATAATATAGGAAGCCATGACACATAGAATGCAACCCTATGGGGCTATTTTAAAAACTTCCAAAAGGCCATGCAATGAAGGGAAGAATACCTAAGACAATTGTGGAAAAGTACAAAAATGACATATGTTTTATTGTAAATAAGGATCAATGCATGATGGTGGCTGTGGAGCCAAGAATAGTTTGGATCCTTCCAATGGGTTATGAAGTAGCTAAAAATGTGTTGAATGGTTATGCTGAGCTCATGTTGAGCAAACCCTAGGGACAGTACAGAAGAAAGATTTGGCACCTATGAAAAAATCTATCAAAGTTCATGTTGAATTGAGAAAGCCTAAATCTATGAAGAAGGCTAAGAAAATGGCATAAGAATATGCACAGAGCAAGGGATTTACAAAAGAACAAATTTTAGAAACTACAGTAAAGGTAGAAGTTGCAAAGGCAACTATAGAAAAGAGGCAAGGTGAACCTAAAAAAGATTCAAAAGAGCCTGAGAAGAAAGCAAAAGAGCATGTAGTAACAAGGAAAAGAACAAAAAGTACATTCTCTGATCCCACACCTTCTACAAGTGTGGAAGCACCTACAAACAAGACCACTGCAAAAGAACACAAGAGAATGAAAACAAAAGGTAAAAGGACATATGTTAGTATAGGAGCTAATGATGAGGAGACTGAGATAGATGAAGAGGTAGAGAAAATGAATACCAAGGCTAGTGAAGTCTCAAAGAGCAAATAGGACAAGCCCTCTGGTAAGGGTAGAAACAAGAAAAGCCAAGGCAAATAGAGCTTGAGAAAGTAGAAGCTACAATAAATCTAGAGGATGTCCTAAATGCTATTGGAGCACATAGAAATATAAATCCTATAGCACAACTATATGATGAGTACAGTGATGTAGACAAAGGCATCATAGAGACTCATGTGGTCAGATTTTTGGAAATGTACAACAAAGCCCTTATTAAGGTAATCATTGATCTTTGTGACAGCTTGGTGAGTATTATGTCTTCTACAAAGGAGGAAGCAATGACAAAAGATGTAGAATTAAGATAGCATGCTTTGATACAATTTTGTCCAGAGATATCAATTGACGAGAAAACAAGAATCAGGAAGATACTTGGGAGAAAGTTTGATATAAAAACAAGGACCAACACCTGATGTCGAGAGATATAGAAAAATTGGTAAACGACACAGAATAAACAACTCTTGATGTCCTGAAAGAACTCAACATCCCAACAATTTATGAAAAGGAAGAAATAAATATTTGTGATGAAAATCCCCTTCTAGAAGTTAGGTCTAAGCAATACTTGAATCAAACAATGACTCCTCTAGTAAGCCCTGGAAAAGATGAAGAAATAAAGGAGCAAAAAGGAGATAAGACTCATGAGAATACTAAAGTCACCCTAGAGAAAACTGAAAATGTTGATTAGGGAAATCAAGAGGATGAGCAAGCTAAGAAGAACCCTACTCTAGAACACAAAATTGATGAGCAATAAGCTGAGAATCAAGAACCTGTGGAGCAATCTAAAGAAGAATAAATTACAAGAGACATTATTGCAGTCACACAAGACCCTATTGAGTCAGTCAGACAGTTCTTGGAGAAGCAGCAAGAAGCTCAATTTTTGGATTCACCTGAGTTATTGCAAGGACCATTAGACTTACCACTGATGTCACCTCTATAGAAATTCAAACTAGTGTCAATTGTTCAAGCCAAAGCTTAGGAAGAAATTCGAAGGTCTCATATTCTGGACAATGAGCTTATTTGTGAGGCATCTAGTGTTTTAGAAAAGTTGATGCTTGGGCTGCAAAAGCACACATCTCTTGCCCCAACTAAACAATTCAAAATGCTATTAAATTATATAAGTTCACATTTTGAATCTATTGCAAAACCTATAGATATTCAGGTTAGGGGAAAAATAAGTGATAAGAGGCTAGGTGAGCTAAAGGATAAGTTAGCTAAATATGCAATTTTGCTAGACAATAGCATCAAGAACATAGATACTACTATCAAGGATGCTAGTGATATATACAAATTTTGTCTAACTTGGCCTAAGATGACAAAGGAAATGAAGGAGAAAATAGATGACTTGGAACTTCAATTGCTAAAAATCTTAGAAACATTTGATCCTGCATCTAACTCCATCAACAACAAATAAGTAGTATGTAGAATGAGAAAGAGGCCACTAAGAGCATAATGTACCAAGTCAAAGAAATAATAGAATCCAAGATTGATTCTATCACTGGTCTTCTAGCAGAGGGAACAAAGGTAAAGACAATAATTGATGTGCCTACTACAGTAGACAAAGCAGAGGAATTAGTGTTTCAAGTGAATGGAAACATTTAAATTTTGAGTAGTGCCAAGGCCAAATGGGATGGAGAGATAGCTCAATTGAAAGTCATATACTCATACATCCTCTCCACCTTTTAGTAGGGAAGCTATATGATTGCACCTGTACATAAGTAAACAAGTATGACAATTTTGCAATTTTGACACAATTTTGTTACTTGTATATACACCTTTTCCATTGATGTCAAAGGGGGAGAAGAAGAACCAGTGAAAAATAGCCAAACATATTAAGGAAAAAAGAAAAACAGAGTGTACATAGTAAGGGGGAGCAGTGTGAGCATTTTTTGAACTAAGTGTTGCCATCAATGCCAAAGGGGAAGATTGTTAGCAACATGGTCAAGAGGAAATGTTGATGTCATTGATGGAAACAACCAGATATGATTGGAGACATTTCTTGAGATAGGTTATGCATAGTATTTTTGGTCCAGAAAGAATGACTTAGTCAAATTGACTAAGTGTTGGCAGTTTACTACTTGGCAATGACAGTGATACAGCTAGTACTCCTCCACAAATGAAGATTTTGGTGTACATTTCTAGTATATTACACATAGTTATTACACAAGGTTATATTCCAAGTTTCATGTCTTGAAAATCTTTAGAATCCAAATTGTGAATCGCCTAAGTTTGGGTAAACAAAGTTCAATCAGGAACAGTGCAGAGCACTTGAGTATTTTGGTCCGCATTCCTCCGATATTGATTTTTTTGATGTGTGGTTTGGAGTTGTTGTAAACTCATATGAGAAGTATCTAATCCCAAATCTACAGAGTCTAAAGTCTACTAGAAGATCATCTACAAGCTTCCAAGTATCAGCATTCAGCTTGATAGTGTTTCACAAAGAGAGAGTCAATAGTTCTGAGATGGACGCATCTTTCCACACAATAATATTATGACATGTGGTTATGAAGGTATGATTGGTGATTCATATTGAATGTTTGGTATAAATTTAGGAGCCTAGTGTGGTCCACATTAGAAGTTGTGATATGACACATGACATGGTTAAGAGTATACTTAAGAATGAAGTCGACACTCAGTTGGATCGATGTACGATAAAGGTAATTTGTTTAAATCATCATCCTAAGTGGTTCCATAATAGGTCCAGACCTATGTGAAGGTGCTTGAATAATTGTATGGGTTCACATTGCTAATTGTACAAAGGATCAAGCCAACAAGGCATAATCTTTGTGTACACATTTCATATCTGGCATGCCGACCTAGTTTTGAGTTAAATCTTGTCACTGATATATATACTTGATAAAGTTTGATGTTGGAGTGGTGCGTAGTGCAAATGTGTTATGAACTGGTTGTGTATGCATTTCTTGTGATCCAAAAAATGCAGTAAGGGTTCATAAGTCTAAAGAAAAGAGCATATGTGAGAAAATCAGAGAAATAGGGAGACATAATGAAGACCTTTGAATCTATATATTGAGCTATCAATGGAATTGTATTCTAGCATTTTGTAGATCCATTTGTAATAGTTTTTTCTTGGCAGTGACCCACCTTCTCTCTATCCTTGTCTCTTTATGGTAGTGAGCCTATTGTAGTGAGCACTTCTTTGGACAGTGTGTCCTTAGACAGTGAGCCTTTCTATAATCTTGTTTTGATATTATAATATATTGTAAGCTAACACTCACTATGGTTTTTCCTTTTTTGGGTTTTCCACATAACAATCTTGGTGTCTATGTGTTATGACTTTATTTTTGCTCTTCTTATGTTTATTTTTCTTTCATATTATTGAATTTAGTAAATGGATTAAAGAACATGTGAAGGAATGGTTTTATAGAATACTGATTCACCCCCCCTCTCAGTATTCCTTGTGTTCAATAGTGGGCTTATGACATTAAGTGATATGCTACACTAAAGTACATAAATCAAATGATAAAAGTAAATATCATGACAAGTATACCCGAAAGGATACTATAGAGGATGTATATAATTCTACAAGTAGAGGAATTATTCCCCTAAGATAAAAACTTGTAAATCAAACACATTAGACAATAAAAACCTACACAAGGAACAATATTAGAACACCATATAAAACTTGCAAGAGAGGAGCATTGGACCAAATATAATCTACAAAACAAGGATGCTAGCAAATAATATAATCTAATACACATTAGGCATACATAAAAGTAACCATGTATGAGAGAAAATACAAACAAACATACACAAAGAACACAAAACAAGACAAGGAGAGAGATAAAGTGATAGAAGAAGAAGGGGATGCATTTACAATGTGTTGTATGTTACTAGAAAGCATGCCAAGCATGGTTTTAGTGCTAGTGCATTGTGATGGCTAGTAACCATACAATACTTACCTAAAACACAAGTGCTTACAAACTACATTTCTAGGTGACCTATGAAAAGTATGAAAACTAGCCTAAAAAATGGATCACATACATAATATTATAGCCCCTTCTTTGAGCTCTCCTAATGATTAAATATTTAATCCATTTTAAAAAAATAATAGATGTTTTCTTTTTGTCAAAAGATGCTTTCTTTTTGTCAAAAGATGATTTCTTTTACTTTCTAAAAAATAAATTTTCATTTTAACAACCTTGCAAGTTTATGGAAAAAGTTGGGTTAAATGTGAGTTAAATATAATTAAAATATTTAAATTTTTATAACAAGCTAGAGTTGGAGAATTAACTTTCTTTTATTTTCTTAAACTTTACTTCAGTTTGTTTTTAATTAATTGATTTATAAGAATTATATTGTCTTAAACTTTACGTCATTTTGTTTTTAATTAATTGATTTATAAGAATTATAATAGAAACAAAAAGTAAAAAGTAAAAAAACAAAAAAACTAAAGTAGGTCTAAAATAATAAAAGAAAGTTCGTTCTCCAACTTTAGTTTATTATGAAATAAAATAAATAATATATATTAATGTGTGTATATATATATATATATATATATATAATTTTGAAAAATAATAATTGCAACTTTCTAATTTTATTTATGTTTATTATAAAATAAATCAAATAAATAAGTAATATTTATTAATGTGTGTGTATATATTAATATAAAAAAATAAAGAAGTAATTATGAATTTTTAATTTTTATTTATGTTTATTATAAAAAAAATGAATAATGGGGTGGTTGGGTGGGAGTCCTTCCACACGTAGGGGTGTGGAAGGACTGGGGACGCCAACTCAGTATGAGCGGGGTTGGCTGGAAGACACGATGGCTTGTGGGGACTCGATGGTAGATAGAGGTTAGCATCCTAACGGATTCTTGTATCACATCGAGGGTAATAAATTTAAACTTTCATGACTCATCATTTCCTGGTATGTCAAGCATTTCTAAGCTAGTGATTCGATGGAGGAGATAACTCTCACGTGGGGACAGATACTTACAGGACCGGAGATAGGTTGTTTCATCAGGGTGTAGGACATTGCCATTATTAACAAGATTGTTTCTAGATCAGTGAGAGATCCTCAACTTTTATTATTGATCTCTTCTCTTCATTTTGCATCACAAGAGATGTCTGCAAAACCAAAATTTATGTTATTCTCAGCAAAGTCGATTAGGTGCAGCGGTATCAATACCCCCATTCGCTTGGTAAGCTCCAAGCGACAGATGACATTTCTAGGAGGGATCACAGACCTTCACCTCAAATGTATTCTCAAATTATAGGATGAGCTAGTGTTGGGGGCAATTAAAATGGTTCTGGAGAAGGCTTTTGTGGAGGGGAGCAAGTGCTACTAGGTAGACTCTAATATTAGTTCTTAGTTTATCGCCACATTGCTAGACCTGAATTTGGCTAAGACATGGGTGGAGTCAGTAACTCGCAGACTCTTCATCTCTAGTGTTCTCAGTGGTTTGGACGAAATGTTAGTAGTAGCAACCTTCGGAGTGGGATTGACTCAGCCCAATGACATTCACTTACTGTAACAAGTAGGTAGTGTTGTTAAATATTTCCCCTTCATTTTGGATTTGAGAGGTGAAGAACTGGTTTGGTTTAGGCAGAATGCAAGGACGGGGGCCAATTATCTGTTAAACGTCTATCAAATTTTGGAAACGTAGGGCTTTGATTGGGTCGAGGAATTCAACCTAAAATTGCACAAATATGAAACAGAGGCATAAGTTCAGCAGTCTGATTATGGTCAAGTGTCAGGTCAGTTTTCAGTTTAGTGTCCTATTAGTATGGGGGTTAAAGAAATATATGTTTTCTCTATTATGTTAGGTTGTGGGTTTTTACTCTAATATGTAATACTTTTTAATATGACAATATAAGGGTCTAGCCCTGCGTGGCTGAATTATAGGGGTTAGGTATTTTCAAGGGTTGATGGGGTGCAGCTAGTTAGTTGTGTTTTGAATTCTCAAACACTATTGTACTTTTTTGATAATCAATATATAGAAATATTATTACATAGCAAAAAAAAAATGGAATAATTTATATGTGTATCTATATTAATATAAAATTTTTAATAAATAGTAATTGTAATTTTTTAAATTTTTATTTATGTTTATTATAAAATAGAATAAATGAATAAATAATATATATTAATGTATGTGTGAATATATATTAATATAAAAAAATAGAAGGAATAATTGCAACTTTTAAATTTTTATTTATTTTTAATATGTAGCATTTATATTAGCAATAGTAACTAATCAAAAAATATTTTGATTTATTTAATTTTAATTTATTTATGTTGCAACTTTTTTATTATATATAATTAAAAAATTAAAAATTCATCTTCATTGGAATATTCACAAAAAAATTCAATTCAAAATTTCAAAAAAAATTAGAAACATTTATTTATATAACTCAACATCAAAAAATATAATTTAAAATAAAAAATATTAAAAACATCTATTTCTATAACTCAACTTCAAAAATCTAATTAAAAAATAAATAAAATAGAAACATCTATTTCTATAACTCAACTTCAAAAATCTAATTCAAAATAAAAAATAAAATTTTAGAAACGTCTTATCTATAACTCAATTTCAAAAAAAAAAATAGAAACATTTATTTCATATAACTCAACTTTAAAAAATAAATAACTTGGGTTAGCTTTTGAGTATTTTTAATTATTGTCTTTTTTAATTTCTTTAGAGAGAGCATGTGCATATTTTAATGAAATATATATATTTTAATAATTTAAAATCTTAATTTAATTTTTTAAAATAGGAGAGATTTTGGGGGTGAAAGAACCTTATGTAGTCTAGCATTGTGTTTCTAGGGGATGACATGTAGAAGCAATATTAGAGATTACATGAACTAGCATGGCTTGGTAATATTGATAAAGATGGTAAGTCCAAGAAACTATTTGTGCTTAGGACCACAATCTACTAAAACTATAGGGAATATGTCTAGAATGTGTGTGAAGGTACAAAGTATGGCCCTCCTTAAAATAATTGCATAAATCAAGAGAATGCAATTGATTTCAAGGTAGAAAAGGGGAGAATATGAAAGCTCTATAGGAGACATAGATGGGTAGATATGTTCCCAATGTCACCAATCATGAGAGAAAGGTGCCCCAAGGAGAAGCACAAAAGATGATGTTGTAAGCATGATAAATGTGAGATTATGTAAACATGGAGTGATAATAAGAAAAGTGAAGATGTGTCACATGGAATTGAACAACATCATATGAAGGAACAAAGGGATCTACATGCTTGGGGTCAGTATATATAGGAATAATAATGAAGGAATAAGGAAATAATTGGCATAATCCCCCAATCATGTAGAACTACAAGTAGAAAGGAGGAATACCACATATAAAGCCAACAAATAAATACAAAAAATTGAGTCAACATGGAAGAGACATAAATGTCTCAACACTTTTCATCATCCCAAAAATATCATTAAATGAAAGCATATTATAAATAGAACAAGATATATACAAATAGAAGAATGCAATGACATTTTGTTCCCCTGTAGCCATGTACCTACAAGGGTAATATGGGTACTCTAGAGAGAACTAACAAACAAATAGCAAAGCACAAGATGGGGATAAAAAGACAAGTAGACAAACAACATATATATAGATGAAATGAAAGTACTACTCACAGGGCTCACAATCCATCAATTCATCCTCCTCCCAATCTAGATAAAAGGGGAAGGAGGGCAACTAGGTGGCTGAACCACAACAAGAGAAGTACTAGCAAAAGTGCTTCCTACAAGATGTGTAAGAAGCATCCTCCTATGCATGCATCATTGGAGAAAGGGTCAATGATCATGTGATGACAAAGGAGTATTAGATAAGGAATTGAACATGCACTCTTCAAGGGAAGAGGTAGCTAAATCCATATTTGAATATGATACTATCTATTGTTTCTCACTGCTAACAACAAAAGTGTGAGCCTTGAGAGTAGTAGACATAGGTGGAGGAGGAGCCTCTGTAATAGGCAGAAGTGATGAAGAAGGTCTTAGAGGTGGTGAAGGAGGGCTATGCTTTAGTATGTGAACTTTTTGGGTGGGATAGCAATCTAGTTTAAGTTCTAGTAAAGGTCAAAGAATGTCAATGCTACTATAGACACCCAAATTTGTCCCAAATTTGTCCATGTCTTGCAACACCTAGTTAAAAACATCACTTAGACATCTTGTAGCATTTTGCCCTAATCCCATCTTAATCCCATCCTTATCCCACTTAGCCAATTAATTAAATAAATTTTATTTATTTAATTAAATTCGCATTCATAATCCCACTTTCCAATTAATTAAATAAATTTTATTTATTTAATTAATTACCCTCACATATCCCATCATTTATCCTCACCTTTCATCACATTCCAACACTTGTCCACCTCTCACTTGAATTATGTGTGGTACTACATCTTTTATTTAATATCATTCACATGTACTACTTTTTATATACACAATCACACATGTAGTACTTTTTATGTACATAGTCACACATGAGCCTTATCTTCCTTTGTACACTTGTCACATGAATACAACTTCCTTGAAGAGTGGAAATAACTAATCAATCCTAGCCGTCCACATCAGTCATTTAGCCTTTCCTAAAAATCAACCCTCTCCCAAGACATTAGCATGCATTAAGTTGGAGTATCCTTATGTTACTGAAATATCATTAGAACCTTTGCATCATTCATCCATCATCTATTATCGATCATCTTCTATCTATCATCTTTATCTTACCGTTATGCTGCCGAATTGAGCAACCAACATATCAAATCAATCCAACAATTCACCATGCATGCATCTATTTATTTGAGGTATTGAAGGATTTAGATTGAGGTAATGCATTTGTATTGTTTTATCATTTTCAATTTATTCAAATTTTTCATTATACATCTACTATTAGTAGAGAAAAGCTCATTAGGAAATATCTAATGAATGGTGTACTGAAAGGGAAAAAAAGATGGAAGGATGCTACTAGAAATGACACTAACATATGGCATGTCAAGGGGTTAGGTGAAAGAGGTAGGTTTGGAATGAGTGGGATCAGAGGATCATCAATTCAAGGGGCTATGATTACTTGTACTCCTTTTGGTTTCCATTTGTCTATCTCCTAGGGAGGATAAGGAGGGGTAGGGCTAGGAAGAGGCTTGGGATTAGGAAGAGGAGGTTGAGGGATAGAAGGAGGATTAAGCTCAATAGGTGGTTAGATAGGGGTCCACTTAAGGTTAATAGTGGGTTGGGCAAAGAATTGTCTAGCAACAACATGTCGACAATGCTTGCACAACTACCCAAGTTGGTTGCATTGTGTGCATACTAAACACTCAATAGGACTAGGCGGGTCTTCTAGCATGGGTTTCTTTCTTTCACCTATTAAATGGATGGGAGGAGGAACAATGTTAACAACATTGAGGCTTGGAAACTGTTGGGGGAGAAGGCTCAAAAGAAGTCCTAAGCAATGGAAGAAATTTGACTTGCACATTTTTGTAGGATTTTTAAAATATATATATACAAGGTTAGAAAGGTCTGGTAGTGGTTGGCCAGAAATAATCAAGAGAGAAGTTACCTCAAAAGTGGAGTGGCTAGAATCCACTATGTTGAATAGTGTGCACAATTCCAATGTGAGTTAACTTCAAGCACTTATGGATAATAGAAGAGATATATCTCATCATGGTGAGCCATGGATACCCTAATGAAACATGAAATTCATCTGAGGTAGGGATAATAGAAAAGGAACATCCAATCTCTTAGGCTAACGTAGATAGAAAGGGTGATCAAACCCAGGGTAGGAATAGAAAGGACATCATGCAGTGCATAGAGATATCTAGTTGATCATACACATATTTTTGAAGTTGGTGGACATACAAGAAATCCTAAGTAACAACATTAACCATGCTAATAGGTTCAATTAGAATCTCATGAATGACTTTCATGTTGACCTGAGTAGGAATATAAAGAGGTTATGCAAACAAGATTAGGGGGTCTTATCAAACTGCCCAATCTTCCATCTATGGAATTAACACCCACATTTTAATGCACAAATATAAATAAACACATGACAATAAGTATATGAAAATTCATCTTTAATAAAACCTTCATATGTATTTACATTTCATAGATCCTTCAAGAATCAATTATGTGTACATTCAAATTTTAGAAATTTCAAGGGTTTCTAGGCACTTCATGCATTTGAAACTTCAAACCCTCATGTCTTCACACTTTCTTGGCTTCATTCCACTTTTAAAATCTGATTTTTCTCTTCATCCTATAGCTCTCTTGGATTCCTTGAACACTTGCAAATCTCTTCTTCTCATCTCATTTCCTTCCTCTCTTTCAGCACGCTGATTTTCTACATCTCTTCATGCCATTGTCTTGAGCAACTTACAAATTTATTTCTTCAACATTTCTATTGTTAAATGTTTCCCTCAACATAATTGATGGATACATTTTATATAGGTTTAAATCCCTATGACACTCCAAAAAAATGGCACACAAATCTGCTCTTTCTTTTGCATTAATTTTTACCTTGAATTCCTCTAAAAAGTTGAAGAAAAACACAACTTTACTTCTAAATGTGGCATCCAAATTGCCCCTTCATTTTCCAATGCCTTGATTATGTAGATTCCTTTGAAAAATAAAATAAAATCAATTAACCAAAACATTTTTACTCATCCCATTGAAGTGCCCAACTTAGCAATTGACGAGTCACTAGTTAATTTTCAAAAAGCACTAGTTTTTTCCTCCATTCCAAGTGCCCAAAGTAAATAAATGATATACTAAATTTTAAATGAGAGAATAGAAACAATCACATGTCCTTTTTACACTTCTCAAGGTGTCTGAGTTGAATAACTTAAATAATTTTAATTAATTTTCCTTCACATTCCCCTTCTACCATGGTAAATGGTCTCCTTCAACCCCTAGAACCTTGAAATTGTGTAATATAATAATTTTAAAAATCATATCAAACACTCTAGTTACCTTTGATATTTTAAATGAAATCCAAGTCCTCATAAATGAATATTTTTATCCTTTCAACACTTCACAAGATACTCCTGAAGCTCAAACCTACACCGAAAATATTGAAAACTGAACATAAAAATAATTCATTTTTATTGATGCAAGATTACTTTTGAGCCCGAATGCTTCTGCATCAGTCACATTGGGTAAGACATTTGTGAGAATGGATCACCAAAAGGAGTTGAGTGTTTGAACCACACTTTCAAATAGTAAACTATTTATAGTATACTCCAATGTTGTCATTCGTACAATAAAAATCTTATTAACATCTTCTTGGAATTCTTCCTATCTTCCTCTACAAAATATGTTTACCAATCCCTTTTTCATTGATTGACCTCCTCAACCAAATTACCAGTCCTAGGTTTGAGTGTGTTTGAATTAGCTCTAGATAGGATGTTCTAATATACTTTAAATGTTACTATTTAATGTAGTTAATTATGCATTCTTAAATAAAGAAAAAAATATTTTCTATGTTATAGTTATGTGGTGTCCCAATAGTATCCTTTTCCACTCTTATCCATATGTTGAGATCTTAGAGGATAAGATAGGTTACCACTTCAAGTTGTGCTTGTGGGGGTAAAATGAAGTCACTTAAAGATGAGTTTTTATAAACGTTCTTGTATGTAGCCCTCACAAATAGATTATAAAATTATAATATAATTTTTTTTCAATATTATATATTTATTTATTTTATATGAAAGATAGGCCAATTATAAAAATAAAAATATCTATTTAAGACCCTAGGAAAATGGTGAACTAGGTAAAATAATTTAAAAAATTACACTACACTTTTCTTTGATCTGCTTGTTTCAACAAATATAATTAATTTTGACAAATAGGAAAAGAGATGTGTCATTATAAAATGTATGTTGAAACTTATGTTAGTATTAATCAAAATATTAATAATGAATAAAATAATCATATGTAAGATTATGAAAAAGTAACCACACACTAGATATTGTAGTTAATGATTTAATTCAAAGAAGATAAGATTTTATTTGTAGTAAATGTTATGCATTATAATAAAATGTCACTCAACATAAAATAATAAGAAAATAGGAAAAGCTAATTGAAAACTAATAAAAAATGATAGAAATAATTTTCTTAAAAATTCAAAAAATAAATAAATTGAATCTATAGAGAAAGGGACACAAATTACTAGTTTACTAGTTGATAGACTATAATGAATCTTAAAATTTTTTGATTATGATGAGCCAATAATATTGGAAAATGGACACACTATTATACTTTCATTCTAAACTTAAGTAGCTCGTTAGGTTTTCAATTATTATAAATGGCTAACATTTTTATTTGATGGTTGATGGGACATGTGTATAGTCATGCCCTTGAGGTTTTAATTATGCATTCCAATCTTTATGCATTAGATCATAGAAGCATTGTTTTGATCGTGAAACTATTAAAATTGATGAATTTGGTGAACGGAAGGGTTTGTTGTTTCATGGTTGTTGAAGCAGTTGATTTATTAGAGGAGGAATGTACACACATAAATTTGGAAGATGTGACCTATGAGTTCATAATGAAGAGGTATTTGTGTTTTTTTAATTAATTACTTTACTTCATTGTTTGTTATTGAAAAGAATAAATTGAAGAGTTTTGATTCTATTAAAATCCATGCTCCTTTTTTAGCAGGGTATGATTTGATTTGTTTCCTTTAATCTTAAATTCTCAAATGCCTTCATGACTATTATGCACCATTGCATGTTTGTTTATTTTAACAAAAAAAATTGAAGTATTTAGGTCTAGAATTAATTGTAATTCGTAAAGCATAAAACTAAAATTTACATGAAAACTAAAAGAGCATAAAAAATTATATTGTATTATTGGATTTCATACAACTTCAATCAGGATGATATTGCATTGATTTACTATTTCTTATAAAGCTAATATATTCCTGTACTAACTCCCTTAACTTATTTACAGGAAACTAACTTCCCAAGTAACTAACTAAAAAATTATTTACTAATTATCATTTTATTTATTTAATATCTAAACTATAGACTATAGACTAAACTATATAAAAAATTGTAATAATACAACATTCCCCCCTTATTACATCAATATGAACAAAGGATGGAACACTACAAGGGCTAAACACATAAGCGCTTCTAGAAACTCTTATGAAGTGCCTCCACCAATTCTCCTCACTCACCCACGAAAAACCAAACTAAATCTATGAGTGGATCTCCTATCTATCAAACCTACAAAACCTCCATACCACATGAGATAACATAAATATTATCATCCTCCATGCACAATGAGAAATCAACTCTCCTCTAAGGGTCTGAATCTCCTCTAAGTGTGCCAAAATCTCTCCTTCAAGAGTCCACTTTCCTCCGAAAATGTCAATATCCCTCCTCCAATACAATGAGAACCAAATCCCTTCTCTAGTGTACAAAAAAACTAAACCAATGGAGATATGTCAATTCTACAGCATTTTTAAGATTAAACTATCCACAAGTACTGTCAAGAACCGCCAAGCTCCCTCCTTGCTCCATGAAGGGACATAGATCAAAACTGGTGTTTCTCATACAATGTATCATCTCTGAGCAAGAAGCTATCTCAAGATGACAAAAACTCCTCTAACTTGTGATGCATGTATCCTCTAATATGACATCTTTTCGCTTTATCTACCAAATATAGCATGTGAGTCTCTAAGATCCTTGAAACCCTTGTCAAGTGTAACATAGATGGCCCTTAAGATCGATGGTGAACTCAAGATCTTGAATGGCTTCATCCTCTCTCAGAAGGGTAGTAGTCAACCCAACTTTATAGTGTGATTTGATAATTGCCACAGCATCCCTAAAATTCTTTAGCAACCATATGCACCTTGTCCATCAAAATCAGGCCCGATTCCCTTTCCTAAATCGTGTTATAATCTCCTTATAATCCTTAGACTTGTGATCGGTATATCCATACATACTATACATCGTGACTAAAATATCAAACTTCAAGTTAACCTCACAGGCCTTAGTACTACTGGTAATCAATTGTGCTCCACACCCTGAATTGAGAAACCCATTGACCTACAGACACTACTATGTTTGCAAAGCATAGTTATGGTTTTCCCAAGCAAAGTACAACATAAACACCAATTAAGGATTTACCCACCCCACAAGGTAGAACAATAACCCCAGACATGGCCTTCCCATTAATAAAGATTTTATCCACACTTCTTTTCTGATAAGACCTAAGCTATGCTTCGGGGCTCAGTTTTATGCCCAAATCATGACGAGTCTTAGCATTCTTGTAGTTGTATACTTCTACTAGAGGAAAATTAATTTCCCTACACTTTTTCCTTACCAACTCAACCTTCAAGTGCTCAATCTTGAATCTCTTATTTGATACCTGAAAGGGAAAAGAGAACCCAACATGCACCTTACAACATCTTATATTTTACTTAAATAAATATTCAATAACTTGATATAAGCACATACTACTATGCCCTTAAAGCGCAAATAGACATAGTTGATTTCCCATCTCATTAACCCTTAGAGGAACGATAATCTAGCTTATAGATCTAAATAAATTTCAACAACATAATGGCATATAAATCAACACTTTAAGAACATGAAAAGAAGAAGAATAGAAGAAAGATAGACAGAAGAGAAGAGGCACCAATATACATGGAGAAAACCCTTTTGAGTAAAAAACCCCACACTCCAAAGCATCGAACCAATATATTAATCTGCAAAAAACAAACATGTTACGATACACTTGTAGGCTCAAAGCCTTAACATGGAGATTTACATCTTGCTCTTCTGGAGGAAAAACCGATAGCATAATCCTACATAAAACTCTCCTCTCCTCAAACTTCTCTTCAAGCCTTCAATTTATAGACTTCTGGCTATACAAGAAACCATCTATGGTTTTAGAAAACTATGTGCTTAACTTCTTAGCCAAGATTCCAGTCTAAAAATAATCTCTCACGTCCAAAATGTTCTCCCCTATTTTTGACCCTTACAGTTGTCATAGAATATGTCATAATATCGCTAAAAATAGTCCTTCCATGATAAACTACCATGTGGGCATCTTTTGACAACTAATATTTCAATTTTCAAGGCACCGACATGTGACAAAAGTGCCAATTAAGAATTCAAACGCTCCTTCATTATTTTGGAGCTCAATAAAAATAATAACTGACTGTGGGAAAATATTAAATACAAAATAATGTTGTGGGAAATATGCAAGGTTGAGACACCTCATTTCCCAACATTCTCCCACTTGTCGAATACCTTGCAAGAGCCAAGGGATACACAACTAGTCTGTGAACAACCACGGTTACCATACTGGCTCAGCTAAACTCCACTATGCTCACAAGCTTTACAAAAGCACCTGTAACATCTTCCAAGTGATCATTAACATGACAAAAGGATTAGAATTCCAAAAACAAGATGAAACACTAAATGTCACATAGACACGCCAATGTATCCAACTTCAAACCCATTACCAGAACATAACTCTGAAGTCCAAACACCTCCACAACAAGATCGAGCACGAATGCTCTAGAACAGTTAGAACAACAATCACATCTAGTTGTTTACATCCAACTAAAAAACCCACCATTGATAGAACTTTTACACATGACATATCCAGCCCATACAGCAACTCTCATCCCTATATAATCCACTGTCCTACTCAAAGTTACCATCTTCCATGATAACAAACACACCAAAACCATTGATATGCAAAAAATCTGAAGACCTTTGATATTGCAGTCCAATGAAAATAATCTGTGAAAGACATACATACATCCTAGGAATCAAACTGCATGAGCAATGTCAACCAAAGAAACACAAAGTCTACCAATCAGCATTTACATAAAAGTGTGGCTTATAATCAAATCATGTAATACAAAGAACAATCACAATGATCTACAAACTACAACCAACTGCTGTAAAATAGAGCATACTTCCACAAATAGTTTTCTACTCACTCTCTTACCTTTGATCTCCTCCATTTCTCCCAAGATCTCCACAATGATATACATTAAAATAACACATACTTTTGCTAAAAAACAATAAAGTACAACAACAGTAGATGACCACAAGCCCAATGATCATACTAGATGCATAAGAACCTCTAGGAAGAAATATGAGACCATAAAGAGAAACTATAAACCATATCATGTCTTTATGCCAACACCACCAAGTGCTAAGCTATGTCAAATAAGATCTCCTTCACAAAACCCCAACTGAAAAGCCTTACCAACACCCAAACGTTCAATCTCAAAAGATCAAACAAAACATATTAATCTCATATAACAAAAAATGGATGTAAGCTTCTCTAACCAAAGAAGATCAAACTCAAAGAAAAAAATCAATTCCAAAAAATAGGAATACAACCCATTAACATCTCCATAACTTCTCATAAATCAAACCATATACTGAAGGAGATAACCATGCCAAGTACTCCTCAAATGAACCCTCCAAAACTAGAAACTACAGCTCAAGATCCATATCCATGAGAAATCAAAGCATAAAACAAAATGAATCTAAAATAACATGGGCAATACCTATCAGATCATTTTCTGCCAAGTGAACTAAGAGTGGGGAATGATAATGCTTAATTGAGATACACTAAGCCTCATAGACTCTCTCCAAGAACAATCTCCTCTCAAGTTCAAAACATGAACTCATGTCTATAACAAGTGAAGGCTCCTTAGTCTTTCTGCTGAAATTTCACCATTCCAACACATGATCCCCACAACAAGAGATCTCTATCCTCATCTCAAGTCTCTCTAGTATCCATGAGCATCCATCATCCAATACATGACAACTTCAAATGTATTCTACAAAATTATGAAGCTTCAAGCAAATGATTAATACTCAAAACCAAAGAGAACTTCACCAAACCACTGTCAAATCTCCCACTGCACATCTACAAAATCTAGGAACACACATGACATCATGATCTAACATCTCCTCCAAGGAGATCACTACCTACTCCAATGAACATATCTTGCCAAAGGGGAGCCATCATGTCAAAACTCCAATATTAGAAATAAGAATCCATCATGGCACAATACCATCTCCAATCACATGAAGATAACTATCCTCTAACAATGGAACTCAAGATGTCAAAATAATTTCATAGCATATAAGAATCATAATCCAAAAGCTTTACCATGACACCTACAAAAATTGTAGAAGATCATTCATCACCAAGTGATAGATCCACATCACTCCTGAAGCTCCCACTAAAACTGTGATACCAAGCTTATGAGGGCATTATGATAACCTCTCAATGAAGATCTTCCATGGCTCTAACATAATCTAATAATTAACCTATGCAATACCAACAACACAAAACAATAAAGTAGAACCAAGATCTCCAAGTCAAGAAGATAAAACCATCACTGTCAAAAGCTCACACTAAACTGTGTAACCAAGCTATCCATGACATCATGATAAATATGCTATAAGTCGCAATAACTGACTATTCAGGCACTCTAATCATCCATGCTCTTATCCCAATGCAATATACCAATGCACAAATGACTACAAATAGGGCCAACTAACAAAGTCTACATAAACACTGAATCAATCTCATGGATAAAGATAGTCCACATTTGAGTCATCCCACTGTAGCTAATGGGTAGCTAATCCACAACCTACATAACTCAAAGATCCAAAACAAATGTAACATGCAAACTCATCATTACATTAGTAACCTGTAAACTGAGATATCAAAGAAGAAAACTTATAGACTTCAAGACTCAAACACCAAATTATCACTAGATTCGATTTGCCAAACAAGTCCACATATGAATAACCATAGTCAAGGAACCCATCAAGCATATACTGTAGAAATGATGAGTGACTAATCACATACCAACATCTCCACACTGAGAAAGCTACAAACCTCCTCACACCATGCATGAAGCATACATGCAAACCTGCAACTATCTTACATCCATAAACACCCCCAAGGAATCATAATCTAAAAATAGTTTATCCGCAAATCTACAAAACCACAAGTTTTGATTAACTGTGTAAAACTTGCAAAACCACCATGTCACTGACATACATGCAAATCCATATCCACTTATCATCTAGAAGACCCAGAAGTCTGAAAACCACCAAAATAGTTAAACTAGAATAGTGGAATAAGACAGATAAGCATAACCATAGATTTTGAATAAAAAATCTACAAAACCCTTAGATCAAATCAATATGAAACTGAAACATGCAAGTACAACCAACCAAAAGGAAGTAGAGGTCCAAGAACTCCAGGCCCACTTGTAGGCCAACTCCACAACCACCACCATGTACAAGCATGTGGAGGAGCTAGGCTATTCCAGAAGCTTTCAGAGCATCCAATGATCAACTCCATAGCCTACATGCATTTGAGGTTAACAAAACAATGCCTTCCAATGCCAAGGACCAAAACCAAGCACCCAACATAAGCACACCAAACCATAGTCATGACAACCCAAGTTTCTTCATGTGATTAGGGAGCCAAGAACAAACACCCAACATGAATAATTTGTTGTAAACGACCATAGAATGAAAGAACATAACCACCATGCATGAGGGTTATTACATACTATCAAATAGGAGCTCTAGATCAATATCATATTAAATGTAACCACATGATCAACTCCATTATATTCCATCTTTTCCATCCTTCAAATACCTGTTGTAACCTAAAAACAAGATCAATTGCAAGACTTCCACTCAAACAAGGATGAATAATCAGGGAATTCCTTCCTACAAATTCCCTCAAGCTTTCCAAGCTAAGAAATCACAACAGAAGAAATACCCAGAACCTTAAACACCATGGAACCAACACATGCAATCTCATGCAACCATGGAACCACCATAGCTCTGATACTAATTGAAAGGGAAAAGAGAACCCAGCATGCACCTTACAACATCTTATATTTACTTAAATAAATATTCAATAACTTGATGCAAGCACATACTACTATGCCCTTAATTAATCCCACAATTTAATGGGTTACACTTTTTGGCCAAACTTGACATTGAAATCAATATTTTGAACTAAATCTTCACATTCTAACACCTATAGCTGCTAAACCATTAGAAATTTGAAGATGATGCGAACTAGTGATTTGTGAGATTTTGTTTGTAGATTCTAAATATTTTTTTTTAAAAAAAATTGGAGTTAAATTGTAATTTTTTTTTGCATCTCCTTTGATAACTTGTTTTTAATAGTAAACAATATTTTTTTAAAGTGATGTGTATTCTGTAGCACATAACTTTTTTTTTACAAAGGATAAAATTCTGATTCTTTTTAATTTAGA
The DNA here is from genome assembly GCA_027924645.1 of Cunninghamia lanceolata. Classification (NCBI taxonomy): domain Eukaryota; kingdom Viridiplantae; phylum Streptophyta; class Pinopsida; order Cupressales; family Cupressaceae; genus Cunninghamia; species Cunninghamia lanceolata. The sequence continues at coordinate 1,183,306 of BSBN01001014.1, read as the reverse complement.
TTGGTAACACAGATATATAGTGTATGCATTTAGTTTCATAATGTTTTGTTGAATTTATATTTTTTAATTAATTTTTGAAGTCAAACCAATTATAATTTAGTCATAGGTGTATTCCGTAAAACATAACTTTTTTTGTATGTATCGAAAATCAATTTTTTTCTTTTGTTGAAACAAGGACATCAATACCTAGTGCATAGATATTTTTTAGATTTTTTTTCAGTTATTTAGTAATTTTCCATGTGTGTAGAATAGAGAACTTGATCTTCAGTGAAAAACATACATTCACAAGAAATAAAAAATAAATATAATAATCAAATTAAATATATTTAAAATTATTTTTTTTGGGAAGCTTATAATAAGGACTACATATTGACAAAGCATAAATTTTAAATGAATTCATTTGATCCCTCAAAAGATAAATCAAATGTAGTTTTTAATTAGCATTTTGATAGGTGTAGAGGAGACTCCATTATAGGTATGGTTTAAAACTAGTGGGGTTCTATCCAAGGGGGTTTGAATCTAATCAAAGGCTCCTCTTCAATTAAAATCCTTTAAATGGAACCTTTTAAGGTTTAAATCATTATATTTTATAAAAATATGTGATTTCAGCAAAAATCAGGACATCTCAGAAAATGTAACCCATTATTGTGGCATCACTGTTAAAGCAGAAATAGACATAGTTGATTTCCCATTTCATTAACCCTTAGAGGAAAGATAATGTAGCTTACAGATCTAAATAAATTTCAGCAACATAATGGCATATAAATCAACACTTTAAGAACATGAAAAGAAGAAGATTAGAAGAAAGATAGACAGAAGAGAAGAGACACCAATATACATGGAGAAAACCCTTTCGGGTAAAAAACCCCACACTCCAAAGTATCAAACCAATATATTAATCTGCAACAACAAACATGTTACAATACACTTGCAGGCTCAAAGCCTTAACATGGAGATTTACATCTTGCTCTTCTGGAGGAAAAACTGACAGCATAACCCTGCATAGAACTCTCCTCTCCTCAAACTTCTCTTCAAGCCTTCAATTTATAGACTTATTGCTATACAAGAAACCATCTATGGTTTTACAAAACTATGTGCTTAACTTCTCAGCCAAAATTCTAGTCTAAAAATAAGCTCTCATGTCCAAAATGCTCTCCCCTATTTTTGACCCTTATAGTTGTCATAAAATCTATCATAATATCACTAAAAATAGTCCTTCCATGATATACTACCATGTGGGCATCTTTTGACAACTAATATTTTAGTTTTCAAGGCACCGACATGTTGCAAAAGTGCCAATTAAGAATTCAAACGCCCCTTCATTATTTTGGAGCTCAATAAAAATAATAACTGACCGTGGGAAAATATTAAATACAATATAATGCTACGGGAAATATGCAAGGTTGAGACACCTCATTTCCCAACAATACTCTCTCCAGAATAGTACCAATTACAAAAGGCAAAATGGATTTTAACGGGTTGCATTGAGTTGCCTTCCACAACATTGTACTCCTATATTTCAAATACAGCACAATTACAATACAAAAATTTATAGCTTGCTTGTACAATTTTGAAGAGATTTCCAAAATTATGCTACCCATTGGTGATAGCCACAATAATGAAAATAATCATGAATATATCTAAAATTGTTGTTTAGCTGCCATAGATTTATAGATGAAACCCTAGTTTTTTAACTCTTCACATATTTTTATTTTATAAATATATTATTGGGGTTCTATTAGGGTCTCGACCCAAATGCAACTTAATAACATACATAGAAGACAATAGTATCACTACCTTAAGAATATTATAGAAATCATCATTAAACTATCACCTTACTATCCCAACATACACTACCTATCAACTACAATAAACCATATATCCAAACCAAAACATAAACATCTATAACAAGGTGAAGCATAATACTACCATAAAATGCAAAACCTTCATATTTCATATATTAGTACTTATACAAACAAAAGTAACATAGAATATCCTACCTATCACATAACAAGAAGAACCTATTCATTATGACTACTTAGAAGTATTGTTGTCCTTCACTCAAGAATACAAAATATACTTCTCTATTACACTTGAAGGTGTAATTGATAATCGTAAAATGTTATAAATTAAGAAATTACATTTCAACAGGTTCAATAAGGATTTTTTCCACATGATTCTTCACATCTTTGCTAGAAATGCCAAAGCCATCTCTCTCTTTGTAGAAATTATGGTAAAACCTTAACATGTCATTAGAAAAATCCTTGATGAGAGTTGGAACATCATCATGCTTCAAATATTCCCAGTTTAATTCTTCCAAATGTTTATCCAACATAAAATTGAGATACTCCAATGCATCTTCCTCACTAGATTCTGGATGATCTCTCATATAACATGATATAGCTGAAGTGACTTCTCCACGATTTGCCTCAGCCTTCAAAACAAAAAAATTAGAATTTAGATTTAAATGCAATTATAGGATTAAATCTTAGTAAACAATTTTCTTGTGTGAACTTTTACACTATAATCATTGTATTTGATTAAGATGCTATTGCATACCTTAAAGGTTCTAGTGTCACCTTTTAATCTAAGGGTCAATCCCAAAAGATCATTGAACCTTGATGGATAATCAACTTTTTTAAGGATATTTTCTGGAAGAAATCCGTCCAATGTTAATAGTGGTGGCAATGTAATTGCACGGAAACCTGTACTCTCTTTTCCATTTTCTAAATATGCCTTCAAATTTGGTATGTACCCAGTAGCAGTCCACTTAGCTTCTTGCATCATAGAATCTAAATAGTCATCCCACTGCATGAACACAATTTTTAACTCAAATACCTTCATAGGGACTTGTTTTATTAATTCTAATTTGTTTACATGTTTAAAAATTAATACCATTTTAATAAATAATATTAAGAATGGTGTATACTTTAAGAAATAACCTTTTAAAAATTCTATAGATACATTGTTGATTACACTATAGAAAAACTAAATATTCTAGAGAACATTTTTACATTGGAACTCAAATTTTATATTTTATAGTGGATAAAAAATTACATTCCAAATATTTTACAATTCATATACTATGTATTTCTCTATTAATATTCTAGAGAACATTTTTACATTGGAACTCAAATTTTATATTTTATAGTGGATAGAAAACTACATTCCAAATATTTTACAATTCATATACTATGTATTTCTCTATTAATATATATCATGTAAATGATTAATATATATCATGTAAATGATTACTATTTAAATTTCTTATTAATAGATACCTTTTAAATAAAATGTTAAAATAGGGGTAAGTATAAAAATTAAAAATTAACCTAACAAAGTAGGGTGACTATGGACCAAAATATTATAAACTAGAGACATACAAAATACTTAAATAAATAAATCTAAAAGAAATAATTATAAATATGACCAAATAACAACATATAATCACTAAAAATTTCTTGATTATGAATTTTGAGAAATACAACATGAATTTAAACTTTGAAAATATAAACAAACATGGGTTTAACCATACCTAAGTGTATATATAAGTAAGTTTCTTTCTAAAATTCTTAGAAATAAAAGTATTAATAATTAACATTAAGATAAGTAGTATGTTGATTTGATATTTAATTGGAATAAGAAATGTGCATAAGAATATATGTAAAAGACATAAGAAATGGATATAGCACCATAATTAGATAATCAAAGAAATAGAAAATGGAAACGTAAACTTGGAATAAAGACATGTTAATCATTTTTAAAGTAACTTTTTTTTAGGTTAATAAATGATGTAAAAAAAATATAAAAATTTTATAAATGATACATTTAATAGATTTGTTTTAATTTTTATCACTTAAAGAAAAATGATAATATAAACCTTTGAAAAGTATATGTAATTTTATTTATACATAAATGTAAGAAGAAAGTAAGGGTGAAAGGATCTAATTATACATTGTATAATATATTTTTAGTTACTATAAACAATAAAATCTATAGTATGTATTTATTTAAATTAAAAGTTAGTTATTTATACAGCTTTTCGAACATGGTGGAGAGTGTCTCGGCCTTGAGTCTTCTTTGCCTCTTGTGCACTTTCATTAATTGCATCATAAAGTCTAGAGTATGCAATTTTCATATATTCTGGAAGGCAAGCTACAGGAGGGGAATCCCACCTAAACAACAGTTTAATATTATGTATTAATATTTACCATTATAAAATAAATAACTATTTAAAAATTAAGAGTTCATATAGGAGTACTTACCTCTTAAAAACCTCTGTGAAAAGTTTAATCTCATCAAGAGTACCATAAGTATCATAGATATCATCAATACATGATGCAAGAGTATTAAATTTCGCTAAAGAAATTCTACAAGCATAATGTTTAGGTTCTACAATAATTGCACATCCTGAAAAGTAGTATTCTATATGTCTATGACGAAAAAAGTCCAATTTACACAACCCTGACTCCTTCCACCATCTGAACACAACAAACACAATTGAGTTGCTAGATTAGATGATATCAAAAGAATTTTACATTAGTTTAATTTTGTAAATATAAATAATAAAAAATAAAATAGAATTAAGAGTCTAGAATAAAGTCACATATTAAAAATTTATATCATATTTGAGATAATCGGAAACACTTGTTAATTAAGATATTTTATAATCATTACTTGTGTAAATTTAAATGATGTCTAAGTTCAAACATTCAACCAAGATGAAAGATTCAAAGAGCATTGTACTAAGAAGATGATTATAAAAAAATATTTTAAAAAATTAATATCTTTCAATTAGCTCACCTAGAGACCATTTGAAGCTCTGGTCGATGCAATGATTGCATAATGTTAAAATCCAATTTAGCTAGATATAAAATCTTTTTATTATCCATGTTCCTGAAAATTAGATATTAGAAGAAAAAGTTTTTAAGAATTTCTTCTTCAAATTTCTAATATAAAGATAAACATCAATATAAGTTAAAGTTATTGCAATTACTTGACCCATGAACTATTTTCTCCATAGATGTCCATATAATTCCTTGCTTCCAATCTAGGCAAATTTGTGCGCCAGCCATACTCTAAATTCAATGTTATCTATGCATGAAAACTTTTTGTTAGGATTTAAACAAAATCAATTCACTTTCTATGCACGACCTTTGTTATATCTCTTGTCATCTAAATTAATAAAAAGGAAATAAAGTTTGTGTGTATGCACACATATCATTACTACCTCCTGTAAAAGATAAGCACTAGAAATGTGAGTTTTTTGCAACACTTGATTTAAATATATAGTAGTGAAGGCTTTAGCTTCATCCATTATTTTCTCATTTGGAAAGGCAATTAATGAAGCTCGAAACAAATTTAGAATGCTTTTTATCTCCTCCTCTGAATGAGTGGTGTGACACAAGAACTGTCCATCTTTTTCTTTGAATTGTTCTAACACATCTGCCATTGTATTATCCAAGAAAATATCTAATTAGAATAAGAAGAGTAAGTTCAAATATATATAGTAAAATTGTAATTTGTAAAAAAATTACATGAGAAACAATATGTTGTGCTTAACAAACATTCACTTTTCTATTTTTTCTAGTTAAACATAGGATGAACAATTATTATAATTATGCATGCATAATGTGATAAAAGAATAGGAAAACTAGTTCTTAGGAGTACGAGGTTTTAGGTTTTAGTGGCAACAAGAATTTTTACAACTTTCTAATTATAAACTATGTATTGGTTAAGCATGGGGAGTAAATTTTCCATTACTAAACTTGAAAAATGAACGCATTCTTTTCATACTAAGAAAGGTATCTCAAAAATGATTTTTATGCTAAATTCAAAATACAAATGTATGTCAAAGCGTCTTTGGTTTGCTAGCGAAGTTGAATGGTTTAGAATGAACAAATAAAAGATCAAGTCTTATTAATGCAAGGCCCTTTGTTACAAATAAGTTCGACCTCTAACTGACTTTGATGGTTTGACTCCTCTTGCTTGTCATATTATGATCTATTTAAAATTAAAAATAACAATATCAAATATACAATTCAATGATATCTATAAATAACAAATACATCCTTTTCATAGATATATTATGATTAAACTATTTTTTTAAATTTTTTTAAAGACACCTTTACAAAACCTCCTATTTATTTTGAATTTTAAATATAGACCTATTTTCATAGAGTATTTTTAGGTTATTAAATCCTTGTCCACTTCCCAGCCCAAGCATATCTTTTCCATTACTAAACTCAAAAAAACAAATGCACATGACAAGTGAATTTTAATAATATAAATCTCCTTTTCAAGGCAGGTCTACCTTGGTCGCCGTGATATTTACAAATTTTCCCCTATTTATTCTAATGTCGAAGTATAGGCCTATAATTTCAATCACAAACTCAAAATAAAGAATATAATATACCATAGCAACCATTATAAGTGATACAAAGACGAGTTAAAAAAACATAAGCAACAGGCGTTAGGCACCTGGAGAAACAGGATATCTGTGAAGTCGAAGGATTCGAAGTCCCAAAGCTGCGGTGTTCAGATCTTTACTGATATCGTTCCAATACCTGCTTCTCATTTACTTTCAGTTACTAATCATCCATATAACATGCCAATCTTTATCTTAGTTTTAGCTTTGGTGAAATATACCTGTAAACGTAACCAAGTGATTCTGCTATTTCCTTTTCAAAGTACCGCCCAATTCCCAGGCGTTCAACATTATCCACCATTTCAAGGCGTTTTAAAACATTGTCTGCAGCATTGAACATGTCTTTGACCTCCCCAATCAGTCTCTCAGCACTCTCACGATAGTGAGGAGCCTGGAAAGTTTAATTCCAAAATAAACATTGTAAGTCATATTATCATGTAGAAAACACATGTAAAATAAATTAGCATCATGGTGTGAAAGAAGCTTACATCATAAGGCAGCTCTGGGAGAGACTGTATAAATTCATCGTCCCACAAGTTGGGATGATAGTTGGCTGTGCGGCGAGATACACCATCAACACTATTGGAGGCCAAGGCCTTATTCATGACCGGACTACTCATACTCTTTCTGGCCAATGTTGGGAATGATTTAATGGAAGGCTTAATAGGCTTAGCTTTCAAGCAGAAGCTCAAGGCAGAGGAAGGGACAGAAATAATAGCCATTGCTAAGGATGATTGTGCAGAGTGTATTTCCTGGCCTTTTATAACCAAAATTAGCAGACAGCTGTACAAGACCGCATGTTTAAAACAGCCCAAGATGTGACGCAAAAACAGTTTGACACAGACATTCATCAGAATTAAAAACCCAGAACCACAATGGCGATGGATTTTAAATGTCAAGTGGAAAAAATAATGCCCTGAGTAGTTAACTTCAGTGCCCATTGATTTGATTGGTGAAAGCTTTTTGACAGCAATCGGTGATCATTGCTGCGACGTGGTCTTGATTTGACACCACCTTTCCTGATGACATTACTAATAAATATTTTATGTCTTTATAGATAGATATGACACCATCTGTGTGATAAGGTACAATAATATTTAATAATAATAATAATTAATCAATTATTAATTAATGAACGTTTTAACGTCAGTGGAGTGGAAAACGTGAAAATGTGTATTCCAGTTTTGATTTTAGTGCCAAGCAAGTTCTAATTACTCCAAAGGCGTTCCCTCAGTGAGTCGGATGGAAGATCGACGGTCGACATTCATCTAGAGGCTTGCAAGACGATTCAAATTTCGTTGGCCGTTCGATTTCTCTAATCGTCGTTATCATTTTGCCGTCGTGGAGAAAGTAGATGAGGTGAGCAGTGACGTTAGCGGTAGAATAGCATGCATGGAACATCGTGACAACTTCATACGACATCACGGACAGTAATCTTTTCAAAGATGAAAAGCTCGTTGTGGAACGGACTTCGAGCTTTTTAAGACTGAAATGACTTGAATTTTGCACAATTTCCAATCTGGAGTGCAGACTTGTGTTCTCGCTACTATTTTTTCACACTAGCTCGCCATAAATTCAAATAAAGTAGAACTCAAACACTCATTTGGTCGAATGTGGATTGAGATAACATAAGATTAAATATGATATATGCAATTATAGTCAACATGAATATATATTTGATATGAGATAGCAGAGTTTGTAGAAAATTTGTGTTGTACTTTTTTTACATAGGATGTTTCAGATCATGAAGAGATGAGAATGATTTTTCTTCGTGACGATGGATCACGGAGTGTGATCTGAAACGTTGATGTAAAAAAGCACAACACAGTTTTTTCAGAAGCTCTGCTATCTCATATTATGAACTATGGAAATATCATATGTACAATATATCTGATATCTAGAGATAATGTGAAATGCTTTACCCTTACATTAAGAATTTAAAAAAGAAAGTTAGATTAAATTAAATGTAATAATTAGTTTAGATTTAGTAAAAAATGTATTAAGGTTTTGTGGATTTTTAAATTAAATATCAAGGTAATGTGAACAAATACAAATAATAAATTTATTTATTTCTATGATCAAAGAATAACTCTGATTTTACCACAAATAGGACAAATTAACATCCACTTCATTGTTACATAAAAAGAGACAGCTTGCGTCTCAAGGCAATCTGTCGCTGGAGCTGCCTTCCTTATAAACAACTAGACAAGCCTGGCACTCATCTCTGTCCACATTGGCATCTCTATCCCGACTCCTTCTCATGTCCTACCGATTGTAATTTATGATGTCATCGTGTTGTACATGGCAAAAAAAAAAATATAATAGCTTTTATATTTATTTTATACATAAAATATATAATTATATTCTATTTATTATTATATATTTCTAATACAACATTATATTATAAAATCATATATTTATATTAAATATATATATTTAATATTTATGTTTATTTGTTATTTATTTACATACTTTATCTTATATATAAAATCTCTATCACAATATATATATATATATATATATATATATATATATATATATATATATATATATATATATATATATATATATATATATATATACACACCTAAAAATATAAAATAATAATAGATATAATTTTTTGCCAATTTCTTCACGTATGTGGAAAATATTCATCTAGGGAAAGCATAAGTTTTATTTTGTCTGCTGCTCTAAATTTTTTATGTTTGTTCGGTCATAAACACATTCAACGTATTACAGGATGTATGCTACACTTTGGTGGAAGTCACTTTAGGCGCCTTTATTATCCCCCCTCAAATGCAAGGAAAGAGGATGATTGTATTAAGTTACAAAAATAATTCATTTAAGGGAAAATCATCATACTATTTTTAAGAAAATAAAGTGATTTATTAAATGAGCTGGGTTTATATAAGGTCAAAAGTGAAAAGTAGGAAATCAAAGGGGAACCACGCAACCAAATAAAAATAACGAATTACACCTCATTCTTCCTACCTCATTCTAGTGGAATGAGGTAGGAAGAATGAGATATCACATGACATGGTTAAATTTTTGAAGTGAATTATACTTTGCTTCTTCACAATTTTAACAAACTATCTCAACATTGCACATTAACATAGAGTAGATTAACCTACCTAGAATAGTTATGGTTTTATACTACTCATTTTTATCTTTTGGTCACCTATAACTCATCCCTCATCAAGCTGACAGAGTAATCTACAATGTGATTTTCAATTCTTGAATTAAAAAATGATAGCAATGTTTGAAAGCTATAGATATTTAAAAGTTTTAGTGAAGTGTCCATGTCCCATTGTGTCAATGGTAGGAAAGGGACCATGGCTAGTGGGTCATCATGATGGAAAATGACAAGTGGAAGTTGTTAAATTTAATAGCTACAGAAAGTGTTATCACCGATGCTATTTTGTATGCAGAATATGGTCATGATGTCTGAGGCTTTCTATTTTGTAGTGAGAATAGTTTCTTCCAATAAATTCTACTTGATCTAGTCACCTCAAATTTGCCATATGCATGTGTCACTTTAGATTTAGAAGACTCTATCCTATGGATGTGGAATTTATGTTAACTAAAATTTATGATTGCTTTGGGTTTGGGGAATATTGTGGATTCAAAACTTCATGGTTTTTAGACATAAGCACACAACGAAATTAGAATTGGTGGCTTTATTGGGTCTAGAGTTACTCGAGAGCTTCATACATGAAACAAGGCTTGACTTTAGACATGACAGTCCTAGGTAAATTGGATATATATGTTTTTTGGGTTCAGAGGTGGGGAAGAGAACCAATACAACATGTTACCATGTCGTAGGGAGATGGTAGCCAATAAACATTCACACTCAAAAAGAAAAAAATATTACAAGTTCTAACTAAAGGAACAAGTCACTGAGCAAATAAAATACTGAGAACATGAGGCAAAGCAAAAGATTGTGACATGTAACAAAGAGATTTCCCACACATGCACTAGACTTAGACCAAACCACCATGGACATAAGGTAGGGTAAATGGAGATTTGAAAAAGAGTTGAGGAGACACAAAGAGTCAATGGACTTGGATAAATATCTCAGATCAACTATCAATCAAACTGTGAACACTTAAGACAAAGGCTACAGGGGTACACTTACAAAATTAAGCTCAAAGGGAGTTGAAAGCTAAAGCAAAGTCAAATTAGGGGTCCTATCATTTCCCTAGAAAATTAGGGCATGTTGTATAAGTAACAGCACTAGTAAAGGAATGGATAAACTGTAGATTGAACCTATAGGTTGTGAGAAGTCAAATTTAAATAGAGATATAATTATTTAGCAACTTTTACAAAAATGTGTGCCACTTATACACTAACCATTACATTTAAACAAACGAATCAAAATGAATACAAAACACAGAGAAAAAAATGCTAGACACATTTTTCACCCTTACAAATTTCAATATATAAATTTTCTTTACAAATAAAATTAAAATATAAAAATGAAAAGATCACAATTATTTTGAATCAACTATAGTATAGTCATGTGACTTCACAAATTGAAAAATTTGATAAGTTATAAGGTCATGGAGTTGTAACTATAGAATTAGTTGGATTGCTTGAAGGGACGTTGTAAATTAACATTTTAAAATTTAATTTATTAAAATAATGGAACTGTTGTGAGGCAATGGACGTGTAGAATTAAAAAAACATATCGATGATTTTCTTAGATATTATCTTATCTTAAGATTATATAAATATAATTAAGGATATAAAATATAGATGATTGACGAATAAAATATTAATAGAAAATTGCTAGGAAATTAATTTCAAGCCTGACAGCTAATCCCGGCAGAGCAATAATTAGAACTTGCTTGTCACTAAAATTAGCAACTTGTTTCGGCACACCGTTTTTCACCGCCCACTTTTTTTGGGTGGGGGGGGGGTCAAAATGAAAACTGGAATACATATTTTCACGTTTTCAACTCTCCACCGACGTTAAAGGATTTATTAATTATTATTATTATTAAATATTATTGTACTTATCACACGGATAGTAGGATATCTATATATAAAGACATAAAATATTTATTAGTAATGTGATAGGAAAGGTGGTGTCAAATCAAGACCCCGTGGCAGCAATGATCACATGGATTGCTGTCAAAAAGCCTTCACATCTCAAATCAATGGGCACTAAAATTAGCTACTTTTGGAATTATGTTAAATTCCACTGACATTTTAAAAGTCCAGCAATATTGTGGTTCTGGTTTTTTAATTCTGCTGAATGTCTGTGTCAAATTATTTTCGCCTGCTATCTTGGGCTGTTTTAAACATGGGGTCTTGTACACCTATGTGCTAATTTGTAATGTTTCAGGTTTAATCTAATATTCAAAAAATAAAATTTATTAATTTTTGTTATAAAAAGCAAGGAAATACGCTCTGCACAATCACCCTTAGCAATGGCACTTATTTCTATCCCTTCATCTCCCTTGAGCTTCTGCTTAAAAGCTAAGCCTATTAAGCCTTCCATTAAATCATTCCCAACATTGGCCAGAAAGAGTCTCAGTAGCCCGATCATGAATATGGCCTTGGCCTCCACTAGTGTTGACAATGTAAGCAGGCGCACAGGCAACCATCATCCCAACTTGTGGGACGATGATTTTATACAATCTCTCCCAAAGCTGCCTTATGATGTAAGCTTCTTTCATTTACATTCTATTCTTCTTTTTGTAGTTTTTAAGATGATGATATGAAGTAGAATATCGGAATTTTACAGGCTCCTCATTACATGGAGCGTGCTGAGATGCTTATTGGAGAGATGAAGGACATGTTCAATGCAATGCCTACAACAAAAAGTGGTAAATCTTGTGCAGACAATGCTTTTGAACGCCTTGTCATGGTGGATAAAGTTCAGCGCCTTACAATAGATCGACACTTCAAAAATGAAATAACAGAAGCACTTGATTATGTTTACAGGTTTGTTACAATTTTATAATAAATATGAGATTTTTTCACTCCATGATCTTTGAGAATAGCCCTCCACGATAATGTGTACGCAAATTTTTTATTAAGACGAAATTTATTGTCTAACAAATCTTGATCCAAAAGTTAAAATTTAGTGAACTGGTTGGACGGTATATTTGCTTTTTTTTTTCAACTTTCCAAAAGTACAAAATTATATGATTGTTACATAAATAAAATAATTTGGAAGCAGATATTGGAGCGAATGCGCTAGAGATCTGAATACCGCAGCCTTGGGACTTCGAATCCTTCGACTGAACAGATATCCAGTTTCTTCAGGTGATTCAATGTGTCATTGCGCCTATTAACAGCTGTTTCTTTATTGCTTATACTCTTCTGCCCAATCCTTAATAATAAACAGAAATATTAATAGAAATTTAGATCTGCAAATAATATAAGAGAACATGCAGGAATTGACTCGTTATATTATATTAAACAGCTCAAATACTTATTTGTAATTTTTTTAAAATTCTAGAAACCTATACAAGTGTTAAAGAGATGTTTGTTCTTAATTTATTTATCAATTTTATTTAGCAATAACATTGATGGATATAATGGCAGATGTGTTAAAACAGTTCAAAGGAAACGATGGGCAGTTCTTGTGTCCGTCAAGTGAATCAGAGGAAGAGAAGATAAAAAGTATTCTAAATCTGTATCGAGCTTCATTAATTGCTTTTCCAGGGGAGAATGTTATGGACGAGGCGAAAGCCTTTTCAACAACATATTTAAGTGAAGCTCTACAGAAGACTGATATCACTTCCAATCTTTCACGAGAGGTGATGGTGATGACAAGTTCTAGTTTTAACTCTCCCCGTACTATGGGGACCTTTTCATTTAAGTCTTAACCCATAATTTTAACATGCAGATAAAGTATAACCTGGAGTATGGGTGGCACACAAATCTGCCGAGAGTGGAAGCAAGGAATTATATGGACATATATGGCGAAAACAGATCTTGGACCCAGTAATTACTAATGGCATTACTTTTCATCTTTATATAAGAAACAAGTTTTTGAAACTAAATGGGAAGAGTTTTATCTAGGGCTTATAATTTGCATTAGGGCTTAAATTTGATGGCCGTATAGCCGTATTTAGACATTTTTGTCATAAAATACAATCAAAATACAATCAACACTCTAAAAAGATTATAACACATGAAAGGAGAGATTTTGGATAGACTATCAAAATTTATATAAAATTATGATAATATATATATTTGGTTTATATATAGTTTTACTTAAAGGTATATCATGATATTTTAGGGGCACCTTTGAATTGATAACCGTCATTAAAAAATTGTTTGACAGGCAAGGTCGACCGTCAAATTTCAGTCCTGAATTTTGCATAAATTTACGATTTACAAAAATAGAATCACAAAAAAACTTATACTGAAAGGTAATATGGATTGTTTTATCAAAAATTTGACGTTTTTGACCTCTAATTTTCAGGATGGCTGGTAATAAAGAACTTCTGAATCTGGCTAAATTGGATTTCAATATCATGCAGTCAGTCCATCGGCGAGAGCTTCAAACACTCTTAAAGTAAGTTGGTTGATTAAAATCATAAGTGAACTCTACATAAATCTGTGGACGTTATGTAATGGTATTGTATGTTTTATGAGGTGACAGTAAACAGCAACTACGTTGAGCAATTAAAAAATTGTGTTACAGTTATATAAACTTTTTTATCTTAGCGAATAGCATATGTTTTAAAATTGTTCCTTGAATGAGATTTCTAAGTCTTTGAAGTGGGCTTCCTTGCCAAGTTCCTTTATTTACAGTTTTTGTTTAAGAACTTATTTATAAATATTGATTCTGTATTCTTGGTGTTTTGTGGGTTGGTTTATTATAAAATTTGTGTTAATGTTGTGTTTAGATGGTGGAAGGATTCAGATTTGGCTAAAGCGGACTTTGCTCGTCATCGTCATGTAGAATATTTTGCTTTAGCATGTACATATTGCATAGATGCTAAGTATTTTACCTACAGAAGTGATTTTACAAAGCTTTGTTCTCTTACAACAATCATAGACGATTTCTATGACACTTACGGAACTATTGACGAGATTAAACTCTTCAACGATGCTGTTAAGATGTAAGTACTATATGGGGAAGCGCCTATTAATCATGTATTTTTTAAAAATAGAAAATAATAGTAGATTATTGATATCTTTAATAATAAAAGACAGTAAGTGATTGAGGTAACCATTAATATATTTAATTAAGGTTTTTTCATACACTTTATAAATATTAAATTAAAGTTCTCTCTTATGTTGTTACTTTGCATTTATAGTATATGCATACACTAGAGTGTGTTCCACTAATAAACACAGTTGATTTATTTTCTTTGCATGTTTTTCTCTTAGGTGGGATCCTTTTCCTCCAAAAAGTCTTCCTGAAAATATTAAAATTGCATATAAAGAATTTCACATGGCAGTAAATGAAAGTGCACATGCGGCAGAGAAAACTCAAGGACGAGACATGCTCCCCTATGCACGCAAAGCTGTATGAATTTGAATCTATTTCCCATAACAAGAATTATATCACTACTTACTTCATCCTACACCATGCATAATCTATTGGACTAAATGTGTTTTGTTGGTTTAGTTTTCTTTTCTCTTGCTAAGTATTTATAGGATTTATAGGTTTGAGTCTCACCCCCAAAACCAAATAAATCAATTGTGACAATGATAAACTATTTAAATACAATTTGTATGCTAGCATTGCTTCATTAATTATAGTTAGTAGTAACAATATGTTTATTGGTTTGATTGGTTGTGGCTACAAATATTAATCTTTTCTCATTTCCCTTATATGCTATTTTAATTACAATTTAAATTATAGTGGTAGCATATCTTAAAAATAGGTTTCTTTTTATCTTCTATGTGTATATTATGATTTTCTTTTGGACTTATTTTAAAAAGAATAATCTTTACATAGAGAGATATATTGAACTATGTCATAATATTTTTTAAATTGCCTATAATTTTTTTAAATCGATATTTATGTTTTAATGATTTTTTTTTTTTTCGACAATTTAACTCTTATATATAAAGTGTTTACATTAAAAAACATCACTCATTTTAAATGAATTTGATGTTTGTTTGTATAGTGGGAAGATTATCTCAAAGCCATTACAAGAGAAGCTGAGTGGCTTGCTAATGGGTACATCCCAAGTTTAGAGGAATATTTGGAAAATGGTGTACCAAGTTCTGCATATCGTATAACCATGTTGCAACCTACATTGACATTAGATGCACTTCTTCCAGATAATATTCTTCAAGAAATGGATTATCCATCAAGGTTCAATGAACTTTTATGTTTATGCTTTAGACTAAAAGGTGACATCAGAACCTTCAAGGTATGTAATAATCTTTTATTCATAATATTAAATTTATATGTACACTAATTTAGGTATGTGTGTTTAATAAAGTGAGTTAAATTTAAGTTCAAATTAACTTGATTATAATCACAATGCTTGGTTTTGAAGGTTGAGCAAAATCGTGGAGAATTAGTTTCAAGCATATCATGTTATATGAAAGGCCATCCTGGATCTAGGGAGGAAGAAGCTTTGGATTACCTTAAAGATTTGTTTCAAAAACAACTCAAGGAATTAGATTGGGAGTATTTAAAACCCGATAATGTTCCACCTATATGCAAGGATCATGCTTATAATATTGCAAGAAGTTACCAACTTCTCTATAAAGAGAGAGATGGCTTCACCAAGTCCAATAAAGATATAAAAGATCTAGTCACTCAAATCCTCTTCGAACCTGTGGAAATGTAATTTCTTATAGTAAAGGCACAGCTTAATGTCCTATTTTTATGTATGTTTTGAGGTCTTGAATAATAAAGTGTTCCATATTTCAAAAAAATAAATTTAGTGATCTAAAAATAAATAAAAAACACATATTTTAACTTAGATATTTCATGACATTATATTTGCATAATGTATTAAATTGTCTAAAGCTTGTCATATATTTTTAAGAAAGTTGTCCATTATTTTAAAATAATTATTTTAAAATATTCTTATCCCTTAAGTGGATGACACCAAATTTGTGGACCCTCAATGAATCACTTTGAGTTTATTACACATGTTTTTGATGGACCATTGTAAAATAACTTTTTCAAAACATTTTTTTTAAAACATAAGATTAATGAAATTAAATTACTAAATTGTTTTATATATTTTTTTCAAATAGGTAATTAAAATTTGAAGGCATTCTTTACAAGATCATATTAATTAAATTTATGAAAATAGCCAAAAATAAGTTTACAAAAAAATTTCAAAAATTTATCTTAAATTAAAGAAGTAGAATTTATTTATAACATGATTTAAATGATTTAGTATTTGTAAATGTTGTATGTCTTTCAAATTTATGCCTTTCTTAGTTGACTCATATATTTATTAATAATATGTTGAAAGGATGTAGACAACATGGTATTGAGTTGAGGTTGGTGGCATTGATGGAAGGATTTATGGTCATTTGAGGTTATCTCAAAGGCATGGTTGGATTTCACAACCTATCTCTTCATGTAATGGAGATATGTGCACCCCAACCAAAGTGGCTACCTAATTATATGTTTTCGATGTTGTGTAGAAATTATCACATTTAATTTGTTGTATTATGATTTCATGTTCTATACAAAGTTTTAGGTTGAAATAGACATTGCATTTTTTAACCTACATAAGTTTAGTTCATAATTTCTATTCATTTTTTAGTTGATTCATATGTTCATAATGTGTTGAAATGATATAGACAATGTGGTATTGATTTGAGGTTGGTGGCATTGATAAGAGGAGTTATTGCCATTCGAGGTTATTTCAAAGGCATGGTTGGATTTCATAATCTTTCTCTTCATGTAATGGAGCTATGTGTACCCCAACTAAAGTGATTGCATAATTGTATGTTTCTATAGGTTTATGTAAAAATTATTGCATTTGATTTATTGTGTTACAATTTCATTTTTTATAGAGACTTGTAGGTTGAAATACACATTGTGTTTGCAACCAACACATGTTTTGTTCATGATTTCAAAGATTTATTTCAAATGTATGCCTCACATAGTTGAATCATATATTGATTGATATTAAGTTGAGAATATATAGTCAATGTCATATAGAGTTAAGGTTGGTGGCATTGATGAAACAAGTCATTGTCATTAGAGGTTATCTCAAAGGTATGGCTGGATTTCACAACATTTCTCTTCTTGTAATGGAGCTATGTGCACCCCAAGTAAAGTAGCTTCCTAATTTTATGTTTTTAGTGTTGTGTAGAAATTATTTAATTTCATTTGTTGTGTTAAGATTTCATTTTGTATAGAAAGTTGCATGTTGAAATACACATTGTGTTTCTCAAACTACATGGGTTTAGTTCCATTTTCTTAAGATGTCTTCCAAATTTATACCTTTCTTAGTTTTTTATTATTTTATAAATGTTTGATTTGGTTTTATTCATAGTAATGGATAGAGTGAGAAATAAATATGCGAATAAAATGTTTGTTATATTATTCAGTCGAAGCAACAAGTATATAAAACAGGGATGTAACTGTATCTACATAACTGAATCAATGCAATTGGGAAACTGACTGATACAATTGAGAAACTTGTTGTCAATCAAAGTATGCACCCAAATGCTAAGCTATTAACTTAGCTACCCGTTGACACATGGGAACACTCCTAGGCATGTGGGTTGACTAAAACTTGGAGTGAACCTCCAGAGTGAGTTGGTTCTCTTAGTAACTTCACCTAATCTAAATGACTTTCTGAGGAAAAAGGATAGAAGGTTGACTGAAAATGAAAATCTAAACTCTAACAGGTGATATTTATCCAGAATGTGAGGCCCATTCATTTATGATTACTGATTTACTCTATTAGACATGTTATGGTTTCTATGTGTGGACATTGGACTTATTATTATTGGGTTACCTAGACACTAGACTATGGATTTTGGATTATGATGTTTGGATAGGCTATAGTAGACATTTTTCATTGATCATATTAGCTATTTACTTGTATTTGGTGATGGTAACCTAATCATGAGATAGCTTTATCATAGTTAAATTTATATGATGGAGATATGTTTTGATTGATCATATATGTTGTTTAATCACGTGTTATCATTATGCTATTAGATGAGTTGAGATGAATTGAAATTGAATATATGTGTTGATAGATCATTTTGATGAATATGTGATGACATAGGAGATATTGTGAAATAGTGATTGCAATTTTATTGATATGTAATTGACATTCATGTGGTTTTTAAGTATCATTAGAGTGGATATGTTGCATTTAATATGATTATAGTGGGAATTTATTTTAATTTGCTTCGGCTATATATATGTGTATTCGATAAATTGACGTGTGCAATTGAGATCTGCAGGTACCCTTCCATGACCAATGGAAATTCAGAGGTCAACTACAAATCTTGAATTCTCTGTTATGCCTGACAATAGTCTTCTGTAAATGTGTAATGTATAATGTGATTTAATTATTGAGATTATGACTTTAAAAATTTTGTGTAAATGTGAATTGGCATGGTTGGTGAGTTGGTTGCTTGTGTGTCTTATTTTGAATTTAAAATTTGGGGACACTTTTGAGGAGGCTTGAGAGGTCTTTTCATGAGTATTTTATTCATTTTAAGTCCCTAGGTCATTTACCTTGGGGTTGGGAGTCTTTTGGGCTTTGAAATGTTGGGATTTGGGTGATTTAGACCACTCCCAAATGCCTTGGGAAAAAAGTGGCGTGAGTAAGTTTTGGGAAGTGATATGGTGGACTTGTCACCATCTCCTTCCAATCTCCTAGGTTTGGGGATGAGGATTTGACCAAGTACCATCTCATCCCAAGGCTCCACACATGTGGGAGCCAACTTTGGAAGAAATCTAGAGAAGAGTGTGCAAGTACACTCCTCTCCCCTAGGCCTCACACATGTGTGAGAGACATGAGGAGTCAAATCACTCCTTGGGGTGTGAGGATTAGTGGAAAGGGATGAGGTGGATTCCATGTGGCACCTTCTCATTTGGAGAGGATGTGTGACATGTCATCCATTACTTATACCCTCTTTGCACAAAGGGAGAAAACACTTGGCAAATCAATTTCACTTTTGAAGTTGAGAATCTGAGTGTGAGAGATTGGGAGATTGAAGAAGAAGGCTAGTGGAGCTCTTGGGGGGACTTCAATAAATTTGTGCTTCACCAACCTTTGGGAAAATATTTTGTGAGGTAGGCTTCTTTCTTTCTAGATTAATGTGTGTTCTTGAATGTAAATAGAAAATGGAAAAATGAGAGCATGTGTGTATTGTCTTTTATTCTTCATTTTCTCTATTGTTGTTTGATGGCTTGTAGAGTGTTGTTGGGTTGGGTATAATGTGTTGGGTTGGCTCCCAAATTGGTTGTGAGCAACCCATGTGAGGGGTTGAGGGAGGTAAGAATCCTCCTTGGGGAAAAATTCACTCTCTTGAGAGAGAGATTTGGCAAGAGTGCCATATTTTCTTTTTGTGTGGAATGAGTGCCATTTGGTATGGAGTATTGGATTTTTGGTGATACAATGTTATGAAGGTTTTTAGAGGTTGTGAAGAATGTTGAAGAGGCACATATGTGATTTATTTGGTGTATTGGTTTCCATTTTCCCCAAGGTAGAGTTTTCTACTCTACTTCCCCTATTTTGGATTCCTTATTGGATCCTTTGTGTTGTGCAAGCCATGCTTTGGATGTTGTAGTTCTTTTCTGAATAATAAATGGTGCATTTGTGTTTGTGTGTGTATCCCTGGGTTTCATAGTTGGCCTCCTAGCTCGGGGGTGGCTTGTGAGCAAGGCTATGGTTTGGAGGTGAGCACCTCCATTTGGTCTTTGAAGAATTCTTGTTTTTGCAGGTTTTGATGACTTAGCATAATAGAGGAGAAGAGTTCCATAATGTGGGGTTTGATACCCTATTCAAGAAGAACCATCCTTGTAAAGAGTCTTGGTTGTGTTGAGAATTTTGAGTTGAGTTTGTATCTTATGGTTAAAATTTTTATTGTAACTTGTAAAGGAAAGAATGTGTGTAAAAATGGAGTGTATTGTATTTCTAAAATAAAGGAAGAACTTGTTGTAAGTGGAAGTTATAGTTGTTATTGTTAGATGCATTATTCAGTTAAACAGATATTGTGTATTAACTAATGTAATAATAGTTACTTTCAGATTTAGATCTTAAAGATTTTAACTCTACTCATTGCTTAGTTGTGAAATGGTGTTATATTGTAAATTGTAGTTGATGTTCTAATGCTATTTTGAAAGAAATAAATATATATGTGTGTGTAGTTGTTTTTTCTATTTAGCATTTTAATAAAATTTAAGTGGATAATGCAACTAAAAATATATTTAGCACTCACACCTGCAATAGTAGGACATACAAGGGATCTAAAAGAAAGTATCACAACGATAACATCAACTACCATTGCAAAATGAGACAAAAAATCAAGATAGGAATGCTCTTCTATTTCTATTAAACTGAAAGGAGTATAAAAAATGAGAATTTGAGTACAAAAAGTGTTTACAAACCCTCTGCAAGTGAACAAGAGAGAAGAAACAATAATCTGAACTAAGAAAAAACTAAGTTTTTTTGTAATATATGCCTCCAATTATTCCCAAGGAAAAGCTAAAAAAAACTCCTCAAAATAGCCATCCTGATCCATTTTTGAGCTCCAAGAAAAAGCCACCAAAAAAGTCACCAAATTGCCTCCAAACCAAAAAAAAAAGCTACCAAAATGCCATCAAAAGTAGTCCCACCAAAATCTCCTCAAAATCAGGCTTTATCTGATCAATAAAAGCTCCAATTTGCCCAGTTTTCCTCAAGTTTGCCTAGAAGAAAGCAAATCTAAAAGATATGATTTAGCCTAGATTTACTTTGCTTTAAACTGCATTAAAATAACAATTATTAAAGCAATTTATAAAAGCATTACTTTAATAATGTTTTACAATAGATCTTGTAGTTTACCTCTTGATTTGGCTCGATTTGATTTTATTGCAAAAATACAAGGCTTAAATGAATCTTTGCCAAGTATAATACATTCTATATGGGCATTTGATTTTCTATAAAAAATCATAAAAAGTTCCAAGGCATATTGAAAGGTTTGAAAAAATATAAAAGACTTAAGGTTTGTCTTCCATTTGGTTTGCAAAAATTCTTAAGTTATAGTTGTCATGTTATGGACTTACCTTCAAATGGCAAAGGGGCCATCGAGATATTAAGGTAACCTTGGCATTGAACATGTCTATAGGGACATAATACCGTAAGTATTAGCCAAAGCTTTGAAAATAAATTGAATGTGATAAAAATCACCATCGAACTAGGGCTTCAATGAAAACCCTAACACAGAACCATTCTATGCCCTATCTTTTTGAGCTCATTTTGCACTTTGCATTTTTTGAAGAGATGGCTCTGCTGCTCAGCCTCCATGGGGTTAGGGTTTGGGTCGAAATCCTCCATCTCTCTATTGTTCATAAAGGATTTTCATGCATTTTTCTACAGAAAAATGGAAGGTAGGTGGTCTCAGTCACATATGTGATATCACTTCTCCATTTTCTGAGGTATACTGGCCTTAAATGGCCGTGGCTAAGCTTGTATTTCCTTGATGCATTTTGTCTTGTTTCATTGTTATTACTTCCCTGTGTATTGGAACCACCATGAGAGGCTGGTTTGATCTCTTCTCTGTGGTTTCGACATATGCTCCTATAGAAAATGAAAGGTAATTTTATTTTATCTTGGACATTTCTTCATTTATTGTATCTTTTCTTGTGTATTATGCCCATTAGAGGCTGCAGCCATATACTTTCTATTTCTCTTATTTCTGAGTATTCTTTTCCTTACATGAACTCGAAACCCCTCCATTATTCTGCATTTGAGATTTTGTACAAAAACCCCATGTGGGTTTTAACCTACTGTGAGAAAAAGACTTACTTTGGCCGCGAATTTTGAGATCACAAATTGGTTTTTTCCCATTTTCTATATGTAGAAGATAATGAAGTTATATTGTTCTTTCATTTTTGAAAATGCAAAATACAAACCTCTCTCTGATATTATGCAGGGTCGCGGCTTCATATGTCTGATTCTCCATCATTTCTAAACTTTACCATACCCTCATGAGCTCAAAACTCTCTATTTTCTCTATATCTACTTTTCTCCATGCAATATGATAAGGGTTTTGACATTTTGTAAAGATAACTGCATTTTTTGGCTGCGGCCTAAGAACCCACAATATATATATGATATTACCTATATCCTTCTTGTCTGTGTGAAGAGAACTCAACCCACTTTGTTTTGAGTAAAAACTAATAGGTTCGAGCATGAGCCACAACAAAATAATGTAATTCCTATGAAGCATGACTACAGTCTCTCATTCTGAATATTATTTGTGTATGGACAATGTCTTAAGCTATGGCTCTATTTATCCTGCTTACCAGATTTTATACATACTGCCACTTTCATATTTCTAAAATGGAGATCTCTTGATATTCTGAAGCAAAGTCTTCACTCTCTGATTACCATTGACAACAATTGCATACATTATTGATCATTGTGGCACTTTCATTTATCTTCTTTGTATTCACTTGGTATGATCACATTCAATCTATGACATGGCATATTTACTTGTAGTCTAGTTCACTGTGTTATATCAAATGTATTCATATACATACCATATTTAATGATAATGGCTCATCCATTTCACTACCTGAGGCAATATGTTTCTTGAGAAAATCTTCATGTGCTACCTCCTGTAGCTACATCTATAACTTATGATCTTTCTTGGTTGTTTCATGCATTTAAACAATAACTTCAAACTTCATTAACAACAAAATGAAAAATACCTGTTTCATTGTTGTTAAACTGTTTTCTTGATAGCTACACCTTTATTTCTCTATTCAATTATATTGTATCTTTTCAAGATTCAGGAGTATGCTTGATGTGGCATGAGCTACCCTTTCATTTGATTCATGGTGTTACATCATATCTTGAGGATGATTGTCTTTTATTTGTCCTTGTACTCCATGGCTCCATGTTTTATACTGCAGAGGCATCTAGTGACTGATTTTTATTCTTTATGGTTGTTCTAATGACAATCTTTACAATTCATTCACAACCAAAAGTTATAATTGACTATTCCATTATTGTCCAACTATTGATACATAATGCATCTTTGACTATCTCAATGTCTATGACATGTGGCAGTTTGCCCTATGAGAGTTATAACTACCTAGCATACTCCCTTTACTGCTATCACTTATGGCTATCACAGTCAACTGGAACCTTTGAGACTATATTTGTTATTATGAATGAGAGATTGATCCCTATGAATAGTGTGTTGTTTGCTTTTCCTATTATGTAAACATTTTGTCATTGCCTTCACTTCCTCATATGTAAAGCTACATAACGAAACTAGAATATTCTTAAATATCTTGAATGCATACAAATGATAATGAGATAGACAATGAATGAAATAACACAATAGCATAATGTTGATAATTCCTTACTCAGTTCCACACACTATTGATCTATCTTGGATGAGTTCACTTCTCATATATGGTTGTTATTTCATCACTTGAACTGATGATCATGGATGGGTAGTGAACTTGAAGTTCATGTACTCAATTGATGTGACACTCCTTCAGCTAAATATATTCTATTTGCATTAAGAACATGAATTCCTACTCCAATCCCCTCTTGAAGATTCAGGGGTAGCATGCTCTGCTCAACCCTTGTGGGAGACCACTGTGCACCACATGCTGAAATGTCTTCAAACTAGCAACATAACTTCTTTTATACCTGCACAGGAAACAAACATGTTAGTTTAAAAACAATGAAGCTCAATGATGTTTCATTTCCTCAGTCTCTCTTACATATGGATGATTTGATCATCTGACTCGGTGTATCACAAAGAATGTATTATGTCTCTGTTTGATGAAGTACTTAGGATAAATCATATCTCGAGCTCTAATATATCTTTCTCCATCACTATAGGTTCATTCAAAGGTCGGGAGCAAAGAGGAGTTAGCTGTAATGAGGGTCAATTCAAGACTTCAACAGGCAATGATAGATATGCCTTATCTTATCTGCTTCATTACTTTAGTTGCCCTCAGATGCATAGTATATTCTTTCTGATGTATTGGTTTAGCTACTCCCACAACTTGTGTGGGACATTTGATCTTTCTTGCTCTCATTCAATGCAATACTTGTTCAGTTTGAGTATATCTCATTTGTCAAATGAATCAACATTGTAATGTGAAATGAAATAACTCCTATCACTGATGAAAACTCTACAAAGCAATGAATGATGAACTAAATTTCTATTTTCTATTATAACAATGATAAAACTAAACCCTCTTCTTTTCAAACACCTTAAACTATGCAAAAACAACATAGTAGAAAAAGTTAAAAATCTTTCATCTTAAAATGGAATAAATGTTTTAGCTCTGCCAATTTGAGCTATAGGTGAAAAATTGGTAACATTTTTGGCGACTTCTACAAAATACTTGTCTGCTAAGCATCATGACCAGCTACCTTAACTGTCCATTAGGCATGAAGTCAAACTCTACTCCTCTTAAAGTAAAAAAATAATGAAACCCAGCTACAAACTACTCCAAACAGCAGCAAAAAACCAAACTAAACCAAACTGAAAGCAAACTACAAGGCCCTAGTGGCCAGGAAAACATGTGCAACAACACTCAGGGAAAAAAAGTAACTAAAAGGAAATGTGCATACAACACTTATTAACAGCAACACTAATCTACTATGGTACAAAAGTAGAACTTATCTTCAGAGGCAATGTTTGAGGTGGATCCCATTAACTGGGATAGGCAGCACCTCTCCATTTAAATTTGAAAGCTGAAATGCATTGTGTTCCTTGCACTCTGTAATTACATAAGGTCCATGCCAAATTGCATCAAACTTGGAATTTTTTCCAGGTCTGCTTCTTAGGTCATTCCATTTGAACACTAAATCACCAATAATGAAATCTCTTGGCCTAGCCCTCTTATCAAAAGTGCTCTTCATTTGAGCTTGATCAATTTCAAGCTTTCTCAAGGCTTCTTTTCTAATTTCTTCTAATTCCATCAATTGTGCTAGCCTTACTTCTAAAGGTTTCTCCTCTAACAGCTCAAGTTCTTTGATGAAAGTCAAAGTTGGTAACCCAATTGAAATGGGTAACTTAGCCTCCTTGCCGTAAGTGAGCACATAGGGAGAGTAACTAGTGGCTCTCTTAGGAGTTATCCTATCAGCCTAAAGGGCTAACTTCAGTTTTTCGTGCCATGTCCCCTAGTTGTCTTCAATGGTCTTCTTAATGATCTTAATCAAGTTCTTATTGGTGGATTTTGCTTGTCCATTACCCTATGGGTAATAGTTAGATGATGTATTCAAAATGATGTTATTCTTTATAGACCAATCAGAAATCCTTAAACCAATAAAAGCTAAACCATTGTCAGAAATGATTGAATCTAGAGTACCAAATTTGGATACTAAATCTTGATAAAAGTTTAAAATAGCAGATTCATTTGCGTCTTTCAAAGAAACAACCTCAGTCCACTTAGTGAAATAGTTTGTAGTAGTTAGAATCCATTTGTGGCGTGCACTTGAAGGTAGGTTGATGGGTCCAATAAAGTCAAGAGCCCATTTAGCGAATGGCTATTCTACTTGAATAGGGTGTAGAGGCAAGGCTGCAAGTCTTTGCTTACCTGCAAACAATGAGCACTTTTCACATCTATTGACCTAAGTAAATGCATCCTCGAATAGATCTAGCCAGTAATAACCATCCCTCATAATTTTTAGGGCTATTGTCCTTCCTACAAAATGGCCTCCTGAAGGCCCATTGTGAAACTCCTCTAGCAGTTTGTCAACTTGATCAAGCTCAATGCATCTTAGTAGAACACCATGAAAATCCTTCCTATACAAAAAACCATTAATAATAGCATAGGGAATAGCTTGCAGCCTATAGTACCTTCTCTTTGCCCTGTCTAAACCTTCAAGGAATTCACCAGTCTACAAATAATATATCATATGTTGCACCCAGCTCATAGTAGGAGTTGAACCAGTAGCTTGTTATTCATTTTTTAATATTGTTTCAACATCTTCCTCTTTCCATTGGTTGTCTTCTCCATTTGCAGCAAGCTAAACATTCGCACAACCCCTTGCCCCTGACAAGCTTAGTAACCTTGATATTGACATCAAATTCTATCACCTTAGTCACCCAACCAGCCCTTTTGTCATTTATCTCTCTATTAAGTAAGAAATTCTTAACAGTTGGGTGGGCAACCAACAACTAAATTCTATTGTTAGATAGCATATGTCTTAACTTTTTAAGACTTCTAACAATAGCAAATACATGTTTCTCGACAAAGGAGTACTTTACCTCATAGTCATGCAATACTTGGCTGAAAAATTCCACATGCTACTCTAAACCTTCATCATTCTGCTGACACATCATAGCTGAAACAATATCGACACCTCCAAAAGAATATAAAATGAAATATTTTTCATAGTTAGGATTAATGAGGGTTGGGGCAGCTGCGAGAGCTTCTTTGATCTGCTCAAAGCTTCTCTTACCTTCATTAGTCCAACTAAAAGGCACATTCTTCTTAAGCATGGTTGTGAGAGGCTGTAATAAAGATGCAATATTGGGAATAAACCTTCTCATGAAGTTAATCAACCAAGAAAGATTTGTAAGCCTTTCTTGTGTGCAAGCAGTGATAAATCAAGAATTGCAGAAACTCTTTTTGGGTCAATCGAAATACCATGTTTTGAGACAATGTGTCCCAAGAGTTTACCTTCATTGACAAAAAATATGCATTTCTTTGGGTTAAGAGATATCCCAAACTCTCTGCATCTCTAAAAATCTGCCTTAGATGGTCAAAATGTTCATTAGCATCTTTTGAAAAAATTCTTATATCATCTAAATATACCAAAACAATCTTATTCATGAGGCGATGAAAGGCCATGTCCATTGCCCTTTGAAATGTTACCCTTGCATTAGACAAACCAAAGGGCATTTTACTATATGCCATGGTACCCCACTTGGTTGTAAATGCAGTTTTATATTGGTCCTCTTCCTTTACTAAAATCTGGTTATAGCCTAAATATCCATCCAACAAAGAAAATATGTCAGAACCAAAAACTTTATTCAGATCATGGAAATCAGCACAAATATGAATCTCTCTGTTCTTCTTTCTAACTAGTACCAATTTAGAAACCCAAGTTGTATGCTTAATTGGGAATATTATACTGCTTTCAATTAACTTATTCAACTCAGCTTTCATTAGATGCTCAAGTTTTGGGTTATGAGGCCTTTGCTTCTGCCTAACAGGCTTGGCATTGGGCTCTAACTCAATGGTATGTTGGGCTAAAATAGGATCAAATCCTCTTAAATATTTATATTCCCAAGAAAAAACATCACTAAACTCTTGACATAATTGAATGAAAAATTGTTGTTGTACTTCAGTGCATACCCTTCCAAGCTTGAGAAGCTTAACTTTGAATATCTCGATTGCTTCATAATGTTCTTGTTTAATAGTCATGTTGCACTTGCCCTTTCTAACTTGGTCATCTGAATTAAACACAAATTCCACTGTCACCAATCCCTTGGGCAGCTTGTTAGACTTCAACTGCACCATCTGATTACCATATTGCTGCTGGTACTTTTGCTAACTTTCAGCTACTAACTCAGCTTCTACAATAAAAAAGCTCACAATCTGCTCGTCACTATCAAAAACTTACCAGCTTACATTATTATCTAGTACAGATGGTCTTACAACCATTTTTATGTACTGTTGTGCCTCTATATTATGAATATCAGTCAGAATGTCAAATTGAGATCCTATGGTAGCAAGCCTATCTGCATGTTTATTTTTATTTCTAGGGATAGAAAGAAGATTTAAAGCATCAAAATCCACTATTAGATCCCATACCTGATGCTTATACTTCTTGAGAAAATCATTTTTGGTAACATTCAAATTGAACTAACTTAATTTAATATTAACTCAGAATCACCATAAACTTGTAAGCACTTGATACCTTTCTTTCTGGCCCATTCTAGGTCATGGATAAGTGCCTCATATTCGGCCACATTGTGCAGCTGAAAGCAAACCTTAATGCTGAATAGTACTTATCTCCATCAGGTGAAACTAACATGGCTCCTCCACTGGCACCTATTTTGCTTCTCAAGCCATCAAAGTACATCTTCCAAAGCTGACTCTCTTATTATTTAGGCTGACTTTAGTCTTTAACCAGATTTGGAATCACTACATTAGACTCATGAATCATATAGATGCCTAATCCTACCTCATCAGTGTGACAGAAAGGGTCATCTTCATGATCCTTGGCTGCCCACTCATCTAGATTTACATCCTCTATAGGTGTGCTAGGGTCTAGGGTCATGGATTGATCCTCCTACCCATGGGTGATGTAGAGGTTAACATTTATAGGGCTAGGGACATATGGCTCAATATGATCCTTGGCTAGAGGTTAGGATTGTATGGTTACTTTAGTACCATATCTTGTTCTGAAAAATAGATGGAACCAATCAGTAGATAAAAACCCACCCAACTTGGTAGTAAACTCCCTAGAAAGGCATATGGAAAAATGAGGTGGTAGGTCAATAACATGAATATCTTGATGGATTGGAAAATTGGGATATACATGCAAGGTAGGAGGTAGATTTTTTATTATTCCAAGAGTATTAGCAGTAGATCCATCTAGTTGAACCACTCCGTTTGAAAGGGGCTCATAAACTAATCCCAATGTATCAACTAGACTCTTGGGCATTACAGAACTGCTTGCCCCATAATCTATCATGCAATTATGAAGGAGCTTATCCCCAATGATTGAACTCAGATAAAAAGGAGGAGGATTTACCTCTTGAGTTTGTTACTGCTCATTATTAATTTATGGGTCGTTGGCAAGTACAACTTTGGCTTTTTCTTGGTTAGTACCATCAGAAATAGAAAGCTCAGCTAAAGCTTCTTGTAGCAGATTCTTTTGACCAGGAATATACAATGC
Organism: Cunninghamia lanceolata; assembly: GCA_027924645.1. Taxonomy (NCBI): domain Eukaryota; kingdom Viridiplantae; phylum Streptophyta; class Pinopsida; order Cupressales; family Cupressaceae; genus Cunninghamia; species Cunninghamia lanceolata. The sequence goes on along the minus strand of BSBN01001014.1, from coordinate 1,153,867 downwards.
ATCCATCTCAGACATGATAATTGTAGCCTTCTTAAGGTATTCTACAACATTGAATGAAACATGACTCACCTTTTGTTGTCCTTTTGCTGTCCTTTAGCAGCAATAGCATCATTTTGCATTTGTAAAGGTTGTGTTTGCACTTTAGGCTGATCTCTCCCAGGTACAGCTTGACCTCTTTACATAATCTGCATCTTTTGTTGTGCTGTGGGGACAACTTGTGATGAAGAAGCTTGAGATTTATCTTTAGCAGGCTGCTATTGTACATTTCCAGCTTGTTGATCTAAATCAATAGCTCTCTTCTTTGATATTGTGTTGGATAAAACTAATACATTTAATTGATTTTGGCCTTGGGGATAACTTACATCACAAAATTTAGTGCCTTGCCAATTCATTAAGGCCACATCAGGGTTATCTTGCTGAGCTAAATTCTCATTCACGACACCTTTTGAACCATAAGAGCCTGATTCCTCATACCATTTGTACATGCATCTTGGTTATGAAGTTGGTGACATGGATAACACCAGTCACAGTCCTGTGCCATATTATTCTGAGTAGGCACGAGTTCTTTTTAAGAGCTGATAGTATTAGGATTATAGGACTGGAAAGGTCTAGGATTGAAATTTCTCTTTTGGCCTTGAGAATCAACTTGAAAAGGTGGCCTATTTTGCTAGTGAGGCTGAAACAAGGCTTAATAGGGCTTATGCTCTTAGCCAACCTATTTCTTAATATTTACTAATTCATTCCCAAAGGTTTTCAATATGTTCTTGATCTCTTGAAACTCTTGGACTTGGCCTGGAACAACAATTTCTTGAGCTGCAGCTTGATATCCTATTGCTGGAACCAGAGGGACAACAGCTAAAGGAGGTACATCCATGGGTACAAGTGATTGGATTCTGGAAAAAATGGGCAAAGGTGGCCTTGGGGCTATTTTTCCTGCTTGAATAAGGCAATTTTCTACTCTAATAGTTATCTCAAAAGCATTAGGAAGAGTAAACCCTCCCATCTAGACTGTATCATTACAGAGATTTCACTATTTAAGGCCTTAAGGAAGAATAAGAATGCATGTTGTGGAGTAGGCTTTACCATTGCGAGAATCCTATCCCAAGTCCTTTGGAAGTGGTAGTTAAAATCTGTCATGTGCTCATGAGGAGCCCTCTTGATGGTACTCAACTGTTCAAGCAATGACAAATGATCAAACTTGTCCTGAAAATGTTGATGTAGACCATCTCCTAGATCATCCCATGACGTGATTGAGCCTGCTGTGAGTCCTCTAAACCACTACAAAGCTTTCCCTTTTAGTGATGCAGTCAAAAGCCTTAGTGCCACATTTTCCTTGGTGATATTATGCATAGAGCACAACGTTGCTACATCTTGGATATGCTCAATAGGAGTGGTATGATCCTCTCTAGTAAAAAACCATAGGCTTTTGAGGGTTACAATTGGAATGTCATCATGCTGAGCAATATTTAATGGGCTGCCCCCATTAAAAGGTGCAAATACAAAATTTCTAGGAATCATTGGTATTTGTACTATTAGTACAGGACATGTGCTTCTCTATACTAGAGTTGGAAGACTGAGTCTCAGAGGTGTAGATCTTGACCTCCTCGATGAATCCAAAATTCTACTTGCTGTCCTACCCCTCCTTCTTGGTAGAGATAATTGCAAATAATCAAATAGTGTAGGACTAGATCTAGTTTGTATTCTTTTCATAAGCTAGTTGCACTAGATTTGCATACAAAAAACCAGAAAAAGGAGTCGTCATGTATATCTTGAAGCCTCCAAAGGCTAGAAACACCGTTGTATATACCAGAACAACAGTTTTAAAACATGAAAAACTTCTCCGAAAGTAAATTCCAGAGTCCCACTGGGCGTGCCAAAACTATTTTCAATCAAAGTATGCACCCAAATGCTAAGCTATTAACTTAGCTATATATTGACACATGGGAACACTCCTAGGCCTATGGATTGCCTAAAACTTGGAGTGAACCTCCAAAGTGAGCTGGTTCTCTTAGTAACTTCACCTAATCTAAATAACTTTCTGGGGAAAAAGCATAGAAGGTTGACTAAAAATGAAAATCTAAACTCTAACAAGTGATATTTATCTAGAACTTTACTTATTTTGATGCTTTTAATCACAATTAATTTCTTAGGACAATGACTTTCACAATCTCACATGTGCATACAACACAAAAATGATTTGCATGAAGGCTTGAAATCAAACACAAGATGCAACCTATATTATATGGACTTTTGCACTCACACCTGTAATAGTAGGACATACAAATGATCTAAAAGAAAGTATCACAATGATAACATCAACTACCACTGCAAAATGAGACAAAAAATCAAGATAGGAATGTTCTGTTGTTTCTATTAAACTGAAAGGAGTATAAAAAATAAGAATCTAAGTACAAAAAGTGTTTACAAGCTCTCTACAGGTGAACAAGAGAGAAGAAACAATAATCTAAACTGAGAAAAAACTAAGTTTTTCTCCAATATATGCCTCCAATTTTTCCCAAGGAAAAGCTAAAAAAAACTCCTCAAAATAGCCATCTTGATCCATTTTTGAGCTCCAAGAAAAAAGCCACCAAAAAAGTCACCAAGCTGCCTCCAAACTAAAGAAAAAAGATGCCAAAATGCCATCTAAAGTAGTCCCACCAAAATCTCCTCAAAATTAGGCTTTACCTAATCAATAAAAACTCCAATTTGCCCAGTTTTCCTAAATTTCACCTAGAAGAAAGCAAATCTAAAAGATATGATTTTGTCTAGATTTACTTTTCTTTAAGCTGCATAAAAAGAACAATTACTAAAGCAATTTATAAAAGCATTGCTTTAATAATGTTTTACAATAGATCTTGCAGTTTACCTCCTGGTTTGGCTCGATTTGATTATATTGCAAAAATACAAAGCTTAAATGAATCTTTGCCAAGTATAATACATTCTATATGGGCATTTGATTTTCTATAAAAATCATAAAAAATTCCAAGGCATATTTAAAGGTTTGAAAAAATATAAAAGACCTTAAGGTTTGTCCTCCATTTGGTTTGCAAAAATTCTTAAGGCATAGTTGTCATGTTATGGACTTACCTTCAAATGACAAAGGGGCCACTGAGATCTTAAGGTAACCTTGGCATCGAACATGTCTAAAGGGACATAATACCCTAAGGGTATTAGCCAAAGCTTTGAAAATAAATTCGATGTGATAAAAATCACCATCGAACTAGGGCTTCAATGAAAACCCTAACACAAAACCATTCTATGCCCTATCTCATTTTGCACTTTGCATTTTTTGAAGAGATGACTCTGCTGCTCAGCTACCATGGGGTTAGGGTTTGGGTTGAAATCTTCCATCTCTCTATTGTTCCTAAAGGATTTTCATGCTTTTTTCTACAGAAAAATGGAAGGTAAGTGGTCTTACTCACATATGTGATATCATTTCTCCATTTTCTAAGGTATACTGGCCTTAAATGGTTGTGGCTAAGATTGTATTTCTCTGATGCATTTTGTCTTGTTTCATTGTTATTACTTCCCTATGTCTTGGAGCCACCATGAGAGGCTGGGTCAATCTCTTCTCTATGGTTTCGACGTATGCTCCTACAGAAAATGAAAGGTAATTTTCTTTTATCTTGGACATTTCTTCATTTACTGTATCTTTTCTTGTGTATTCTGTCCATTAGAGGCTGCAACCATATACTTTCTAGTTCTCTTATTTCTGAGTGTTCTTTTGCTTACATGAACTCAAAACCTCTCCATTATTCTACATTTGAGATTTTGTACAAAAACCCCATGTGGGTTTTAACCTGCTGTAAGAAAAAGACTTACTTTGGCCGCGAATTTTGAGACCACAAACTGGTTTTTTCCCATTTTATATATGTAGAAGTTAATGAAGTTATATTGTTCTTTCATTTCTGAAAATGCAAAATACAAACCTCTCTCTGATATTATGCAGGGTCGCGGCTTCATATGTCTGATTCTCCATCATTTCTAAACTATACCAAACCCTCATGAGCTCAAAACTCTTTATTTTCTCTGTATCTACTTTTCTCCGTGCAATATGATAAGGGTTTTGACATTTTGTAAAGAAAACTGCATTCTTTGGTTGTGGCCTGAGAACTCATAATATATATATGATATTACCTATATTCTTCTTGTCTGTGTGAAGAGAACTCAACCCACTTTGTTTTGAGTAAAAAATAATAGGTTCGTGCATGAGCCACAACAAAATAATGCAATTCCTTTGAAACATGACTATAGTCTCTCATTCTAAATATTATTTGTGTATGGACAATGTTTTAAGGTATGACTCTATTTATCCTCCTTACCAGATTTTATACATACTGCCACTTTCATATTTCTAAAATGGAGATCTCTTGATATTTTGTAGCAAAGTCTTCACTCTCTGGTTACCATTGATGACAACTACATACATTATTGGTCATTGTGGCACTTTTGTTTATCTTCTTTGTATTCACTTGGTATGATCACATTCAATATGTGACATGGCATATTTACTTGAAGTTTAGTTCACTATGTTATATCAAATGTATTCATATACATACCATATTTAATGATAATGGCTCATTCATCTCACTAGCTGAGGCAATATGTTTCTTGATCAAATCTTCATGTGCTACCTCCTATAGCTACATCTGTAACTTATGATCTTTTTTGGTTGTTTCATGCATTTGAACAATAACTTCAAACTTCATTAACAACAAAATGAAAAATATGTGTTTCATTGTTGTTAAACTACTTTCTTAATAGCTGCACCTTTATTTCTCTATTCAATTATATTGTATCTTTTTAAGATTCAGGAGTATGCTTGATGTGGCATGAGTTGCCCTTTCATTTGATTCATGGTGTTACATCGTATCTTGAGGATGACTGTCATTCATTTGTACTTGTACTCCGTGGCTCCATCTTGTATACTATAGAGGCATCTCGTGACTTATTTTTATTCTTTATGACTATTCTAATAACAATCTTTACAATTCATTCACAACTAAAAGTGACAATTGACTATTCCATTGCTGTCCAACTGTTGATACATAATGCATCCTTGACTATCTCAATGTCTATGACATGTGGCAGTGTTCCCTATGAGAGTTATAATTGTCTGGCATACTCCCTTTAATGTTGCCACTTATGGCTATCACAGTCAACTAGAACCTTTGAGACTATATTTGTTATTATGAATGAGAGATTGCTCTATATGAATAGTGTACTCTTTGTTGTTCCTTTTTTGTAGACATTTTATCATTGCCTTCACTTCCTCATATGTAAGGCTGCATAATGAGACAAGAATATTCTTGAATGTCTTGAATGCATACAAATGATAATGAGATAGACAATGAATGAAATAACACAATAGCATAATGTTGATAATGCCTTACTCAGTTCCACACACTATTGATCTATCTTGAATGAGTTCACTACTCATATATGTTTGTTATTTCATCACTTGAACTGATGATCATGGATGGGCAGTGAACTTGAAGTTCATGCACTCACTTGATGTGACACTCCTTTAGCTAAATATATTCTATTTTCATTAAGAACATGAATTCCTGCTCCAATCCCTTCTTGAAGATTTAGGGGCAGCATGTTGGGCTCAACCCTTGTGGGAGCCCACTTTGCACCACATGCTGAAATGTCTTCAAAACAGCAACATAACTTCTATACCTACATAGGAAACAAACATGTTAGTTTAAAAATAGTGAAGCTCAATGATGTTTCATTTTCTTAGGCTCTCTTGCATATGGATGATTTGATCATCTGATTCAGTGTATCATAAAGAATGTATTATGTCTCTATTTGATGAAGTACATAGGATAAATCATATCTAGAGCTCTAACATATCTCTCTCCATCACTGCAGGTTCATTCAAAGGTCGGGAGCAAAGAGGAGTTAGCTGCAACGAGGATCAATTCAAGACTTCAATAGGCAATGATAGATATGCCATTTTTTTTTTAGCTTCATTACTTTAGTTTTCCTCAGATGCATAGTATACTATTTCTGATGAATTGGGTCAGCTACTCCCACAACTTGGGTGGGACATTTGATCTTTCTTGCTCTCATTCAATGCAATACTTGTTCAATTTGTGTATATCTCATTTGTCAAATGAATCAACATTGTAATGTGAAATAAAATGACTCCTATCACTGATGAAAACTCTACAAAGCATTGAATGATGAACTGAATTTCTCTCTTCTATTATAACAATGATAAAACTAAACCCTTTTCTTTTCAAACACCTTAAACTATGCAAAAACAACATAGCAGAAAATGTTAAAAATCTTTCATCTTAAAATGGAATAAATGTTTCAGCTCTGCCAATTTGAGTTGTACGTGAAAAATTGGTAACAAAACTGTAATAGCATAACAATGTAATATGCTAACATTCCCCCCTTATTCCATTGTTCTTACATAACAAATCACTAAGGTGACTTTATTTCTAATGAACACTTCCTCTTAAGGTGTACATTCCACAAAACATGTTGATTATACAAAACAGATACACATTCTTGAGAAGATTTTTTCTTTGAAGAAATAGATCTTTAATTTGGTGGAACTCCATCAAGCTACCTCTTAACCCTTGGAAAGGTGTAGTCAAGCCTAAATTCCTGAGTTCCCAAATTATCACTTCCTCAAACTCCCGAATCACAAATTCTTGAATTATTGGACATCAATCCATGTTGAGATCCGCAAGGCTCCATCAAGTTGTCTTGTGACCCTTGAAAGGGTATAATTCTCGATCATAGACTTTCAAACTATCTAGGCAACAATCCATATTGAGTTCAACACCAAATCCCTTTACATGTCTCTAAAAAAAAACTTCACAATATATGCATTCTTCAAATCCGTCAACATTAAAAATAAAACACGAGAAACATGGGCTTCTCATATAGTGCACCATATCTAAGTGAAAAGCTATCTTGAGATGATGAAAATATCCTCCAGCTTCTAATGCCACTAGCCTCTGATTGTGAAGGCTCAAAGCACAATATTACTTTCAAAATAATAACCATCAAAAGAATCATTTAGTGAGTCCCATCTGGTGGATCCTCATTATCTTAAACATAGGCTAAGTTAACTTCATTTGATCTCTCTTTGTCTTTTCCTTTAAGAACATCATTGGCTCAAATTCTACAAGACCAAGCTATCATGAAATGGTTAGGAAATGTCAACAATGCCAGTTCTATTCAGGAAAGAGAAGAAATGTCACCGTACCTCTTAGTCCGATCATGGTTGAAGAGCCATTTGCCCAATGGAGTCTATATTTCATAGGGATGATTAATCCAATCTCTAGTGTGGGCCACAAGTGGATCCTCATAGGGATGGATTATTTCACAAGATGGAGCAAAGTAGTGCCATAGAGAATGTTATTCTAAATTTTTTGGATAAAATTGTCACCAAGTTTGTTCCTCCTAACACAATCATATCTGATAATGCTAAGGCATTTCTTGGATTAAAGATTTCTAAGTTCACCTCAAGAAGAACGGTATTTACTTGAAGACATTTTCAAATTATTATCCACAAGGAAATTGTTTGATTGAATCAATGAATAAAAACTTGATTAGGCTAATTAAAAGAATGGGAACAGATCACTAGAGGAAATGACACAAGTATCTGAAGATAGCATTATGGACATACTAAATCACTCTGAAACAAATCATCAAGTCATCCCCATATGAACTGGAATATAGGAAAAGAGCCTCAAAGCCAATATCAATAGAAATTCTAACACTATAGCTTATCAAGCGACTTGATATTGAAGAAGATGGAGCAATGCAAGTTAGACTTGCAAAAATGTTAGATCTTCAAGAGAAAAAGGAATTACAATATGATGCAATGATCGATCGCCACTTGACGGTGAAATGATGGTTTGATCAAGGAACTTCAGAGCTAGGTTTCAAAGTGGGTGATTGTGTTCTGAAATGGGAAGAGAGAACTGCCAAACCAGGAAAACATACAAAGTTTGATTCCCTGTGGAGAGGCCCCTTCAAGATTGTTGCATAGAAATAGAGTAATGCATATGAGTTGAAAAGCACAACCACAGAGGTATCAAAGAACCCAATCTATGGGATTTTCTTGAAACATTTCAATTAATTAAGGTTGTGACATCTGTATATAGTTAGTGTAGATTGCATTTTTCATGAGTTTGTTATTTCCTACCTCTTTTCAAATAAGTGTTGACCACACAATATTTTAGTTTTCAATAAATTTGTGTTGAAGACACCACATGTCTATTCTTCATCAAGATTTTTGAATTTCCAGCATGGAGGGACAGCTCAACTACTAGACGTGATGGGGCATTAAATGATAAAACCTTCTCAAAGTCGTCATCATCATTAAAATCTTTGAAATCTCCAATGACAAGAGGTTAAAACATGTGAATTTAGGTTAGTTGTGAGAAGGTGCCAATGTCAAGTCAGGATCATAAATCCACACGAAGGGAGTGGCTATATAAATATCATTTCAGTGTTGAATGGTAATTAGAATAAATAAATAAAGATGGGAATTTTTGAGTAGTGAAGGAAAGCATTTTGTGTTTTGTGTCTGAATTGTTTCAAGTTTTCTTAAGAGATATTGTTGATTCAGGATAGAAAATGCTAGCACAAAATGGAATCGCTAAAATCATCTTCTGGAAGCGAGACTTCGAGGAAACCAAGTAGTAAATAAATTGTAGGATCTTCCTCTAGAGTTGATAAATAGCATGTCATATGCCTTAGATCGTGTGCAACCAAAGCCCAAATTACCAAATATCAAACATCTTAGGAAAGGTAAGTGTCATGATTCAAACTTGGTTTTTGATCTTGCAGATCACATTTATGAGCATGTATTATCAAAGAATCCCAAGAACTTAAGAGAAGAAGCACATGCACACATGCTGGAGAAGGTTAAGGAAGGAGAATCAGAGACCTTTGGGATAAGAATATGGACCTCTAGGTTGGCTCAGTTCATGGTCCCTCTGGTTCATCCATGTCCTAAATTGGTTGATGCTTGTGTACGGTGCTATGATCAAAGCACCAGGACAGTCACTAGGAGAAACATTAAAATAGTGATTGATGCACATGCTGTAAGGGATATGCTAAGGATTGAATATCATTCAGTAGCTGATTTCAGTAATCTTGAGAAGTTGCAGAAGATTTGGGAAACAAGGGAAAATCATCTTAGCTTCCTAAATGTAGAGCTTCGTTTGGAACAAGATAACACAGTGTTGCTAGACCTTCCTATTGCAATATCTAGTTTCACTCATGACATGCAAGATGCATGCTCCATGTTGGCCTTCATATTAGACCTTGATGATGGTATTAATGTGCATGACTTCCAGCTAGCTATTATTTCCATCTCAAGATGGTCAGCAAGAAGCAAGCCTACAAAATTGACTTCTCAAAAGTCATTACCGACGGGTTATCGTATCAATTAGCTCATTTTGGTCACCAATAATTTTTAAGGTATTCCTCCTTTAATTCCTACATTTAATGTTGTTTCATAATATGCAATGTTTTCAACCTTACATGCATCTAGTTATGACCGATGATTTGGTAGATGCACAAAGAATGGTTCTTGTTTTAGCATAAACGCCTCTAGTATTGGCCACGCCAATTATTATGAGTTTTCTTAATGTTTCATGGCTTCGTCTCATATTGACCTCAACCCAAACCATATAACCTTTAGAGTGAGTAATAAGCAAAGGATTATATTATACAACACTTGTGTACCCTGTGACTGGTTCTTTGGGGTTCATTACACAATGCTCAAAGTCCACAGTTTCAAAGAAGAGCCTTTTAGTCTACCCAAATTTTTTATTGATAGAATTGTTGCAATTGAACTGGCTTGCCAATTAGATGTGGTAGACTCTGAGTTTGGAGCTGGGAGGAAGAAGAAAGCCATATATGACATTCCCTTTTCCAAGGGTAGTTTCACAGTGATTAAGAAGCAAGAAGAACATCTGTTGATGTTGAAACTTGTGGACTTGGGTCTTGATCAGGTCAAGGATCAATGGGTATATCACCCAGATGGCTTTATGAAAAGGTGATTATCCCAGTCAAAGTCCCCAATCCCTTTCAAACATCAAGTTCACATGTTCTTTGAGGCTAGACGGTAACCTCTGATCGATTCTGATGATGCCTATATTAAATCAGATCAGATTCTAGCTGAATCTTGGCATCCATGGGAAGCATTCTATCAGCCTATAAGGGCTTATGATCCTTCTAGGTTGATTACTCATGGTCTCAGAGTAGCTCTCATGAAAGAGGAGTGGAGCATAGAAAAAATCAATGCCTATGGGAAATATAGACAAGAAATTTTTGAAATGGAAAGAAACTTTGGTGATGTTAGCACTGATGAAACCTCGCAGTGATTATGGAATGATGAGAATGAACCATCTGCCTCCCCTTATGATGTAAGTAAGATTTTTGGAGAAGAGGAAGGAGCAAGAAGAGTCAAAGAAAGAGCAAGAACCAACAAAGAAGAGGAGGAAGCTCAAATTATAGGAGGAATCTGAGGAGGAGGAAGAAGTATTTATCATTTCAGCATTGTTAGTGGGGCCAACATTTAGTGTCACAACAACATGAGGCACTCTGGTAAGTATTCCTATGCCCTCTTCTTCTTCTTAGTCTTCCCTTGATTCTCTGATGACACCCCTCACTTCTACAATTTCTCCATTGCTTGCCACATCACCCATGACTCCATCACTTGCTTTTTCTTCACCTATTGCCTCATAGTTGTCAGTTCCTCCCATCTTAAACTTTCCACCATTTTCCCCTTCTGTCTTAATAATGCAATCACCATTACCAACTGTTCTTGGTACTACCTCAGTATAACAAAAGGTAACCATTCCATATGGTTTAGCACAAGGTTTCCACTTCACTGATGGAGTGATTCAATCCTTGGCAAAGTTCCATCAACAAATTGAAACCACTCGGAAGGCATGGGAAGTTTTCCTGGAGAAACAGAGAAGAAAGGAAGGGAGAACCCCTATGGTTCCACGCATGCGGTCATTAAATGACCATTCACAGTGGTCGTTGATGATTACACATATGACCCCTATTGGTAATCATTTATGTTTAGGGTTTTAAGCCAGAGCCGTTGGTGGTGCTTGCATAAGCAATCAGGTTTTAAGCATTTAAATATGCAGGCCCCTTCCCAAGAATCAAAAAATTCCAACACTTTTGACCCCTGTAGTTGTAAAAAATGCAAAAACTCAGTTAAGGTGCAGGTGTTTTTGTATATACAAGGGTGTTTGTATATACATGTAGGCAAAATATGTATTGGTAGGTCAGAAAACTCTATCGCCCTTTGAAAAAATTAGTTAGATGCATTTCTGAATGCATAGCGGGCTTAGAATGTGTATATACAAAGGTGGAATCTTTCACAGATTCCTGAGAATATTCCCGCTTTGTATATCGGGTTGCATATTGATATGCATTGAAAAATATACAAGGGCACATATACATTTGCTATAGTGGTGAGGGGGAGATACATGTGGCAGGGCTCGCAGATATGCAAAGATCTTTGCATCTCCAACATACAAGCGGGAATATATTTTGCATATTCCAGGACATATCCCCTATTTGCATGCGAGGGTAAATGTATATATGGTGATATACATTGATAATGTATGAAGGCGGGGATACATGCGGTGGGGCCCGCCACTTGTATAATGTAATTGTATGTTTGAACATACAAGTGAAGAGATGCAACTGGGATGCGATGGAGGAATGAAATGCAATGAATAAATATTTGAGCTCCGGCTTGTATATAAGGTGCTTGTATATGCTTTTACATATACAAAGCAACAGGTGCAATGAAACATATACATTCCGGACCCGAAGGAAAAGTCAAAGTTGGCAGATAAAGCACTGGCGTCCACGGCATGTATATTGGATGCTTGTATGTGTGTCGATATACAAAGGTTAGGTACAAGCCGGATTTCAAAGCGACTTCAGCATGCTTCATGAAAATTTGAAATCTACGCCTTGTATATATAAGTTGATTGTATATGCGCATATACAAGGTGGACCCGATTGAAAATTCCAATTTGCTCTATGACAACTTGGGGTCTGCCTTGTATGTTCAGCAGTTGTGTGTATATGCATCCTGCATATACAAAGATTTAAAGAGCGATTGTATATGCATATGTTTTTGCATATACAAGGGTGAAAAGGCAAAATACAATGGGAAAAAGTCAGTGATAGAAGTGTGGAGTGCCTACGTGGCATGTTATCATTGGCTATTGGCTTTTCTACAGGATTTTGAGCCATGGATCTCAATGATGGGAGGGAGATTGACGGCCCTGTTTTGAATACTTGACGGAGGAAGGATTTCTGTGTGTCTGTGCCAGTTCGAGCAGGAAACTTCATAGCACGAACCATTACTGCATCCCATGGGTAGCTGAGGCAATAATGGCAGACTTGTAGAGGATGATCGATGGAGTTGACAGGTCAACCACCTGATTGATGAAGAAAATTCCTACGCGGCGGTGCAAATCCTGAGTTCACCTGCTACTTCCTCTTTGCCTCTCTACTGCATTTACTGTTTCTAAGCGCCATTTCTCATGCATTGTATCTAGTGGATTTTTTATTTGCCTTGTAATTAATTTTATTGAATTCACAATTTTGCTATAAAAGGTAGATTGTGTTTCTCATTTGTGGTTGTTGAAGACTTGGGCAATTTTGGGGGAAAAATAACAAAATACAAAGCATTTTCCTGGCTGTTGTATCTCTGTGGAGTTTATGTGTTGCATCTAAGTTGTATCTTGCACATATGTTCAATTTCAATGTTAATGTTATATGAAAAATGCTTCTTGCATGTGTTTTACTGTTTGTCTCCACTTGTTGTATGCATTTCTTCTTCTAAATTTGGTTGCTAAGGGTTTCTCAAATTCTAGAATACAGATTTATGTATTGCATGCCTAATCTCTAACTTCCATTCAAGGAGTGGATTAAATCATTTTAGGTTGAGTGTGGAGGAGATTGTATGTCAGCTGGGATATCCATAAGCAGAGATAGTTGAATACCCATTCTTGGGTGATGTTTGTAAGGCAAGCATTAATCTAACCCCTTGAAATTTGAATGCCAGTTGCAAGCCACTCTCATGTATACATCTATGTGACTCCTTGCCCTGAGATAGGCACCGGTTTGCCCTTGTGAAGTAGTTATGATCCAAAACCCCCCTATCTTGCATCCAAACATCAATTCAAATCATTCCATATTTCCAACCTGTTAGTTCTAGGAGTAGGATTAGGAACCCCTACATACTCTCATCCTCAACCAGACACATATGTCCAAGAATGTTGCTAACCTTGTGATTTGTCACACAAATCTTGGTCCTAAAATGAGAGTATTTTGCCTGTTATCACAAAGCTAAATCTTTTTGTCATTGGGTGAGTCAAATGTTACATGTTTAGCTATAGGGATACCCCCCTTGGTGTGACAGAACCATAAGTGAAGGGGAGGTAGCTCATGCAACCTCCCGTATCTATTGGCCGAGTCTGCCTGTGCATTGGAATTGGAAAACCCATATGCTAATTCAGAAATAATTACCAACAACCCCCACTATGATCAAACCACAACAATAGATGAGACTAGAGGATTACTCTATAAATGCAGTTGGTTTGAATCTAGCATAGGATGGGCCGCAAGACAAGGTTGAGCTCATGGAAGAGACACAAAAGTTTGTAACTATAGACTTCATCAAAATGAACTAGAAACTTGAGAATCAGGGGTTGGAGTTGTCATGAGTAAAAGGCATAGTGGATCAACTAAATGAAGAGGCAAAGGTGAAGGATGTGGAGATTTCCACACTAACTCTCAACCTGCAAGGAAGAGTGCCAAAGGAGGCATTCCAAGTAGAATAGGACAAGCAAACAAGATTACAATCAGAGTTGGATACTGCTAAAGCTTTAGTTGCTCGTCATTAAAATAAGAGAAGAGTGTGATAGAGAAGAGTCTCCATGACAAATGAGATGAGGTGACTCAACTGTACAAGGGTCTCTCAAATTGAAGGGATTAGAATAAGCAGCTCTATGATGAGATTCAGATAAAGGAGCAACATATTCTTTAGTTGAAGTAGGAGATCGCATAAAGGCCATCCACTTCTAGTGTATTGCTCATGGTTCAGGAGTTATATGTTTCACATTAGGGTTGCATAACTGAAGAAACATCAAAGCTCAAGCCTGTGCTGAAATTCATCTCCAATGCTTGGAGTCTCAGTGCAGAAGTAGGCACAGTAGTGGAGTAGACTCTCTCATCTGTTACCCCAAAGGTTGTTGAATCCCAATTGCTAGTGCAAAAGCTATACAATAACTTTGAGGAAATTCTTCAAGCAGTAGGGGTAGAAACAAAAGAACGACTATAGTAAAAGTTAATGAATTTCTAAGCTAGATTAAAGCTTCTGTCAAATGCAAGGCTCATATCAATGCCTTGAAGAAATTGGTAAAGGAAATGAAGGGACACATTGAACAACTAGTCCAGTTAGGACTCCCCTCTCCATTTCTTAATGATTCAATAGTTTTGACTGAGGAACAAATTAAAGCCCTATTAATTAATAGGCAAAGTGCTTAGACATCCTTTCAAACATTGACCCAAACACTGAGTATTGTGAAGGTGGAGATGGATCTGCAACCACTTGCTCAATCAAAGTTTCAAATAAAGGTTGCAATTTAGAGCTTGCAAAGTTTCTCCTACAAGGAGATCATTGATTTGGATAGATTTTTTGAGGCTCTAAAGAAGAAGGTTCAGCTATCTAATAGTGAGTGGGCCTTTCTATAGCTCGCTCTCTAGAAACTTTGAGGTAGATTCAGGATGTGTTCCCACAATTTTGTTGTTTCAAAGATTTTGAGTTCTTCTCTGTAGGTATAGATCCCTTGGTGAGTCACCAAGAATTATAGAGAAAAAGCCCTACATTTTGATGTATTCTTTTTTTTTCTAAGTTGATGGGTTAGAGTCATTTTTGGGAGCAAATACTAGTTCACATATTGAGGCACCAATAGAAACAATGGATAAAAGATAAACAGGAGCCCAAGGCGCTAGAAGAGTCTGTGACGGTTCCATCTTCCCATCAAAGTTTCCTGTGGAATAAATAAATGAAGGAAGCTCCATGTGTCACCAT
Source organism: Cunninghamia lanceolata (assembly GCA_027924645.1). Classification (NCBI taxonomy): domain Eukaryota; kingdom Viridiplantae; phylum Streptophyta; class Pinopsida; order Cupressales; family Cupressaceae; genus Cunninghamia; species Cunninghamia lanceolata. The sequence goes on along the minus strand of BSBN01001014.1, from coordinate 1,138,749 downwards.
GGTGCATCTTTTTGAGTTTTGATAGTCGCGGCCGAGTTTCTTTTGCATCTCTTCACATATTGAGATTTTTCATTCTTCTTTCATCAATATTGCATGTGAAAAACATATATTGTTGTTGTGAAATTTGTCATATAAGTTTAGGAACGTAGTTTTTGACTTTTATGGTGAAACCCTTGTTAATAAATTTGAGAAATCCAAACCAGTATTCATATGTTTGTTGTTAGAGTTTCTAAAAAACATCTTTCCTATTAGTTTTCCTTTCTCTCCTTTTTATACTTTCAGGTTAAAAGTACACTAAAACCTATTAAAACCCTATCATATGAGGGACTTGCCCCTCTTAAATGCAGAGGAAATTTGTTAGTCCAATAACAACTTATCTAACTATTGGAACATTTTCACTGCCTGTTGGGTGAGTCACATTGAAATCTGCAATAACAAATATGTTTACCAACACTTACCTAAGATTTGATTTGATATTAGTACTTTATAATCCATGTTAATTGTGTATATCTTGAATGCATCATAATTCTTCTAATACATATCTATCAAGACACCAATGGACTAGAATTTAGCATACTAAAAACTATGAACATTTATTTTTATTACAAAAGAAGGGCTCATTTCTACCATCACAAAATTATATCAATATCAAGCTCAAATGTACGATGCAACATGGCTTAACACTAAATTTTCTTTGAGAAAATTAAGTCCCCATAATGCCTTGCAATATTTTGTGAAGATTGGCATTTCTCTCTTCCTTATTACATCTACTTCATCCATCAATGTTTACTTCCTTTTCCCACTAATTGTATGTATTTCATCATCTGGAAAAAAATGAGTCAATATTGTTGCATAAAAAAAATTCATACACGCTAAAATTACTTTGAGGCTATGAATTACATTTTAAGACAATCTCAATATAGTGGAAGAAACTATACAAATACACTAGAAATCAAGCATGGCTAACCATATAACACAATGTGTCTCCACTTTCCTGACACTTTTAGAAATGGCACTATTCATAGAAGACTAGTGGTTTCACTATACAATTAAAATTTCAACTATGGTTTCCACTCTTTGACAAACATGGGTCCAAGAATCTATGCCAAAACATACAAATTCAAAGGTAATGCACAAATTCCCTCCTCTTAGACTTATAAGCTCAATGAGAATGCAAAATGAATACAAGTTGTATAATAGAAAAAGAGAAGGGTTGATGATTTTAAGGGTTTGTCATGATCCTCCTTTCACCACTAAACATTCAAGGACATTCAACTGAGTAGAGAACTCTATTACTGATCTCCTATCACTTGGAACATAGGGAGGATTGGAATTGTGTAAATTTTTTGTTCAATTAAGTCTAATTATGCTTAAAACCCTAATTTCATGAAATTGTAAACAAATGGACAAATTACGGAAAATGATCGCACACAGAGATATCAAATGACAACCAAATACATACTAGATTTCCAAGTTCAGTGTGCAGAAAAGTCAGGGACTAATGAGTGGGTGCCCTATTCCAATGTACCTACTTTTGTCAGATCTCTGAAGAATGTTTGCAACCTGTTCCTATTGTCATAGAGATTGCACCACTTCGGAATCTAGAGGACTAATGAGTGGGTACCCAAGTCCAAGCCCTAGTTTTCTTCTTGGACTTGCAATTCTGATAGTCTGCACTACTCTCTTGCAACTCTACTTCTTTCACTTCTAAAACCTATAACCTGCAATCACAAAAAAATGGGTTGGGGGTTGTGGTGTTTAGAGGCTGGCCTCGGTCAAGCCCCGTGTTAGAACTAGAAAAAATTTCACATTTTGCATGGCCTCCACATACCTATCCTTTTTATACCACAGAAAATAGCCATTCTGCCATCTTGTAAGCAATATGAATTGCCAAAATTTATGTGACAAGATCCATTTTAGCCCCAAAATTTGTGTGACAAGATCCATCACATTGCCAAAATTGCATTTATAATCCCATAAGTTTTACTAAGTACCATGAGTCTAATAGTGTTCTATCAGTGGAACCCTCATCAAACTCTCACCGGTAGCCTGATGATAGTTGTTCACATCTTCATATCGGTCTAACACTTACCTATCAGGTCAACTTCTAAGATGCTCCCCCAATGGACCGATTGAACTAACAATGGTAAGCACATCATTGTAACACATAAGTATCAGTGGGACAAATGATTATATCCCACTAATAACCTGATATAACCATACATTACTTAAAAACCAACATATATTGGTGGAAATAGTTTGTATCGGGGGAATGAGATCTGGTGTCTCACTGATAGACCGAAAAGAAAAGTATTGATCGTTGGGAAAGGGACATGCCGATGGAAGCAGAGCTATAGTCTCACCGATACAACGATGATGATTATCACCAACCAGTATGGTACCCCGAGACATCATTGTAATATTTGAAATAAATGCTCCTGCTGATGACATGACTGAAATGGATGGTGCATTTATCAACCTGAATTGAAACAAACTATACTGCCAGATGATTAATTCAATCATTGTCAAACTAGGAGAGATTGCTGGGAATGGAGGCTGGTAAAGGTCAGAGCTCTTGCACAATGAAGAATTGGTGAAAGAAAAATTCAAGTAAGTATACCTACCCAGCTGTAAAACTACATTTTACAAAAGCTTAAAGTGTTTAAACGATGGAAGAACACCTAGAAGAACCTAAAACTAAGAAAAAAGATTGAAAAAAGAGCTCTAAATCAAGACTTGATAGACCAGTGTCCCAGGTCTGGGCCAAGACCCAAAAGAAGTGCACAAATGAATCCTTCAATAGATCAATTATTGGATAAACATAAGGGTCTGGGAGACATTTGGATGCCACATTAGGGATATGAGCTTTTCATGTATCATTATAGAAAACAATGCAGGTTCTCCCTAGTCTGCAACTTGTGGAGACTCAACATGGGAAGAGTAGTGGCGCCCAATGTGTTCATCAATGTAGAATTAGTTAAAGCCCTTGCCAGAAAATATGACCCCAAGAGAAGGACTATTCAGTTGCATGATGGAACTGACTTACTCATCATTTCCAAGGACATCATTTCTAAAGTATTCCATCTTGAGTGTTCTCTGGACTCACAACTCACAATCCGAGATTTGCTGACAGAATATAAGGATATGGACACTAGCTATAAAAGATGGAAGCTAGCCCTACATAGGGCTAGAGATGAAGCTAGCCAATTAAGAAAATTTTCTGACACTAAGAACCCCCATTTTCATGAAGATATGTTTGAAGAGTACTTCAGATACACCTACTACTCAGCTGGTCAAGTTTTAGGAGTAGAAGTTCCCCCTCTTATGTCTATTGTCCCGATGGTTTTGGCTGCAGACATATAGGGCAAGAATGCAAGTCATTATGATTATGCAGGCTATTTGGTAAATGCCCTAAATCAAGGACTTGAAAATATCAAAAACAATAGTTAGTATATCAGTTTCAAACATTACTCTTTATTGATGCATTTATTGTTATATGAGGGACATGGTAGAAGATTGTGGAGTGAAGAGTTGAGGGTAAAGGATAACTTTGAGAATGGATATGATAAACCTGTACAGATGTGGACTTCACTGTGGGACAACAAATTTGGCTGATCTCACTATCTTTATTTTGAGGAATATTTTGTTAAGCCATTGATGAAATTATTAGGATACCCATGTACTTATAACTTATCCCCAGAAGTGCAACGATTTCTGAGACTAAAGGGTAATAACATTAATAGTAAAGTAAATCATAACTGGGGGGACTGGTATGCTTTCTCTGACTGCACAGTGATTAGGGTTTATGGGTTTGAAGGAAATCCACATTTGTTACCAAGGGTAGTCCCTGATAGAGTGGCTTATCTAGAGATTGTGAGACAATTGGCTAAATCAGATATCAAACATCTCAAGGGACACAATAAAAAGTTAATTATGCCCAGCACCCTGTGTTTTGGGGATTTCACAGTAGTCTCTTATGAAGGATATGAAGAAATTGAGGCTAAGTTGGCACAATATAATCTCCCCTTGGGCGGAGAAAGAAACAATTTTGATTTAGAGGGTTTTATTCACAGAGCAAGGGTGTCACAGGGGCTATCAGGATATGAACATTTGTTCTTAAATGAAGATGTGATAAAAAACTGTAATGAGGCTGCCACAATGAATAGAATGGACACATATAACAAAATTCTACTTGCAGAAGAATGGAAGAGGAAGAATATTCCTTTTTACTCAAAAGCCTTTAGTGAGACACATGATCCTCTGGAAAGAGTTGATCAACTTATTGCTCATGTGAATGAATTAGTTGAAAATGTGCCCTCATTTATTTTTGATACAACTCATATGGATTATTCATGAACATAGGTAGAGGACATACAACCTATAGATTATGTTCCATCACAACCCACTCCTGAAGTGTGCTTTTCTGTAGATACTAAAATAAGTGAAGGGGAAGAAAGTGGTGAGGAAAGTGAATCAGTGCAACCAATAAATGCATTGGTAATAAAGTAGTATGAACCCCCTCAGGAATTAAATGTTATACAATTTGAAGCATTAGTTGATGTTAGGGCTTGGCTGCAAGAAAATTTACCTCTGATAGTGACTTTGTTAAAATTGTTGAGTTCAAATCATTTGTTTATTAATACAAAGGAAAGAAAATAAGACAGAAGATGCAGTTTGCCACTCTAGAACAAGAGGTTGCTGCTCTTCATGAACTGAAGAACAAAATAAGGAAATAGAGTCAATCACTCCTGAAAGAGGAAGGGAATTACTTTAGGAGGCTAAAGTATCACTTTTTCTAGGATGGGACATGAGTTCTGAAATAGTATTTGATAGTTTTAAGAAAAGAGCTGACAAGACAGTGAATCTAATAGGTGAGGCAAGTGACAAGGTATACGTTGGAATCGTTTGTCGTTGCGCCAAAAGCTTGAGCTATCAATGCTCGCTACAAATGCCAGACTTAACCCAGATCCATGAGAGGCTCACTACCATGTCATGAATCCCGAGGTCTGCGTTGAACGCCTCACTAACAAGGGGGTAGCTCACTGCCAACAATCCCCCCCCTCAACGCAACCTGAGGGATTTGAACCCATGACCCATGGCTCTGATACCAATTGTTGGAATCATTTGCCATTATGCCAAAAGCTTGAGCTATCAACGCTCGCTACAAACACCAGACTTAACCCAGATCCACGAGAGGCTCACTGCCATGTCACGAATCCCGAGGTCTGCATTGAACACCTCATTGACAAGGGGGTAGCTCACTGCCAACAGTATATTCAGGATCAAGGTATAACCCATATGAAGCCACTTTACTTGTTTGGTCACTATATCCTCTAGATAAATAACCAGTCACCATAAATGACCCAAAACTAGTGTTTGTTCACCTTTTGGTCCAAAGGGTAGGGGATACCAATCCCATGGAAACAACAAAACTAAATGTCAATGTACCAAAATTTAACAAAGCACAAATTGAAAGATTGGTCAGAGAAAATGACAAATTAACAAAAGAGCTAGCACACTTGAAAGAGAGAACACCTACCTTGTCTGCCACAAAATTATATTCTCCAGGACTTGAAAAAGATAAAAGAGTTTTAGATGCATTGGCTGATATAGCCTATTGGAAAAAATGTAATTCAAAATCAGAGGAGAAATATGAAAGACTGGAAAAGGAGATGAAAGTTCTCAAATTCAATATTGTATCTGAAATAATCAAGGTAAGGTTTGGAAAAATAATGAAATGTGCTGATAAATACTAGAAATTATTTAAACAAATACATTCAATAATGACTGAGAACAAATGACTACGAGGGAGAATGACTGAGAAGGAGGAGTTATCAGAAAAGAAAGATTTGTCAGAACAAGTGTTGCCGACATATAATGAATTAGGAATCACATAATAAATATCATGACAAGCTTGAAGAAGATCTTGAATGTTTTGATCTAACTCCTTCACTTCACGATGATACTGGAAATCTCAAAAGTTGTGAAGGTTGGAAAAATGAATTTACTGAATTATTGACTACTACATTCTAGGAAATCAAGGATGAAGCCATGATTATGCAAAAAGCCCATAAACAAATTGAAAAAATCATGTACATGGAGTACGATATGAAGTAGAGGTTAATCAATGTTGACACTCACGCTGAACAGGGATACATCCATCACCTCTCTGCAGTCAACTTATTCATCAGCTGAACCATGAACACATCTGATATAGTGGACCAGATATCTCAGCAAAAGTGATTGGTTGGCATTATGATGAGCACCAGATCAAAGAGTAAAAGCTTTGAACAGGCCTTGGATGATCATGGGCTTCTGCTGGGAAATTAATCGAGTGATTGAAACTCATCTATTGTTATGTTCTAGTTACTTTTAGTTACCAAGAGATGTGACTTTTGAAAAGGGTCCATAGCTTGTTGCCTCTCATGTATATAAGAGAGACCAAGACCTGAAGATAATCATTACCATTACTGCTCATGGAAATTTGAGGCCTATTAGAAAATATTATGACAATCTTGATGAAGTAAATAAGAAAATTTTGGAGGATGCAATCATTATATACCTGAATAAATTCAATAGAGTACTACTAGAAATTTTGGATGAACTTCCTAAAAGTCTAAGAAAGATTCTGGAATTGAGAAAGGAAGCAGCCAAGACCAAAGACATTGAAATCAGAGAATATATTCTTTCCAATCTGTGTCCCGTAATGTCTAAAAAGGAGATAGATAGAATCTTAAATGAAGTAAAAAATGATTTCAAGAGCAAGAAAAGAGTAAACAAGCTAATGCTTGGGGAAACAGAGGAAATTGGAAAGGAGATAGAGGCAATTTTGAGAAAACCTTTAGATAAAACAAATATTATGTTAATTCAGAGGAACAAACTGAGGGAGCTAATCTCACAGCTTCGGAGCTAGAGCAAGAAGGAAGAGAGAGTGAGAAAGGAAATGTTGACCAGTATGGTACACTAAAGGAGTCTAATTTTGAATTTGACTCATCAAATCTAAATGTTAAAGATGTTCTCGAAGAGAACTTACTTGAGAAGCAATCTGAGCTTGAAGCCTCTATTTCAAAAGTGGAGCAAGTCAATCAGGAGGATACAGAAATGACAGATAAAATAGAAAAGAGGAAGAACAAGGAAAGAAAGATAAAGCAGAAGAAGATGGTGCAAATGTTGAAGCACCTAAAGAAAATATTGAGAAATCATATGAACACAAGGATGGTTTTGAAATGGCTGCAACAGACACTACAGATGCAGTAAAAGGTTCTCTTGAAAGAGAAAGGATTGAACTTGATGAGCCTGAGCTACTCCAAGGTCTAGCCAATCCAGATGCTCTCTCTTCAATTCAATTAATGAAAATAGCATCATTTACCCAAGTAAAGGCTAGAGAAAAGATGGTAAAGTCCCACATGGAGACAATGAGCTATTGGGGCTTGCAATCAGAATTTTGGAGAAATTAATGCCAACCTATTAGAAAAAATCAAATGATTCCCCCTCTGGCCATTTGAAAAATCTTGTAAGTTCAGTAAACTCACATTTTGAGTCTTTTGAAAAGTCTACGGAGGCAAAGGTTCAAAAAGAATTTTTGAATAAGAAATTCAGTCAAATTATGAATCTGATAAGGAGTGATTGGTTGATACTAGGCATTAGCATAAAGAGCATTCAGACTACTCTAAGTGATGGAGGAGACATATATAAGTTTTGCCTATCGTGAACTAAAGTTAATGAGGATGTTGAGAAGAAGATAAAGGAAAAAGAACAGAAAATATCAATTTTATCTCAAATTTTGATCCTCTAACTTCCTCTCCTATAAGCCAAGAATGTCAGGTCATTAGCTTAATAGATGGAATAAAGGGACTTGAAAAAGAGAAAATCAATACAATGAAGAGGATGTGTGAACTCCGGGGATTGCTTGCTCCCAAGTCAAAATCCATGCATAATGCCTTCTCTGAAGCTCAGAATGCACTTCAGACAAGTGATCCTCTGGATCTAGCAAAGGCAGAAGCATATGCATTTTTGTTGAGTGGGCACATCTCACTTTTGATGGAATGAAGACACTTGGGCCTCTAAACTTGTGCAATTAAAAACTAGTTTTGCAGACATTCTCAAGTTCATGTGAATAAAACTTGATGATTTGTTGTACATATGTGGCAGTATATACAAAATTTTTAGAGAATTTTGACTTGCAGACCCCACCCTTTGCTGTTGATGTCAAAGGGGGAGTGAAGGGGAGTGAAAAATGATGAGTTCAACAAAGGGGGAGCACTAGATTAAGTGAAGGGCACGAATGTACAGACAAAGGGGGAGTCTCTCTAAGACACTTAGTCATTTTTCACTAAGTGTTGTCATCAATGCCGAAGGGGGAGATTGTTGGCAAGAGACACTGCTTTGAGTTGATAGGTGTTGTCATTGATGGCAACTAAGATCATCCCAGACATCTGCATAACACAAGTTGTTCAAACTAGAAGTCAGCATCACAATTTCTCTAAGTCTGAGCAGTTAGGAATAGAGCAGTAATAGGGTCCGATATTTTGGTCCGGATCTCTTTGGTGAAAAGGCATGATTTTTTGCAGACCTAAGGTAGTTGACAACATTACAAAGACACTCTAAATCCAAAGTTTTGTCTTCCGGTGATGAAGGAATCAAAAGATATTAGCATTTGAATATCGGGTTCCAGTTTGACAGAGCAGATAGAAGAAGAACAGGTAGACCTTGCAGAAGATTTTGATTCTAGATGTATGGAAGATGCTTGTTGGACAAATGGTAGCATTTAGTGATTGTGGCCGACATGAGTAATGATTTCAAGAGTAAGTTTTGGTCTGCACCTTAAGTTATGCATAGATCTAGCCAATAGAGCAGAGCATTCAAAAGTTCTAAGTATTGTTGAAGCTGACTGACAAAATAATTGTAGATCATGTTGTGGATATATATAGCAGATGAAATGAGATGATTTAGTATGTGTGGTATGTATGAATAAGGTGTATATGTGAAGGAGTAGAAATCCAAAGTGCGAATGAAGGTAGATCAGTAAGAAGAGCAGAGAAAAGATGAAATATGTAAGATCAGTTTATGTACTTAACCGAAATTGAAATTCATGCATGAATAGATGCTATTAATGAGTTCAAATCTCTGTTGTTCTCTTGAATATTTTCCATAGGCAGTGAACCTTCTCTTGAGCAGTGAGCTCTAGGCAGTAAGCCCGAATGCATGTGCATTCTCACTTGTAAAACTATTTTTAACAGGGTATTAATTTTTGTGGGTTAACCCCCACCGTGGTTTTTCCTTAACTAGGTTTCCACGTCAAAATCTTGGTATCAAGTGTGTTATTTTTGTTTCTGCTTATGTGATGCTGAAATATTTATTACATCAATTTGATTATATGTTGTAAAGGATGATTAAGAATACAAAAAGTTCAAAATGTGTGACAACTGATTCACCCCCTCCCCCTCTCAGTTGTCTGGACCTAATCCAACAATTATTGATTGCCGCATTACAGGAAATCAAGGATGAAGCCATGATTATGCAAAAAGCCCATAAATAGATTGAAATAATCATGTACATGGAGTACGATATGAAACAAAGGTTAATCAATGTTGACACTCACGCTGAACAAGGATACATCCATCACCTCTCTGTAGTCAACTTATCATCAGCCAAACCATGATGTCATGCCCACATTTTCCTTGTGGTCACAACACACATCACACGTGTCATAGCCACATCTGTTATGTGGTTATGACATGAGATATGAAAAACTTTTCTCACACTGTCCTAAAAAAAAACCCCCTCGCATGCGGAAGCATGCTCGGCGGTGTTTCTCTCATGGCGAAAACACTACAGTTTTCGGTGGGATATAAGTACAATTGCATGCAACCAGACGCAAGCAGACCAACAAGAGGATCTCTACGACGCCGCTAACGTCATTGCAAGAGTGAGATTACCAAAGTTCCTAAATCTAAACCTCGGCAAATTCTGGTAGCATAACGCCTTACGGCGTTTAGTGGGAATTACGCATCACTCATTTACGCACGTGGTTCGCTGATAGATTAACAAATTCCCACGACGCCTTGTTCCGGACTAAACCGACTAGTGATCTCCCTATTTAGTCAATTTTCAGCAAGGCACGGTTGTCTGTCTCCTCTCTTGTTTCCTGAAACATACTCCTCCTACGACTTAGCATTCTCAACAAGGCGGTTTGTTTGCTTTCTCTTCCCTTTTCTCTGGGTCTTAATTTTGATTGTATTTTTATCGCGCTCACCTTAACTATTTTTGTGATAATTTAGTTTGTTTATATTTCGGTCTCTCTCTCTTTCATTTTCCTTTCTTCATATTGGGCATCTTCATATTGGGCATCAATCAGGGTTATCACTGCTTCTATTGTTTATATTAAACCTAACATCTGGATGATCCAGGTCACATAGGCTGGTTTACTACTTCGCTGGACTCAGTCTCCTAGTCTTCTCCGATCTAGGTTTCTTCTCTTGTATATCTTACTTAAACTTGTTCCTAAGCAAATTTTGGCTAGAGGGTCCATCGACTTAGTTCTCTTATCCCATGTGGGAATTGTCGCGCATTTTCTCCTCTGTGTTTTTCCAATGTTACTTTTTCTTCTTCTGACTCTCTTACAGGTTTACTTATATGGATGTTTACTACAATTGAGATTAAAATGGCCTCACATGGAATTTCTGTGATGACTCCTTAAGTTTATTTCCAGTGACCTTTTAAGCAAGGTGACGTGTAATTTTCCTCTTCATTTTCTGGGTGATTGAAATTACGTTGATAGTTGAAACTTCCGAGAAACTCTTTCTGGAGTCTTACCGTATATTCCTTTATGCTCTCTTTAACTTATAATTTTATTTTCTCTTAATTATAATTACTGTTGTTATTATTACTAATAATTAATATTATACTCTTATTGTGAATCGTATACCCTTGTTAATAGATGTAGGAGGCTCTCCACTTTATAAAACCCTGATCATGGAAACATAACTTCTTTGGGTGTTGTGTTCAACACTAATAAAAAAACTAACTATGAAAATATTTTTTTTGTTTTATTTTTGTATATCCATGTGTCACATTTTATCAAGATTTTAAACGAGAGCCCAATAAAATGGCTCATAGAACTTCTCCTATATATATATATATATATATATATATATATATATATATATATATATATATATATATATATATATATATATATATATATATATATATATATATATATATATATATATATATATATTTGAATGTATATGTAGTTGACGAAATTGTTCCTTTAAATTTGTTACCAAACTCCACGTAATCCCTTATATATATATATATATATATATATATATATATATATATATTTGAATGTATATGTAGTTGACGAAATTGTTCCTTTAAATTTGTTACCAAACTCCACGTAATCCCTTATATATATATATATATATATATATATATATATATATATATATATATATATATAGAGAGAGAGAGAGAGAGAGATATTAATTATTTCATTATATATTGCCATATAATAGACATATATAGTATCTATATATGTCTATATATATGGCAACTTATATATATTTCATTTCAAAATGGACCAATTATATGTTAGGGCCAAAAGCCCTAACATTTCTTCTTTTTTTTTTTTTTGTTGTTGTTTTATTTGTGAAGGCAGAGGACTGAATATGGCGGCGGCCATGGCAGAGGGGTAGTGGTTTGGCCGCGGGGTGGAGAGCTAAGAGAGGGCGGAGGATTGGATGGCGGCGGAACAGAGGTTCCGCAGTGGTGAGCGCTTAACAGAGGGGTGGCCGCAGAAGTTATGGCGGTGGTTGAACGTGGAGTCCGCGGACTCCACCACGGACTGTGGGTAACATTAGGGGGTGTGGGGAGGGGCGGAGCCCCCACCCACATCCCACTACGTGGGGTGTGGGTGGGGGCTCCGCCCCTCCCCACACCCAAACTGCGAACCGACGGGGCGGTGGGGGGTTAAACCCCTCCCACCACCACTTCAAATGTCATTTATTTACATGCTATGTAGTGCAAAATACACATCGCGAAATACACAACGATTTAAATTTTCTTTCATTTAAAATCTCTGTCATTTTAATATAATTTTCCAGTGGTCATTTATATATGGAAATATATATATATATATATGTAAAACATTAGCATGATATCACTCAATTTAACAACTCAAATATATATATTTATATATAGATATATATATATATATATGTATATATATATATATATAAATAGACTTCAAATTGCACAAATACAGCAATATATTCAATATCTCATAATTCTGTTTAATTAAATAACAACTATATTACATCTATATATATATATAAATATATATATGTATATATATATATATGTATATATATATATGTATATATATATATATATGTATATATATATATATATGTATATATATATATATATGTATATATATATATGTATATATATATATATATTGATGTATATATTTATATTTCATTTTAATCTTACCATGCAAATGTCTCCATTACAACAATAGTTAGTTTCTCATATTCGGTAAAAATGGTAAATAAATGACAACTAATATACTCACACACACACACACACACACACATATATATATATTCTATTTTCATAAATCACATAATTTTCTCAAATTGACAAACAGAAGTACATACATGATAGATTTTCTCTAATCTTTACAAATTAACTTAAACCACTAATTATGGAGAATAAACTTAAACATTTAAAAACTGTCTTTTCCATTATAACAATGAACTATAAAACTAACCTTTCAACCAATTAATCCATTCTGTTCTTAAAATTACAAACCAGCTCAGATTTGATTGCAATAAATAAAGATTTCTTCCTTTCACTAACACATTTAATACAGGAAGACTTTCTAACTAACTTCAAACCTTCCATATGAGATTCAAGGTAAATAATACACAATACAGTAAGAACAACTTTTTCACTACCCTTAACAAACTGAAAGATAAAGATTTAGATTTTCTTCTCCCAACAACATACAAATGGTAGCTTGTAACATCCAGGTAAAGTCCATCAATAACAAGATCAGGGAGGTGATTTCCTTCACTCCCAGGTATCAATAAGTTACAACAATATCAAGAAATGAACCTAGCCTAATTCTCATGACAAAGAGGAATGAACTGTTTCTTCATAATATAATTTCTCCAACTCCAACAGAAGCTCCAAGAGAAAACCTGCGTATCAAAGACAAACAAAGAAGAAAACACCACTCATCTAGCTCTCCTCCCTTCCGTAGACCGCAAGTGGGTCACCCCCGAGCTAGGGAGACCATACTGACACCTGGGTAACTCAAGCACTCCACTTCACAACAGTAACAACAACAATCCCAAAGCACACAAACACCCGTGGGTAATTTACACAACACGGAAAACTCAACTACAGTGAGTTTCATAAGGGGCAGGAGAGTGGACACACTCAACTCCAGAGTGTCACCCTGACAGATAAGTTAACCAATACAATTTCTCTTGGTCTCAAACCAAGTTTGATCACAAATTTTTAAGAAATCTGTATATGACTCTCAAGTCAAAGATACAGACACAGATACATGCCCTCAAGGCTTTCAACATCCCAAAAGATGGAAACAGGTATGCACCCGAGGAGGATCTCTCCTCCCCTACCCCAAACTTGATGAGCATTTCTCCCAAGTGGGAGAAGCTCTGTCAAACAACCCGACAACAAACCCCACAGAAAACAAATCTAAACACAAATTCACACACTTAACATACACATTCAGCTATACGAAACAATGGTAAAAATCAAACCAACCTTGCAAAGCCCTCTGGAAATGAAGTTGTTGCTGAGCCCACAGAGTTCTCTTCCAACCTTAGCCACCAACTCCCCTCTCCCTTCTCTCTCCTGCAAGCTAACTTTTCTATTTTTTGGTAAAACATAATGAAAGTTTCCCCACAATTCAACTAACTTCCTCCCCTCCCAAAATTGGCAACAAATAACCCCATTTCTTTTCAATTTCGAGGAATGGGGAGGTGACACTTGTCACCTCCTCACCCTTCCCCAAAACCACTATTCTGTCCTGGTGGCTTATGTCACTCACCCATCCCTAGAGTACTCCTTATCCCTTTCCTCCTGTCATTTCTCTTTCGCATGGGAGAAATAAAAGGAGTTAAAGGAGTAAAAGACAGGTGACCCATGCTCTTCTTCCCTCCTTCACATGGGTGGCCCCCACTTCACATGGGGGAATCTCACTAATGGAGAAGGTGACTTCAAGTCAATCCTTCAATAATGGATGGCATCTCTTACCTTGGGGATTGTAGAGGGGATGGGTTGGGTGTTGGTACAACCCATCATGTCCCCTCCATACCTCCAATTTTCGCCACTTAACTTTAGGGGAAGTTAAGATGACTAGATGGAGGTTACTCAAGGGTTACCCATTCCAAATGGGCCCCTGGACCCATGGGGTATAACCCAGGGTCAACTTTAACTCATACAAGACACCCCTGGTCAAGGTAAAGCACAAGAAAAGGCCTCATAAATTTAAATTAAATAAGGAAATTCAATTTCAATCCTTTTTACAACACAAATTATAAAATAATGTTACATGAGGGGTAACCTAACCACCCCGACCATACAAAAGACCACATTACATCATCACATCAACACAAAGAGATCTTGGTTCCTCGTGGAACCAGATCGGCTTAACAGGGAATAACAAATAACGAGGTGCGGAATGATCTCCGAAATCTGTGGTTCGATTAGTAATTCCTGCACACTAAATTACAAGATCAGTAACCACATAAAATCATCATAGCCGAAGCAACTTAAAAACATGCATTATCATGACATAGGACTAATTAACATAAATGAAATCATATTACAATTTTCCATCATCACCTAATTAATTTTTTTTGAAATGTAAACTTATCCAAACATCACCCAATTAGTTTTTCCGAAATCATAATACAGTTTAATAGTTTGACAATTCTGGGAACTGCTATCCCCACAAACATAAAAAGTAACAATAACAGTCATGTAAATAGTCATAACAACAGAAGTAAAAAGGGCGGTCCTCACATCCTCTCCCGCTAAGACGGTACTTCCTCCTGGAAGTCGTCAAAAAGGTGAGGATAAAGGGTCTTTAGTCTCTCTGCATCTTCCCAAGTCGCGGTGACTTCATCGTATAGGTCCCACTGGACTCTAACCTGGTCCAGCTCTCGACCTCGAAGGGCCAGCGTCCGACGAGCCAATATGCGAATTGGCTCCAACGCCAGCTGTCCGTCTGCCTCTACCTGAAGAGCACTCCAATCCAACACGTGAGATAAGTCAGAAATATATTGACGTAAAACTGATACATGAAATACATCGTGGATACGTGACAGGCTAGGTGGCAAGGCTAGACGATAGGCTACTGGTCCTATCCGCTCCAAAATTTTGAAAGGTCCTACAAATTGAGGTGCAAGCTTAGAGCCTTTTCCGTAATGAATTGGACTCTTGTGCGGTCGCACTCTCAAAAATACTCTTTCCCCCACAGAGAAGCTTCGGTCTGTCCTCTTAGCATCGGCATACTTTTTCTGCCTGTCCTATGCTTCTTGAAGTCTCTGTCTAATCTGTTTGACCTGCTGTTCCATATTCTGAACTATCTCTGGACCGATGACCATTCTGTCCTCTATCCGATCCAACTCAAAGGTGTTCTGCATGGTCTGCCATATAACGCCTGGAAAGGAGGCATACCCAACGAGCTATGATGCCCATTATTGTAGGCGAACTCAACTAGATACAGGTACTCCTCCCATCTAGACTGGTGGTCCATCACATACATGCGAATCATGTCTTCTAACACCTGGTTAACTCTCTCTGTTTGTCCGTCGGTTTCTGGATGATATGCTGAACTGAAGTTGAGCTGTGTGCCCAACGCCTGATGTAAGGCTTTCCAGAACGATGAAGTGAATACGGAGTCTCTGTCAGATATAATGCGGCGAGGTACCCCATGAAGTCTAACAATCTGATCAAGAAACACCTTTGCCACTGATGGTGCATTGTATGTTGTGCATATTGGTGAAAAAATGCGCCACTTTGGTCAGCTTGTCAACTGTCACCATAATAGCATCATGGCGACGTGATGACATAGGTAGACCAATGATAAAATCCATAAAAATGGTGTCCCATTTCCATTCAGGTATCTCGTGAGGGTACAACAGTCCCGCTGGATGCTGATGTTCGGCCTTGACCCTCTGACATTCCAGGCAACGAGCAACAAATTCGGCAATGTCACGCCTCATCCCAGCCCAATGATAAAGCTGTTGTAAGTCAGCATGCATCTTCTTCACTCCTAGGTGTGCTGCATAGGGTGCTCTATGAGCCTCTGATAGGATTACTGTGCGAAGATTACCCGCATGGGGTACATAGATGCGCTGCCGATGTCGAAGCATACCATCAGACTCAAGGGTATATCCTGTAAATTTGCCCTTAAGGGCCTTCTGATTTAGCAATGCCTGTTGCACCTCAATAAACCATTCGTCCTCCGGTAAATGCTGTAAGATGCGATCTTTCAAGTCCACCTTCAAGGTCAGGGTTAGGATCTCGTGGCGCCTTCGACTCAAAGCATCAGCGACCACGTTCTCCTTCCCCTTGATGTAGTGGACATCGAAATCGTATTCGCATAGGAATTCCATCCAACGCCGTTGGCGGGCGTTCAAATTAGGCTGTGTAAAAATATACTGCAAACTATCATGATCTGAATGGAGTTCAAAGCGTCGACCTAAGAGGAAGTGTCTCTAGCAGACCAAAGCATGTACAACTGCTGCGAGCTCTAAGTCGTGAGTAGGATAGTTTAACTCATGTGTCTTTAGTTTCCGCGATTCGTATGTGATCGCTCGACCATCCTGCATAAGCACGGCTCCAAACCTTCTAATGATGCATCTGTACAAACTACAAACTCCTCTGTAGGATCTGGGACCGCTAAAATAGGAGCACTAGTAAGACGCTCCTTGAGGACTCCAAAAGCCTTTTCACACTGCTCGGTCTAGGTGAAACCCTTCCCTTTTCGCTGAAGGGAAGTAATGGGATGTGCTATCCTGGAGAAGCCCTCGACAAACCGACGATAATATCCGGCTAACCCCATAAAGCTTCAGACCTCTGTCACATTAGTGGGTGCCGGCCACTCCTGAATTACTCTGATTTTAGATGGATCTACGGAGATGCCATCGCCTGATAAAATGTGTCCCAAATACTGTACCTCTGTCCTGAAGAAGGCACACTTCGCCAAGTTGCCATAAAGCTGCTGCCCTCGTAATTGCTGCAAAACTTGACGCAAGTGCTCTACATGCTCCTCCTCAGTCCGTGAATAAATCAAAATGTCATCTAGAAATATGATCACGAAACCGATCTAGGTAAGTACGGAACACCCCGTTCATGAGACTCATGAATACTGTAGGAGCGTTTGTCAGCCCGAAGGGTACCACTGTGAATTCGTAATGGCCATATCTGGTTCGAAAAGCAGTTTTTATGAATATCTGCCTCCGTGATGCGCAATTGGTGATACCCAAATTTTAGATCAATTTTTGAGAAACACTCTGGCTCCTTGCATCTGATCAAAAAGGTCGTCAATCCTAGGCAGAGGATAACGGTTCTTCACCGTCACCTTGTTCAACTGCCTGTAGTCCATGCATAATCGAAGAGACCCATCCTTCTTCTTTACGAAGATAACCGGTGCGCCCCATGGTGAAACGCTAGGTCGGATGTGTCCCTTCTCAAGTAATTCCTCTAACTGTAGTTTAAGTTCAGTGAGTTCATGTGTAGTCATCCTATAGGGTGCACGGGATATCGGTTCTGCACCCGGCACCAAGTCGATGTGGAAGTCCACTTCTCTGCGTGGAGGCATACCTGGTAATTCGGTGGAAATACATCGGCAAACTCTCTAAGGACAGGGTGATCATCTAAAGTAGCCTCAGGTTCATCCTCTGCTCTATCACTGACCATGATGGCAAACATCTGACATCCCTTCTGCATACAGCGCTTAAAGCTGCTGAGCGGATATCATACGAGCAGCCGTGGGCTTTTGAATGCCCACTATCTCAACCGACGAACCATGATCGTCTAAACAACTAATCGTCCTCTGGCGATAGTCAAGCTTGGCTCTATGTGCCACAAGCCAATCCATACCCAGAACTACTCCGTAAGATCCTAATGGCATAATCCTAAGGTCACATGTTGTGGTGAATGATCCCAATGTGATCTCACAGTCTTTAACCAAGGTATCTACTGACATCCTGGCCCCTGAGGCCAACTCAACTTCCCACCTAATGTCTTGCCTAGAAGCCACCAGCCTGCAACGCTCCACTAACGATGTAGACAAAAAAGAGTCAGTAGCTCCTGAGTCAAAAGGATCGAAATGGAAAAGTCTCCAATCGTACCTGCTGCCTCGATGACAGAAGCCTGGAAATCGGCCTGGCGGTTATCAACTGCTGCAAACATGTGGTGGGATCTACCCATGTCACCTACGGTCTGCTCAGATCCACCTGATCGGGGTTGTCCCCCTGCAGTAAATCCCTGCGGGCACTCTCTAGCTAGATGCCCTGCCCCACCACACACATAACATGGTCCTCAAACTTGTAACTGCCCCTGACTATGTTCTGCCTGATTGTTGTTGCCCAGTCCGTCCAGTGGATCCCTGTGAGCCCTCTGTAAGACTGCTGGGACCGCGCGGGTCCTGCCGATGAACCCTGCTGTCTCTGATCTCTTCGTGGACCCTGCTGCTGCCATCCACGATTCTGTCCTCCCTGACCCTTCTGTTGAAATTTGGGTTTTTGCTGATGTTGCTGCTGCTGTGGAGGCCTAGGAGGTAATGATGAAGGATTATATCCTCCTCTCTGTGTTGTGTTTTGAGGCCTTCGAAAGTTTTGCTGTTGTTGGGGATTACATTCCTGGTACTGCGGGCGTGAATTCTGTCCTCATCCTGAATTTCCTCTGATATAAGGGCCTTTTCAATAGCTCGCTCATGGTCTGGGGATTTGCCATCCGAACTGTCCTGCTATCCTGTGATTTAGCCCTCTGATGAATTTATGTATTAAGATTTTCTCGTCATGGAGGTATTCCGCGTAACGAGAAAGCTCAATGAATCAGCTCTCATACTGAGTAACAGTGAGTCCCCTCTGCTGTAAATCATGGAACTCATCGATCCTGCGCTGCCTATAATGTGTGGACAAATATCGCGCATTGAAGCGCTCAATGAAGATGTCCCATGTGAGTGTATCCACGGATAGTCAGCGCTTGCACTCCTCTGTGCGCCACCAGGTGGCTGCTGCATCCCTAAGAAGATGGACTGCACTCGTGCTTTCGTGTTGCTTCCATATGGTCGCAATGCGAAACACCTGTCTAAGCTAATCAGCCAAGCCTCGGCCACAACTCCTCTATAGCACCTGCGAAAGTGGGTGGGTTGAGCCTCAGTAGATCTCTGATGGGGTCCCCTCTGTCTCTAAGTCTCACAAGTGGCTTTTCCACACCATCCTCGTATAACCCATGCTGAACCTGTTCTGCCCCCTGGATCTCATCTCGTCTCAAAAGTCTCGGAGGACTCCTGCTCCGTGCTCAGGAGGCTGACCCTACCTCCTCTACTGTTGTGTCAGGAATCTCAACGAAGGGCTCCACACGTGGCACCTCTAGTGGATCAACGCGGGGCTCCATATGTGGCTCAATACGTGACTCGGCATGTGGCTCCTCTCGCAGATCAACACGAGGCTCTATACGTGGCTCAGGAATCACTGGCGGTAACCTGTCTAACATAGTCTGTAGTGCCTGTAAGATCTGTGGACCTATATCCAATACTGGTGTCGCCTGTGGTCCTAATGGTGCTTGTGGTACAGGTGGTGCAGGTGGTGCTGCTGTAACTACGGGTGCCAGTCCCTCGGCTGAGGAATCGCTGTGCACCTCGACTGACGCTGTGTGGCGTGATCACGCTTATCGAACACGTCGGGGAGGCATCCTACAAAACAAGGTAGAAACTAATTAGCCAAAGTTGCGGAATAATAACGTGCCCAAATACGCCCAGTGTTTAAACTTGGCTCTGATACCAAATGTCATGCCCACATTTTCCTTGTGGTCACAACACACATCACACGTGTCATAGCCACATCTGTTATGTGGTTATGACACGAGATATGAAAAACTTTTCTCACACTGTCCTAAAAAAAACCCCCTCGCATGCGGAAGCATGCTCGGCGGTGTTCTCTCATGGCGAAAACACTACAGTTTTCGGTGGGATATAAGTACAATTGCGTGCAACCAGACGCAAGCAGACCAACAAGAGGATCTCTACGACGCCGCTAACGTCATTGCAAGAGTGAGATTACCAAAGTTCCTAATCTAAACCTCGGCAAATTCTGGTAGCATAACGCCTTACGGCGTTAGTGGGAATTACGCAGCACTCATTTACGCACGTGGTTCGCTGATAGATTAACAACTTCCCACGACGCCTTGTTCCGACTAAACTGACTAGTGATCTCCCTATTTAGTCAATTTTCAGCAAGGCACGGTTGTCTGTCTCCTCTCTTGTTTCCTGAAACATACTCCTCCTACGACTTAGCATTCTCAACAAGGCGGTTTGTTTGCTCTCTCTTCCCTTTTCTCTGGGTCTTAATTTTGATTGTATTTTTATCGCGCTCACCTTAACTATTTTTGTGATAATTTAGTTTGTTTATATTTCGGTCTCTCTCTCTTTCATTTTCCTTTCTTCATATTGGGCATCTTCATATTGGGCATCAATCAGGGTTATCACTGTTTCTATTGTTTATATTAAACCTAACATCTGGATGATCCAGGTCACATAGGCTGGTTTACTACTTCGCTGGACTCAGTCTCTTAGTCTTCTCTAATCTAGGTTTCTTCTCTTGTATATCTTACTTAAACTTGTTCCTAAGAAAATTTTGGCTAGAGGGTCCATCGACTTAGTTCTCTTATCCCATGTGGGAATTGTCGCGCATTTTCTCCTCTGTGTTTTTCCAATGTTACTTTTTCTTCTTCTGACTCTCTTACAGGTTTACTTATATGGATGTTTACTACAGTTGAGATTAAAATGGCCTCACATGGAATTTCTGTGATGACTCCTTAAGTTTATTTCCAGTGACCTTTTAAGCAAGGTGACGTGTAATTTTCCTCTTCATTTTCCGGGTGATTGAAATTACGTTGATAGTTGAAACTTCCGAGAAACTCTTTCCGGAGTCTTACCGTATATTCCTTTATGCTCTCTTTAACTTATAATTTTATTTTCTCTTAATTATAATTACTGTTGTTATTATTACTAATAATTAATATTATACTCTTATTGTGAATCGTATACCATTGTTAATAGATGTAGGAGGCTCTCCACTTTATAAAACCCTGATCATGGAAACATAACTTCTTTGGGTGTTGTGTTCAACACTAATAAAAAAACTAACTGTGAAAATATTTTTTTTGTTTTATTTTTGTATATCCATGTGTCACATTTTATCAAGATTTTAAATGAGAGCCCAATAAAATGGCTCATAGAACTTCTCCTATATATATATATATATATATATATATATATATATATATATATATATTATATATATATATATATATATATATATCTATATATATTTGAATGTATATGTAGTTGACGAAATTGTTCCTTTAAATTTGTTACCAAACTCCACGTAATCCCTTATATATATATATATATATAGAGAGAGAGAGAGAGAGAGAGAGAGATATTAATTATTTCATTATATATTGCCATATAATAGACATATATAGTATCTATATATGTCTATATATATGGCAACTTATATATATTTCATTTCAAAATGGACCATTTATATGTTAGGGCCAAAAGCCCTAACATTTCTTTTTTTTTTTTTTGTTGTTGTTTTATTTGTGAAGGCAGAGGACTGAATATGGCGGCGGCCATGGCAGAGGGGCAGTGGTTTGGCCGCGGGGTGGAGAGCTAAGAGAGGGCGGAGGATTGGACGGCGGCGGAACAGAGGTTCCGTAGTGGTGAGCGCTTAACAGAGGGGTGGCTGCAGAAGTTACGGCGGCGGTTGAACGTGGAGTCCGCGGACTCCACCGCGGACTGTGGGTAACATTAGGGGGTGTGGGGAGGGGCGGAGCCCCCACCCACATTCCACTATGTGGGGTGTGGGTGGGGGCTCCGCCCCTCCCCACACCCAAACTGCGAACCGACGGGGTGGTGGGGGGTTAAACCCCTCCCACCACCACTTCAAATGTCATTTATTTACATGCTGTGTAGTGCGAAATACACAGCGCGAAATACACAGCGATTTAAATTTTCTTTCATTTAAAATCTCTATCATTTTAATATAATTTTCCAGTGGTCATTTATATATGGAAATATATATATATAAATAAATATATATATATATATATGTAAAACATTAGCATGATATCACTCAATTTAACAACTCAAATATATATATTTATATATAGATATAGATATATATATATATATATATATATGTATATATATATAAATAGACTTCAAATTGCACAAATACAGCAATATATTCAATATCTCATAATTCTATTTAATTAAATAACAACTATATTACATCTATATATATATATTTTGATGTATATATTTATATTTCATTTTAATCTTACCATGCAAATGTCTCCATTACAACAATAGTTAGTTTCTCATATTTGGTAAAAATGGTAAATAAATGACAACTAATATACTCACACACACGCACACACACACACACATATATATATATTCTATTTTCATAAATCACATAATTTTCTCAAATTGACAAACAGAAGTACATACATGATAGATTTTCTCTAATCTTTACAAATTAACTGAAACCACTAATTATGGAGAATAAACTTAAACATTTAAAAACTGTCTTTTCCATTATAACAATGAACTATAAAACTAACCTTTCAACCAATTAATCCATTCTGTTCTTAAAATTACAAACTAGCTCAGATTTGATTGCAATAAATAAAGATTTCTTCCTTTCACTAACACATTTAATACAGGAAGACTTTCTAACTAACTTCAAACCTTCCATATGAGATTCAAGGTAAATAATACACAATACAGTAAGAACAACTTTTTCACTACCCTTAACAAACTGAAAGATAAAGATTTAGATTTTCTTCTCCCAACAACATACAAATGGTAGCTTGTAACATCCAAGTAAAGTCCATCAATAACAAGATCAGGGAGGTGATTTCGTTCACTCCCAGGGTATCAATAAGTTACAACAATATCAAGAAATGAACCTAGCCTAATTCTCATGACAAAGAGGAATGAACTATTTCTTCATAATATAATTTCTCCAACTCCAACAGAAGCTCCAAGAGAAAACATGCGTATCAAAGACAAACAAAGAAGAAAACACCACTCATCTAGCTCTCCTCCCTTCCATAGACCGCAAGTGGGTCACCCCCGAGCTAGGGAGACCATACTCACACCTGGGTAACTCAAGCACTCCACTTCACAACAGTAACAACAACAATCCCAAAGCACACAAACACCCGTGGGTAATTTACACAACACGGAAACTCAACTACAGTGAGTTTCATAAGGGGCAGGAGAGTGGACACACTCGACTCCAGAGTGTCACCCTGACAGATAAGTTAACCAATACAATTTCTCTTGGTCTCAAACCAAGTTTGATCACAAATTTTTAAGAAATCTGTATATGACTCTCAAGTCAAAGATACAGACACAGATACATGCCCTCAAGGCTTTTAACATCCCAAAAGATGGAAACAGGTATGCACTCGAGGAGGATCTCTCCTCCCCTACCCCAAACTTGATGAGCATTTCTCCCAAGTGGGAGAAGCTCTGTCAAACAACCCGACAACAAACCCCACAGAAAACAAATCTAAACACAAATTCACACACTTAACATACACATTCAGCTATACGAAACAATGGTAAAAATCAAACCAACCTTGCAAAGCCCTCCTGAAATGAAGCTGTTGCTGAGCCCACAGAGTTCTCTTCCAACCTTAGCCACCAACTCCCTCTCCCTTCTCTCTCCTGCAAGCTAACTTTTCTATTTTTTGGTAAAACATAATGAAAGTTTCCCCACAATTCAACTAACTTCCTCCCCTCCCAAAATTGGCAACAAATAACCCCATTTCTTTTCAGTTTCGAGGAATGGGGAGGTGACACTTGTCACCTCCTCACCCTTCCCTAAAACAACTATTCTGTCCTGGTGGCTTATGTCACTCACCCATCCCTAGAGTACTCCTTATCCCTTTCCTCCTGTCATTTCTCTTTCGCATGGGAGAAATAAAAGGAGTTAAAGGAGTAAAAGACAGGTGACCCATGCCTCTTCTTCCCTCCTTCACATGGGTGGCCCCACTTCACATGGGGGAATCTCACTAATGGAGAAGGTGACTTCAAGTCAATCCTTCAATAATGGATGGCATCTCTTACCTTGGGGATTGTAGAGGGGATGGGTTGGGTGTTGGTACAACCCATCATGTCCCCTCCATACCTCCAATTTTCGCCACTTAACTTCAGGGGGAAGTTAAGATGACTAGATGGAGGTTACTCAAGGGTTACCCATGCCAAATGGGCCCCTGGACCCATGGGGTATAACCCAGGGTCAACTTTAACTCATACAAGACACCCCTGGTCAAGGTAAAGCACAAGAAAAGGCCTCATAAATTTAAATTAAATAAGGAAATTCAATTTCAATCCTTTTTACAACACAAATTATAAAATAATGTTACATGAGGGTAACCTAACCCACCCGACCATACAAAAGACCACATTACATCATCACATCAAACACAAAGAGATCTTGGTTCCTCGTGGAACCAGATCGGCTTAACAGGGAATAACAAATAACGAGGTGCGGAATGATCTCCGAAATCTGTGGTTCGATTAGTAATTCCTGCACACTAAATTACAAGATCAGTAACCACATAAAATCATCATAGCCGAAGCAACTTAAAAACATGCATTATCATGACATAGGACTAATTAACATAAATGAAATCATATTACAATTTTCCATCATCACCTACTTAATTTTTTTTGAAATGTAAACTTATCCAAACATCACCCAATTAGTTTTTCCGAAATCATAATACAGTTTAATAGTTTGACAATTCCGGGAACTGCTATCCCACAAACATAAAAAGTAACAATAACAGTCATGTAAATAGTCATAACAACAGAAGTAAAAAGGGCGGTCCTCACACATGAACACATCTGATACAATGGAACAGATATCTTAGCAAAAGTGATCGATTGTCATTATGATGAGCACCAGATCAAAGAGTAGAAGCTTTGAACAGGCCTTGGATGATCATGGGCTTCTGCTAGGAAATTAACAGAGCAGACAACTCATCTATTGTTCAGTTTTAGTTGCTTTTAGTCACCAAGAAATGTCACTTTTGAAAAGGGTCCGTAGCTTGTTGCCTCTCATGTATATAAGAGAGACCAAGACCTAAAGATAATCATTACCATTTTCATATTTAGGTAAGGCATTAGTAAGAAGATAGATTACACCTATTCCACCCATCCACTTTCATATCTCAGAAACTTATGCAACTACTATATATTATCTGAAGAAATATAACGGAGTAGATTGATATTTCAGGGTGATCTATTCTTCATGTTCAACTGTTGTGTTAGTTTATTATGCACATATGTTATTTGTCTATCTCCAAAGTGGTTGTTGATGTTATTCAAATTGAGTGTGAAGATACATTTGATTTGTCAATACACATTTGCTATAATTGTGTGGTGCTGCTGATTGGTTTCTGTGTGCAGAAGGATTAAATTACCTTTTAAGAAATCTAATTTGATTGGTTCTTGTGTGGATTAAAATCTTTTTAAATAAATTGTCTTAATTGGTTTCTCTTCACATTTGAATTAAAATCCTTTCACAACTTCACAGTAGCATAAGGGGATATCACTGGGATCATTAAGAAGAGCTCAAATAAATTACATACTTGCACGTCTGTATAAGGTACAGACATTTAAAAGTGCCCAACTGTTAGAGTTAAGCTGAAGTATATCTACCAATCCTACACACGTGTCTTCATTATCATCGTTTATCCACTGACTCCATTCACCCAATAGATTAGGCGCTGATCAACTTTACAATACTTCACACAAATTTAGTCCAAACTTTGACTATTCAAGCACTCTCATTAGGAATTAGTAAATAGGCTATGCAATTTTCTCACACATGTGTGCCATAGTGAGCAGAATTGTCTCAATTAGAATCTATTTATATTTCCAAATTTGCTTTATCATTTAGGTACACCAGCCTAGGTCTAGTAGAACCTAAAGAGTAGGGGGTTTTCCAATTACATAAACCCTGTCTC
Source organism: Cunninghamia lanceolata (assembly GCA_027924645.1). NCBI lineage: Eukaryota > Viridiplantae > Streptophyta > Pinopsida > Cupressales > Cupressaceae > Cunninghamia > Cunninghamia lanceolata. Next base: position 1,112,412 of record BSBN01001014.1, on the reverse strand, counting down.
ATTGACCAAAAATGTATCAAGAGATTGGCACCCTCTTGTGGTCTAAAACTAGCATTTTTGAGACCCAACACCCCAGAGAGACATTCAATTCTTCCGAACACTATTGTCAGATAGAGAGTGTGTATCCTTGTAGGATAGAGGCAAAATTCAAATGATAAATGATAGAAAACACAATTGATATCACCTTGTAGTGTAGATCTCATGGAAGGAAGATGATCTTCATTCCATGGGGAGATGGAGTCAAATCTATAATCACAAACACAATAACAACAAAAAATACTACTTTGCAACACAATGAATGCCACTTTCACATAAAGCCACAAGTTCATAATGTCCATGTAGTTTACAAATGAATCACTAATCATGCTTATATATGCAACTACAAACATTCCCACTAAGAATTTCGTAATTCAAATTTGAGATGTCGACATAGGACCTAATAATGGTCATAAAACTGACACCCAAAAATAGGTCCTAACCTAAATAGGGTAGGACTAAGGCGTGGGCGCCCAAGTCCTCCCCCCTATTTTAGGCAAGATTCATGCTAAGCACACCTTCTAAGTCCCATTTGCCATGAAACTTCAGGGTTTTCTCATCGGGAGTCACCATTAACATGCAAGATGACCTAAATGCATTCTAAAAGACTCAAGAGCAAACTTTAAAAGGAAAAAGCCCCCAAGGGGACATTTTCTGACATAACACAAGTAAACACAAGGCTAGGTACAAAAGAATAATAGTAACAAAAATTTGAACAAAAGAACACATAAATACTAAAAAGTCGCAATGAAAAAACAAAAATTATGCTCAAATTTGGTTAATTGGTGTTGTAGTTGGTACTACTAATTTTTGTATAAACAATAAAACCATTTCAAAATGACTCTCAGTAAAGCCTATCAATTTACTTTACACTAAAAGGAAATTACACTTAGCAAAGAAATAATTGAGAAAAGTGAGATTATTGGAGTATAGTGTCATTCTCAGTCCATCTCCGATTGCTCAGATGTCTTATACCTTGAGAAGGATAAGGGCACTAAAGGATAGTGCATATGTGCCTCTAAAAAATTAAGAAGAGGATCTACATGTCGATTACAAATAATTCAATATTCTATTAAAAACTACTACTGTTGGTCCAAGACTTATCAAAGGTATAGCCAACATACCTAGGTGTCAACCTACATTGACATCCTTGTTTATGCACCGACTACTAATTGGTTCATGTATATCCACATGGATAGACTCATATGCTTCCAAGCTTCATACCTCATACACTAAGAACTTTGCCCGTCAAATTTAGGTAAGAAGCCATGAAGATTTATAACATGAAGCCCACACTACTTAAAGTTCAATCAAATGGTTTGCACATTATGAATGTGCATCTAATTGGTGGTGCTTGTCTCCTAAACTCAAAGTGATCGACTTTCGCTCAGTTGTTCTGTGTCAACAATCCAATGATGACAATATCCATAGGGAGCTACGTTAAATGCAACACTTCATTTGCTTAAGGACCCAACAATTCACCTCTAAGACCTCTTCGACATACCTGTTGCACACTAAAGTGCGAGTGCTAGTTAATAATAAATAAATAAACGCTGGCTGAAGTCTCTTTCTCTATAACCTACTATGGAAATACCATAATATGAATGTACTATAAAATCTTCACATACTTCCAAATTTAACCCTAAAAGCTTAGAAAACCCTAAACTAAGAAAGAGAGCAGTTTGTTTTCTTTTTTGGGTAGGAAGGCGAGGGGGCCTTCCAGGGAGTGGCGGCCATGGTGCACAAACGGAGGAGATGTCAGCTGGAGCAGAAGTCGACCAGGAAAGAGCGACAACATATCACAGAGATGTCGACGGAATGGTCATGCAAGAAGTAGTAACATAGACAATGCATGTGAACTAATTGAAAAAAATGCCTCAGAGAAATATACATAGAAAGTGGAAGCACAGACGAGGCACGTGAACCGTTTGACAAAATGTCTCAAAGAAATGTATGCAAAATGTGACAGCATAGATAAAGCACGTGATTTGTTAGACAAAATGTGTCGAAGAAATGTATTTTCGTAGAATGCCCTAATACATAATAAGAAGAATTGATTCCAACATGATCCCATGTCTAAAATGAGGGCACTCTTGCCCCTTAACACATGCGTACACCTAAATAAATAAATACGCAAGAGAAGGCAATTGCTCTTTCAAAAACTCATCACAAGCAAAGGATTCATTTTCTACACTATATTCAAACACAAATGTAAGAAAGACAATGACAAATGAAAGGGGCTTATCTCTTCAAAAATGAGCTTGTTGGAATAAGTGGAAGACTCTCTCTTTTCTCTTTTGAACTTTTTCTACTCCTCAAAGCCCTCCACTCCAAGCTAAATGTACTCACACTTCAAGAAAACAACCAAGAACATCAATTCCTTCATAACTCTTCACATCCTCTTTGTCCAGAGTTCTCAAAATGATTTCCAAGAATACAGAAAATTACTTCCAAAAGCCAAAATGATATGGAAGTACCATATCACATATCCTTATCCAATAAGATGAGGACATATTGCACCCAACATGGCTCTCATCCACCCTCTTATATGCATTTACATGGGTTGACAGATGCCAAAGCATGGTCAAGTGGGATGTACTCCACTTGTACACCTTGCAAGGAAGGAGAGGTTGAGTAAGCAACCCTCCCATGCTTATTTATAACATGTTCTTTCCAAGGGTAGGATGAGACTTTACTCATCCACTTCACTCTACACATGTATGAAAGGACACCCTACTCCAAGGTACTAACCTTGGGGGCACAAAATATATTGAAAAAACTAAGAATAGACTTTTTGAACACCTTTTAAATTAGGTAAACACACAAATCTGAGTGTTGTCAATTTTGGATAATATAAATGACAAATATTATTTCCAAAGGGTTTTTTAAAATCATGAAGTAACATTCAAACATAATATAATCATTTAGGAAATCAAAGAGTTACACACAAGGTCGTAACCACTCATGGTAAAGACGAATGGCTATATTGGCTTATAACACGTAAGTAAATCATGTTACTTCACCATGTGAAGTGGGATAGGTTTAGGTTTCTAAAGGCTCTCTCATTCTCCCAGTGGCAATTGTATTCACCTACACATTCATATTAATACACCAATGGTATATATACCTAAAGCAACAAATAGAATTTATACTATTCATGAAAATCATAATTTTCATACTTAAATGAATCAAAGATCAAATTTCAAAATTAAACAATTTAGTCATTATTTCCTACACATTTGCCATCTATTTAAACTATATTTCACTACAATAAAAATTTAATAGATTCCCATGTAAGAAGGAATATAAACACCATGGTTAGAATTAGCATTTCATCACACTATTCAATTTAACATGCATAAGTGAACTACATCTATCTAGGTATTACACATTTGTAACATAATCAAAATCACTTAGTAAGCAATCCTTCATGCACCAAAGTCAACATTGTCAACACTTAGAGTTAGCCAAGTCTATTGGATTATTGCACAAACACTTAATTGACAACTAACAACCAAATAGTTTCTATAAGAGCTAGAGTATTAAAAAGCATCATATGGTACATCAAATTATCACTAACCTTTACCTTGCGTTATATGTCTAAATTAACTCTTGTTTAAAAGGGGTTAAATTAATTTCTCCACATTTAATGTATCCAACATAAAGATGACTAATCAACCTCATATGCTAATTTAAATAGCTTCATATTATAAATCTTGCATTATAAGGTGATACAAAGTGAAATTCATAAATCAAAAGGATAATAGGTTGCATGCAAAGTTTCACAATTATCTAAAATCAGCACAATTGTCAAGCACAAGGTGTGTAAGTAGGGTTACTGATTGGTTGGGGCCTTACAACAACAATTAACCAACAATCTCTACTCCCAAGCAACCAACCTCAAAATGACCAACCCTAGAACAATCAACCCCTTTCCTTTTGACTTGTTGCCTTTATATAGATTTGCCACAACATTCTCTTCGAATACAGGGGATTTCTAAAAGGAAATTGTTATTAGTTGAGATTATTTGACTCCATATCAGCTATCCAACTCCCACATACCATTTGAAAAACTGATCAATATATGTCACTCTTTAGCATGCTACACAATCATCAAGTCTTAGGCAAGAAGTTAGTGTTACACAAGGTTCCAAATACTTACTCAAGAAATATACTACAGCCTCAAGAAAAGTGTGTGTGGCAACTATTTGCACACACCAAAAAACATACGTATGCAACTCCATAAATCAAATGTGCTAAGACCATTGTTCCTTAGTCTTTGAAGAGAGTGACCAGAAGAGTGGAAAAGAATTTGCCCACAAAACAAAATAAGGAAATGTAAAGGGTAAAATTTGGATGTTTGAGTTTTTGGTAGTTTTGGTGTATATACTCCTTTCACCCTTTCATTCAAGGACCTAGGGTCGAGTTGCACTGTACTATCCTACCCTAGGTCACTGTGAGATGTAGGGAAACTTGGATTCTATGATTTGATTTCCAATTATCTTCTCTTATGCTCAATTATGCCTCAAAACCCTAATTATGCAAATATGATAGTAAACAAACGAATTATGGAAAATGTTGCGACAGAAAGGTGTGAAATAACAAATAACTCTGCACCTATTTTCAAGGTTTAGAGACAGAAAAGTCAGGGACTAAAGAGCGGGCGTCCAAGTCCAATGCCTTGCTTTTTGTCCAGATCTGGAAGCTCGGTCTGTAACCTATATCTATTGTACTAGAGATTTTCCCATTGCAGAACTTTGAGGACTAAGGAGTGGGTGCCCTAGTCTAGGGAGTTGTTTTCTTCTTTGATCTGTAATTCTGACACTCTATTGTAACCTCCTACAACTTCACTTTGTCTGCAACTCTGTAACCTACAATCATGAGAACTTTGGAAGGGGGTTGTGGTGTTTAGAGGCTTGCCTCAATCAAGTGCCGAAGAGACATTCAAGTCTTCCGAACACCATTGTCAGATAGAGAGTGCATGCCCTTGGGAGGCAGAGGTAAAAACCAAATGATAAATGCCTACAAACACAAATGAACGTCACCTTGTAGTGAAGATCTAATGGAGGAAGAAGCTCTTCACGCCGTGAGAAGATGATTGCTCAAATCTGTAAACACAAACACATAGACAACACAAATCTAGTCTTACAACACAATGAAAGCCTTGAACCACCTTTAGAATGCATAAAGTTCACTATAATAATCTAGTTTACAAATGAATGCCTAAACATGCTTTTATATGCAACTACAAATACTCCCACCAAGAATTTTGTAATTCAAACTTACCGTGTCAACATAGGACCCAAATAATGGTCACAAGCTGACACCCAAAAATTAGGACTGCCCCAAAATAGGTTAGGACTAGGATGCAGGTGCCCAAGTCCTCCCCCTATTTTGGGTAGGGGTTATCTCAAGTGGTCCCCCTAGGTCCTATTTGCCAAGACACTTAGGGGTTTTCTCATCGGGATGTTTAAATATGATGTAATTTGTCCTAAATGTAGCTAAGAGACCTAGGAGCTAAACCTTATGAGGGAAAAGCCCCCAGGGGGACATTTTCTAATATTACATTTAGCCCCCACTTTAATGTATGTAGAAATGTGAGGCCAATACATGCATTAAAGTACAATCAACAAACATAGCAAACAGGCCAAGCACAAATAAGACACGCCAGACACATTGAAGACAATGATAGCCACACAAAACACGAAGAATACATTGAATGGATAGAAGACACATTAATGCATAGAAGATAGGAATGATTTCTTTTCTTTTCTTTTTTTCATATATATGGAATGCAAATGCAAGTACAGGAAAGTACACAAACCTCCCATAATGCAGGATGTTCTCATTGCATAGGTCTTTAAACTACATATATGGGGCAACACACATGTAAGACATGCAAAACCTCCCAAAATGTAGGATGTATTCATCACACAAGTCTTTAAACTGCATATGTGGCAATAGACATGCCAAACAAAGCAAGCACACCAAAACACACACTTTGAAGAGATGGAGAAAACACAGTAGACAAGCAATGAAGTGTTCCTATTTCTAGGTTCATCACCATCTCAAGCACATTACAAGCACACACCAATGATTGGGCTTCGCCACAACAATCACTAAAGACACGCTTAAGGGTTGAGTTAGTCACAGAACCACTCCCCGCCTTCGCAGAAGACTTTTGAAAATGACAGGATGGTGTAATTTGCTCTGAGAAATACACAATCCCTGCCTCCATAGAGGGCTTAAAATAAAAAGGATATATGCGATATCCCGCCTCCACAAAGGGCTTAAATTATTGATTGATTGATTGCAAACAAACTCAGAGTGCGGGATGTACTCATCACACAAGTCTTTAAATTGCACCTGAGAGCAAGCACATTGCTAACATCTATAACATATAGCTTACCTTATATATACCCCCACCTTAAGGTGGTTGATATCATGCATCGATATCAAGCACACTAAGGTAGGAAGAAAACACACAAGGGAACATAGACTTTCGCAAAGCCCATGTCCCCTGAAGGTGACATGTACTTTATGATCGCCAAATGTTCCCACAAACACATCCCTACAAGAAACATGTTAGTGTCTACATAATCACGATAAACAACAACATCAATGCATATGATTAAACACACAAAGAGCCAAGGTTATACTACAAATTTGGAGTTTGAGGATAACCATGGGGCTATATCATGAAGATCTCTAAATCGAGTACCACCAAGGCTAGATTCAAAGATAAACAAAGTGCGCAGAGCATTAGTATTGTTATGATTTGTAAATGAGATAAAAAATATCATCAAAATCACTACACGGAGAGCATGAGTGCTTTCGCTATCCAAGAATCGGATAAGATATACAACCCCATCGTCATATTAGGAACTAAGTCCAATTTTTGATTTCTCGCAAAAGGGACGCTAGGTCCACATTAGTATAAATTTTTTTCATCATCCACCTGCTACATAGAAACACTAGAGGAAGGGAAACAATAAATAAAGAGGAGAAACAAGTGTCTTAGGGACAATCATGTAGGAGGGTGCCCCCAAGTCACCAACCGCAATGCTATGTCTGCACGACATAACACACAACAATGAATTTAGAGAGAGAGGCAATATAGAAGAATGATGATACAAATAGAAGAAGGTCACAATAGAGGCAATCTCCTAGTATCTTGGACCTTACAAGAGAATCAAGGGTCATCCCAGGAGGCCTAAAGCACATATAACATGTCACGGGGGAAGGACATTGCGAGAGAGATAAAGGGTTAGAGAAACTTACTCGTAGGATCTCTCAGGCTAAGTCTCATCATCAAGTAAATCATCGTCATCCTCCTACTCCTGAATGCTAGAGGAAAGTGGGATAGAAGGTACCATAGCCCAATTCTTGTCTTTAGGTTATTTATTGTTAGGATCATCTTTGTTTGGTTTAATGTTTGGATCAATGTTTTCTTGTTGAGATGTAAGGTTTATGGCATATTCTTGTCTTCTTCTTCTTCTTTCTCTTTCTTTTCTATTTCTTTTTGTTCTACCACTTATCTATTGTAAGATAGGGTTTTTCTCTTTCATGCGTTTTTGTGTTCTCGAAGAGGAAGCACCGGGATAAAATCTCATTTGTCTAGGTGACATTTTTTGTTGTTAACAATAACTTCCCTATCCTCGTAAGGATGGTAGGAGAGGCACCTCAGCATAAGGACCTTGTCCTTTTGGTCTATGGTTCTCTTCAAATGCGGGTTGCTTGTCTTTTGTTGTTTCTTGTCTAGAAGGACCGGTCATTGGATGTAATAGTTTCGCTTTGTAATTTCCATAGCTCAAGAAGTTAAAGTTTGTTTGTGGTTTAGGTTTCTCTTCATATTTGTCCCAAAAGTAATCCATTATGCAATGTTTTCTTTCAACCAAAGGTTTATATTTGTTTCAGGGGATAGTAATCACATGTCCCTCAAAAGGAAATTTTAGACAATTATGAATTGTTGAAGGGACAACTTTCATTTCCTTTAACCAAGGGTGTCCCAATTTTATGCAAAAGTGGTAAAAAATAGGGACAACATCAAACCATTGTTCTACATGTTTCTCAAATACAGTTACCAACAATGATATCTTACCCAAAGGTTTTATAAAGGTTCCCTTATGTGTTTTAATCATCATGTCCGAAGGCTCATAAGATTCTTGCATCAAATTATGTAAATAGAGGAACTCTTCCGTGGAAAAATTAGTTATGCAATTAGGATCAATAAGTGTTCCATCCATGGGGTTTCCCATTATTTTCATAGTGATGTAAAGAGGTTTGTCAGTATCTCCAATTGTTCTATCATGAGGTGCAAACACAATTTCAAGTTCAGGGACCTTTCTCTTCATGTAAGGTCAAGGGAACCTAATGTTGTTGTTGCGATTAGAGGCCATGTCTATATGCTCAAATCAATGCAAAATCAGATTTTTTTAAAAATCTTTTCAAAATTTATGCAAAAGACAAGTGCAAAACTATATGCAGAAATGACCTAAAATGCTAGTTTTTTTGTACTTTTTTAATGCAAATAAGTGAAAGAAAAGGTATTGTAAGGATTTTGATCAGGGGAAGCAAATAATATGTTTGATATTAGTCTAATACAGAAATAAGATCCTTCACAACACACTCTTGATACAAATATAATATGATGACAAGTTAAAATATAGTGAAAATACACTAAAATATGCGATTTTTTCACCAAATCTTATTGCAAAAGAGCATGACAAAGGGTGTTGTGAGGAAAATTATGATGAAGAGAAACTTATATCAGTAATAACAGCCACCTAATTCCAAAATATCTGTCACAACACACTTATAGTGCCACTTAAGGTCAAACCCTAATGAAAATATAACAAAAATAAGCAATTTTTCACGATTTTTCAATTCCAAGACCTAGCAAAAGGGGTGTTGTAAAGAAATTTAGGAGGTTAAAAAAATAATAGAAATAATATCAGTGACCTCAATTCATAAAATTTGTCACAACATGCTTGGAGTGCAAACTAGGCCAAACTCTAGGGCCAATATAGTAAAAATATGCAATTTTTCACCAAATTTTGAATACAAGAGCCCGATAAAAGGGTGTTGTAAAGATTTTTAGGATGTGGCAGATAATACCCCTGATATAAACCAATTAGTGAAAAAATATTCTTTACAACATGTCTACAGTGCAAATTTAGAAAGTCGATAAGGCCAAATTTAGTGAAACTCGATGTTTTTCAAGCCCTAGGTTTGAGATCTTGATGTAAACTGCTATATAAATGTTTTGAAAAATTATTTATGATGAAAATTAAATTATCTTAGATCTGAAAATGATTTTCATGCTCTAACATGCACAATGCAAGTGTAATTCTAATGAAAAGTCAATGAAAATGCTAGTTTTTGTTGACTTTTTCTATGCAATTTAATGCAAATTTTTTAAATATAAATGCAAATTTGTACCAAAATGAAAGAATATATACAAATACAATTTTGAATGAGTCTCTTAAATCTGTAGAAAAATCTAAAACAAGATTTTACCTACAAACCCTAGATTTTGGAATTACTAGGTTATATGCAAAATTCACAATTTTCAACAAAACCCTAGCAATTTTATGATGAAAATGCAATGCAAGATATTGAATTTTTTAAATTTTCTGTAATTTAAATCAGATCTAATTAATAAATCAAAAAAATTGATGGAATTCAAATTAATTGATGCAAAATAGAAACCCTAGAATGCAATTTTTTCCAATTTTTCCAAATTTTCAATTTTTTTGTAAGTTTTCCAATACAATAAGATGAATAACTATATGAATGAATGAAATCAATGTAAATCTGAAGAAAAACACTCAGCAAGGTGTAAACAAGTCCAATAACATAGGTTCACCAAAATGTAAAGGCTAGAATTTGGATGTTTGAGTTTTGGTAGTTTTGGTGTATATCCTCCTTTCAACCTTTCATTCAAGGACCTAGGGTCAAGTTGCAATGTACTATCCTCCCCTAGGTCACTGTGAGATATAGGGAAACTTGGATTTTATTATTTGATTTCCAATTATCTTCTCTTATGCTCAATTATGCCTTAAAACCCTAATTATACAAATACAATAGTAAACATATGAATTACAAAAAATGCTACTACAGAAAGGTGTGAAATTTAACAAATAACTGTGCACCTATTTTTGGGGTTTGGAGATAGAAATGTAGGGGACTAAAGAGTAGTCGTCCAAGTCCAATTCCTTACTTTTTGTCAACATCTAGAAGCTCAGTCTATAACATGTATCTGTTGTACCAGAGATTTTCCCATTGCAAAACTTTGAGGACTAAAGAGTAGGCACCCTAGTCTAGGGAGTTGTTTTCTTCTCTGATCTGTAATTCTGATACTCTATTGTACCCTCCTGCAACTTCACTTTGTCTGCAACTCCAATCTATAACCTGCAATCATGAAAACTTTGGGAGGGGGTTGTGGTGTTTAGAGGCTTGCCTTAGTCAATCCCCGGAGAGACATTCAAGTCTTCCAAACACTGTTGTCAGATAGAAAGTGTGTACCCTTGGGAGACAGAGGCAAAAACCAAATGATAAATGCTTACAAACACAAATGAATGTCACCTTATAGTGAAGATCTCATGGAGGAAGAAGCTCTTCATGCCATGAGAAGATGATTGCTCAAACCTATAAACACAAACACATAGACAACACATATCTGCTCTTGCAACACAATGAAAGCCTTGAATTACCTTTAGAATGCATAAAGTTCACTATAACAATCTAGTTTACGAATGAATTCCTAAACATTCTTTTATACATGCAACTACAAACACTCCCACCAAGAATTTCATAATTCAAACTTACCGTGTCAGGATAGGACCCAAATAACGGTCACAAGCCGACACCCAAAAATTGGGACTACCCCAAAATAGGGTAGGACTAGGGTGTGGGTGCCCAAGTACTCCCCCCTATTTTGGATAGGGGTTATCTCAAGTGGTACCCCTAGGTCCTATTTGCCAAGACACTTACGGGTTTTCTCATCATGATGTTTAAATATGATGTAATATGTCCTAAATGCAGCTAAGAGACCTGGGAGCTAAACCTTATGAGGGAAAAGCCCCCAGGGGGACATTTTCTGACATTACAAGGAAATAGAACAAAATGTGTGCAACCAAGACTTGTGCACCAAACATTTTTGTGTGACATAAGATTGCACAACCATTGAGATGCTCTTGCATTATGTTGGGTCCCAAAATAGTAGGCCCTCTCCTCTAGCATCACAACCAAGACTGAGACCAGGGGAACAAAGTATCTCAAGCAAGGAGGGTGATGCATCAACAAAGAGAGGATGGTTTTGGTCCAATGCATAGGATTAGGGTAAATCATTTTCTTCTTCAAGATCTACAAAACCTAGGAGGTATTCCCTTGTGGTCTGAATATATGGAAACAACTAGAATAAAGTTTTAACTACTATGCCCTAATGGCAGTCAAGAACAAGCCTACTAGACCTCATAATAGTAGATAATAAGTAAGCATATAAGTGCATCCAAATTGTAATCAAATTCACTCACTGAAGATAAATACACTTAACATTGCATACACACTTATATCTTGCATCCACATCATTACATCCCTCTAAATATCTATTTGACACTCACTAGAGATGTCCACTTGCAAAATAATGGACTACAATGATGGGCCAAACTCCTACATGCTTAAACCTTTGAACATCTATATGACACCAAGTCACTAAAAATATACAAAAGTAATAATGTTGGTTTGTGCAAGTAGGCAGAGAAGAAACCTAAACTAACTCCTAAAATACTAGTTAAAGATATTTTTCATTTTAAGGTATATGACTGACAATAAACCTCCAAGACCAATGTCTACCCAATGGATAACAGAGTCACAGTTTTCCAAGAGGAACAACAAATTGAAATCATGAAGGAATAATGAGCTATGCATTTACATATACCAAAGATATGGTAACAAATAATAGAGCATACTTAATAATCCATCCCCATACTAGGAAAATCCATATGAAATATAGAAATAATCATTACAAGGCATACAATGCATTAAACTATTGTGGCATTTATCAAATTCATATTACAATCATGCCAACAAATTGTAGGGATTCCATGAAGATCTACAAATAGTCATGGAGATATTCCACTACAAACATTATTTACTATATTAATATCCTTCTAATTTATAAAACTTGTTGCTCGAAATGAACTGGACTAGCAGGAGTTGAAATCCTAGATGATCCTCAACACTTACAAGCACATGGAAGAGAAGTTATCAACTTGTTGAAATACAAACAATCCTGTATTTATAGCATTTCAATTTCTTCCATCCTTGGTCACTTGTGGGAATTTGATGTACTACTATAGGTTGAAGCATTAAATGCAATCCATGTTTGAAATGTTTCCCACTTGAAATGGATAGTCTGAAGCCTATGTGACAAATATTGGCAGTTGGAACTCAACCATTACATTCATGGTGACCATACCTCCTTCATCATCCACCATTGAAATTTGTAATTAGAATCATGCCCTTTAGATTAACATTGTTCTTTGGTTGGGAGAAATGCATTTGAGAAGTTGAAAGGGTTGAATTAGGTCATTAATGGTGACTTGGGTAGTTGTTGGAGTGTTTTGGAGTGTAGCGTAGAAGTTTGGAATATTTGTAAAAATTCAATGTAAGACAAGATATGGGAAGTGAAGTTTGGAACTGGATGAAGGAGTGGAAGGAAAACATATCTGGTCTAGGAGGGAAATTTTTCCAACAAAATGAAAAGAGAAAAGGAAGAAATGTGAAAAAGGAATGGAGGACTAGATGTCATGTGACATGAAGAATACTAAAGGAGTCGATCATGATTCCAAATACTGCAAAGTGAAGGAATCTAGAAGTGGAAGGACAGAACAAAGATTGTGGAAAGGGGAACTAGATGTGGATATCAGAGCTTGAAACATGATGTCTAGTATGGAATGACAAGGAGGAAATGTTTGGTAGTGTAAGGTAAACCCACAAAATATAGAAACATCAGAAAATAACTGATAACTTCCCATACTTAAAAGTATTTTTAGATTTTTGGGAACTTCAACATATTAGGGGGACATGGGGATGGAAAAAGGCAATTCCAAGGCAAGATTTGAGTAATGGAGGACCCATTTAATATTTCTTAGATTGGTTATCTATGATGGGTTAAAATAGGGCAAGTACACAAAATGGGCAAGGACTTAGGATTTTTGCATTTTTTGAATTAGGCCCCAAAATTGGCTCTGGTCAGGGACATGTGTCTCTTGCAGGCATAGCAAGAGTCTAGCTAAGATCTCCATGAGTAGATTGAAAAGGAAAAAAAAATGAGGAGGGAGGGGGAAAACAAGCATAAATATGAGATATACAAGACAAATCTCAACACATAACCAATGACATGAAGGCATATACAGACATTTGAGTATGGTTGTGAACAAAACTTACAAATACCTATAGGTCAAACCCTGCAAACAAGATCCATGAAAAAAGGCCATGGAAAAAATGCTACATACCACTTGCCTCTGTCAAAGACAAACTTGAACAAGGAATTAATTTCCCTCAAGATAAAAATGTATCCACCACACAGCTACAACAAATGATGCTTCTTGCATGCATGCACATGCAAACTGCCAATCTTAAGAGATCACCATGCTAGAACTAGAAGTAACTACTATCTAGAGATGGAAACCATAAATAGTAGGGACCATCATCATGCTCACCCACCTCACAACAATCATTTTCAAAATTTATTATAGAATGATGCATGTCCAAACCTACACACAAATCATCATAAAGGAAAAGAGCTCCATGAACATCAAACTAAAACATATCTAGTTTAGGTACGACCTCAAGTTGGACTATGTCATGTGAGTTCTCTAATTCATCCAAAGCTCACAACCCATTTGGACCACAAATATTGATGTATTCTTCCATGATTGAATCAAAAAATTGATTCAAATCTAATTTTACATTATCATAATGTAGATCAAAAATTTGAGGCACTTCATGTGAAGACTCACAATCTTCAAATTGTCTCTCTATTTTGTATCCATGACTACAACTTACTATATAAATTTTGTTGCTAAGAAATTGAGTTGTGATATTTGTTCTTCTTCTCCCTATAGACAAGCAACTTGATCCTCATGAGAACACACAACCTCAACATCAAAAAATTTAGCTAGTGTGCCCAAAAAGGTGTCTTCAATACAATTCTTATCAGAAAAAGATAATTGCTCCAAACAATGGTCTAAAGATTTTTTAGGTTGAACACATTAGGACTAAGAGTATTTAAATCATGAACACCTTCACATTCCTCTTTCTCACTTGCAACAAGGAAGGTTTGAGCATCATCTCCTTGAGGATCAATAAAACAAAGAAGCACATCTAATGAGTAACAAATATTTTGCACATCAACTTCCTTACTTACATTGACAACATCAAGATCACTATCAAGAGGGACAAAGCATGGGATTTCATCTAACAAATAGTTATCATCATTATTGTTATGTCATTAAATGCCCCCTAGGACTTTTACCTCCTAAGTTTAACACTCAAGTCCCTTAGATTTAATCATGCATGTTAAAAATGAATCCCGAAGTAAAATCCCCTAAAACCCATGTCAAATGGGACCTAAGGGTGAACCTTAAGCTTAATCTGGACCCAAAATAGGCCCCTAGATTTGGGCGCCCGCACCCTTGTCCTTCCCTATTTTGTCAAGGTCACAAATTTGAATGTCAATTGGTGACCATTAAAAGGTTTTCCTTGTCGGCATCTTAAGTTTCAATTATGAAATCTTGGCGAGAATGCATATATAAACATGTTTAGGACTTCATTTTACACCTAGATAGATAATGCAAACTTGTGATCTTGTGCTAAGGATATTTAAGGCTTTCATTGTGTTGCAGAGTAGTATTGTGTTGTGTTTGTTCATGTTTGTTGCAAATTTTTCTTCATCAATCCATCTCCTCATGGCATGAAAGATCTTCATCTCCCTGTGAGAGCTTCACCTCTAAGGTGACATTTTCTTTTTGTTTCAATCATTTATCATATTATTGCTTTTACCTCTATCCTGCAAGGACAGGCACTCTCTATCTAACAATGGTGTTGGAAGGCTTGAATGCCATTCAGGGGCTTAACTGAGGCAAACTCCTAAACACCACAACCCCCAACCCCTCTCTTGTGATTGTAGGTTATAGGTGTTAGATTCTATGAAGAGGAGTTGCAAGAGGTCAGAGTAGAGCAGGAAGAATCCAGATTTGAAGAAAATGACAGAAAATAACCCTAACTAGACAAGGGCACCCACTCTTTTGTCCCTCAATTTAGCACTGTTGGGAATCTCTAAAGTGATTGCAGTCTGTAGCATAAAATATATCGAAGCCCTTAGAAAAAGCACTGCACTAGACAAGGGCACCTGCTCTTTTGTCCTTGAAGTTTCTACCTTCCGAAATTCAAAATCTGGAAAGTATCTAATTTTCATTGAGTGTCTTCTTGTGCGAGCATTTGTCAGGTTTTGTCCATTTGTTTACGATTTGGCATAATTAGGGTTTTAAGCTTCATTAGAGTAAGGTTTAACAAAGTAATCAAAAAAATCTAAATTTCCTTATCATTCCAAGTGACACCAAACTTGTAGCTCAGTCCTCTTGCAAAATTTGTGATTCAACTCAGTTTAATGTCCTTGAATGTATGTAGTGAAAGGAGGATCTAACTAAACTATCAATCAAATAAACAACCCCTCTTTTTCTACATAACATTTTGATGAACCTATGTTTTTACTAAATTTTGCACCTTGCTGAGTTTTTTACATCAAATTTGCATTCATACATATCATTTTCATCATACATTTGAAAACCTTGCATAAAAATTGAAAATTTTGAAAAAAAACAAAAAATAGGCATTTTTGACTTGCATTTAGGCATAATTTGCACTATTTTCATTGCATCTAATCTATATCATTTTAAATTCTAATATTTACATCAGATCTAAGATAAATTACAGCATTTCATAGTTTCATTATCATTTACCTTGCATTTGCATCTCTCATTTGCTAGGGTTTGCTTGAAATTTTACATTTTTCATATAACCTAGTAATTTCAAAAGCTAGGGTTTGTAATTAAAATCTTGTTTCAGATTTTATTACTCATTTTCACACTCATTCAAGTCTAATTTTTGACTTTAGTGTTTCATCATAGTGCATTTTTGCATTTACACATTGTGTATTTCAACAAAAAGAGGCATATTCATTCATACTTCCTTAAAATTTCACTTGCATTGAGCATTGAAGGATTTTGGCATCATTTTGAAATCCAATCTGACTTATTTCACATATTAAATCTGATTATATTTCATCCATTCATCATTTTTCATATTCTCGTGCCTTAATTTCACTATTAGGGTTTCAAAAATCCTTGCATTTTTACTACATTTTGGCTAATCTTTCATCTAGCATTGCAAGATTGGTATGTTGTGACATTATTGGACTGATTAAAAGGTTTTAATTTTCTTTCCCTCATCATTCTCATAATTTCATACATATTTTGTGCGTTTGCATTAAAAAAATGAGAAAATTGAGCATTTTAGGTGCATAAACAAGCATAGATTGGTGTTGTTCCATTGCAATCATCTTAGACGTATTGCATTTCTGATCTTGCACTCATATTAAAGCATACATCCATTGGTCATTTGAAAATTTTGCATCAATTCATAGCATTTTGAGGAAATTGGCATATTTTTAAATACACATTGTGTATTTCAACACTAGGTGTTTATACACTTTGTTTACATTTCTTGATCAAAGCTCTTAAAACCATCAATTGGGCCTTGTTGTGCTATACTTTTTTCCTCCTATCCACTTTTCTTGTTGTGTATTTTGTGTGTATTCTTACCCATTTCCCACAAACAAGTGTTTTAGGTGTGAAAGAGTCCCACATCTATGGATTTTCTTTGTAAAAACAATGCTATAATTCTTCCTCACCCTGATAGGAAAAGGAAGACCCCTGAACCTGAAATAACATTTGTACCCAAAATTAGAACACAAAAAGATATTTAAGGTCCTCTCTACATCACTGTTAACATTATGGGGACTCTGGAAAGAGGAGCCCTTGTTGATCCAACTTGTATTACCAACATTGATATGGAAGAGTTCCTTTACGCACACAAACTTATACAAGAAACTTATGAACCTACCAACATGATGATAAAAACACATAATGGAACTTTCATCTTGACCATAGGGAAGATTTCTTTGATGATTCAAGTACTTGGTAAGGCTTTAGAGCAAACATTCGATATTATTCCAACATCCAACCTCTTCCGTGTAAAACTAGGCCACCCTTGGCTCAACGCAATAAAAGTTGTCCCTTCAACACTTCACCAATGCTTAAAATTTCCTCACCATGGTTCCATACGAAATATTTCCCATAGTGAATGGCAACCTGAGGTGACCCAGAAAAACATCATCCTTGACTACTTGTGGTCGGAACCTATAGAAAAATCTAAGCCTAGAACAAACCTAACCTTCATGGGATATCGGTGTTACAAAGCACAATTACTATCTAGATTGGTTGGCCCTCCTATTCAACAAATGGTACACAAAGAGAAACCTATATTACATGAGCCCCCTAGACCGAAAGGAAAAGGGATATATATTGAGGTTCCTCCTCCACCATCCCTACAAGGATCGAGAGAAAACCATAGAAAATAATACCATGCATCACCACGAGTTAATCACACATCTTCCTCTTCCTCTGAGATACAAAAGCATATGGACAAACATGAGACTCCTTTTGGAGATATAAGCAATAAAACAAAAATAAATAGACAAGATAGAGAAAGAAGGAAGAGAAGACAAGCCTTGGATCAAAGCAATACATCACCTCAACAAGAAAAAATTGAACCTAACATCGAAATAAAACAAGAAGAGCCAAGGTTGATAAGGAAAGGGATAAGGAATCTGAATGGGCACTTGTCCCCTATATACCTCTCTCCTCTGGAATTTGGGGTTGGGAGGAGGATGATTTACTTGTTGACAATTGCTAGCACGGTTGTGTTTTTAAGTAAGTATTTCTAACCTTGGTCACCTTTGTTGTAGCATATCTATGCTTACTTATGGGTAAAAGCATAAAGTTGTGTCACACTTTTATAAAGGAAATAACCAATGCTAATCCAACTTTTAAACTTAAATCACTAAAAAGTGACATATATGTTTTGAATTTTGAAATGGTGTAAACTAATAAAATATTTATTTTCTAGTATATTTTATGTTTGTAATTTTTGAAAAAATTAGCCGATGATGGCATGGTTCAGTTGTTAAGTCGCTCAAGATGTAGTGGCAACCACCAGAGTTCAAACCCCCGCTGGACCAACGAGCTCGCAAGGCTTTACGCCTTCACTGGGCTAATGAGCTCGTGGGTTTGAAGTGTTCTTCCTAGGGGATGAGGTCCCCCAGTTGTGGCCTCATTGGTTCATTGCTCCGGGCAAAAGCATTCGCGTGGAGCCGGAGGGCGTGTCGCACCAGCGTCGCCGGTCACGTTAAAAAGTTTACCAGGTGCATTATCTTTAAAAAAAAAAATTTGAAAAAATTAAAAAATTATTTGAATATAGTTTTTAATAAATTGACACTCTAATTTAGTTGCTGATAAATGTTGAAAAATGAAGTTACATGAGACGTCAATCTTTATATAGTAAATTTTATTTTTTTTCTTCATTTTTTCTGTGTATTTATAACTCGAAACTTTAGTGCATGGATATATTTTTTTCCAATTTTGATAAATATATATTTTTAAATAAATAATAAAATGTGCGTGTATTAATGTTGATTGTCAGGAACACTGAGAGGGGGGTGAATCAGTGTTCTATAAATCTTTTCTTGAACTTTTACTTTTAACCATTTCAAAAGAATAATCAAACAAATGCAAAATATACAACTGAACAACATCCACAAAAGCATGACACATAACACCAAGATTTTACGTGGAAAACCCAAAAAAAGGGAAAAACCATGGAGAGGAATAGCTCTCAAATATATATTACAATCTTTACAAAAATTATGTTTAGTCTTGGTCACTCCACGGGCCTGGAAGATGCTGGCTCACAGCCATGGTGAACAACTAAGTTTAGCGGGCTAACTACCTCAACCCTAAACCTAGCAAGATTACAATAAGCGTTGTTAAACCTTGAGGGCTATTAAACCCTACTAGAGGCTCACTTTCTACTTACTACCTTGATGACAACAACATGCTTCCAATTAGATCACACATGATAACTAAATACTACTTAAGCATCTGCCACTATGCCAAGGTGCAGTCATTTAATAATTGTATTATGAATCCCAAGTCTTCATCGCTACTGATCCTCTAACTTTGCTCCACTATTTGCATCTTCACATCACACACACTACTACACCTCAACTAAATTTTATCGCCTTTATATATCCACATCATGATTTACTTCATAATCAGGTTGGCATACAAGAAGTGAAACGTGTACATAAAAATATGTACCTTGTCGCTCAATCCAATGCACTTAAGTGTCGCGTGGACCCAAATCTTCTCCCAAGCATGTTTATATAGGTTAGCTCTAATCTTCCAATTGCTTACATAAATCCTCCAATTATTAACTCTTCTCTGCGCAATGATTTATCTCATCAGTCGGCATGTTCCTCAAGAACATGCTTAACAACTTCATCTGTTGTCTTACAACTTCTACTGCTGATCACAAAACACTTCCAAAATCATGTCAAGGACTCTTTACACATTCCCAATCTTACCCTTAGAACTGCAAGGCATGATATCATCTTACGAAGAAATGTGGACCATCAGAACTCAGACTCTATCTCTGTCAAAATCTATCTAACACTACGCCTGTACTTAGCAGCTTGTAGCTATCCTTCTGGTGAACTTCAAATCTCCCAACTCTAGAATAAGAAACTTCATATAAGTGTTTACAACACCTCAAAACTACATAAAGAAATACTTGTCTGCAGAGGAATGCGGACCACTGCACTAGAACCTGTTCACTGTTCGTGCTATACCTTTGCTTGCCCGGACTTAGACATTTCTTCAAGATGACTTCCGAAGAGGATCAGGACTTAATCTCTAAGGCATAACACTATCAAACACCAACTGACATCATACCTAAACCACATTACTAGATCATTATCTACGGAGGCATACTAGCTAACTTTATGTCTTCTACTCTACATACTTTCCATACTTAGCCATTTTCTGTCAACCAGACCTAGAATCTCATATGTTCTTCTAGAGATGTCTCTTCCTGTAATGGTGATAGGATCTCTGAGCCTTTTTTCTATCAGTGACAACATACAGATCCATACCGGAGCAGTGTCTCTTGCCAACAATCTCCCCCTTTGGCATTGATGGCAACACTTAGTGAAAAATGCCTGACTGCTCCCCCTTACACTATACTTTCTTGCTCCCCCTGAGATGATTATCTATTTTTTACTGATCTACTTCTCCCCCTTTGACATCAATGGCAAATGGTGTGATCTGGACTTCAAAAATTTGTCAAAATTTCAAAATTGATGTCTTCAACCACATATTTACAAGTTCAATCTACCTCTTTGTATTACATGTATTGAGAATGTCATTGAATAAGTTCTTGATCTGTGTCCACTCATTTTCCCAACCTTTCTAAGCATTATCCAAAATTTGAATGTGTCCACTGTAGAGAAAAGCTAAAGCTTCTGCCTTATTGAGATCAAAAGGTGTGCCTGTTTGTACAGCTACCCTAGCTTCTATAGTAAGATTTATCATTGAGTCTAGTTTAGGGCAGACTAGTCTCCTTAGTTGTCCCATTCTAGTTTTTATTTGATATTTTTGATTTAATAACTGATGCAGAGGTAAGGTAGAGATTGAAGAAGTTAACTCAACTTTCTCCAAAAGGTATACAAGGTGTTTGTGTTTACAAGCCTCACAAGGCTGCTCCAGGAATCAACTTAGCCTAGGATCACCCTCTGGTGTCATCCTTTAGACTATTCACCACTCACTTTGGGGAGTCACAGCTCAACCCAACTTAGAAGCACAACCCACCTTCAAGAGCCCAACATCTACTACCAATACCCCTACCAACATAGGTAACAACATCCATTTAATATACACTTATCTTCGATATGCATGGGACAAGGTCATTGACCAATAAACTATATTCTACTCTCAAACACAACAGTGGACAGCAAACTGAGTATGATTGTCATAAAAACAAGGTTCTAGGTTGACTCATTCCTTGGAACCTAAACATTGATCAAACCCTCAATAACCTTTCATAGGTCTCAAATGACCATCAGTGCCTAATGCAAACCAAATACCAAATGTGAAAAGAAACCAATTTCTTACATGCAGACTCACACTGTACTATACAGAACAGGGGACAGCAAATCACTAGGTGGCTGTTCTATGATAGTGTCAACATGACAGTTTTAGCCTTTGTGAATAACAAGAACAGTAATGACTCCTTATCAACAAGATCTCCACACCAACTTAACATACACCTACCCAAGGTCATGAAATCATTGACCAATACCATACTCCTGCATTTACCCTGACAGAAAACCTTGACTGTCTATGACTGTCACAAGAAGACAGCATTTTAAGAAGGTTAAGTCTGTAGTCAAAGAGATGTTTAAGACCACCTTATATGTTTATAACTCCACATGTCCTACACCACTGAATCCATATTCAAATACTCATAAAAAATATGTACTTTCATCCACACATGTAGTACCGTACCGTACTGTAGGTGCTTGAAAATAGTAAACTATCTTTTCCTTGATGATAAGGGTCTAAATTGTAAGAAATGAAGAAGGAAATGCATTTATTATGCCTGCACAAGATATACCAAGTCCTATTCTAGTCAATCTCCACCAGCAAACATAGACTCCACTTTGAATTTGTCAAAACAAATCGCTGTCTTCACTGTCATAAAACAGCCCTCCTCCAATTTCTCAACTAGTCACTAATGAGACTAGCTAGATACATGCCTTACATCTTATAGAGAAGGAGTTAAACTACCAATCATAAGAAAACATTAAATCTACTTTATCTTCCTCCATCCCACCTAGAAATGGGTGACCACCATCAGAGGGCAGATGAAGAGTGAAGCATTTTGTCAACAAACCCTAGCTATGGAGGGTTAGAAACCAATCTGCAAACAATGGAATCAAACATGACAATAAAAATGTTTCAAAAACTCCAAACCAATGCAAATGAAAGGTAACTTGATCCACTTCAATAATTCTCAAACCATGGCTCCTCTACAGTCCGTACCAGTCGTACAAGACAGCTATTTTCACCAAAAAAACATAAAAAAACAATTTTTCTTAACAAACTCCTTCCTTTTTTATTCATCTTTTGCATGTTAAAATAGAACTAAGTTTATAGGAAGTTTCCCCAACTCTTGCACTTCCTATTCTGTCCGTACAACTGCCCATGAAGGCAAAAAATCGATGGGAAAAGGTAGTTTTCTTGAAAAAAACAAGTTTCTAAAAAAAATAGTCCTAAAAATAGGTTTTATCAACCACTTAGTGGACTAGTCAAACAAAATAGACTAAGTCCTTATTACAAAGCATGGAAAATGGCTTTCAAAGCCTTAGGTAAAACCAAAATACCAAGATCATAAAATGCTATGGTCAAAAATTGAAGC
Source organism: Cunninghamia lanceolata (assembly GCA_027924645.1). Lineage (NCBI taxonomy): Eukaryota > Viridiplantae > Streptophyta > Pinopsida > Cupressales > Cupressaceae > Cunninghamia > Cunninghamia lanceolata. The sequence goes on along the minus strand of BSBN01001014.1, from coordinate 1,089,714 downwards.
TCCTGCACCATACTCCCCCTGTGGGAAAAACTCAAGTCCCTTGAGTTGCCAATTGTTGAAGTGTCATGCCATGCTTCAAAATATCTGCTTTAGTCATCCAGGTGGCCTCTGAGTCAGGGATATCCTTCCATTTCACCAAGTAGTCCTTATAGACACCTCTCTGAGTCTTCTTGATAACTTTGGAATCTAGAATGCACTCCAATTGTAAAGGTTTGCTTGGAGGCAAATCCTTGATCCAATCAGCATCTTCAGCTACCACATCTGATCCACTCTCATCAGGTAATGGAGGTCTGAAAGGAAAAAGATCACAAACATTGAAAATTGGAGAGATACCCAGGCCATCTGGTAGCTCAATCTCGTATGCATTTGGACTGAATTTGTGCACTATCCTACATGGCCCAATCTTCTTCATCAGGAGTTTAGTTGGTTGACCCTTTGGCAACCTCTCTTTCCTCAGATATGCCATGACTAAGTCACCAACTTTGAACTGTACTTCTCTTTTCTTCAAATCTACCTTTTCTTTGTACTTTGTGACTAATTTTTCTAGTTGCAACTTGACTTGATCATGAACTGTTTTCATGGAGGCAGAAAACTCTTCACCAAGTGCACTCCTTCTATCCCAACCTTGGAGATCCTTTAGCTCAAGTGGCCCTCTTGGATGAAAGCCGTAAACTATCTCAAAAGGACTTTTACCAGTGCTCCTATTCCGTGAATCATTGTAGGCATATTCAACTTGACTGATAACCAAGTCCCATGCCAAACCATGCTGCTTTCTAAGGCACCTTAGAAGGTTTCCAAGAGACCTGTTAACCACCTCAGTCTGACCATCAGTTTGTGGATGGTAGGCTGATGAAAAGGACAACTGTGTGCCCAGCTTCTTCCACAAGGTCCTCCAGAAGTGACCTACAAACTTAGAATCTCTGTCAGTTACAATGGACAATGGTAAACCATGTATCCTTACTACCTCTCTGAAAAATAGACCTGCAACATGAGATGCATCATTTGTGCATTTACATGGCACAAAATGAGCCATCTTGCTGAACCTATCAACAATGACAAACACACTATCCACCCCTCTAGCTGTCCTGGGTAACCCAAGCACAAAATCCATGCTGATACTTTCCCAAGGTCTTTTGGGAATGGGAAGGGGCTGGTATAGACCTACATTTGAAGACACACCTTTGGCTCTTTGACAGATTGCACAACTAGCTACATATTTTCTCACATCTGATTGCACCTTTGGCCAAAAATAGAACCTTGTGACTTGTTCTAGTGTCTTGTCCAAGCCAAAATGTCCTCCTAAAGAACCATTATGCTTCTCCTTGATGATGTTGTCCTGCATAGAGCACTTAGGGACACACAGCAAATTGCCCTTAAACAAGAGGCCTTCCTGCAAAACAAAATCTGGATACTCTCCATGGAATGTGTTAGCCAAGTTCACACAAACATCATAAGCCTCTTTGAAATCATAATCTTCTTTATATAGCTCTTTTAAACAGTCAATACCCATGCTTTCTAACTGAATTTCTTGAACAAGAAGCAACCTCCTACTCAATGCATCAGCCACCTTATTAGAGACACCTCTTTTGTGCTTAACTGTGAAAGTATAAACTTGTAGCTGTTCCATCCATTTAACATGTCTATGGTTCAATTTTTCTTGACTGTTAAGAAAGCTTAAAGCATGATTGTCAGTAAACACAATAAATTCCTTGGGTAGCAAATAATGTCTCCATTTCTCAAGAGCTTGCACCATTGCATAGAGTTCTAAGTCATAGGTAGAATACCTTTGCTTGGCTTCATTCAACTTTTCTGAAAAGAATGCCACGGGATGTCCTTCTTGGCTAAGAACAACACCAATAGCTTGCTGACTTGCATCACACTCAACAACAAATACATTATCAAAATTAGGGAGTACTAAGGTAGGTAACTCAGCCACCTTTGTTTTCAACAACTCAAAACTACCATCAGCTTCCTTTGTCCACTAGAATCTACACTTGACTCCACCCTTGATGGTGTTGAGGATGGGAGAACTAATGTGACTAAAACCTCTGATAAACTTCCTATAGAAAGTCGCCAATCCATGGAAACTTCTCACATCTCCCACTGTTTTTGGGGTAGGCCAACTGAGAATAGCCTCAACCTTAGAGGGATACATCTTCAAACAGCCCTTAGAAATGACAAATCCCAGGTATACAAGTTCAGTTTTCATGAACTCACATTTGTCTATGTTGATCATCAACTTGTGCTCATGCAACTTCTCCAACACCTAACCAACATGCTTCACATGGTCTTCCCTTGTCCTGCTGAAGATTAGTATGTCATCAAGATAAACAATAACAAATTTACCAATGAATTCAACTAAACTTTTTCTGAGGAATCTTGCTCTGATACCAATTAATGATTGTCAGGAATACTAAGAGGGGGGTGAATCAATGTTCTATAAATCTTTTCTTGAACTTTTACTTTTAACCATTTCAAAAGAATAATCAAACAGATGCAAAATATACAACTGAATAGCATCCACAAAAGCATGACACATAACAACAAGATTTTACGTGGAAAACCCAAAAAAAGGGAAAAACCATGGAAAGGATTAGCTCTCAAATATATATTGCAATCTTTACAAAAATAATGTTTAGGCTTGGTCACTCCATGGGTCTAGAACATGCTAGCCCACAGCCATGGTGAACAACTAAGTTTAGCAGGTTAACTGCGTCAACCCTAAACCTAGCAAGATTACAATAAGGGCTATTAAACCCTACTAGAGGCTCACTATCGGTTTACTGCCTTGATGAAAACAACATGCTTCCAATAAGATCACACATAATAACTAAATACTGCTTAAGCATCTGCCACTAAGCCAGGGTGCAGTCATTTAACAATTGTATTCTGAATCCCAAGTCTTCATCAGTACTGATCCTCTAACTCTGCTCCACTATTCACATCTTCACATCACACACTACTACACCTCAACTAAATTTTATTGCCTTTATATATTCACATCATGATTTACTTCATAATCAGGTCGGCATCCAAGAAGTGAAACATGTACATAAAAAGATGTACCTTTCACTCAATCCAATGCACTTAAGTGTCACACGGACCCAAATCTTCTCACAGGCATGTTCATATAGGTTGGCTCTAATCTTACAATTCCTTACATAAATCCCCCAATTATTAACTCTTCTCCACACAATGATTTATCTCATCAGTCAGCCTATTCCTCAAGAACATGCTTAACAACTTCATCTGTTGTCATACAACTTCTACTGCTGATCACAAAACACTTCCAAAATCATGTCAAGGACTCTTTACACATTCCCAATCTTACCCTCAGAACCGCAAGGCATGATATCATCTTGCAGAGAAATGCGGACGATCAGAACTCAGACTCTATCTCTATCAAACTCTGTCAAACACTATGTCAGTACTTAGCAGCTTGTAACTTTCCTTCTGGTGAACTTTACATCTCCCAACTCTGGAATAAGACACTTCATATAACTATTTACAACACCTCAAAACTACATAAAGAAATACTTGTCTGCGAAGGAATGTGGACCACTACACTAGACCCTATTCACTATTCTTGCTATACCTTTGCTTTCCCGGACTTAGACATTTCTTCAAGATGACTTCCGGAGAGGATCAAGACTTAATCTCTGAAGCATAACAATATCAAACACCAACTGACATCATATCTGAACCACATTACCAGATCATTATCTGCGGAGGCATACTAGCTGACTTTCTATCTTCTACTTTGCATACTTTCCATACTTAGCCATTTTCTGTCAACCGGACCTGGAATCTCATATGTTCTTCTAGAGATATCTCTTCTTGTAATGGTGATAGGATCTCTAAGCCTTGTTTCCATCAATGACAACATATAGATCCAGACCATAGCAGTGTCTCTTACCAATAATTAAAACGTAGTTGTTTCCATTCGACGTCAACTTTCATATTAACTATTTATCTAAAATAGAAAAAAATTTATACCATCTTGATATAGATTCTTTTATCTAGTGTATCATATTTTTTTCAATTTTTTATAATAAGTTTTTCTATTTTTCCTTGACATGGTAATTGACCTGATGTTTTGTGTTGATAACCTACTTTTAGTAAAAATAGAAAGGAAAATATAAATAATAATTAAAATATAAATATATATATATATATTTGAAAACTAAACTTATAGGTCTAGAAAAGGGTATTTTTATATTTTTTAAAAAATGTTATTTACACGAGTAGAAGTTGTTGAAATATCAAGTTTTTCAAGTAATTTTATTTTTTTCGTAAATTGGCCTCATAGTGGTGCTACATATGCATTTAGCCGACAATTTTAGTTGAAAAAGTTGTGGACATATCTAACTCAGCTAGAATGAATCTTACAAGATCATATGTTTGACCAAACTTGATTTTTAGTTAGAAATACTTAAATTCACTTATGTTGATAAGTTCGCTGAAAGTGTGACACAGCTTTGTGCTTTTACCCTTATGTGACCTTCTCTTATGTGTTGTGTTCCCCTGTGATGTGTTATGTGTTGTTTAGGTCCCCTTGGATGACCCTTGCTACTCTTGTAAGGTCAAGGATACTGGGAGAATGCTTTTGTTCTGACCATTCTTCTATTTGTATCATCATTCTTCTATTTGTTCCTCTCCTCTATTTTATTCTTGTGTTGTGCCTTAGAGGCATAGTGTTGTAGTTGATGACCTAGGGGAATCCTCCTATGTGGTGTTCCTAAGGCACTTGTTCTCCTCGCTTATTTTATTACCTTCTTCTAGTGATTTCACCTAGTCAGTGAATGACGAAAACAAATAAATATTGATACAGACTGTGTGTCCCTTCAGAAAGCAAAGCAAACATGGAACTAGTCCATACATGACGATGAGGTAGATATATATATCTAATGCTTGACTAGTAGAATCACTCTGTACGATGCATCATCTTATGGCATTTCTTGTAACTAGCATTTTACAGTCCACTCAATCTGCTCTTGTACACCTTTATTGGTATCTAACCTTGTTGCTACACTCAGTTTAGAGGTATCTACAATATAGCCCAATGGTTATACTCACTTCTGAACTTGTAGTATAGCCTTGGTCCTTGATGTGACTTTTTTCATGCATAACTTTGAACCTGTAATCTGTTGAGATGGGTAATCCTCTTGTTGATATTACCAAAAGGCCTCGTCCAAATTTTAAGAAGCATCCTTACAAGTCAGTTGAAGTCGAACTGTTAGGTACATTTTTTGGTGTCCCATATGGAGTACATGTAGAAGATATTAGGGCATACATCCATTGCAATGTGGATGAATTTGGAAATCAGAGATTACTTGAATTATATGTGAATCATATAAAGGATAATAACCATGATTTGATACTGAAATTCAAAAATCTAGAGAGCAAATATTTTCTACAAGTTATTGAATTTCCAACATTTGATGAGAGTGAGTGGGTTCTTTACATCTTGAGATGAATACATGATGAGTTCATATGGCTGTTGAAACCTTTCAAGATTACAAAGGATGTTATCCGAAATGTGACTGGGTTAAATTCAACCGGTGGATTACCTATGTTGAAATTTATATAAAACTAGACTGTTACTGATGCAACCGGTGCCAAGTTTGACAAAAGGGCAATGACCATCAATGATATTATTGAACCGAATGTTAAGTTTACCTCTATGGTGATTGGTTACAAGATTTATCACTCCAGTAGGGAGAACTATGTCTCTGAAACTGCCATATATGCAGCATATCAAATGTTGAAAGAAAATGCAAATTATGACCTATGTGAGTGTTACAAAATCAAGTGATTGAGAACTTGAGCAAAATTAAGGACAAGAAAAACACCTTCAAATATGGTTCTCTGATCATATGTTTATTCTTCTACTTCATGAATGAAGTGCCTGGAGTAAAAGGTGTACAATGGGCCAGTGACAGACCAGTTGCATTACAGATAAGGGATCATCTACATAGCATTGGAGATTCTAAGGCACAGAAAACTACAATCTGGGGGTACTTTAAAAGTTTTCAAAGTATGATGCACTCAAGGGAAAGAATCCCCAAATCAATAGTTGAGAAGTGTGAGGATCAAATCTTCTTTATGGTAGACACTGATCAGTGCATAATGGAGGCTGTGGAATCCAGAACTATATGGATTATGCCTATGGGTTATGAGGTTGATGAAAATATCTTGGACATGTATGCTCAACATCTCCTGAGAAAATTAAAAGACACCTCTATTAAAAGGTTTGGAATGAACAAGGAGTTAAGTTTAAAATTGCATGTTGATCTCAGGCAACTAGAGACCAAGAAAAAAGTTCAGAGGCAAGTTGAAAAGTATGATGAAAGAATTGACCTAACCAAGGAAGCAGTGAAGCAAAATAGAGAAAGAATTGATAAGGCTGAAAAGGAGAAATAGGATAAGAAACAAGAAGATGCTTCAGTGGAACCATCCTCCACTTCAAGGACTACTAGAAGCTCTACTGCTACCTCTATTCCCCTTAAACCTACAAAACTGGAAGACAAATCATCCGGTAAGGAAATGAAAAGAACAAAATTAATGGCAAAAAGGTCATATGGAAGTTTGGAAGAAAAGGATGAAGAGAAGACAGATACAGATGATGAACTTAAGGAACTAAAGGCCATAGGGGCTAAAGCTATTAAAGTATCTGAAGAAAAGCCCTCCGGAAGCAAGAAGACAATAAGGAGACAAAAATTAGAAGCTGATACTGAGAAGAAAATTCCCTTTGTGAAAAAATTGTAAAGATAATCACTATTGATGGGAACTTAAAACCATTAACTAAATTTTATGATCTCTATAGTAATGCTGACAAAAGACTCTTGGAAGAAGCTACTATCAAGTACTTGAATGTGTTCAATCAAGCATTGGTAGAAATTTTGTCTGAAGTTCCAAAAGGTCTAAAGGATATATTAGAAATTAGGAAAGAAGCTGCTAAGGCAAAAGATATGGAGTTAAGAGAACATGTACTGACCACTCTATGTTCGGTAATCTCCAGCCGACAAAGCAGACAAAATCTTGAAAGAGGTGAAAAATGAATTTAAGAACAAAAAGAGAATGAATAAACTAATGATTGGAGAGATAGATGAAATAGTTCAAGAAACTGAACAAATTTTGAGAAAAGCATTGGACAAGAACAAGTTCTTTGTTGTGACAGATGACCCTGCTGATGACACACCAGTTCCAGATGAAGAAGAGTAGTAGAAGGATGAGCAACAATATAGAATAGATGACTCATCTATTCCAAAAGTGGAGCAAATAAGCAAGGAAGATACAGAGATGGTGGATAAAACTGATGATGTAGGAGATACTCTAACTCCTCCTGATCAATCTAGAAAAGAAGACAATGATGAGAATATTGCTGCTACACAAGATCCTCCAGAATAGATTTCAAATGGTAAGGACAAAGAAAAGAATCCCCCTGCAGATGATAGAGAAAGGTGAAACAAAGAAAGAAGAAGAAATCAAAGGTAAGGAAGATAAAGTATAAGAAGATGGTGCAAATGTTGATACACCCAAACAAAATAGTCATGTCACTGATAAAACCCAAGGAAAGGAAGGTGGTCCAGAAACTATGGCAAGAGACACTACAGATGTAGTGAAAAGTTTTCTGAGTAAAGAGATGCTACAGTTTGATGAACCTAAACTGATTCAAGGACCACTCAACCTGTATATCTTCTCTCCAGTCCAATTGATGAAGATAACATCATTCACACAAGCCAAGGCAAGAGAAAAGGTATTGAAATCTCACATAGAGGACAATGAGTTGCTAATCCTTACATCCGGTATATTGGAGAAGATAATGCCAATGTTCCAAAAGAATCCATCTAATTCTCCCTCTAGAAATCTGAAGAACCTTGTAAATTTTGTAAGCACACACTTTGAGTCCTTTGAAAAATCTGTAGAAGTTAATGTTCAAAATGAATTTAATAGCAAAAGATTTGATGCACTTAAAGGCATGATTGGGCTAGATAGATTGGTGCTAGATAACAGTATAAAGAATATTCAAAATACTCTTTCAAAAGGAGGCAATATATATAAGTTTTGTTTATCTACTCCTAAAGTCATAGAGGATATAGAAGATAAAATAAAAGACTCCAAACAGAAATTGTCAAGTATGTCCTGTTGGGACAGGAAAATTTCAAAATTTTCCTATATTCCTACCCACCCCATGTCCAACCAAATCAAAAAATCATGTGCCCAAAATCATAATAGTAGTGGATGAATTCTATAAGATCACATGATCTTTACCAAAAACATTTGTCTCACCCATCACACCATATACGATAAGGGGCCTCAGTTCCTTAACTTCGGCAAGACCTCAATTTCTTTATACCGATCCATGCTCCATATGAGACGGGATGAAATGAGTATCAACATGAAAATTATGGTCGAAGAGAAGATTTCAGGAATCGCCGATGAAGAAAGTGACATTGATGACCTTTCATCAGAGAGAAGAATCCCAGTCATGCCGATTTAATCAATGGTAAAGACTATCGGCCAAGAAAATAGTATCAGAGGATACTCTGAACACTTCTTTGACAGTATAGATCACACCAATGAGAAATTTTAGTGGGACTCTCGCTGAACAACCCATGAACAAATAGAGCTAGTGACGTATCAGAAAGAAATACACATCAGGGCGAAGAATTAGAGTGTCTCCGACATGTTAATGTCTCAATGACCAAAGGGACTGTTTCAGCCTAAGTCACACCGATATGTATAGAGGATAAAAACCATCAGCGAAAGTGAACAAGTCGGAACAAAGTTTACAAGCCTTGCAGAACTGATGGTCACAATGATGAAGGATGTCGGGGACATATTGTGAATGATCATTCTAATGAAGGATAAAAAGAAAAGTACCGGGGAAACAATCGATATCGGATATCTTGGATCAAGTCATCCTAATATCGTATGTTGCTCTGATAATGATAGTAGCCACACTTATCGATAAGACTCTTGTCAATATTCATATTGGAGACACTTGAGATATTAGAGTAAGATGTTATTCCCACAGCAATAAAGTAAGTCAAGCTAACGATAGCCATGCCCATTTCTATATCGGGTAGACCTCGAAATATCTTGCCGATACAAACTTATATATATTTTTATAAAAGATGACATCGAGGAGACAAAATGAGGGGTCACAACGATTGATCCACATGCAAATGTTCGTGCCATAAGAAGATATTAGATTGCCCTAACATTACAAAAGTCCTACCGATGAAGAGAGTTATGACGATGTGACATCTCACAACGATCATGAAAATTAATACACTGGAACAATTAATTGCAGACAAGGAAGAAATCCTTTGAAAATCCATTCAAAATCACTGTAATTAGATTCAAATGAATTCTCTGAGAGGAGTACATAAGCAAGAACTCAGAGGAAAGGATAGAGGAGTTCAATCATCACATAACAGGTACATACTCAAAAACCTTTGTGTGATAGACTATAGTTTGAATTTGCCATCGATAATTGTAATGGAGACTCCAGTGAATGGAAAGGGAAGAAAACAGTCGGGTGAAACTAGTAAGCCCAAGAAACAAAAAATTGACAAAAGCCCTGACGAAAAAATAAAAGACAAGAAACTGAATCAGGATTTAATTGACCAATTGCCTGGATCAACCCCTAAATCCTAAAGGTCTGCACAACATAGGGCAGAGGTAGAGAAACTGGAAGACAAATGTAAATATCTTGGAAATGTGTGGACACCAATAAGAGGTTATGAATTGTTCAAATTCCATTACAATAGAAGATTCAAGAATGTCCTAGTGTCTAACCCATGGCACTTGAATTTGGGTAAATTGGTTGTTCCTGATGTGTTTGTGAATGCAAAACTCCTCAAACTTCTAGCTAAGCATTACAATCCAAGCCTCAAGGCCATATGCAATCCACAAGGAGAGCCTGTTATACATTTGTCTAAAAATGCCATTTGTGAAGTGTTTGATTTAGATTATTTGTTTATTGTTCCCATAGTCTATGAAGATTTGGACAAAGTATACTGGAGGATGGACACCACGTATAATGGATGGAGATTACCTCTTCATAGACCTAAGGCAGAAGGAGAAATGGTGCCTCTTAATGATAATGATGGACCTCCATTCCATATGTCATTGTTTGAACCATATATACAATACACATATTATTCCGTGGGCTAAGTCCTAGGGTCAGAGGTTCCTGATTTTATGACAATTCCTTTAATGGTGATAGCCATAGATATCCAGTGCCACAATGCCAGGCAGTTTGACTATGCTGCCTATGTTTTTGGAAGAATTGATTATAGTTTAACTGCAATCAAGAACAATGCCCCAACAGTCTCCTTTGAACACTACTCACTCCTCATGCACATGGTGCTATATTATGGCCAGAAAGTGGGAATATGACCAAGTGAATTCAGAGTTGCTCCAGTGGACCAGAGGAGACAAAAGTCACTTGTACAACTGTGGACGAGGATATGGGATAGCAGGTTTGCCCATTCTAGTTATATTCATTTTGAAGAGTACTGTGTAAAAGTGTTGTATAGATATTTCAATCATCCTTGTGAATATTCACTGTCAAATGAAATAAAAATGTTTCTCAGACCAAAAGATTTTGGTGGTCCTCATACTATCACCCACAACTAGGGAGATTGGTATTGTTTTGAGGAATCAACCATGGTCAGAATTTATGGTTTTGAGGACACCCCGTTTATATTGCCCAAGATAGTTCCTAACAGAATTACCTGCTTAGAGATAGTCAAGCAAATGAACTGCTCTAATGTGATGAACTTGAGCTCCTATGACAAGCAATCCTTCATGCGTAGTACTCTATGCTTTGAGGATTTTATTGTGGTATCTAAAGAGGATTATGGCCTCGTCATGGATAAACTAATGCATTACAATATGAGATGCGCAGAAGCAAGGAAAGGATTTGATCCTGAGGGTTTCATTGATTTCATGAGGAGAAAACAAAATCTCAGTGGATATACACATATTCCATATCCACATGATGACATTATTAGGAATATGGAAGAAGCTAAGATTCAACTGGTAATTGAGAAATATAATAGAGAACCAGAAGAGAAGAAGAAATAGCTTGTAGAGATAGAATTATTATCCTCTGGTGATGAGGGATCTGTAGGAGAAGAAGAGTCAAGTGAATAAGCAACTATAATATCTAAATGAAGAATGGAATGTTATCAATCCCCTAATGAAAAGCATGATGAAGAGGGGCCTAGTGATGAGGATCCAAGATAGTTAGCTTATGATTCTTTTATTTTAGATGATCAATTTATTTATTCTAAAGAGTTTAAATCATTTTTATATAAATGCAAGGGAAAAGAGATCAGGGAGTCAGTTGATAATGTCACGACTGACAATGAAAGACAATTAATTGATATGTTAAAAATAACGGTGGACAATGAATTGAAAGCTATGACTCCTTGTAAGGGTAGACAGCTACTCAAAGAAGTAGGAGTTATGATATTTCCTGGACTTGATTTAAATTATGCTTTGGTGTTTGATAGTTTTTTGCATAATACTGATGACAAATATAAGCTCACTCCTGAGGGTGTCACAGAAGTGTATATGGGCACCAAATATAACAACGATGAAAATTCACTAATGATATGGGCCTTGTACCTGCCTCATAAGAAGACAACCATTATAGATATTGAAAAGGCTTTTGGACATGTCATGACTTTGAAGGTAGGGGAAACTGACCCCTTGATTACTACAGAAACTGGCATAAATGTTGCAAAGTTGAACAAAGCACAGGCTCAGATGCTGATTAAGGAATGAGATGCATACAAACTAGGTTGTGAAAGATTAACAAAAGAAAATGATTTCTTGAAAGATACTATTAAGAATACCTTCAGAGGGTTAGTGAAAAGGTTAACTCAAGGAGAGAGCTCACAAAGTGCCTAGTCACCATCTATTGATTAGATAGCTCAGGTCCAGATTGACACACTTGCAACAATGCTCCAGAATAGGCATGTTAACATGATGCATTGGATGAACAAATTTTGGGATGTTTATTCTGAAAACTATAAAATGATCTAAGAGCACAAGAGGCTCAACAACAGGCTCCAGGTGAAACTCCATGAAATACAGCATAAGGATGTTTCTGACACTACAGGTACTTCTAGTGCAAAATACTTGATTAAGAAGCATCATAAATATTATGACCAACTTAAAAATGATGCCAAAGAATGTATTGAAGCTTCAAAAGTAGGAGTGCCCATGTTGTTCAGAAATGATAGAGAGTTGAGCAAAGATAAATGGAGTAAAAGTGTCAAGTGATATTGCATGAAGCCTTACGAGCTCCCAAGGACAAAGACTCTGGTTCTGGTGAAGCTTGCAAGCATCTAGAGAAGATGGTGACGATGGACGTGATCACAAGAAATGCTATTGAGTTTGATGATATGCATTGTAGCTAGGAATACTTGGATCACCTCGCTCAAATATGAAAGGAAGCTAGGTGTGCAGAAAACGCTTCCTACACTAATCTATTGAGGAGAGGGCTATGAAAATTCAACTTTATTCTAACTATTACAGCAATGTTAAACCATTAACATGAGATATTACAGCAATACACATACACACAGAAAGTAGACAGAAGAGAGGGAGACAAGATATATGTGGGGAAAACCCTTATGGGTGAAAAACTCTACACTCCAAAACACAGCTCAAATGTATTATAGTAAACAATAACAGATTACAATATAGTTTCAGAGCCAATGCTCTTTTAGTAGTCTTTGAATGTCGAATCTGGAGATATTCCGGCAGCATAACAGTACTCGTACCAAAGTTATATATCTCCCATCCAAGCACCTATTTATATAGAGTTTACAAGGCAAATATGGAACCTTCTAGAGACAGGCGTCCATCTTAGACTCATGCCCCAAAACCCATGCCTAAGGACACTTGCCCAACATCCCATCCTGAAGTGGGTGCCTGGTCCCAAGATAGGTTACGACAGATGCTCTTATGTACCTTACAGCTGTAAGAGAATCTATCATACACTGACTAAAAATATCATATTCCTCTTACATGTCATAACCTCCCTTGACCGCCTAGAGATGCCTTTCTCTCGTGCAAAGATACTCATTGACACTTGTCATTAATTAAAAGTCATTTGAGGTTTTGGGGGTGTTGCCCCTAAGCCCCCACGAGGGCGCTGCCCCTTGACCCCGCCCTGTACCGCAACAGGGAGTGCGCCAGGGGCGCTACCCTTGGACCCCGTAAGGGGCTACACCCCTTGACCCCCTCTTGGAGGCACTGCCCCCAAACCCCCGTTAATTATTCAAGGGGGAAACTACGGCTGCCAAAGTCACCAAAATTTATCCTCCTGCATATACATAAGGTGCTGACTATGCCAACTCAACATGGGATAAATAAATACAACATTAGGAATTTGCAAAGGTTGAGACACCTTAATTAGCAACATTCTCCCACTTCTCAAACACCTTGCAAGGGCCAAAAGCAGTGACAAGATTTAACTACTAGAGGCCAAGAGGCCCATAGACTCCGAACACCATCTGAACTTCTCTATGCCCACTGGTTTCATCAATGCATCTGCAACATTCTTCAAAGTATCTACCTTCTCCAAATTTACCTTTCTATCCTCAACCATGTCTCACACGAAGTGAAACTGAACATCAATGTGCTTTGTTCTAGCATGGAAATTTGGATTCTTTGCAAGGCAAATTGCACTCTGACTGTCACAACTGATCGTGATCTATCTTGCATCAACACCAATATCTGAACACAATCTCTTAAGCCAAATGGCTTCCTTACAAGCATGAGTTGCTACCATATACTTAGCTTCTATCATGGACAAAGCAACAACAAGTTGTTGCTTACTCATCCAACTAATAGTACCACCAAACAGTGTAAAAACATAAGCACTGGTGGATCTCCTGTTGTCAATGTCACTTGCCCAATCTGAATCCACAAATCCACGAATATCAACAGAATGTGGAGGTCTTGAAACATTACCATGATAGCGAATGGAATACTCGGAAGTGCCCCTCAAATATCTAAACACTCACTTAACTGCATCCCAATGAATCTGTCTAGGATTAGCCATAAATCGACTAAGGACTCCCACCGCTTGGGCAATATCTAGTCTTGTGCAGACCATAGCATACATCAAACTGCCAACAGCACTAGCATAAGGTACTCTGCTCATGTCCTCCAGCTCACTAGGAGATTTTGGACAATCCTCAACAGACAACTTTGTCCCCAAAGAAACGGGAACACACAATGGTCTACAATCTGCCATGCTAAATCTATCCAACACGGACTTCACATACTTACTCTAGCTTAACCAAAGTTTTCTGTTGGTTCTGTCTCTTCTAATTTCCATTCCTAGAATGTACCTGGCTGCCCCTAAATCTTTCATTTAAAACTGAGCTAACAACTGAGATTTACAATCAGAAATCATATTTTTACCCTTCCCAATGAGCAACATATCATCAACATATAGTGCAACAATGAGAATACGATCACCATCAAATTTATAATACACACAGTGCTCTGATTTTGATCTCACAAATCCAATTGACAACACAAAGGCATTAAACTTCAAGTACCATCTCCTAGGGGATTGCTTCAAACCATACAAAGACTTCTTAAGTTTGCAAACCAAATTTTCTTTACCTTTCACCATGTAATGCTCTGGCTGTGACATTTAGATCTCTTCCTCCAAGTCACCATGAAGGAAAGCTATCTTCACATCCATCTATTCTACCTCCAACTCATAAGCTACTGCGAGTGACAATAGGAATCGAATGGATGTCAACTTTGCAACGGGAGAGAAGATCTCACCATAATCTATACCCTCCACTTGTGAATACCCCTTCGCAACCAATCTGGCCTTATACTTCTCAATACTGCCATATGCACCAATCTTTTTCTTGAACACCCATTTGCATCCAACGGGTTTCCGTCCAGGAGGCAAAGGCACCAAGTCCCAAGTTTGATTCTTTTCCAAAGAAGCCATTTCTTCCTCCATGGCCTCCTTCCAAGAACCTGCATCCTTCATATCCAAAGCCTCTGATACAGTTCTAGGTTCATCACTGTTAGTGATTAAAGCATAAGCACAACTAGAATCAAGCAATGTAAAACCAAACCTTTTAGGTTGCTTCCTTATCCATGTAGACCTCCTCAAGCGCTGAGGTTGAGGTTCAGCTTCTTCTTCTGAGCTTTCAAAGCTGCTAGAGCTCTCCTCATCATCAGGTCCAACATTGTTTTTCTATTCAGTCTTCTCAGGGGTGAGAGGAAACTGAACATCCTCTTTCTTTTCTTTTTCTTCTGGCTGCAAAATAGTGGAAGAAGGTGTAAGCTCTCTAAAGATGACACTTCTGTTATACAACACTTTTTCAGCCACGGGGTCCCAAAGCTTGTATCCTTTCACACCAACAGAATAGCCGATGAGGATACACTTAACAGCTTTGTTCTCCAACTTTGACCGCTTCTCCTTAGGTACATGTGCATATGCCTCACAACCAAAAACACGTAGATGTCTTACTAAAGGCTTTCTACCAAACCACACCTCCATGGGTGTGTTTCCAACAAGAGCTGATGTAGGAGATCTGTTTACCAGATAGCAAGCAGTGGCAACAGCTTCAGCCCAAAACTTTTGTTCTAGACCAACTCCACGAAGCATACTCCTAGCCTTCTCCATCAGTGTCCTGTTCATCCTCTCTACAACTCCATTTTGCTGCGGTGTGTATGGAGTTGTCTTATGTCTTTCAATCCCAAGTTCCTTGCAATACTTATCAAATTCTGTAGAACAGAACTCACCACCATTGTCAGTTCTCAAACATTTAATCTTTTTACCAATCTGATTTTCAGCAAAGGCCTTAAACTCCTTAAACTTGCTATAGACTTCAGATTTGCTTCTGAGAAAATAAATCCATGTCCTTCTACTGTAATCAAAGATACAAAGTATACATATTTTGATAACGAAGGAACATTAACAGGACCAAACACATCAGAATGAATGAGGTCCAACACACCAAAATTAATGAGGTCCAACACACCAGAAGACTTATGAGAACTCGAGTAAAACTAAACACTGTTTTGTTTTCCATAAATGCAACGCTCACAAAAGTCAAACTCAAGATTACAATCATCTAACCCCTCAATGAGGTTCTTGTTTTTCAGGGTATGCAGACCCTTCTCACCAATGTGGCCAAATCTCTTATGCCATAACATTGTCTTTTCTGCAAGAAGTTTGACTTCCAATGCACGATTACAACCACCAAGATTAGAAACAATAGACTTCTTCACTGCTCGTTCAGATGGTGGGGATGAAGTGACAACTGCCCTCTTCCTTGAGTCAGAAGAACTATTGCATTGTGCAATGCATGCCTCCATCTGAAATAGAGTACCTCTCCGAGTACCCTTAGCAAGCACCATAGATCCTCTAGTCATCTTGCATCCTTCTTTCGAAAAGACAACCTGCACACCTGCATCATTCAAACTACTTATAGAAAGTAGGTTCCATGCTAAGCCTGGGATGTACATAACCCCAGAGATCCCCTTCACTCGACCATTGGGGAATTGGATAGAGACTCTTCCATGACCAATGATCTTTAGATGAGAGTCGTCACCCAGATACACCTTTCCACCATCAAACTCCTTATACTTAGTGAACCAGTCTTGATGCAAGGTCATGTGGAATGATGCACCAGAGTCAATTAGCTACACATCATCAGATGCATGGGTTGCCAGGGCTGTGATGAAGGCATCACTGTCATCTTGTGATTTATCAGAATCTGAATCAGGAGCTTTCTTCTTTTTCTTCTTCTCCTCTTTGCATTCCATTCAGAAATGCCCAGTCTTGCCATAGTTCCAACAAAGAGCCTTGGACTTTCTAGGAGATTTAGATCTCCCACGGGATTTGGATCTACCCTTCTCAGCTTTCTTGTCCTTCTTTTTCCCTTTTTCATTGGGTCTTCCACGAACTGCAAGGGCTTCTTTGGCTGCCTCAGAAGACTTTCTCCACATCTCTTCAAATAATAGTGAAGAAACCACCTCTTCCATTTTGAATGTGGATGTGGTGCTTCCGATTGCCATGACAAGATGATCCCATGAGTCCGGCAGAGAACAAAGTAGGGTCATACACTGATTCTCCTCCTCCATCTTTACACCAATAGATGTCAATTGTGCAACCAGCATGTTAAAGGCATTCATATGTTCAGCCACGGATCCTCCATCCTCCATTCGAAGAGAATACAACTTCTTTCTCAGGAAAAGTTTATTGACAAGGGATTTAGCTTGATACACATCCCCCAACTTCTTCCAAAGGAGTTTTGCAGTAGCCTCCTCATGGACATTTAACAACACAGAATCGGCAAGACTAAGTCTTTTGAGACCCTCAGCCTTCTAATCCTTTTGATCCCAGTCATCTTGTGACATTGCAGCTGGTTTAGTTCCATTCACACTTTCCCAAAGGTCTCGATCAACTAACAAGTCTTCCATCTTGAGCTTCCACAGCTCGAAATTACTGCCGTTGAATTTCTCTACTTCAAACCTTCCTAATGTGGTTGCCATCTCCTTGCTGCAATAAGCTATAGAATACTCTGCATAGACTCCCACTCAACCTAAGATTAGCTCAAAAAACCCCTACCCAACAACTAGGACCAAAGGTGATCAAGCTCTGATACTAACTGAAAGGAAGCTAGGTGTGTAGAAAACACTTCCTACACTAATCTATTGAGGAGAGGGCTATGCAAATTCAACTTTATCCTAACTATTACAGCAATGTTAAACCATTAACATGAGATATTGCAGCAATACACATACACACAGAAAGTAGACAGAAGAGCAAGAGACAAGATATATGTGGGGAAAACCCTTACGGGTTAAAAACCCCACACTCCAAAACATAGCTCAAATGTATTATAGTAAACAATAACATATTACAATACAATTTTAGAGCCAATGCTCTTTCAGGAGTCTTCGAATGTCGAATCTGGAGATATTCCGACAACATAACAGTACTCGTACCAAAGTTATATATCTCCCATCCAAGCACCTATTTATATAGAGTTTACAAGGCAAATATGGAACCTTCTAGAGATGGGCGTCCATCTTGGACTCATGCCCCAAAACCCACACCTAAGGACACTTGTCCAACATCCCATCCTGAAGTGGGTGCCTGGTCCCAAGATAGGTTACGACAGATGCTCTTACACACCTTACAACTGTAAGAGAATCTGTCATACACTGACTAAAAATATCATATTCCTCTTACATGTCATAACCTCCCTTAACTGCCCAAAGATGCCTTTCTCTCGTGCAAAGATACTCACTGACACTTGTCATTAATTAAAACTCATTTGAGGTTTTGGGGGCGTTGCCCCTCTACCCCGCCCTGTACCGTGATAGGGAGCACGCCAGGGGCGCTGCCCCTTGACCCCCTCTTGGTGGCGCTGCCCCCAAACCCCCATTAATTATTCAAGGGGGAAACCATGGCTACCAAAGTCACCAAAATTTATCCTCCTGCATATACACAAGGTGCTGACTATGCCAACTCAACATGGGATAAATAAATACAACATTAGGAATTTGCAAAGGTTGAGACACCTTAATTCCCAACAAAATATACTTATGGCTCAGCAGGGCTTAAGATCATTTTCTTTGTTTATGTCAAGTGTTAATCATTTTTATTCCCAGAAGACATTTTGAAGAGTTATGTCTCTTCATAGATATTTCTATATAAGTTGGACATATGGTGATCAAGAATCATCAGCAATAGGATATAATACATGAAGTTTATAATGTTTTAATAGGACCATGTTGCAAGCATTATATTGAAGAAGTAAATTAAAGTTCTCTGATTCTGTGGTTTTATTTTGGCATCAATTATTTGTTAGAATTATTCAATTATATGGTTGTCTTCAGTTCAGTATTTCCTCGTTATTCAAATTAATATATCAAGTATATATTTAGTTTGTCAATGCACATTTACTGTATTTGTGTGATTGGATTAATTGGTTTCCATAAAAGGAATTAAAATCCTTCTGCTCAGTCACAGTAATCTGGAAGTGTTGGTTTGGATCACTAAGAAGAATCATATAATTAGGATTGTCATTCTGTCTCCAAGTTGATATTGTTTGTTGTTCTTGTATAATTCATTCAATTGGTTCCTTCAGGAAAGGATTAAAATTCCTTTTAGTGAATAACAAGAAATCTGATTGTGTCAGTTGGATTATTAAGAAGAGTCTATCAATCATTTCCCTGCACGTTTATACAAGTTATAAACCAAAGTATTGTGACAAATAATTAGAGTTATTGCCCACTATAAGCCACTAGTCTTAGATTTTCATTTGACTCTGTTTACCCAACAAGGCACTGGTCTCATCCTGAATTATCATTTAGTTTTATCCAACACCCATTCATTAGTTGAGCATAGTTATAAAATTTACCTTGATATTGCTTATACAATTCACATCAATCATCTTTCAAGTATTAGGATTAGAAGTAGTTTTCAAGCTCTCATCGATACCACACTCTTTGCCACTATGGATAGAATCAACTCAAACACATTCATTCAATATGCTTTAAGCTATTAAGGTTTACCCGCCTAGGTCTAGCAGAACCTAAAGTGCAGGGAGTCATCAACCATATAGGTTAACTCCATCACATTAGTCCAAAAATGTTTCTAATATGATCATAGAGCCTGGCATCCTCTTAGGATTTGTAACCTACATTTTTGAGACCTAACATGTCCCAAGCTTTTGATCCATTGATTGTATCAGTGGCAAGTAAGGAATGTCAAGCAATCAGCCTAATGGAAGAAATAAAGAAGTTGACAAGAGAAAAGGAGAACATTAAGGCAAGAATGGATAAGCTTTGGGGACTGATTTCCCCTAAAATAGAAGCAATGTTTAATGCTATGACAGAAGCCCAAACTGCTGCACAAACAGTTGATCCCATTGACCTCTAAAAGGTTGAAGCACAAGCATTTTTTTATCAATGGCCACATTTCAACTTTGAATCGTATGAAGAAGAGTTGGGATATAGAGTTGGCCCTGTTGAAGAATATTTTTGGAGATATACTTAAGTATATGTAAATACAACTTAAGGATGGGTTGCGGCACTGTATATAGAATTTTTTGGTGAATTTTGGCTTACGGATTCTATCCTTTGCTATTGATGTCAAAGGGGGATTGAAGAGCAGTGAAAAATGAGAAATCCAACAAAGGAGGAGCTTTGGAAATAGTGGAGAGCACAAGTGTATAGAGTAAGAGGGAGTAGCTCTGACACTTAGTCATTTTTCACTAAGTGTTGTTATCAATGCCAAAGGGGGAGATTGTTGGCAAGAGACAATACTACGCATGACAGGTGTTGTCATTGATGGCAACTAAGTCTATTTCACACATCCACAGTGTAGTATCAGATCATACTAGAAGTCAATTCCATGATTTGTCAAGTCTGGATAGACAGAAACATGGTATATGGTAGAGTTCAGTATTTTGGTCAGTGGATCTCTCCAGTTAATTATTGCATGTTGCAAATCTGAGGGAGTGTAGAGGAATGTCAAAACAACCAAATCCAAGATTTCAGCATCCAGTGACAAAGGGATTAAAAGTTATAAGCATCTGAGTACCGGATCCTAATATGACAGAATAGTTCTATGAAGAATAGGCTGACTTGTGTTAGATCCTTATGCAGATCTAGTAGATGTGTTTTGGTGAGTTACATATGGGATATAATGTTAGTGGCCAAAATGTATGGTGACTTGCAAGTGTTATTTATGGTATGCATCAATATTGAGGTATGGATTCAGTCGACAGAACAGAGTACTTGTATTGTTTGTCAAGTTCTTCATAAGGCCGACAGAAAAGTGATTAAATTTCTTGAAGCGGATATATATAGTCGATGGATTCGAGTGTTTTGTATGTGTGTATGGTGTGATGGAGTAAGTATAAAAAAGGGCAGATTAGAGTATAGAAGAGAAAAGATCTAAGGTCCAGATTATGGAAAGATAGTAAACAGGGCAGAGTGAAAATGAAGTGAGTAAAATCAGTATTCGGTGCTTAACCGAAACTAAATCTTTACATTGATAGATGCTAATTATCAGTTCAAACACATTGTAATCTTCTCTCTGTAGGCAATGACCCTTCATTTAAGCAGTGAGCTCTAGGTAGTGAGCCCGAATGCATGTGCATTCCCCTTTTGTAATACTTTTAACAGAGTATAATCTTTGTGGGTTAATTCCCACCATGGTTTTTCTCTTAACTAGGTTTCCACATTAAAAATCTTGGTGTCAAGTGTGTTATTTATGTTTATGTTCATGTGTTATTGATTCTTGCTCATATTATTAATCTGTTAAGAAGTGGCAAAAAGGAATTAACTACAACAAGTATCAAAGTTTAAAACAATTGATTCACCTCCCCCCCTCTCAGTTGTCAGCCCTAATTTTAACAGTACCTAACTATTTTGTTGGGATCTCCCCATTGAAATTCATACTCTTTAAACCAATCTAGTTTTTCATTTTTCCAGGCAAGCATGATAGTTTTGGCTTTAGAGATTTTTGCCCCTACTACCTGGAAAAAAATCTCCATTTTATTCATTAGATTATCAAAATTAATTTGTCTCAATTCAATAAAAAGTGTTGTGTCATCAACAAATTGTATATTAATCAGCTCATCTTTATTAGGCAAGTATGACCTTGCACTTTTAGGCTTAAGGTAGAATCTCTAAGCAGGTAGTGTAAGGCATAGACTGCAATAACAAAAAGAGAGTGGGCAAGAGGACACCCTTGTCTAATTGACCTTTGTAACTGGAAGTCCTTAGTCATTTAACCATTAATTTCTACTTGTGCAGTAGCATATTTTAACAAAGTTCTGATAATTCTACAAAAATATTCTGGAAAACCAAAAGCATCTAGTACCATTAGGATAAAGGCCCATTCAATTCTATCATAAGCTTTTTCAAAGTCCAACAAGAGAATGGCCACATCTTGATTAGTCATTTTGGTCCAGTCCATGGCCTCCCAACTAGTAATCAGATTTTTAAAGATGTATCTCCCCTTCATGAAACCTGTTTGGGTACTATTAATGATGTTTGGGAGGATCTCTTATATTCTTTTAGCAACAAGTTTTGCTAAAATTTTATATGACACATTCAAAAGAGTAATGGGTCTCCAATTTTTAATAAGGGTTTTATCTCCTTCTTTAGGGATCAACTTGATAATGTCATGATTGATTGAGTTCCCTAGAGATTCTTTATCAATGGCCTCCAAGTAGACTTGTAACAAATCATCACTAATCAAATTTATATTCTTCTTATAAAATTCTATAGGTAAGCCATCACTTCCTAGGGATTTATCATTCTTTAGAGAACAAATTGCCTTATCTATTTCATCCTTTGTGATAGGTTGGTTGAGTAGTTCATCCATCTCATCATTTATCTTTTTAGGGATAAGACTTTTACATCTCAACCTATCTTCATTCCCTTGAGGCCCCTGGTATTCAGAGGTAAAGAGGGACTTATAATATAAGTAAAACTTTTCTTGGATCTCATCCTGATTTTTAACCAATCCTGTCTCATCCCAAACCACTTCTATAGCCTCTCTATATTCTTTAGTTTTTAGGCATTTGAAGAAGAATTTTATTCCCCTATCTCCCAAAGTCATCCAGTTTATTTTGCCTCTTTTTTTAACCCTTTATCCTTGTAATTCTATATTTTCCTGAGCTAGGATTTAGCACCAGCCATTTCTTTATTAAAATCCATGTTAAGTGGATTGTTTTGTAAAGCAAACATCTCAGATTCTAAAAGCTTATTTTGCAATTGATTTTCTAGCCTCCTCAAGTCTTTTGCTTTCTTTTCACCTATAGTTTGAAACATTTTTTGCCAACCCTAAACATTTAACTTCCATCTATCTACAACTGATAAGTCTTTTCTAAAATTCTTGTTGATCTCCCTAAGGGTGAATACAGCATTACAACAGTCCTCATTTTTTAACAAACTTGTATTCAAAATAAATTTATAAGAAGTGTTCTTTTGTCTATCTTTACAATTCCCAAAGTTAATACTAACCAAAATAGGGTGATGGTCAGATAAGGTCCATGGTATAACCTTCACTCTGGACTTAGCTTCCTCCATATGGTCAAACTAGAAAAAGTCCTTATGAGCATAAAACCTATCAAGTCTGCAATAAATTCTCTTACCCCCTTGTTAAAAGTTACACCATGTATACCAAATGGACTTGTTTACCTCTTTCCTACCTTCAAAAGGATCAGACAGCCTCAACTTATTTCTCATTTTTGCCCAAAAAAAATTTCATTCCCTTTCTAGTCCATGTTTAACCCACCTAATTTGTCTTCTAGATTTTCTACCATGTTGAAATCCCCTCCTATAAACCAAGGACAATCTTCTAAATTAGACAGCCAGTTCCACAACATAGACCTTTGTCTATAATCATTAGGGATGTATACGCCTAAAAATGACACGATTCGCATTCTTCTAAGTTAATTAAATATCAAAATATTTAATTACCTCTTCTAAAGTCAAAATTAAATAAAACCCTTTATTTAATTTAATTCCTCCAAACAATTAAATAATTCTTAATTATTTAATTAAATCAATTCATTCTTCCAAATTTGAATAAATCAATCAAATTTATTTAAATCCTCTCAATCTCCAAAAATAAAATATAATCAAATATTTTATTTATTCTTCCAAAATCATGCACAACAATTAAATAAATTTATTTATTTAATTTACTTTCTTATCTTCTAAATTAAATAATTCCAATTATTTAATTGTTTCTTCCAATAATATCTTCTCTAAATTTAAATAAATCAATTATTTATTTAAGTTATCTTTTCTTCTAAATTGAGTTATCTCTAAATATAATTCAAGCTTTGTGCACATGCAATTAAATATTCATAATATTTAATAAAGCAAAATATCTTCTTATTCTCATGCAAATCTATTCTTCTTGTTTTAAATCACTTAACTGATTATTATATTATTTTAAATGCTTTAACTCATTCTTCTATTCTTGTTAACTCCTCTCATGCAAAAGAAAACAAGACACATGTCTTCTTCTTATTCGTTGCACGTTCCTCATCCATTCTCAATCGTTGATCTTCTCAAGTCTTCTATACCATTGATCTCTTCTTTCCCAAGTCTATAAAAGCAACCTCATTATTCCATTTCATTCATCCAAACTTTAAGTATTATTGCTCTACAGGAATTACATCTCACCTTTGGCACCCACGTCATTCTTTCATTGCTTGTGATCACATTCGTTACTACGCACCACTACCATCATTATGAAGATCATCTTCATTGCGGTATTATCATAGCCATTCTCAATCGACATTCTTGAATCATAGAAAGGAAGTGCACTCTCTGAGAGCCCTATTTCATACATGCAAGATCGATTGTGATAGGCAATCAATGGAAGTTTCAAATTGAGGAAGGTTTGCTTTGTTATTCATTGCTTTATTTGATTAATCTTCTTTGTTCAATATTCCATTGAAGTTTTGGGTAACTTGATATTTGATTATTATTGTTTATTCATTTGATCTAATTTTCCCTTAACATTTTTGGCACCCACCATGGGGTGTTGCCCCATTCTAACCCAAAAATTGAGTTTTTGTGAGTTTAGGTTTCTACACAGGAGGATTGAGAGAATAGGCGTTAAGCATTCAAATGGTGTAACCTCGGCTGAAAAGGTTTCTAAGTTTTGTCGAAAACATCAAAACCCTATCTGGGTATCTCTTATTTTTTGCAGAAAGTGCATAGATTTCAAGAAAAATAAATTACAAATCTGTATCCATATTTTTAGCTTGTATTTTTTTTACTTTTTTTTTGCCTATTTTTAGCAATTTCAAGAAATCAGGCATATTTATGTAATGTTAGCTCAAAAGATTTCTGGGTTTTGTCCAAAACATCAAAATCCTATTTGAGTATCTCTTATTTTTACAGGAAGGGCATGTATTTCAAGAAAATAGATCCCAATCTGTGTCCCTATTTTTAGCTCGATTATTTTTTTGACCTATTTTTAGCAATTTCACGAAATCGAGCATATCCTTTGCATAAGTAGTCAAATTTTTACAAAACTAGTGGCATTGGAAAGCTAGTTCTTCCAAATTTTTTATGGTGAAATAATTTTAAGGTAATTTTATCAAATTTATCAGGTACACTCAATCAAATTCAACCCTTCTTTGCAAAACTTCAAACAGTCATAACTTGTGCAAAATTTATTCAATTTTCACAATTTTTTTTTTTTGAAATTACATAGAATTTCATGTAGAATCTAATAATAATATTCAATCTAGTGTACCTAATAATTATTATTAGATTTTTTCTAGATTTCTCATTTTTCACCTAACAAGTTAAGCACTTTTGGTTCAATTAATTTTATGCTAACTATTGAGTTTTTGGTAGAACTAATCAACTTTTTGCAGCCTCTTATTACTCAAATAGAGCAAATGGGTTTTCCTAACATGTTCATGTAGGATGAACATTGAAGAATTAAAAACTATATCACACTAAGTCTTAGGAACATATTGTTTTCTTGAGGGACAATGGACATGAATGCCGAACACTCCAATTTCTAATGGGAAAATAAATTGATGCTCATGCAAATCTCACGTAGTCTTAACTAGGAGGGTTGGTAATTGAATCATTGCTATCTTACATATCATTGAATCATTGCTATATTGCTATCTTTTCAAAGTTAACAACTCATTGCTATCTAGATAAAATTGAACTCATCATTGCTATCTAGGTAAAACTGAACCATTGCTATCTCCTCGACCATCACTTCAAAGTTAATAATTTGTGCTATGTGGATAAAATTGAACTCATCATTGCTATCTGGGTAAAACTAAACCATTGCTATCTTGTTATCACTTCAAAGTTAACAAATCATTGCTATCTCGGTAAAATTGAACCATTGCTATCTTGTTATCACTTCAAAGTTAACAAATCTTTGTGCTTGCCCAAGTAGATAGCTCATCTAGTTTTTCTTATTTTAACTAGGGGAAAAGAACCACTGTATTATGTGTTTTGGGAATGATACCAGGCCTATGCTCTCCCCTATCTTGAGTGACCAAAATGCCAAACATATCATTTTTGCATTTTTTTTCCTTTAGAGGGGCTTGCTCTTGGATACCATTCATCCAAGTAGGAACGACCCTAAGTGGTAACAGGCTAGATGCCAAGCCCTTCCAAGCCACTATAAATAAATTGTGTTTGGAGCAAAAGCTTCAAACAACGAGTGTAGTTATGTTATACCGACAGCTAACCTCCCCCAAAACCCTCCAAGACACAACCCTTGCAGGCTGGGAGACTCCATAACGGAGAGTAGTGCTGCCATATGTATAACCACTCGAACAGTTGCTTTTATTACTTACCTTTGTTTTAGTGGCCAAAAACCTCTGTAATCTATTTGAAGCCTAGGAGTGTACTTGCTTTCTTTTTAGTCCAAAAAGAGTCAAAAAAATCACAAAAAATAAAAAACTATAAAAATATTCTTTGCATTTGTTGTGTCTTCTTGCCATAATTTTAGAAAATTATATCAAAAAGACCTTCTTTGCAACCAAAGTACCAAAAACATCAGAAAAATTACTAAAAATTTGCAAAAATAGTGAAAAAACTAGAACTGCGCATTTGTTATCTGAAGCTGCACATCTGTCCTGACTTGTTGCGCATTTGTACCAACTTGTTGCACTTATACCACCTATTACAGCACATTTCTCTTTTACCGGTATTGCGCATCTATGTCAACTTTCTGTGCTTTTATCTTTTTCTGCTGTGCATCTGTGACAGTGAGCATTTCCACATCTTTTTAGAGAAAAATTTTAGGTTTTTTAGGTACCCATTTCAATATTGTGTCAGTTTCTGTAGAGATGACATACCAATTAGAAGTAATTTCTCAAGAACTCCAATACCTATGAGAGCAATTAGACTTCGATATCTGGCCCCAAGATCGTATAGCAATTGTCTAAGAACTCCAAGTGATACAACACGAAATGACAAGCTTACAAGCTGAACAGGCCAGTACTAGCCACACCTCGCCCCAAAAGCATACATCCTTTTCTCGTCTTCATGATACTATTGACAAGGCAAGCACCACCTCAAGTTGGAAAACATATACCACTCCATCTACTAGTCCTCATTCACCATCTCCTAGAACACATGGCCCAAAGCATACTAATCCTACCATGGAGAACTCCAAATCCACTCATCCATTACCTCACTCCTCTACCCATACACCTACCAATGATGTGATCCAAGGGCTACTAGTAGAGAGTCAACCATGTCCCCAAATTCTGGTCCTTGACCTTATCAAAAGACCTTCAAGCATGTCCATTACTCCAACCTCTTCATGTAACCTGCAACCCCTTGAGCATATTGAAGAACCTCCTACCATGCACCAAAGTCAAGGTCTATCGTACCTTCTTGTTGTTGACCAAGAGCCTATCCAAGAAACCTCTACCTCCACTTCCATTCAAACAACCCAAGAGTTATGTCAAGAGCACACTTTAGAACATGTGGAAACATCAACCCCCTATTTAAGTCAAGATCAAAGCACACCCATCTAGCCCATGCATAACCTTTATATTTTCGATGATCCTATACCTATACATGATCAAGAAATCCAATTTCAAACCATTCATAACCTATATCTCTTTTATGATCAAGTTACTACCTTTGATGAAGAAGCTATCCATGAGCAACTTGACCCTATACATGAACAAGAGATCAAATTCCAACCTCTCCATGGCCTATATCATTGATGAAGAACATATACAAGAGCACCTTAATTTCATCATGCTAAAGCCTATCTATGATCAAGCAGACCATGATGATCCTCTTAGTCCACTTTATGCATTCCATGGTCTCGAGATTATAACCCCATCTAGTCCCATCCAAGATCCAACAACTTCCTCTTCCTTTGATGAGACACTTACCTCCCAAGCAACCATAGAAGATCAAACCAGTAATAATCCCCTGTCATCCATTATCAACCATGCTGCAAATTCCCCACCGTATATCCTTGGTCTTACTGCTTTCATTTGTGAGTGTTCCTCCTTAAAACACCAGCAACCATTATTATCTATCTCACCTTCTACATGCAATAAAGAACTTGTGTCTAGTGTTCCACCTACACCTAATCTCGTTGTCCACCACATACTCCAACTTATGAAGTATCAAGGTAAAGGCTTAGGCCTTCACGAACAAGGTATTTTGGAGCCCGTCTATGTCAATGTTCCTCCTTCATATGGCCTTGGATACATACCCCAAGGTGAACAATCTCAAGATGTTGGTAATTCCTCCACTCCTCCAAAGTCCATGACTTTCCATCACAAACCCTATCATATCCCCAAAACATATGTCACCATTCCACCTCCATCATCCTACAATTGTCAAAAGCATGTGACCATACACCTTCCACCATCCAATCTACCTCCGCTACTTCCAACTCCTAATATCCCTCCATGCATTTTACCACCACTTCTCCCAACACCTTATCCATCCATCTATGAATCTTCTAACAATCCCAATCATGGCCAACAAATGCACATGTTGTCTAAACAAAGAACTTCCTCAAACTCCACTTCCACCATCTCAAGAGAATTCACCAGCAAAAATCTAGATACCTTTACCCCTAAAGTCAAAAATCCTAAGAGTCCTCATGACCTAGGATACAAAAGCCAAGAAATAAAGAAACATCCTTCTCAAGAGGGGCATATACCCACACACCTATATGCCAACCTGAAAAAGGTGTGGGTCCGCATCCAACAAATGATTACTCCAAAAGCTGCACAAAAGTTGCATACACCCAAGCCCATACCTTCACAGGTACTATCTAAAAACAAAATGGCTTGGGTACCTAAGCAAAAAGCCCTCAAGTTACATGAGGCATCTACCTCTCAAGGATCTCAACCATCCACTTTCTCCCATTCCATCCAAAAGTCTCAAATTCTTCCATCCCACATGATGAACAAAAATTAGAAAAATACTCAGTCTATGTGGATCCCTACATGCCTAAGTCATTCATCCACAAGAAAAAGTATTTGTTGCTTCCTACACTACTTTCCCATCACCAGCTTCAATGTTTATCACGGTATGTGCAACCGTTGGTCATGATTCCCTTCCATCCCACAAACATTTTCATATACCTCCATCTCCCCTTCCTTCCACTATTATCCTACATATCTTCTCCATCCTATTCCTATGGTCCATGCTTTTACATAAGCCTTCTCTCCATACTCTACATCATAAATCCACTATCTACCTTCTCCATCTCACTGTCATGCAATCTCCTACCAACATCTATGAGAACACTTGACATGGTCCATGCAGTGACATCTTTCTAGTGGGACTATCACCTTTTGTGGAACCTGGTCATTGAGGCCCTCTTGTCATATCCACCTTCTCCTATCCAAATGTTCAAAAAAAAAAGTCAAAGAAAAATCCCTTCGTCCAACGGTGAAAATCTTGCAAACAGGCACCTTGGATAAGTACCATGATGAAAACCTAGTAAATAGGCGTCGTGTGTAAGTTGATCTTCTACATCACCTACACTTGGGGGCACCTTGTCTCATCAGCCTATCACTCTTCTCCTATCAGTTTCCTTCCATACCATTACCTATCCTATCCTTCTAGCCATTACCTACCTATACTGTCCAGTCTATCTATCTTAATCTTCCTTTCCTCTATTTCTTTGGTCTTGATAAAGATTGGGGGCACAATGTTGACAAATGTTTTAGATGTCTCTTGACATACCTTATCCATCCAAACCATACAAATTCCTCATTATGCTCCTGTCCTCCTATCATCGTAAGCTTTGTCATGAAAATCCTAAGTATTCTACCTACAATGGGGCATGTTATTCTTGTGTGACAAAGTCCTTGGAGTTCATATCCTTGTTTCCTTCTACCTACCCATTCCATTCTTTATCACCCATACATCTACCTATCTGTGGTGTTTCCTTGTCATTAGTATCATCTGATCCATATCTGATCCATATCTAATCCATATCTGATCCATATCTATTCCATATCTGATCCATATCTATTCCATATCGTGTCTTATCTGATCCATATTTGTTCCATATCTATTCCATATCATGTCTTATCTAATCCATATATGTTCCATGTCTGATCCATATCTGTTCCATATCGTGTCTCATCCGATCGATATCCTAGGTCCATCGAAGTCAATCCATGAACTACATTGCCTCTACATTGTCACGTGGGCAAGACCATTTCTTAAATGCACCCCTGAGGCTCCACTGTCCCATTCATTCCATGTCTAGTCCTTCTCTCTATCTGAGTCCACATCACTTTCTACTGCCTAGGTCTTAGGTCCTCTAGGGTTTACCCTGAACTACATTACCTCTGCGTTGTCACGTAGGCAAGACCATTTAGCAATGAGCCCCCGAGGCACTAGGTCAATCCCTTAGGGTCCATCTCACCAATAAAGATTGTGGAATCTTCTCACCAGGCAAGCACGCACAAGCAAAACCCACTCTTTTCAAGCAGAAATCCTAACACAAGACATTAACCTACCCAGAGCAAAGCAGAAAAACACCTAAGGCATTCCAAATGATTTAACCCAAATTATGGCAAGAAACAAACACATCTTTAAATACAAATATGTTTTGTGGATTGGAAACATAGTTGAAATATAGAGTCTTGATTTTTGCTATCATGCCTTTCTATGCTACTCGAGGATGCCAAAAGCTAGAGATGCTATGATAGGGGCATGATTATTTTATGTGTTTGTTGTTTGTGGATTAAACTTTAGTAATGTGAAGCCTTGTCTAAAGACATGATCGGCAAAAGATTATCGAGGACATCAGAGGTCTAACATGAAAGGGGGCAATCCTTATCTATTGATATGCAAGAAATACTCAGGACATCTCGGTTTAATTATACCTCGATGCTTGTATTAACTTGCTAAAGCAAAATCCATGTAAGTAATGCTCAGGTCATCTCGATTCAATTATACCTAGATGCTTGTATTAACTTACAACATTTGGAAAAAGTACCCAAAAAATTGCCCAATGATGAAATAAACACTTCAAAATACTTGCTCCATCAAGATGTCAAAAGCAAAAGCATCCATTATACATCCATTAAACATACATACATCCAAACAATGCAGAGTAACAATACAAAGTCAAAGCTTGTGAGTCTTTCTATCAAATCATTCTTTCAATCAGTATTTTATCTATCGTTGTGGTCCATTCTTCTCAATTTGGTCAGTCTGAGTAGTGATCCAGATGCAAGGTCTATCCTTAATCCATACCATTCAAGTTAATCAATCTTGTCAAATGATCCAATCATAATTAGTGGTCTTGATCCTTGTCTGGTTGTAAACCAACTCAATCAATTATAATCAATCAATTATCTTATATATGATGTGGCATTGTCAAAATCAGACCAACACACGCGTCTTACACAACATGCTTCATTTCCTGAAACTAGACACTATCCTTCATGTTGCTCTAGGGATCTATCATTCCCCACCATGACAACACGCCTGTCGTGTTGGTCTAGGGATATATTGTTCCCCGCCATGACAACACTGTCGTATATCATTATCAGTATATCATTGGTTTACCGCTTGACAGGGGCAATACCTTGTTTCTTCTTGTGTCATTTGTGCATACTTGCTTGTGTGTGGTATCATTCTATCTTTCATTGCGTATCATTCGGCTCTTTCTCCAACCAATTTCTTCACCCCAACCTAATTTTACCTTCATCTTTGTGAGATTGTCCATCTCACGCCTTCTACCCTTCTTCCAATCCAATCTCCCGAGGGGGCATCCTATTGTCATAACCTGTACCAAGGGCAAACTAGGGCATGTATCATTATCTGACTATTTATTCTTTGAAGCAACTCTGTAAACTGCATTGCATCAAAGAGGGGCAAAATGTATACGCCTAAAAATGACACGATTCGCATTCTTCTAAGTTAATTAAATATCAAAATATTTAATTACCTCTTCTAAAGTCAAAATTAAATAAAACCCTTTATTTAATTTAATTCCTCCAAACAATTAAATAATTCTTAATTATTTAATTAAATCAATTCATTCTTCCAAATTTGAATAAATCAATCAAATTTATTTAAATCCTCTTAATCTCCAAAAATAAAATATAATCAAATATTTTATTTATTCTTCCAAAATCATGCACAACAATTAAATAAATTTATTTATTTAATTTGCTTTCTTATCTTCTAAATTAAATAATTCCAATTATTTAATTATTTCTTCCAATAATATCTTCTCTAAATTTAAATAAATCAATTATTTATTTAAGTTATCTTTTCTTCTAAATTGAGTTATCTCTAAATATAATTCAAACTTTGTGCACATGCAATTAAATATTCCTAATATTTAATAAAGCAAAATATCTTCTTATTCTCATGCAAATCTATTCTTCTTGTTTTAAATCACTTAACTGATTATTATATTCTTTTAAATGCTTTAACTCATTCTTCTATTCTTATTAACTCCTCTCATGCAAAAGAAAGCAAGACACATATCTTCTTCTTATTCGTTGCATGTTCCTCATCCATTCTCAATCGTTGATCTTCTCAAGTCTTCTATACCATTGATCTCTTCTTTCCCAAGTCTATAAAAGCAACCTCATTCTTCCATTTCATTCATCCAAGCTTTAAGTATCATTACTCTATAGGAATGACAGTGCGCCTTTGGCACCCACGTCATTCCTTCATTGCTTGTGATCACATTCATTACTACGCACCACTACCATCGTTGTGAAGCTCATCTTCATTGCGGTATTATCATTGCCATTCTCAATCAACATTCTTGAATCATAGAAAGGAAGTGTACTCTTAGAGGGCCCTATTTCATACATGCAAGATCAATTGTGATTGGTAATCAATGGAAGTTTCGAACTGAGGAAGGTTTGCTTTGTTATTCATTACTTTATTTGATTAATCTTCTTTGTTCACTATTCCATTGAAGTTTTGGGTAACTTGATATTTGATTATTATTGTTTATTCATTTGATCCAATTTTCCCTTAACAAGGGGCATATATATTGCATATACCCAATTTAACACCATCTTTTTGCAAACATACCCAAACAACCCTATTGCAATTGGAGACTCCATGGTCAACAATCCATCGAGTCCAATTGTTGTAAATTAGGATGGATTCTCCTCCCTTTCCCTTCTCATGATTTATGGAGAAGGAAATTGCATCCTTCCAAACAAATTTAAGACTATCCTGCAAGGAAAAACCAACTAATTTTACTTCATATAAAAGAACAACATCTTTTTGTTTCTCTTGATTAGGTAGTCTTCTTATAATATACTTTCTATCTGGGGATTCTAAAGCCCTAATATTCCATGAGAAACATTTAAAATTCATCTTCTTCCATAGCATCAGAGTTGTCCTCTAAGCTCCTAAAAGATTCAAAACATTTAGGCAGGGCATATTGCCCACTATCATTTCTCAAATAAGGTACAGTTAGTTCTTTCAATTTTTTTCTTCTTCCTCTTTTCTTTTTAATCAACATCTGTTTTGAACAAGGGATTCTAATGTCTTCCTTAACTAGGGAGCCATTTATATCTGGTATCTCATCTAATGACTCTACTTTTGGATAGTTTTCTAACTGTTCCATATCATGGGTCCAGTGTTCTTTAGAAGTTGTTATGGATTTTACTATGTATGCTTTATTCAAATTAAAATTTTCAGCATTCATCCAGTTTAAATTTTTATTTCTATCAAGATTCATTTGGTGCTCTATCAATCCTACCTTCTTGGCATCTTCCTTAGAAGAATCAAGAATAGAGTCATGGGAGGCAATATCCTCTCTTGGCTCCTCAATCTTCTCAATACATATTACATATTCATCTTTACTAAGGGCTCTCATGTTCAACATATTTTCTTGCTCTAAATACTAGTTATCCAAGCCTTCTTTCATATTTTCATCAACATTATATTGGTTGTTTTCTATTTTTCTGTTATCATCAATTTGCTATCTTATTCTTTCTATAACCAACTCCTGTGCGTTTTTCATACGCATCTTAAGGGATGGTAAAGAATCAACAGCTCCCTATGGCATATCTCCCTTGTTATTGTGGTCATTATCCCCAGACCTTAAGCTAAGGGCAAGTAAATTATCTAAGGCTGGCAGAGAGGGAGCTTCAAGGCTCGATCTTCCTTCTGCATTATCAAACAAATCCCCTCTTCCATTTATTATCTTTTCCTCAACAAATGAAAGTTTCAGATTTAAATTCCCATTGATTCCCCAAATTCCAATACCTGTATTTGATTTAACCTCAAGTTCTTTGACATCTAGTAGCAGGTTATCACCTTCAGGGGCATCACTTCCCTGAAGTCCACCATTGCTAATCTTAGTGTTGTTCTGTTTAGATTTTATAGCATTGTCCCCTCTAGAAAAAAGAGGGCAATTCCTCCTTACATGCCCTTCTTTTTTACATAGGAAGCAAGCATGCAAACCTCCTAGAACTTCTATATTAAAAGTAAATATATTATTATCAGTTTCTAATTGCACTTCTTTAGGGATATCAACTCCAGGATATAGAGGAAGCAATACCCTCACATCCAATCTAGGAAGCAGGTTGCTTGTGTTTTCTAACTTAATCAATTTACCAAATTTAGCCACAATCTTGGGGATAAATGCCCACAATAATAGGGGTAGATTATTAATTGTGACCCATCTAGGGTATGCCAAAGCAATAATTTCTTCCTCAAGGATATTAGAGGATTAGGAAATTACTCTAAACATAGCATTTCCAATAGTCCAAAATTATTTTTTACTACTCTTGATTACATGGCACTATTCTTAAAAATAATTAGAAACAACCTTGTTTGAACCATTCGACAAAGTGAGCACACAATACCCATCTTTTTCACCTAGACATTATTAATCCATTACACATAAAGTAGTTTCTTATAGGGGTTTTGTTATAATCTAGGGCAGTGAAAAAAATGGTTGTATCATTTAGCCTAAATTCTTCCTTATTCAGGGCTTTAGCCATATTATTATTAGGAATTAATGAGATTTTACCAGGGTCATCAGAAGAGCACTTACCTTTTTGTTGTCCATCTTTTTCTGCTAATCCTCTATTACCCACCTTGATAAATTCTGCAACCTCTAGGATGCCAACTAGATTCCAGTCTCGATTATTTGTATACGTGACATCTCTATAGGACAAAGATGGATTAAACCCCTTAGCCGTACGTCTCACAGATTCATTGCAGTTTGAGCCCCCCAAAGGGTCATCCTTTTCATTGCCTTCTTCTTCCATTGAATCGCTATATTCACAGCATTCAATGGAAGACACACATCAACAATTTTACAAAATACTAAAGTATTGCAAAAGAAACATCATTAAAGAATTAATCAAGGACACTAACAAGAAGTATTCTCAAGAAAGAACAAGAAGATACCAAGGCAAGAGAAGGGCAATTATAGGACAAAGGAGACCAAACCCTGCACTGGCAATGGCCAATGAACAAAGTCCTAAATTCGTTCTCGCTCCTTCTCTCTTGTTCTCACTCCGTCTCAGAAGATCACGAACTGATTAAAATGTGGGCAAGGAAATAGTAGTTAAAGCACACAGAAAGCCGTGATGAACCAACGCAGATCGAACCAAGGACAGATGAGCTAATAATATTGGAAAATGGGACAAACTATTATACTTTCATTCTAAACTTAAGTACCTTGTTAGCTTTTCAATTATTATAAATGGCTAACATTTTTATTTAATGGTTGATGGGACATGTTTATAGTCATGCCCTTGAGGTTTTAATTATGCATTCCAATCTTTATGCCTTAGATCATAGAGGCATTGTTTTGATCATGAAACTATTAAAATTGATGAATTTGGTGAATGGAAGGGTTTGTTGTTTCATTGTTGTTGCCACTTTTATGTGAAGCAATTGATTTATTAGAGGAGAAAGGTCCATGCATAAATTTGGAAGCTGTGACCTAGGAGATCATAATGAAGAGGTGTTTATGTTTTTTTCCAATTAATTAATTTACTTCATTGTTTGTTATTGAAAAGAATAAATTGAAGAGTTTTGATTCTAGTAAAATTATGCCTTAGATCATAGAGGCCCTATTTTGATCATGAAACTATTACAATTGATGAATTTGGTGAATGGAAGGGTTTGTTGTTTCATGGTTGTTGCCACTTTTATGTGAAGCAGTTGATTTATTAGAAGAGGAAGGTCCATGCATAAATTTGGAAGATGTGACCTAGGAGATCATAATGAAGAGGTATTTATGTTTTTTATCAATTAATTAATTTACTTCATTGTTTGTTATTGAAAAGAATAAATTGAAGAGTTTTGATTCTAGTAAAATCCATGCTCCTTTTTTAGCGGGCTATGATTCGATTTGTTTCCTTTAATCTTGAATTCTCAAATGCCTTTGTGACTATTATTCACAATTACATGTTTGTTTATTTTAACAAGAAAAATTAAAGTATTTAGGTCTAGAATTAATTGTAATTCATAAAGCATAAAACTAAAACTTACATGAAAACTAAAAGAGAATAAAAATTTGTATTGTATTATTGGATTTCATACAACTTCAATTGGGATGATATTACATTCATTTGCAGTGGCTTATAAAGCCAATATATTCATGTATTAACTTCCTTAACTTATTTCCAAGAAACTAACTTCCCAACTAACTAATAAATTTTTTTTTACTAATTATCGTTTTATTTATTTAATATCTAAACTATATAAAAAGATGTAATAATACCAACATTCCCGCCCTTATTACATCAATCTGAACAAAGTATGGAACACTACAAGACTAAACACAGAAGCCCTTCTAGAAACTTTGAAGAAGTCCCTCAACCAATTCTCCTCGCTCACCCAGGAAAAACCAAACTGAATCTATGAGTGGGTCTCCTGTCTATCAAACCTACAAAACCTCCATACCACATGAGATAATATAAATATTCTCATCCTCCATGCACAATGAGAGAGCAACTCTCCTCTAAGAGTCCACATCTCCTCTAAGTGTGTCAAAATCCCTCCTCTAATATTGCATATGAGAAAACAACTCTCCTTCGAGAGTCCACTTTCCTCTGAAAATGTCAATATCCCTCCTCCAATACAATGAGAACCAAATCCCTTTTCTAGTGTACAAAAAAAACTAAACCAATGTCAATACATCAATTCCACACTATTTAAGTGATTAAAATATCCACAAGTACTATCAAGAATTGCCAAGCTCCCCCCTTGCTCCATAAAGGGACATAGGTCAAAACTGGCTTCTCCTACAATGTATCATCTCTGAGTGAGAAGCTAGTTCAAGATGACAAAAACTCCTCTAACTTGTGATGCATGTAGCCTCCAATATGACATCTTTCCACTTTATCTACCAAATGTAGCATATGAATCTCTAG
The DNA here is from genome assembly GCA_027924645.1 of Cunninghamia lanceolata. Lineage (NCBI taxonomy): Eukaryota > Viridiplantae > Streptophyta > Pinopsida > Cupressales > Cupressaceae > Cunninghamia > Cunninghamia lanceolata. The sequence goes on along the minus strand of BSBN01001014.1, from coordinate 1,052,290 downwards.
GATCCTTGAAACCCTTGTCAAGTGTAACATAGATGGCCCTTAAGACCAATGATGAACTCAAGATCTTGAATGGCCTTGTCCTCTCTGAGAAGGGTAGTAGTCAACCCAACTTTATTGTGTGATTTGATCCTTGCACAACATCCCTAAAATTCTTTAGGAACCATATGCACCTCATCCATCAAAATCAGGCCCCGTTCCCTTCCCTAAATCACCTTTATAATCTCCATATAATCCTTAGACCTGTGACCAATATATCCATACATAGTATACATCATAACTAAAATATCAAACTTCAAGTTAACCTCGCAGGCCTTAGTGTTGGAGTACGCAAGACACTAAGAGGGGGGGTGAATCAGTGTCTTATAAAACATACATGTTTTTACTTTTACCAACTGTGAACTTCAACCTTGAATGGTGAAAGCAAGACATTCATTTAAGAACCAGGATGAACTATAAAAAAAAACTTGTGAGCATGAAAAGACAGAACAACTGTTTGTGAACTATGAGGAATCATTTGAATAGTTCATCAAGACAAACAATAGAGGCAGATTGTTACTTCATTGGACTGAGATAAGCATCAAAATATTATGCATTTGTACTATTTTACTAAGAGGATCATATAACAGTTAAATTATGAAATAATGAACAAAAACTCATGAGCAGAACAGGTAACCATAACATAGAGATTGTCCTGAGTGGAAAACCCTCTGGGGCATAAAAACCACTCAAAAAAATGCCTCACTATCTTATTTAATGAATCTCACTGATTATAGGCCTCACTAGCTACAAGTGCCTCACTGGGAAAGCCTCACTAGCTACAGTTGCCTCACTGGCAAAGGTCATTTCTTGTCTCACTGACTTGACCTTTCAATACATGCTCCAATCATAAAAAAAACAAATACAGAGGGACACTCTGTTTCACTGATCCTCGATCTAATATCAATGATAATGCATTCAGTCATCTATCCTCAACATTACAATAGGTGTATACACAACACTAATTCATCAAACAAAAACTTACACATACTCAACCAAAATTCTGTCACCCAAACATATTTAGTCATATAATTTTGTGTAACATAGTAAATCCATTCAAGAACAATATAAAGACAATCATAAAGCAGGTATGATCAAGAGATTATGAAGAATTCATCATACCCTTACTTTGCTGCAACCATTGCACTATCCTGTCATCCTCTGTCCAACTTAATCCAACACTTTGCAATCACTAAAGTTTATTATCTCTATTCACTGCCCTTTGTTATTAACGCAATGCTCTAAAGAAGCACCAAACTCCTATCATCCTTCTCTGTCATCATTATGCATATTCTTTTTCTGATAAAAGTCACAAAAAAACTTCTCATGCACTGTGCAAAAATCCACTTTACCTTGCCACTTTCTACCCCCTTACAACTCTCACATAGATCAGTGACTTTCAAACCATACCACACTGCATTCTACACATCACAAACAAAAGTTTTACATTCCAAACCTCAACTCTGTTATCAGGGATATATCACTGTCAATTGCCTTTCATCTTATTCAATAAACTTGCATACCTACTGTATTTTCTCTTGACCACATCAAAATACACACACGACCATCAGAGAACATCAACAATGAGATTTGTATTCAAACCCTAAAATGAATGAAGCAAAGACAATTGATATAACTACTTTATCAACTAACATATCATAGGAGAAATCCACTTGCCCGTCAAAGAATCTTCAAAGAGTATAGTCGTTGATATTTAAACAAGGTTTAAATCGCATTCCTTGATGTCATGCTTTGCGCTCAAGTAAAATTAAATAAAGACCATTGATATTCACTTGGCACCTCAAACATAAGAAGGTTGTTGAAATCTCCGGTCACCCTTAGGACATGGGGCCGGTTGCATCACGGTCAAAGTGACTTAAGTTGTAACTTAAGTCCCTTGTGATCGGTGATCATAGGTCAATCTCTAAACAAAACAAAAGTAACTAGGAAAGGGATGATGGGTAGAGTAGGGCTTTTAAGATGCGTTTTAGGGCTTTTTGTGAGTTAAACACTTTAATACAAACCTTGAACACTGCCAAAAGAATTCTGAGCTCAACACACTCTCGACCATGAAAAATGTCAACTCCACAACCTTAAATGATGGAATAACTCTGGCCACCTATGAATGAAATGTATCAACCACTCAACCAAGTTGATTTTGCACACCTATACCAGTGAGAATCAACATGAGCATGCATCAAATTCATCAGTATAATATGAAACAGTGACATGACATCATATCCTAAATAAGTAAGCACGATCATCTGAAAGCAATGAATAACATAACTATTTCAACACTCTAAAGGAACCCAACCTCTGACCTTGAGTAAGACATCTCATAACTTGAGCAAAAACTAACTCCTCCTGATTACAAAAATATATCCTTTGTCATGAAACACAACCTCATACCCCTGTCAAAATAACCTTGAATCGTCTCATGATGCCAATGATATCAAGATACCCAACATGAGCTCACTATTATTGCAAACTGAGAAGATTACAATGATCTGCCAACACTCTGTATCACATTTATCACAGGAGATCATGAGAGACTTTTGCCATCAGGGACAATAATCACAACACTTAGTACTACTTGTAATCCTTTGTATTCGATTAGCCCCGATTGTGCTCCATATCTTGAATTGAAAAACCCATTGATCTACAGACACCGCTATTTTTGCAAAGCATAGTTAGGGTTTTCCCAAGCAAACTGCAGCATAAACACTGGTTAAGGATTTACGCACCCCACAAGGCAGAACAATAACCCCAGACCTGGCCTTCCCATTAATAAAGATTTTATCCACACTTCTTTTCTGATAAGACCTAAGCTGAGCTTCGGGGTTCAATTTTATGCCCAAATCATGATGAGTCTTAGCATTCTTGTAGTTGTATACTTCTACCAGAGGAAAATTAATTTCCCTACACTTTTTCCTTACCAACTCAACCTTCAAGGGCTCGATCTTGAAGCTCTTATCTGATACCCTCCGCAGAACAGCATCCCTTACATAAGGCAAAATGGGTTTTAATGGGTTGCACTGAATTGCCTTCCGCAACATTGTACTCCCGTATTTCAAATACAGCGCCAATTTTCCCACATTTTCCCTGTGTTTTTAAATCATACGAGTCAGGGACGAGGTCAGTCTTCTCAACATTTTGAGATACTTTATCATATTTTTTTGCCTAGGCATGTAGAAGCCGTCCTGTATAATGAAGCTGGTGTGAGTTTGTAAATTCATGAAAGTGTTGAAACCTACTCCCGGGCACTGCAATTGCAATACATAAATCGATGGCTTGCTTGTAAAATTTTGAAGAGTTTTCCAAAATTATGCTGCCCGTTGGTGATAGCCACAATCACCAAAATAATCATGAATATATCTAAAATTGTTGTTTAGCAGCCATAGATTTATATATAAAACACTAGTTTTTTTTTTTAACTCTGTTAACATATTTTTAGAGGGTAAATTATCAAATATACTTCTCTATTTTATAAATATATTATTGGGGTTCTATTAGGGTCCCAACCCAAATACAAGTTAATAACATACATAGAAGACAATAGTATCACTACCTTAAGAATATTATAGAGATCATCATTAAACTACCACCCTACTATCCCAACATACACTACCTAACAACTACAATAAACCATATATCGAAACCAAAAAATAAACATCTATAACAAGGTGAAGCACAACACAACCATAAAATTCAAAAACATTAAAATAAAATATCCTACCTATCACGTAACAAGAAGAACCTATTCACTATGACTACTTAGAAGTATTTTGTTCTTCACTCAAGAATACAAAATCTACTTCTGTATTACACTTGGAGGTGTAATTGATAATCATAAAAGGTTATAAATTAAGAAAATACATTTCAACAGGTTCAATAAGGATTTTTTCCACATGATTCTTCACATCTTTGCTAGAAATGCCAAAGCCATCTCTCTCTTTGTAGAAATTATGGTAAAACCTTAACATGTCATTAGAAAAATCCTTGATGCGAGTTGGAACGTCGTCATGCTTCAAATATTCCCAGTTTAATTCTTTCAAATGTTCATCCAACATAAAATTGAGATACTCCAATGCATCTTCCTCACTAGATTCTGAATGATCTCTCATATAACATGATATAGCTGAAGTGACTTCTCCACGATTTGCCTCAGCCTTCAAAACAAAAACTTAGAATTTAGATTTAAATGCAATTATAGGATTAAATCTTAGTAAACAATTTTCTTGTGTGAGTTTCTATACTATAATCATTGTATTTGATTAAGATGCTATTGCATACCTTGAAGGTTCTAGTGTCACCTTTTAATCTAAGGGTCAATCCCAAAAGATCATTAAACCTTGATGGATAATCAACTTTTTTAAGGATAATCTCCGGAAGAAATCCATCTAATGTTAATAGTGGTGGCAATGTAATTGCACGGAACCCTGTACTCTCTTTTCCATTTTCTAAATATACCTTCAAATTTGGTATGTACCCAGTAGTAGTCCACTTAGCTTCTAGCATCGTAGAATCTAAATAGTCATCCCACTGCATGAACACAATTTTTAACTCAGATGCCTTCATAGGGACTTGTTTTATTAATTCTAATTTGTTTTCATGTTTAAAAATTAATTCCATTTTAATAAATAATATTAAGAATGGTGTATACTTTAAGAAATAACCTTTTCAAAAATTCTATAAATACATTGTTGAATACAGTATAGAAAAACTAAATATTCTAGAGAACCTTTTTACAATGGAAGTCAAATTTTATATTTTATAGTGGATAAAAAACTATATTCCAAATATTTTAAAATTCATATACTATGGATTTCTATATTAATATATAACATGTAAATGATCACTATTTAAATTTCTTATGAATATATACCTTTGAAATAAAAATGTTAAAATAAGGTAAGTATAGAAATAAAAAATTATAGGGTGACTATGAACCAAAATATTATAAACTAGAGATATACAAATTATTTAAATAAATAAATCTAAAAGAAATAATTATAAATATGACCAAATAACAACATATAATCACTAAAAAATTCTTGATTAAGAATTTTGAAAAATACAACTTGAATTTAAACTTTGAAAATATAAACAAACAAGGGTTTAATGATACCTAAATGAATATATAAGTAGGTTTCTTTCTAAAATTCTTAGAAATAAAAGTATAAATATTAACATTAAAATAAGTAGTATGTTTATTCTATATTTAATTAGAATTAGAAATGTGCATAAGAATATATGTAAAAGACATAAGAAATGGAGTTAGAACCATAATTAGATAATGAAAGAAATAGAAAATGGAAATGTAAACTTGGAATAAAGATGTTAATCATTTTTTAAGTAATTTTTGTTAGGTTAATAAATGATGTAAAAAAATATAATTTTTTTTATAAATGATACATTTAATAGATTTATTATAAGTTTTATCACAAAATGATAATATAAACCTTTGAAAAGTATATGTAATTTTATTTATACTAAAAGGATTTAATTATACATTGTATAATATATTGTTAGTTACTATAAACAATAAAATCTATAGTATGTGTTTATTTAAACTAAGAGTTAGTTATTTATACAGCTTCTCGAACATGGTGGAGAGTGTCACGGCCTTGAGTCTTCTTTGCCTCTTGTGCACTTTCATTAATTGCATCATAAAGTCTACAGTATACAATTTTCATATATTCTGGAAGGCAAGCTACAGAAGGGGAATCCCACCTAAACAACAGTTTAATATTATGTATTAATATTTACCATTACAAAATAAATAACTATTTAAAAAATAAGAGTTCATATAGGAGTACTTACCTCTTAAAAACCTCTGTGAAAAGTGTAATCTCATCAAGAGTACCATAAGTATCATAGATATCATCAATACATGATGCAAGAGTATTAAATTTTGCTAAAGAAATTCTACAAGCAGAATGTTTAGGTTCTACAGCAATTGCACATCCTGAAAAGTAATATTCTATATGTCTATGACGAAAAAAGTCCAATTTACACAACCCTGACTCCTTCCACCATCTGAACACAACAAACACAATTGAGTTTCTAGATTAGATGATATCAAAAGAATTCTACATTAGTTCAATTTTGTAATTATAAATAATAAAAAATAAAATATAATTAAGAGTCTAGAATAAAGTAAAATATTAAAAATTTATTTTATATTCCAGAGAAACAGAAACACTTGTTAATTAAGATATGTTATAATCATTACATGATTAAAATTTAAATGATATCTAAGTTCAAACACTCAACCAAGATGAAAGATTCAAAGAGCATTGTACTAAGAAGATGATTATAAAAAAATATTTTAAAAATTAAATATCTTTCAATCAGCTCACCTAGAGACCATCTGAAGCTCTGGTTGATGCAATGATTGCATAATGTTAAAATCCAATTTAGCTAGATATAAAATCTTTTTATTATCCACATTCCTGAAAATTAGATATTAGAAGAAAAAGTTTTTAAGAATTTCTTTTTCAGAATTTTAATATAAAGATAAACATCAATATAAGTTAAAATTATTGCAATTACTTGACCCATGAACTATTTTCTCCATAGATGTTCATATAATTCCTTGCTTCCAATCTAGGCAAGTTTGTGCGCCAGCCATACTCTAAATTCAATGTTATCTATGCATGGAAACTTTTTGTTAGGATTTAAATAAAATCAATTCACTTTCTATGCATGACCTTTCTTATATCTCTTGTCATCTAAATTAATAAAAAGGAAATAAAGCTTGTGTGTGTATGCACACATATCATTACTACCTCTTGTAAAAGATAAGCACTAGAAATGTGAGTCTTTTGCAACACTTGATTTAAATACATAGTAGTGAAGGCTTTAGCTTCATCCATTATTTTCTCATTTGGAAAGGCAATCAATGAAGCTCGAAACAAATTTAGAATGCTTTTTATCTCCTCCTCTGAATGAGTGGTGCAACACAAGAACTGTCCATCTTTTTCTTTGAATTGTTCTAACACATCTGCCATTGTATCATCCAAGATAATATATCGAATTAGTATAAGAAGAATAAGTCCAAATATATATATTAAAATTGTAATTTGTAACAAAATTACATAAGAAACAATATGTTGTGCTTAACAAACATTCACTTTTCATTTTTTTCTAGTTAAACATAGGATGAACAATTATTATAATTATGCATGTATGATGTGATAAAAGAATAGGAAAACTAGTTCTTAGGAGTAGGAGGTTTTAGGTTTTAGTGGCAACAAAAGTTTTTACAACTTTCTAATTATAAACTATGTATTGGTTTAAATTTTCCATTACTAAACTTAAAAAATGAACACATTCTTTTCATACTAAGAGATGTATCTTAGAAATTATTTTTATCCTAAACTCAAAATACAAATGCATGCCAAAGCATCTAAATGGTTTTCTCGTGAAGTTAAATGGTTTAGAATGAATCCAGAAAAGATCAAGTCTCATTGAATGTTAGGCCCTTTGTTACGAGTAAATTCGACCTCTAACTCACTTTGATGGTTTGACTCCTCTTGCTCGTCACATTATGATCTATTTAAAATAAAAAATAAAAAATAGCAATATCAATATACAATTCAATTATATCTATAAATAACAAATACATCCTTTTCATATTAAGAGATATATTATGATTAAACTATTTTTTTTTTATTTTTTTAAAGACACCTTCACAAAACCTTTTATTTATTTTGAATTTTAAATATAGGCCTATTTTCATAGAGTATTTTTGGGTTATTAAATCCTTTTCCACTTCCAAGCCCAAGCATATCTTTTCCATTACTAAACTCAAAAAACAAATGCACATGATTAGTGAATTTTAATAATATAAATCTCCTTTTCAATGCAGGCCTACCTTGGTAACCGTGGGCCCGTGATATTAACAAACCTTCTACTATTTATTCTAATGTCGAAGTATAGGCCTATAGTTTGAATCACAAACTCCAAATGAAAAATATAATAAACCATAGCAACGATTTTAAGTGATAAAAGGACAAGTAAAAAACATAAGCAACAGACGTTAGGCACCTGGAGAAACAGGATATCTGTGAAGTCGAAGGATTCGAAGTCCCAAAGCTGCGGTATTCAGATCTTTACTGATGTCGTTCCAATACCTGCTACTCATTTTCTTTCAGTTACTAATCATCCATATAACATGCCAATCTTAATCTTAGTTTTAGCTTTGGTGAAATATACCTGTATACATAACCAAGTGCCTCTGCTATTTCTTTTTCAAAGTATCGCCCAATTCCCAGGCGTTCAACATTATCCACCATTTCAAGGCGTTTTAAGATATTATCTGCAGAAGAAGTCGAACCACCCGCTGCATTGAACATGTCTTTGACCTCCCCAATCAGTCTTTCAGCATTCTCACGATAATGAGGAGCCTGCAAAGTTTAATTCCAAAATAAACATTGTAATTCATATTATCATGTAGAAAACACATGTAAAATAGCATCATGGTGTGAAAGAAGCTTACATCATAAGGCAGCTTTGGGAGAGATTGTATAAAATCGTCGTCCCACAAGTTGGGATGATAGTTGGCTGTGCGCCTGGTTACATTGTCAACACTAGTGGAGGCCAAGGCCTTACTCAGACTCTTTCTGGCCAATGTTGGGAATGATTTAACGGAAGGCTTAATGTGATGGGTAGGCTTAGCTTTCAGGCAGAAGGTCAAGGCGGAGGAAGGGATAGAAATAATAGCCATTGCTAAGGGTGATTGTGCAGAGTGTATTTCCTGGCCTTTTATAACCAAAATTAGCGGACAGCTGTACAAGACCACATGTTTAAAACAGCCCAAGAAGTGACGCTAAAACAATTAGACAGGCATTCATCAGAATTGAAAAACCAGAACCACAATGTCGATGGACTTTTCAATGTCAAGTGGAAAAAAATAATGCCTGAAGTAGTTAACTTTAGTGCCCATTGATTTGACTGGGGAATGCTTTTTGACAGCAATCCATGTGATTATTGCTACTACGGGGTCTTGATTTGACACCGCCTGTAATATTTTATGTCTTTATAGATAGATATGACACCATAAGTGTGATAAGGTACAATAATATTTAACAAGAGCTGCAATGCAGTTGCAGGGTTAAAAGAGCATGTCAAAAATGGAAAAAACAACTTTAGAAACATAAAACAGGATTTAAATTTGAGATTGCAAGTAAAAATGAGTTGAATATAAATGTAGATATAACATTATTAAATGATTATCATAGAAATTAATAATGTAATAGCAATCTTAACATAGAATAATTATTTTCAAGTGAGTTGTAATAACCGGAAACAAGATGCAATGACTAAAGAATAAATTGTATATATGTCATGTCAATGTCATGCTTTTGCAATTATTTCAGAAGAGCTTAGAGCTGCAGTACAACCATTGTCAAGACAATGCAAAAGCTTGAATTTTATTTTTTTAATAATAGATTAATGAATTAGCAGCAGCTAGTTGTACAAGACCGGGCTACTTAAATATCATCCACTTCAATGGTCAAACAGTCAATAGCAATTTTATAGTGATTCCAAAAACCTGAATTCTACACTTGATCATGGACTGTGGAAATATCAGGTCTACAACAAAGCAATTTTACATTTCATCCATAACAAAAAGTGCTAAATATTTGTCCTATTTTTATTAGTCAAAATTGAATTTTGATTGTTGAAGTGGATGATGTTTAAAAACAACCCAGAAGAAGAGATAATTGCTAATTTTTTTTTAATTTCAGCCTGAAAAAACAGTGCTACTATTTTTTTTAATTGAAGAAAAGCACTAAAATACAAAAGAGAAAACAGTCCACAAGAGCCAGTAAAAACTGAACATAAAACAGGAGAAAAACCATACTGTATACATGCTGAAAACTTCAGTACCAGTGCTCTGAACCGATGCAACAGCGTCCTCCACTGCTACAGCAAAACCATGCAAATAATTACTTTTATTGGCCATTAATGTGGGTTGTCAAGACTTTTCAGAGCATCCAATGTAATTATTGCTACGACGGGGTCATGATTTGACATTACTAATAAATATTTTATGTCTTTATAGTTAGATATGACACCATCTGTGTGATAAGGTACAAATAATAATAATAAATTAACGTTTTAACGTCAGTTGAGTGGATCGGACGAGCTGACACGGAGGATCGACGGTCGACATTCATCTAGAGGCGTACGAGACGATTCAAATTTCGTTGGCCGTTCGATTTCTCTAATCGTCGTTATCGTTTTGCCGTGAGCAGTGACGTTAGCGGTAACGCAGGAACGTCAGATTCATTTCAGAGGACTTCCAGTGCATGTACGGCGTCCCGTATAATATGTTTCACAGGAAATTTGAGCCACAGCGGAATCTTTTTAAAGATTTCTTTTTCGCGCTTTCCCTTCAACAGGGAAATGGGTGGGTTTCACTTCCCACCTTGGAAGAATACGATCAGAAAAAATAATATCAACAGTGACGTTAGTGGGTTTTAATTTTAGATTTAATAAAAAATTGCGTGCATTTTAAAATTAAATATTAAGGTAATGTGAACAAATATGAACAATAAATTTATTTATTTATATGATGAAAGAATAATTCTGATTTAAGTCTAACTAGGACAAGTTAACATCCACTTCATTGTTACATAGAAAGAGACGGATTGAGTCTCGTGACAATCTGTCAATGGGGCGTGCCTTCCTTATAAACAGCTAGACAAGCCTCACACTCATCTATGTCCACATTGGCATCTCTATCGTGGCTCCTTCTCATGTCCCACCGATGGTAATTTATAACGTCATCATGTCTTACGTGGAAAAAATGCAAATTTTAATAGCTTTTATATTTATTTTATATATACAAATATATAATTATATTCTATTTATTATTATATACAATATTTAATATCATGTAAATTACTATATTTCTAATACAACATTATATTATAAAATCATATATTTATATTAAAAATATATATTTAATATTTATGTTTATTTGTTATTTACTTATATACTTTATCATATATAAAATCTCTATCACAATTATATATATATAAACTTATAAGACACCTAAAAAATATAAATTAATAATAGATATAATTTTTTGTTAGTTTCATTCACGTATGTGGAAAATATTCATCCGAGGAAAGCATAAGTTTTATTTCGTCTGTTGTTTTCGGTTTTTTATGTGTGTCTAGTCATAAACACATTCAACATATTAGGGGATGCATGCTAAACTTTGGTGGAAGTCACTTTAGGTGCCTTTATTATCCCACCTCAAGCACAAGGAAAGAGGATGATTGTATTAAGTTAAAAAAAATCATTCATTTAAGGGTAAATCATCATAATGAAAGGTGAGCCCGCACTATTTTTAAGAAAATAAAGTGATTTATTAAATGAGTTGGGTTTATATAAGGTCAAAAGTGAAAAGTAGGAAATCAAAGGGGAACCACACAACCAAATAAAAATAATGAATTACACCTCATTCTTCCTACCTCGTTCTAGTGGAATGAGGTAGGAAGAATGAGATATGACATGACATTGTTAATTTTTTGAAGTGAATTTTACTTTATTTCTTCACAATTTTAGCAAAATATATCAACATTGCACATTAACATAGAATAGATTAACCTACCTAGAATAGTTATGGTTGGCTACTACTCATTTTTATCTTTTGGTCACCTATAACTCATCCCTCATCAAGCTGACAGAGTAATCTTCAATGTGATTTTCAATTCTTAGGCCAAGAGGCATCCTGGCAGGAAAGAGCTCAATCCCGTAAACAAATAAACATGTAAATATTATTCAAAAAATTCTAACAAATTCAAAGAAATTAAATAAAAAAATAGAATAAAAATTTGAAGTGCCATAATAAATGGCTGATAGTGGGATTATTATGCCGAGAGGTGTGCTATAGTGGCAGGAAAGAGCTCAATCTTGTAAACAAATAAACATGTAAATATTATTCAAAAAATTAAGAAATTAAATTAAAAAAATAGAATAAAAATTTGAAGTGCCATAATAAATGGTTGATAGTGGATGATATAAATTGAAGAACCTAATTATTACCTATAGGGGGCACCCAAAGAGGAAAATGAAGTCAAAAATTTTAATTTAATACTATAAAAAATTAAATTAGTTATACTACATTTCAGAGTTTATTAAAAGAGAATCACAAAGCTGAATAATTCTAGCCTTGAGATTTGGCACCCGTCATATAATATTTTATTTAATAAAACAAAGGAAGCATGCACACAAAGTATACAACCCCATGTTAATTCCAGAAAAATGTAAGTTGGAAGGAAATATAATAATAATAAAATATTAATTTCAAATTCTAGGGTCATCATTAAGGGAGACACCAATTTGTTCTATATGATTTTCTAGAGTTTGAAATTAATGTTTTTTAATTAAATATTTGATTGTTGTTCTGTATATGTATACAATATTAAGATGGTAAGTTGAAAGAAAATAACAATTAGATATTTAAAAAATAATAAAAAACTACTCATTTCAAATTCTAGAGTCATCATTAAGGGAGACACCAATTTGTTCTAAAATCATGCACACAAAGAATACAACCCCACCTGCATCATGGAGATGCCTTATGGTGAAAAATAAGTATACACAAACACACAACAAAGTACACAACCCCACCTACATCACGGAGATGCCTTACGGTGAAAATGAAGCATACACCACACACTTTATCACAATGTCTAAAATATCCAAGTATTTACCGCAATATATGCCGCCACCTTAAAGTTATTGATTCCGCTTTCCAATAGCAATCACATTTAAGGTAAAGTTGAAACACACGAGGGAACAAGAGATTTCACAAAGCCCATACCCCAAAGTGACATGTGCCTACGATCGCCGATTGTTTCCAACAATCACAATAGAAACACATTAGTATTGTAAGGGTAAAAATGGGATAATCAATTGAATAATAAAAACCCAAACATCAATGAAATATGAAGATAAAAGAAAGTTCAAAAGTAAAGAAGATATACTCACAACCTTTTACCTTGCGACTTCCATTATTTGCCTTTTCTTTCTTGATCTTGTGGTGATGAAGATGGCCCTCAGGAAGCTTGCTTCCTTGCTTTGATTCCTCAAGATGACAAGGAGAAGTGGCTCTGATACTTGTTTGTATTGAAGATGAGCTTCAACACAATATACAATGGATGATATATGAAGTGATATGGAAACGGGGGTGCCAATGGTGCACTATAATTCCTACAACATAAGTTTACACGAATGATGGATTTTGAATGAAGAAGAAGAGGGTTGTATTTATAGAGTTGTGTGAGAGAAGATCAATGGTGGAAAAGAAATAAGAAGATCAACAGAGGAGAATGTGAACAAGAGAATGTGCGTGAATAGAAGAAGGACATATGTCATTCAAAAAGATGTTTTGTTGAGTTAATTGCTTTCTTGATGAGGATAAGCTTTCATTTCTTAAATTAGAATATATTTTTCTAATTTAAGAGCTTTGTTGATATCTTTAAATCAGTTAACTCAGCTTTTACTTTTGCATGACAAGAAAAAATTATTTTTAGAAGATTTGAAGATTTTTTAGAAGATAAGAAAGCATAATTAAATAAATAAATTTATTTAATTACTTGTAGATAGTTTGGAAAAATATATAAAATATTTAAATATATTTTATTTTTTGGAGATTTTATTTAAATTTGGAAGAATGAAAGATTTAATTAAATAATTAAAATTATTTAATTATTTAGAAGAATAAAGTTGATATAGATGAAATTAATTAAATAAATGTAATTTATTTAATTAAATGGGAGGAAATGAATCAAATAAATAAATTTATTTATTTATTTATTTATAGAGGAATATGAAGATGAAATAAATATTTAAAATATTTATTTAAGTAGAGTCATGTCATTTTTAGGTGTATACATTTTGCCCCTCTTTGATGCAATGTGTTTTATCACGTTGTTTCAAAGAATAAGAATTTTTGACAATGATACCTGCACCAGTTTGCCCTTGGTACAAGTTTAACGATGATAGGATGCCCTCTCGAGAGATTGGATGGAAAGAAGGCAGAAGGCATGAGATGGACAATCTCATGAAGAAGAAGGTGGAAGATAGGCTAAGATGAAGAAAAAATGGTTTGAAGAAAGAGCCAAATGATACGCGATGCAAGATAAAATGATAACACACACAAGCAAGTAAGCAAGTATGCACAAATGATACAAGAACAAACAAGGTATTGCCCCTATCAAGTGGTAAACCAATGATATACTGATAACGATATACGACAGTGTTGTCATGGCAGGGAACGATAGATCCCTAGAGCAACACGATAGGATAGTGTCTGGATTCAGGAAATGAAACATATCGTATAAGACACATGTGTTGGTTTGATTTCGACAATGCAACATCCTATATAAGATAATTGATTGATTATAACTGATTGTTTGGTTTACAACCAGACAAGGATCAAGACCACCGATTGTGAGTGGATCATTTAACAAGATTGACTTGACTTGATTGGTATGGATTAAGGATGGACTTGCATGTGGATCATTGCTTGGATTGACAGCTAGAACTATTGATGAGAGATATGAAGACAGATAGAAATTTGATCGATATAAGAATGACTCAACAGAAGAAATCACAAGCTTTTATTTGTAAACATTGATACTCCGTATAAAAATTTTATTGCATGGGATAGTATGCGAAATGTAAATGGATATGGATATGGATATGAGATGCAATTGGATACGTTATGGATATGGATATGGATATTTGTCATCTTGATGTTGCAAGTATTTTGGAGTGCTTATTTCATCATTGGGCTTTTATTATGTTGTAAGAAAATACAAGCATCAGGGTATAATTAAACTGAGATGACTTGAGTATTACTTACATGGATTTTGATATAGCAAGTTAATACAAGCATCTAGTCAAAATTGAATCTAGATGACCTAAGTATTTCTTGCATTTCAACAGACAAGGATTGCCCCTTTTCATGTTTAGACCTCTGAAGTCCTCGATGATCTTGTGTTGATCATGTCGTTAGACAAAAAGTCATCACATTACTAGAGATTGATCCACAAACAGCAGACAAAGAAAATTGATTATGCCCCCATCATAGCATCTCTAGCTTTTAGCAACCTTGAGTAGCATAGAAAGACATAATAACGAAAATCAAGACTCTCTAACTTAACCTTTTCACAAAACATTCTTGCATTAGATGTGCTTTCTTGCCATAATTTAGATAGAATCATTTTGGATCTTTTTTCTCTTGCTTTTTTTTGCTTTGCTTTGAATAGGTTGATGTCTTGTGTCAAGAATTTTGTTTTTGAAAGTGGGATTTGCTTGTGCTTGCATGCATGCCTAGTAAAATGGACCCTAAGGGATTGACCTGTGCCTTGGGGGCTCATTGCTAAATGGCCTTGCCTACGTGACGATGCAGAGGCAACATAGTTTGGGGTTTGGACCATGGACCTAAGATATGGATCGGATGAGACACGATGTGAAACAGCTATAGGTCAAATATGGAATAGATATGGATCAGATATGGAATAGGATACAGATTAGATATGGAACAGGTATAGATCGGATACGGATCAGATATGGAACAAATATGGATTGAATGATACTAATGACAAGGAAACACCACGGATAAGTAGATGCATGGGTTATAAGGAATGAAATGCACACGGAAGAGGGCAAGGATGTGATCGCCAAGGACTAAGTTGCATAGGAATAATATGCCCCATTGTAGGTAGAGTACTTCAGATTTTTCATGACAATGCTTAAGACGAAGGAGGAGGATGAGAGGATAATAAAGGATTTGTGGTGTTTGGAGGGATAAGGTATGTCAAGAGACATCTAAAACATTTGTTGCCCCCAATCTTTATCAAGATAAAAAATAGAGGAAAGGAAGATTTAGGATGGATTGACACGACAGGATAGGTATGTAATGGATAGAAGGATATGCTAGGAAATGGTATGGAAGGAAACTGATAGGAGAAGAGTGATATGCCGATGAGACAAAGTGTGCCCCAAGTGTAGGTGATGTAGGAGATCAACTTACACATGACGCATGTTTTCCAAGTTTTCATCATGGTATTTATCCAAGGTGCCTATTTTCCAAGTTTTCACCATTGGACGAAAGGATTTGTCTTTACTTTTTTTTATTTTTATTTTTATTTTTACTTTTGGATGGGATAGATGGATATGGAAAGGAGAAACTCAAGTATCTAGCTCCATGAAAGGTGATAGTCCCACTAGATGGATGTTTTCGCATGGACTTGGTAGGGGATTGCATGAAAGTGAGATGGAGAATGGTAGATATTGGATTATGGAAGGGTGCGATAGTGGACATTGATGTAGATATATGGATTGGAAAGCTTATGCAAAAGCATGGACCATGGGAGTAGGATGGGGAAGATATGTAGGATAGTAGTGGAAGGGAGGGGAGATGGAGTTATACAGAAGTGTTGTGGAATGTAAGGGAACCATGACCAATAGTTGCACATACCATGATAAACATTGAAGATGATGATGGGAAGGTGGCGTAGGAAGCAATGAAGAGTTTTGCTTGGTGGATGAATGATGTAGGCCTTTAGGGACCCACATAGACTTAGTATACTTCTGATTTTTGTTTGTCATGTGGGATGGAAGGAGTTGATACGTGTGGATGGCATGGGAGAAAGTGGATGGTTGGGATGCTTTAGAGGTGGATGCCTTATTTGACTTCATGGCTTTTTGCTTGGGTACCCAAACCATTTTTCTTTTATACTTCTCTTGTGAAGGTATGGGATTGGGTATATGTAACCTTTGTGCAGCTTCTGAGGTAATTGCTTGATGCTTGGGGACCCACACCTTTTTTAGTTTTCCTTTGAGGTGTGTGGGTGTATGCAATGCTTGAGATGGATGTTTCTTTGATTCTTGACTTTTGTATCCGCATGCATGAGGACCTTTAGGATTTTTAACTTTATAGGTAGAGGCATCCAAATATTTGTTGTTAAATTCCCGTGGGATGGGGGAAGTGGGGTTGGTGGAAGCTCGCTGTTTAGACAACATGTGCATTTGATGGTCATGATTGGGATTGTTAGAGGATTTATAGATGGATGGATAAGGTGTTAGAAGAAGTGGTGATAAAATGCACAAAGGGGTGTTAGGAGTTGGAAGTAGCGGAGGTAGATTGGATGGTGGAAGGTGTATGGTCACATGCTTTTGACAATTGTAGGATGATGGAGGTGGAATGGCAACATACATTTTGGGGACATGATAGGGTTTATGATGGAAAGTGGTGGGTTTAGGAGGAGTGGAGGAAGTACCAACATCTTGAGATTGTTCACCTTGGGGTATGTATCCAAGGCCATATGAGGGTGGAGGAACTTTGACATGGATAGGTTCCAAAATACCTTGTTCATGAAGACCTAAGCCTTTACCTTGATAGTTCATATTTTGGAGTATGCGATGGACAGTGGGATTATGTATAGGCGAAACATTAGACATGAGTTCCTTATTGGATGGAGAAGGTGAAGAGGTAGATAACGATTGTTGTTTTCCTAAGGAAGAATATTCATACATGAAGGTAGTGAGACCAAGGATATATGATAATAGATTTGTAGCATGGTCAATAATAGATGGTGCGGGATTATCAGGATCTTGATCATCATTATATTCTTTTGGATCCAAGTTATTGGGTTGATCATCTATGTGCACTTGGGAGGCAAGTGTTTCATCAAGGGAAGTGGAATTTGTTGGATCATAGATAGGACTAGAGGGAGGATGGATAGGAGTAATGGAGGTTTCTTCCTCACGGATGGGTATGGGATCAAGTTGTTCATGGATAGCTTCTTCATAGGGAATATCTTGATCATGGAAGAGATAAAGGTTATGGATGGGTTGGAATTGGATTTCCTTCTCATGTATAGGATCAAGTAGCTCATGGAGAGGTTCATTATTATGGATATCATCTTGATCATGGAAAAGATACATGCTATGGATAGGTTGCATAAAAGTGATTTGATCTTGACTTGGACTAGGGATTAATGCTTCCTCATGCTCTAAGGTGTGCTCTTGACATAGCTCTTGATCTTCTTGAATGGAAGTGGAGGTAGAGGACTCTTGGATAGGCTCTTGGTCAACAACATGAAAGTACGATGGACCTTGACTTTGGCTCATGGTAGGAGGTTTTTCAATAAGCCCAAGGGGTTGTGGATTACATGAAGGGGTTGTAGGATTTGATATGTTATTGGAAGAATCTTTGGTAAGGTCAAGGACCGAAATTTGAGGACATGGTTGACTCTCTGTTAATAGTCCTTGGATCACACCCTTTGTAGGTGTAGCAGTACATGGATGAGGTAATGGATGAGTGGATTTGGCTTTCTCCATAGCTTTTCTTTTGCTGTATAAATTTGGAAAACCTTTTTCCCAAAACTCATCTGATTCTTTTTTGGTTGTCCATTTAGTGTTTGAGGAACTGGATGGTGGTGTTGGTGTAGAACCAGTATGCTTTGGAATATGTGTTCTAGGAGGTGGTGAAGGAAGACTAGTAGGAGTGGTATATGATTTCTGACTTGAAGTGGTGCTTGCCTTGTCAATAGTATCATTAAGATGGGAAAAGAAGGTATGATTTTGGTGTGATGTGTAGCTTGTACTGGTACCTTCAACTTGCAAGATTGTCATTTCTTGTTGTAAGACTTGGATTTGTTGAGCAATTGCTATACAATCTTGGGGCGAGGGACCTAAGTTTATTTGTAATTGCAGATATTGGAGTGTTTGAGCAATATATTCTAATTGGTTTGCCATCTCTACATAAATTGACACAAGACTGGAAAAGCTTACTATGATAGATGCATAGCTACAAATGCACGAAAATAGAGGATAAAAGTGCAGCAAGTTGAAGCATAAGCACAGTAGGTCGAAACAAATGCACAGAACTGACAGAAGATAAACACACAGGAAATCGCAGTGAAAGTGCAGTATGTCAAAATAGATTCTCAGTTTTGTAGGGTATATGCGTAGCAATAGTAGGTAAAAGTGCAACAGGTCTCAATGAATGCGCAACAAGTCGCAGTAGATGCGCTGTTCTGGTTTTTCAGTTTGTTTTGCAGAGTTTTTCGGCATGTTTTTTAAAAAAAATTGTTTTTGGTTGAAAACTTGGTCTTTTCTTGAATTCTGATTTTCAATTATGGCAGATAAAGACACAGCAAGCGCATAGAGGTTTTCATGATTTTTATCTTATATTATTATTATTATTATTATTATTATTGGACTTTTTGACACAATAACAATTACAACCTAGGCTGGAAAGGACAGTATTTGTTGAGTCCCCTAGCTGTACATATTCAAAGAGTGTAGCTCCAGGATCTGGTAGCACCGACTCCCCTCCATGGCACTCACTTCTCACACATACCAGATCTAGGTTTCCTTAGGCTTGTACCCCCACTAAACCATAGGATTGTCCCTGCTACCTCTACTAAGAATCACATGAATCGGGGCCGCTTAAAAGGTTCCACCTTTTGTGTCAAATAATAGGGGTTTTTGGTATACTAAACAAATGGCTGAGTAGTCAAGGCAATCGTTCGAGTGGTTACACGTGCGGTTGCACTACTCTCCATTATGGAGTCTCCCAGCCTCCAAGGGTTACACCTTAGAGGGTTTTGGGGGAGGTTGGTTGTCAGTGTAACACAGCAGCGCTCGTTGCAGGAAGCTTTTGCCTCAAGCACAATTTATTTTAAGTGGATTGGTAGGGCTTGGCTTTAGCCTGTTACCACTCAGGGTCGTTCCCACTTGGACAAGCAAGCATCCAAGGGCAGGCCCCTCTAAAGGTTATACACAGGGAATAACAAGTCTGGCATTCTAGTCACCTAGTAAAGGGGAGAGCATAATCCTATTGTCATTCAATAGACATAGAAGACAGTGGTTAATCCAAACCTATTTAAAAGGAAAAAAAACTAAATATGTTATCTACTTGTGCACTCACGCATTTGTTAACTTTGAAGTGTTTAAAGATAGGAATGTTCTTTTCCCTTTGTGAGATAGCAATGTTCTAACTAAGAAAGATAGCAATAATGCAAAAGATAGCAGTAATGCAAACATAGCAGTGGTTCATTTACTATCCTCCTAGTTAAAGACTACGTGAGATTTGCATGCATGCATTTTTTTTTTACTTTTTCCCCTAATTAATCTAAGATGAGCTAATTAGTGCAGCTAAATGATCTATTCAGCCTCTAATCCTGCAAGACAAACGTTAGCGTAAAATCCTAAAGCTACAAGAAATCCTAAAATCAGAATGAAGATCAGATGTGCCACTTATCAGTCTGTATGCACAGAAATAGAGACTGTATGCAGCATTTTACAAATGTGCTAAGATAGATGTCAAAAGCATAGGAATAAGAGACAGAAGCACCAATTTAACAGATGTGCCATGAAAATGCATGTAAGTGCCGTGAGGTAGGGTGTATGCACTGAGATTCTGCAGGCGCCAAAACAAGAAGCGTATGCACCGTCTCAGAGGATGGATCTGCCATAACTATAAAAGCACCGTAACAATGCTTAGATGCGCCAGCTTGGAGTATGTATGCGCCAGAAGACTGTGTACGCTAGAACAGAAAGTAAAAGCATTGGATCAGAGGATGTATGCACTGGATGAACCTGTCAGAAGCCTGTACGAAACCTGTATGGAACCTGTCACTAAGAAACTTAGATTTTTGGTTAGATTAGGGGCAAGGGCCCCACGGTGGGCTCCAGAAATGTGATGGGTAAAATGGGATGAATAAAACTAATTATAAAAACCCAAAACATCAATGGAATGTGCATCCAAAAGGAGATTTAAAATAAGAGAGAGAGAGATACTCACAACCTTTTTACCTTGTGATTTCCATTGTTTGCCTATTCTTTCTTGATCTTTTGGTGATGAAGATGGCCCTCAGAAAGCTTGCTTCCTTGCTTTGATTGCTCAAGATGACAAGGAGAAGTGGCTTTGATACTTGTTTGTGTTGAAGATGAGATTCAACATAATATGCAATGGATGATATATGAAGTGATATGGAAACGAGGGTGCCAATGGTGCCATATAATTCCTACAACATAAGTTTACTTGAAT
Source organism: Cunninghamia lanceolata (assembly GCA_027924645.1). Taxonomy (NCBI): domain Eukaryota; kingdom Viridiplantae; phylum Streptophyta; class Pinopsida; order Cupressales; family Cupressaceae; genus Cunninghamia; species Cunninghamia lanceolata. Next base: position 1,031,160 of record BSBN01001014.1, on the reverse strand, counting down.
GATAGATTTTGAATGAAGAAGAAGAGGGTTGTATTTATAGAGTTGTGTGAGAGAAGATCAATGGTGGAAAAGAAATAAGAAGATCAGGGGAGGAGAATGTGAACGAGAGAATGTGCGTGAATAGAAGAAGGACATGTGTCATTCAAAAAGATGATTTGTTGAGTTAACTGCTTTCTTGATGAGGATGAGCTTTCATTTCTTAAATTAGAATATATTTTTCTAATTTAAGAGCTTTGTTGATAGCTTTAAATCAGTTAACTCAGCTTTTGCTTTTGCATGACAAGAATTTATTTTTAGAAGATTTGAAGATTTTTTAGAAGATAAGAAAGCATAATTAAATAAATAAATTTATTTAATTACTTGTAGATAGTTTGGAAGAATAAATAAAATATTTAAATATATTTTATTTTTTGGAGATTTTATTTAAATAAATTTGCATTTTATTTAAATTTGGAAGAATGAAAGATTTGATTAAATAATTAAAATTATTTAATTATTTAGAAGAATAAAGTTGATATAGATGAAATTAATTAAATAAATGTAATTTATTTAATTAAATGGGAGGAAATGAATCAAATAAATAGATTTATTTATTGATAGAGGAATATAAAGATGAAATTAATATTTAAAATATTTATTTAAGTAGAGTCATGTCATTTTTAGGTGTATACAAGTATTATATGCTTAGCTAAGATCACAACCAAATCATCTACAAAAATGTAATGTCCATTTCCTAAGCAGTTTGGAGATTAGGGTTAGTCTATGAGTGGGTTCCTGTAGACTAACATGGATGGTTAGGAGACCCATGTTGGGGTTGTTCTTTCTGATGCAGTTTCAGACCCCATGGCTGAACTTACTATTTTTAGCATGGGGCTCAAGACTCGGAGTGAGTCGGTGTGAATCAGCTAGACTTCATTGGTTTTCATTTGATCAATCTAGTAGTGCTACGAAATCTTAATTCGAAGGTCAAATGAAATATATTTTAATGATATATTAATTCCCTAAGTTAAATTAAAGTATTTAACTTAGTAATTTGAAGTGGGCATAATGACTTTATATTAAAGTGGACATGTTTTATGAAATATTTATGTTATAAAGTCACCTAGATGTGGGTACCCAAGTAAAGGGAAATAACAAAATAATCTTATAATCCAAAAAGGGTGTTGGTTTTGGAGGAGGAAATAAAAAGAAAATGAAGGCTCATTTTCATTCATTCACGAATACAAAATTTATGAAGTCTAAGCTTGGTTCTTTGAGAACAAGAGTTTCTACTAGTAGATTTGGAGACGGAAACCTCCATGGTTGAGAGCATTTATGAAGTTGGAAGACACTCCCAAGATGTTGATTGGGTAGCTTCATTGCATGGGTCACCATTGAGCTTCATTGCATAGAGTTGGATTGTCGCGGAAGGATTTACAAGGAGATATCTTCAATTTTTTGGTACCATAATTTCAGAGGATGAATAAGGAAAATATTGTAGGTTATAGTATTAGATTTGAGATTGTTTTGAAGTGCTTATAACCTCGTAATCTAGCCGTACCTTCCAGCCAGTAGGTCGTACCACATGAGGGAGTTTTGTGACCATTTTGAAAGTATTTTCATTGCTTCTTTTTACCAATCTGGTTGCAGTCATACCAACATCAGTTATTTGACAATTTGGAGGTAGTTTTGAGGAGTTTTAGTGCTAGAAGAGCATATTTGTACTACTATTTGGGTCGTAGCAGTCCAACTGGGGACGTGAGGCTTCCAGGGGTTGTAATGCCCCAAGCTTTCACACAGGACATTAGCAGAACAAACACCGAACCAACAAATTTTTTGCATCTGCAAGTGCAACATTTACATGTTGCATTGCACTCACGCACACACAAGGTGTTGCAACATGTACAACAACACCTAAAAAGACATCATCATTGCACAATGCAAGGTGGCACAAGCGGAAGACTTCACCCATCATGTGACAACTCACCACAATGACCAAGAGAGAGGTGGAGCTCACTCCATGATGAGGATCAGATACATGTCCACGACCAATATATGCAATAAAAATGAGTTGGGGATTTCCACAGAAAATTTGCCAGGGTTTTGTCTATATTTTCATGTTTCCAAAAATAAAAATACATAAAAATAAAAGCATACATAGTTGAAATAAATTTTCTAAGCTTCCTACAACTAAGCAAAGTCATCTTCAACCATTCTAGATGGTGTGGAATGAAGGAAACAAAATAAAACAATTTAAATAAGAAGAATGGAGAAACTTACCTTCCAATACAAGCAAAATCCAAGGAAAAGAATGAGGTTGAATGTCAGATTCAATCCACACACAACAAGCAAACACCAAGCTCTTGAATCCAATCCAAACTCCAAGCAATTCCAAGCAAAACTCCCTTCCAAGCAATAAGATATCCATTTTTCAAGCAAGAGGGTTTCAAACAAAGGACAGAAAATTTTGGAGAGAAAAAGAATAATGCAAAATACATGTCTTTTTCCTTTTTATTCCTCCAAAGACACTATTCCTTTTTTTGATAATAAAATAATCCTTTAAGTGATTTAATCAATCAATTCAAAATTATAGAATTTGCACCATTAAACTATTTAATTCAACAATTAAATAATTGAATGTCTCTTTAGCAAATCAAATAGGCATATAAAATAACACATTAATAATTCCATTTCACTAAAAACGTCTAGTTAATTCACTCAAAGCAACAGGGAAATAGTTAGTCAAACAAACTCAACTATTCCAAACAGGTTATTGCCATATAACTCAGTCTCATTTTGAAAAGTACAAACATGCCATACTAGGCATTCAATTTTCTCATTTAATGTAATTTCTACCTTTTTTACAGAAAAATATCAAATTTTAGAATTAAACCAAAATCACTCAAATATGTTCCACATGCATATAATGATGCAACAAACATTTTAGCTAAAGCAGAAATAGCAATTTCCAAATTAAAATCATTAATTTAATCTAAAAACACAGAAAATACGTTTTTCAAACCATTTTAAAATAAAGTGCAAAAATGCTAAGGAAACATATGCAAATGATACCAAACACACATCACGGGTTTCCACAACACAAGGATAAGGGTGAGATGGCTTAGCATCCCATGTCAACCTTCTCCATGTTAGCGTTACTACATTGTTCTATCGGTGTTAGTTTCAGTGTTGGTCAGGTGGTTCGTTCAATTTCATTCAGTTCATTGTAACTGTATAACTCCTTATAACTATCAACCAACTCCTCAGTATATATACATGATGTATCTGCACTTTAGAACATCAAATGAATCAATAAAACTTTTACAATTTTCTCATTTGGTATCAGAGCGTGAGGATTCTAAAGGTTGACGCAGATTGTTGAGTGTAGCAGGATGACCATGGGAGGAAAAGTGTCAGAAGGAAGCTGTTTAAAAGAACTGCAAAGAGGGCGCATAAGGAAAAGAAATTTTCTGAAATCGCTATGTCAGATTTATACATGGTGATCATGATGCGAATTGTCAGGATGCTCTTGTAGAAAGGATTAAAAAGGTCAAGCATCTCCATCAACAATAGATTGCTATAACAATCAGAAGGCCCAGATAAACCAGCGTACGGATGGCATTTGCAATCAAGGTTTTGATCCTCCGTGCAGTATAAACAAATTGTTAACTCTATGCCTGTGCATGAGAGATGAGTGGAGTTGCCGGTGTAGAGGAGAGCCGATGGAGTGTGAGGGATGAAGCCATTTGAGGGCATGAAACAATTTGCAGAGGAGCTGTTCCGAATAAAAAAGAAGGATACTTATGGTTTGAAGATATAATCTGCAAAACCTGGCAATCAAAGAGAAGTGGATATCCATTATCATCTTAAATTGGTATGTATTGAAGTGTGTATGAGGTGCAAACTTTATAAGCAAATATATTTAAGTCTGAGTAAGAAGTTAATTTTTTGAGTATTATCTAAAATGGAGATCCCATTAGACAAGCATTCTGGTTCCAATTTTCATACTTGGAGAATGAAAATTCAAATGCAACTAATGAATAAAAATTTATGGGCAATAGTAAGTGGAAAGGAAAAAGCACCTACAGATGCAAATAAGTTATTAGATTGCAGTAGTAGAGATGATAAAGCCAAGGCTATAATTGGTCTTTCTCTTTCTGACACCGAATTGCACCATATTGATTTGGACAAATCATTAGCCATAATTTGGGATAATCTGAATAAATTGTTTGGAGCAAAAGCTGTTAATGCAAAATTTTCTCTAAAACTTCAATTATTTCGATATAAGATGGAAGATGGAATCACAATGTCAAATCATATAAGTAACTTGCAGTCTCTCATTAGACAGCTAGCAGAGGTTAAGGTTACAGTAGATGATGATGATGCTAGGGCCATCCTATTAAATAGATTGCCTTCAAAATACAACAATGTTGTTTTTACTCTCAGTCAAATATCTTCACAAACTCTAGAAGGTATGATTTATGCTCTTCTATCAGAAGAGAAGAGAACAACAGAAGATTCAGAAGATGATCCTCGGGAGAAAGTATTATTTTCAAGAAGCAATTACAAGAGATCAGAGAGAATCAAATGTTTTTATTGTAAGAAAAACGGTCACATAGCTTGGGATTGTAGAACTCGAGCGAGTGATGTTCTTAAAGGAAAGATCAAAAATGAAGGAAATCTTGCTTCCATTGAAGATGATAAGGATCCACTAGATATTGAAGATGAGGATTCACCAGATGGGGCTATTAATTTCTATGGATATGCACTTTAAGCAAGGTCATATTGGAGGCAGGCGGCATCGGAGGATGGAGGATTTACCATCATCTCAAGTTAGCTTCTCGCTTTGAGATGATACTTTGCATGAGAAGCATTTTTGGTTTTGGTTGTTTTGTTTTTCTTTGTTATGCTGATGGAGTTGACATATTTGAAGAATGTATGTTTTGTGAAGATTTTGTTTTGGAGATAGCTTTGGGGTTTGGTGTTGAGCTAGATATGGATTGTTGTCCAGCTAGCTTCAAAGAGTATATGATCTTGAATTATACCCTTTCGCGGTCACTAGACAACATGGCAGAGATTTGCCATATCTCTTAGGGGCCATTGTCGAATAATTGAAGACTCTGTGATTTGAGAGCTTGGGACTAAAGAGCTCAAGAACATAGCTCAAAGCGACGCCTTTCCGAGGGTAGATGAGATAGCATGATGGAGCCTTGCTTGGTTCAGGATTTGTTCTTTGGGAGAAGATCTTCTATAAATATGTATTCATACTATGTAATCAGCTTTGTTGAGTTTTTAGCATTAAGGGGGGGTCACTTGGTACTATTGCAGGAACAATGTAATAAGGGGGGGAATGTTAGTGTTACTACATTGTTCTATCGGTGTTAGTTTCAGTTTTGGTCAGGTGGTTCATTCAGTTTCATTCAGTTCATTGTAACTGTATAACTCCTTATAACTATCAACCAACTCCTTAGTATATATACATGATGTATCTGCACTTTAGAACATCGAATGAATCAATAAAACTTTTACAGTTTTCTCACTCCACATTTCCCACATTAGTTAACACTTGTAATTACCTACACACTCAAGTAAACCATCAGGCATACCTGCTCCATACATAAAATAGCCGAAGCACATCATAATACTCAACATGGCATAATATTGCATAAGTATCATAAACATGGGTCGATAATCAATTGACATCATAAAATCATATATGCATAAATCAACTAACACAATCATACTGATAAACACTCATAATGACATATAACACATGAATCAAAAGCCACACAAGACATAGACTAGGGTGGGAATTACATCCTCCCCCACTAGCATTAGGCTTACTCCTGAGAGCCTACAAAAAGACAAGGATGAAGTACCCTTAGTACACAATCCTTTACAACACAACAGATCTTAAAAGATTAGTCCTCCTAACCAAAACTAGGTTGAGGTCTCAAAATAATAAAAGAAATCTCCAAAGGTGCACCAACTAGGTCAAAACCAACCATCATGCATACAAATCCTCTGAGACTACACCACTCCATCCTCCAATTGCCATTCCAATAAGAAGAGGCTCTATCCAAAAGGCATAAGAGGCCACAAGAAAGTCAAGTCCATAAAACTTAGGACCACAACTATGTTGGGATAACCTCTCAAGCTCTCAACTAAGTTTAAGGAAACTCACAAGGCTACCATATCCATTCTCAAGGAGAATTGCAAATGAAAGATTACTCTAAATAGTCATTCCTCAGGCACTGCCCTCAACAAAAGAACTCAAGGATCGGGGAAAGCTAACTCAAAAAGGTTATAGGCACCACTACCGTACCTTCATCCTGACCAAAAGTATGCCTCATATCTAGAAATGGTTCTACTACATGAGGTACTTCGTCACATTCCACTCCTAAAAGAGAGGGTTTCTCTAACAGTCTAGCTCTACACCACCAAAACTAGGATCAACTGAATAAGTTCTCAGAGGGAAGAATCTAAACCACATCCTCTAACAACATAAGCACTTCCATCAAGCAAGGCTTAGCAACCCGTTACTCACTAGAATCACATCTAAGGCGGCCACAACACACCAACAAGGTGCAAGACTACTCACAACACCACTTCAACTCTTAACTAATCTAGACCAAAAAGGTCAAGCAGCATAACACAATCATGAATTCATGATCGACTAGGCAACACAAGGCTTCCTCGTGGCCCAAACACCAAGTATCCATAAAATGGAATACATAGGATAGAAACCTCTTCATACAAGAGTTGCCTCCCTTCCAACATTACGCTAGGAAACCTCCAAAAAACTAAGGAGAAACTCCTGAAGCTACCAAATTCCCAAGGTTGGCAACTCAACAAGAGCAAGAAGACAACTATAATACCATAAATATATAAATAATAGGTGCTCATGCACTATCTAAAGTTCCATAATACCCTACACTATGTCAAAACATAAGTGTAGTTATGGAACTCACATCAAAAGAACACAACATCATACACTCCACTAATGATGAAACACTAGGAGCATGGCATCACGTCCAAGACTAATAGGAACGAGACAAACAAGAACAACCATAGTTGGTGGACTAAGTCAACACCCAACCAAAATCAATCTACTAAAAGCAAGATTCAATCCAAACGAGTTCTCTACATATCTGATTCACATAGACACAGTCAAGAATCAACATTTAATCTCATACAAGAATTCAATTCACATCAAGTGATCCATAGCAATAGAAAGCCATTTCAAAACTTTCTCAACATTTCACACAATATTCACTTGCATCTAACAACAAATCAAAGAATTCAATCTACCATAGTTCTAGTAACAGGCACACCAAGAACTAGTATATTCTCTGCATTCTACTCCCTTATACAATCCATCAGAGGCCCATCATAGACATGATAGAGAACATAACATGCTACATGACTGGCAATTAAAACATTAAAGCATAGCCACCAATAATAAATAAATAAAATACCAAAGTGGAAGAAAAGTCAATTCCAACAATAAGGCATAAAATGAGCTCAATTTCAACAGTAAATCAAGTATGGCCATAAAGATCACAAGATAAATAAATTTGAAAATTTCATGGTTATATACTCATTTATAAATGAGAATAAAATGCAATGTTGGCCCTTACAACATCTAGTGAATTCACCAAAGTCAAATAAATAAAGTATCAAACTTCAAAAGTTCCACATTACATGAACTACGTGACTAATTGTAGCCACTAGAGAGGGAGTACAATGCTACACTACACCTCGATTCCAAAATCTGAGGCAAGTAAGAGAACACAGTCAATCACACCAAACAAGTCTTCTAAGACTACAATCACATCAAAACATGAGATCATTTCTACTTAACCACACAAACATCACTCAAGATGCCAAGAAACAAAGAGTTGCATCCCATCCAAGGGAATCACAAACACCATGCAATGACACACAAAGTCACACACTAGCAACATCTAGTAACCAAGATTAAGCTAGGACAAAATGAGGTTCACAAACCAAGATATCTAAACACATCACTCTCACAACAAGAGCAGTTAACAATTCTCACCAAAAAAGAATTCACCAAGCATATGGATAATGCATTAATGCAATTTTCACATACAACACAAATTAAAAGACGAGGGAGAATTAGGTTGGGGGTCAAGCACTTACCAAACGTTCCATTCACATGATGCTAAATTTCTCCACAACATGATGATAAGCATACTAAATGCAAACATTACAATAGGGGAAACACAACTCAGAAACACAAGATGTAGGGTTTGCTACTTTACTCATGATTCTACACCTCAAACATCACAAGGACTATGCAAATGACCCTTTTCACAACCCATTTTCTCTTTAACTCTTCAAATAATGCAATGCAATAATTACACCCAGGTTCCTACATGAATCCTAGGAAAGAATACAATTCAGGGACCTAAGTCATTACCCAAATGATTTATTCTAGCAATGCAATGCAGCACTATCTTTCATACAACTGGATAATTAATCCACACATAGGAACATGCTCTCAAGAAGACAATGCAATGTGCATTTTAGAAAAGCATTTCCAATTACCATAAAGAGGCAATTAATAAACAAATATGACAAGCATTACGAGGGTATGCTACTCTTGCAACAAACATACACACAACAAGGTGCACAATGCAAGGTTCATTTAAACTAGCATTACCACAACAATATTCTTCACATATCATGCATATGATCAAAACATCATCTCTTTCACATACAAATGCATAGCTCTTAAAAGAGTAAACCAGGTTCAATCACACTTAAGAAAAAGGTATTTCCTTTCACAAAAAGGTTCCCATAACTCCACTATCAAAAGTGGTCACAAAAGCACAAACATGAACCTACAAAGGTCACTCAAACACACTCATACAAGGAAGACATATCAAAAGAAAGCACATGCTACTCACCGCACGTAAACACAGAAGGACCCCACACATGCTTGAACAAGTTGAGAAGAACACACCCCAGAGCTCTCAATGCTGCAACACAGGCTCTGATACCAAGTGTAATGCCCCAAGCTTTCACACAGGACATTAGCCAAACAAACACCAAACCAACAAATTTTTTGCATTTGCAAGTGTAACATTTACATGTCGCATTGCACTCACACACACACAAGGTGTTGCAACATGTACAACAACACCTAAAAAGACATCACCATTGCACAATGCAAGGTGGCACAAGCGGAAGACTTCACCCATCATGTGACAACTCATCACAATGACCAAGAGAGAGGTGGAGCTCACTCCATGATGAGGATCAGATACATGTCCACAACCAATATATGCAATAAAAATGAGTTGGGGATTTCCACAGAAAATTTTCTAGGGTTTTGTCTGTATTTTTATGTTTTCAAAATTGAAAATACATAAAAATAAAAGCATACACAGCTGAAATAAATTTTCTAAGCTTCCTACAACTAAGAAAAGCCATCTTCAACCATTCTAGATGGTGTGGCATGAAGGAAACAAAATAAAACAATTTAAATGAGAAGATTGGAGACACTTACCTTCCAATACAAGCAAAATCCAAAGAAAAGAATGAGGTTGAATGTCAGATTCAATCCACACACAACAAGCAAACACCAAGCTCTTGAATCCAATCCAAACTCCAAGCAATTCCAAGCAAAACTCTCTTCCAAGGAATTAGATATCCATTTTTCAAGCAAGAGGGTTTCAAACAAAGGAGAGCAAATTTTGGAGAGAAAAAGAATAATGCAAAATACATGTCTTTTTCCTTTTTATTCCTCCAAAGACACTATTCCTTTTTTTGATAATAAAATAATCCTTTAAGTGATTTAATCAATCAATTCAAAATTATAGAATTTGCACCATTAAATTATTTAATTCAACAATTAAATAATCAAATGTCTCTTTAGCAAATCAAATAGGCATATAAAATAACACATTAATAATTCCATTTCACTAAAAACGTCTAGTTAATTCACTCAAAGCAACAGGGAAATAGTTAGTTAAACAAACACAACTATTCCAAATAGGTTATTGCCATATAACTAGTCTCATTCTGAAAAGTACAAACACGCCATACTAGGCATTTAGTTTTCTCATTGAATGCAATTTCTACCTTTTTTATGAAAAAATATCAAATTTCAAAATTAAACCGAAATCACTCAAATTTGTTCCACAGGCATATAATGATGCAACAAACATTTTAACTAAAGCAGAAATAGCAATTTCCAAATTAAAATCATTAATTTGATCCAAAAACATAGAAAACACATTTTTCAAACCATTTTAAAATAAAGTGCAAAAATGCTAAGGAAACATATGCAAATGATACCAAATACACATCATGGGTTTCCACAACACAAGGATAAGGGTGAGATGGCTTAGTGTCCCATGTCAACCTTCTCTGCATTTCCCACATTAGTTAACACCTGTAATTACCTGCACACTCAAGTAAACCATCAGGCATACCTGCTCCATACATAAAATAGCTGAAGCACATCATAATACTCAACGTGGCATAATATTGCATAACCATCATAAACATGGGTCAATAATCAATCGACATCGTAAAATCATATATGCATAAATCAACTAACACAATCATATTGATAAACACTCATAACGACGTATAACACATAAATCAAAAGCCACACAAGACACAGACTAGGGTGGGCATTACAGGGGTTTTCTTTTGGTCATTATTGTGCCTTATATCACTTACATTGTGGGCTCCATTACCTTCTAAGGTTGTTGTTTGTATGTTTCATAATCAAATCCTGGATTGTATGATCTTTTCAAGATGTTTGATGTAAACCAGCTGTAGTAGCAGTCATCCTAGCATTGTAATTTTATATCAACCAAGTGGATATGCAACATTTCTTTATATTCCTTACTTTCATTATATGGGTATTATATAAAATGGCTCTTGAATGCATTTCCATTGGATATTAGCATTTGGGTATGTCTAGTTTTGTTATTTGCAAAATATATATGTATACATGGTTGTATGTCAAATGCAAAAACCCAAAATGCACTAGGTGTTAACTAAACATCAGAAAACAGGGAAACTGAAAAAATTTCATCTCAGATAGGGGTGGGACATTATAAGAAATAAGACAACATACCACTTAATAAACCAAGGCTATACTTGCAGGTTCACAGCCGAGTATAGCCATGAGGTTATACTTTAGGTATCTCTGAACTGAGTGTAGCTACACGGTGAGATACAAAAACATTCCAAAGTGCCTAGAGGTAGATTTAGAGTATTGCAAAGGTGTTTTACAAGCATTTCACAACACTACACATGATCACATCACGACACAAAAGTGATTCTACTAGTCAAGTATCAGTAGAAAATGAACGGGTCATCTTCATAGATGGACTGGGTCCATTTTTATTCTTGCATGGTCCTTATCAGAAATGTATATTTGTTATCATCATCCATTGACTAGTAGAGCCACCGGTATAATGGAAGAATGAAATCACGAAAATAAGAGAGGAGACAAAAAAATGATTTAGGGTCACAATGTGGGAAGATGCCCCCAAGACAACCTCCACAACGTTATGCCCCCAAGGCACCACACACAACAATTACAACAAGAGAATAATAGAATAATAGAGAAACAAATAGAAGGAATGTCACAACGGAGGTAGTGTCCTTGTAACCTTGACCTTACAAGAGTATCAAGGGTCATCCAAGGATACCTAAACGAATATTTAACACAACATGGGGGAACACAACACAACACATATGCCTATATCTAAGAGAAGGCCACACTTGAGAGCTACTCAAAGAGGTGCTACATCAAGTGTAGCTGAAAGATACTTGCTAGTGGTCGTCCTTCATCAAATCATCTTTTTCCTAATCGTGGTCTGTATATGGAATAGGTGGTACATAAGGTACTATAGCCCATCTTGAAACTTCTTCCTTTATTTCTTCTTCCTTTAGCTCTTCTTTTGATTCTATTTCTTTCAATGGGATGTTTTCTTCTTATGGAGACATTTTTCGAGCTAAGGCTTTACGCTTTCTTCTTCTTTCCTTTGCATTTCTATTTCTTCAAGTCTTGTTGGTTATGTTTCTTAAGGGAATTTCTTTATCCACCATCAAAGGTTCATGAGTTTATGTATTCATGAATGTTTATGAAGAGGAAGCTGGTACAAAAGTGATCTTTTATGATGAATAGCTTCACTCTTGAAGGTTGTCTCCCAATCCTTGTAAAGATGGCGGAGGAGGAACCTCGACAAAAATTACTTTTGCTCCTAGTCTAGGGGAATCCTTCAGATCAAGCTGCTTTTCACTTTCTATTTGTTAGATAGGAGGAATTGGAGCCTTAGAGGACTAAGAGGGTCTAGGGGAATTCTTGTCATATGATAATTGAGCTATTTTATTTGCCTTATACTTTTGATATGCCAAGAAAAATTGATCTTCTCTTGGTTGATTTGCTTTAGTAGGTTGTGGCCAAAAATAATGTAAATTAAAATTTCCATGAGATGGTAATGGTTTCCATCCACTATGATGAAAAACATGCACTCGTCCTTTATGAGAGAACTTTAAGCATTTGTGAATAGTAGAAGGAACCACTTTCATGGATTTTAGCCAAGGATGTCCTAATTTCACACGAAAGAGGTCTGAGGTGGGAATGATGACAAATGGTTGTTCTTGTGCTTTTTCCACCACCTTAATGCAAAGTGTTATCTTTCCAATTGTCACAAGAAAGTAACCATTATGTGCTTTTATCATTATGTTTGTTGGATTGTAAGTATCTTGTGCTAAATCATGCATGTATATAAATTCTTCCGTAATAACATTTGTTATGCAATTAGGATCGATAAGAACTCCTCTTGTAGGATTTCCATGTATTCTTGATGTGATGTAAAGAGGACCATCAATGTTTCTAATACTAACCTCATGTAGTGTGAAGAATATGATGGGTTCAAGATCCTTCCTTTTATTATTAGATCAGGGAGGAGCCATACCACCCTGATGCAGTCAAGGTAGGAGGGTCCGGTGAGGGACTGTCCAACCTTGCAGCCTTATCTAAACAACACCATGATCATAAAAGATATGCAATGGAAGCTAACATGTAATCAATAGAAAGATAAAGATATTCTTGAACACGTAACACAAGATGTATCCTAGGAAAACCCTAATAGGGAAAAACCTAGCCTTCAAAGCTCATTCTTCATATATTATACTTCAAATTGAATTATACATGCCCCAAGAGATTTACAAATGCTAGGTCATAGCCCATGGATTACAAAAGATTCATACAACAATATTATTTCATGATTTCTTTCTTCTACAACTTAATTCTCTACTAACTCATTCTTCTTCCTACTCTACCTTCTACTCTGTTCTGCTACTCCTCCAGATCAAAAATCCTTCAGATCTTGCTTCATGTCTTCATGCTATCGATCACTGCCTAGAAATAATCATTTATCTCTTATTTATATCATCTGCAAGCTTTCAAATCATCACTAGGTCGGCCTAATTGCAACGACTAGCTTATGTAACGTGTACACAAAGTAGGTCGAGCCTAAACCTAAGGCATTGCTACACAAATGCATAAAACTTCACGTGGACCTCACTGAAGGTCGGCCAGGTCCTTAAACTTCCTCAACCAATTCTTCTTTTCATTCTGCAAGTCACGAAAATGATCCGCAAGCCGATTCCACTTCACTAAACATAGTCAGCTTTGTTCTGTCAGAATAATTAATCTTCAAACAACGATAACTTTCCAGAATTAAAACCAAACAATCTGAATTCTTGATATGTTGTAATTTCCTATGTCTAGATGCTAAGTCTAGATCCACAACCCTTCATACTCAAATGTCAAAATTCTCCAAGGTCACTCTCTCTGCAACCTACAACTTCATTGTCAACTATCTCAATTGTTCTAAATGCTTCCGGATGCTCTTGCATCAAACTATTGGGGTTATTTGAAAAATGAGCCTCTTCACTTTGGTCTATATTATGTCAAATTCAATGTTGTTGCTTTGAATAGGTTCAGCGATCTATTCACAGGTACTTGCAACTACCTCAAGGTCATTGGTCTGTTCAAGTCCACCCTGCACAATTGCCTCAAATTCTTCTAAGGTTGGTGTTTCTACTTGCAAGCCTCGCATTGCATCTATGATTGGCAGTCTGAGTGAGTCTTCTCCACAAGCTGCCTTGAGTTCTTCCTCTTGTCATGGTATAGGTTCGGCGGTCCACTTGCAAGCCTTGCACTGCCTCAATGATTGGTGGTCTTAGCAAGTCTTCTCCAAAAGTTGCCTCAAGATCAATGTTTGTTTCAATCAATTAAGAGTCAATACATACATACTTGCATCCTCCAAAATAATCAGGTTACTTTCTAATTCAGTCAATACACTTTCTTAATTTCTTTGTAACACTGTCCACTCTGCTTACACTACTTATGTACTTCACTTTGTTTCCTTTACCATAATCACTTCAATTCGGTACACAATCCTCCTCCTCTGGTACAATAAGTTACTTACTTTTGATACAATCAACACGGTCCTAAATTTCTCTGCACACATTTTGATCTCTAATTTCAGATACAATTTCCTCTGCACTTATTATGGCCTCATATTTTCTTATACTTCTCCTATACTATTCTCTATTTTCTTATCCACTTTTACTTTACTCTAGAACACGAAATTTCTCCTCCGGTAGAATATCTTGTCATTCCCTCTTTTTCTGCCACATAAATTTCCTTTCTCTGCTATGTTTCACACTTGTTCATACAAACTTTCTCTATATTGCTCTCTCAGTTGTTCAGTCTACAACACAATTCTTCTTAAGATCAATGCTTCACCTTCTTCCGGTTTCTCTATTATACTTAATGATTCAAAAGGTTCTTATTCTTCCTCTACATAAACTATCTCTGCATCATCCTCTTCTAGTTCTTCTATCAAACTTAGTGATTCCAAGGGTTCTTCTTCTTCTGTACAAATCATTTCTATATCAACAAGCTTTTTATCTTCTGCACAAACTATCTCTGGATTACTTACTGCTTCTCCTTTATTAGTTTCTTTGGTTACAGGTTCCTATGACTTTCCTTGCTTGACTCTTTTCTCCTCCAAACTTGAAAATAGGTTCTTCTTCTTACAAATCCTTCTACATTGCTCCTATATCCTTCACTGTGATAAGAATCGTGACTCCTATCACTTCTCCCTTTGTAGTTTGAATTATTGTCCTTGTTCTGCTCCGCATAAGGTCTTCCAATACATGAATACTTTAGTTTATATCTTTCTCTGACCATACCAATAACATGTTTTGATTCATGTCCATCGATCCATCCATAATTCTTCTGTATACAACTTGTCATAGACTTTCTTCTTTTTAACTTATTCCAACACAACTTTTTCAAAATTGTTCCTCAATCCACATAACTTACAAGGGTGTATATCCCAACAAGATTCCTCCTCATGTCCATGCCTATTACAATGTGAACAAAACATACCTTTTCTGCTTTGATTTGATTTAAAGTTTGCCATAACCTCCTTATCTCTGTCATATCCAATCCATTCACTTCTTAATCCGATCACTGGTTCAATAGGTTATGTAATTCCTTGCTGCTGCTTTCCCAATCCTTGTCCTTCATATCCCATTCTTTGCATGGTTTTGAAACTAATACCATGATACCAACCACTCCAAGTTTAGTCACACTATCATCTTCGTCATCACTTCCTAAAGAAACTTCTGCTACATCACACAAGTCACTAGTATCACAAGAAACATCACACAAGTCACTAGTATCACAAGAAACATCACACAAGGCTTAGATCTCCAATTTTTGTTCTCTTTTCTACATGCTACAAGTGACTTCTCTAATTGATTAACTTGTTCTTTCAAATCTGATATTTCATTCTTCTGCAAACTATTTTCTTTCTTCAATTCTTCCAAACTTTCTTTTAGATCTCTACTCTTTTCTTCCACCTTTCCAAACAACTTGAATCCTTCTTCTAATTCAGCAAATTTCTTTTCAACATCCTCAAATAGTTTCAGCTCTGCCTCTAGGTCTTCATTTTTGCTTCTTACATCTTTTAGTTCTTCTTTAAGGACTTCAAACTTGTCTCCTCCAAGATCTTTCATCTTCTCTAACAATTCTGAATTATACTTCTTGATTTCAAACAATTCTCCTTTCAAATAATCCTTTTCACACATTAGGATTTCATTTTCTTTCTTCATCCTCTTTCTAATCTTCCTCATCTGAAACAAATTAAATAAACAACTTAATTTGAAAACCATACCAAATATTCCTTGCATTGATCTTTCTTCTATGATGATTTCTGTATACTTCAGGGTTTTGCGCTTTATTCCAATAGATTCGCCACCTTCTAATAGATTCACAACTAGCCTAGCAGATTTGAATCCAGTTCTGATACTCTGCAACCGGCAACTTCACTGTCAATTATCTCAATTGTTCTAAATACTTCTGGATGCTCCTGCATCACACCCTTGTTTTGATTAGATGCCATGTATGTGAGACCTTTGTACAACAAGGCACTAGTTTGAGGAAACTAGGTTTTTGAAGCTTTTTACGAAGATCAAAAACACATAAGTGTCACTACAAACTAGGTGATCCCAATGTTAAAGTGTTGTACACAAAGGCAAATACCTCTTTAAGATTTATTGTAAAACGTGAAAGAGATGTTATCTTCTTATGTTGAAATACACAATGTGTAATTGCAAAAGTGTAATTTTCAAATGAAAGATGCAAAATGATGTGAAGCTACTATGAAAAATTAGATTTAATGAATGTTTGATGTTATTTAAAAATGATCATGCAAGAGAATTTTTGAAACCCTAATACAAGATTTTATCAAAAATATAAACTAAATATGCACTTTTTTCAAGTTTATGCAAGATTTTCAAATGAATAAAAAAAAATATGCTATAAATCAGTGTACGATCTATTTTGAACAATCAACAAGATGCAAATTCTTGAAGCTATGGGTTCACCAAAATGGTAAGTGTGAAAATGGAGAATGATGACTACTAGCATACACACTAGATCAAACCCTCTTTCACAATAACATTCAATGACAAGACTGAGTTAAATCACTACCAAATAGAGGTGGACTTAGCTATAGATCTTGTACTCATGAGTTCTATACAAAGATCAGATTTAATTAAGCCATTTTACCAAACCCTAGGTCAATAATGTACTAAACCCTAGTTCTATGATGATATGATTATAACAGAAGATGTATAGCATATCTCTAGAAACTAATTGCAAAGAGAGGATTAGGAAGAGGATAGAACCTATGTCCCAAAAGTAGAGGTGTCGAAGGATTATTTCAAAATTGCCCAAGTCCTGAATGGTTGGATTTGCAGAAACTGTAAACTAGAGAAATGTTGTAGAGATTTCCCTGATGCCAGATCTGGAATTAACATGGGGAAAAAAGATTAGGGTGCCACTACCCAAGTCTTGCACAAAGGAATATTCTTAAACTATCATTGGATCCCGAAACCTTGATCCTTGCTTAGTCTTCCTATATCTTCATATTTCCCAGATCTTACTCTTGTAACCTGCACACAAGAAGAAGAGAAGGGGTTTGGGGGTTATGGTGTTTAGGGACTTGCCTTAATCAAATCTTGGGATAGCATTCAAGCTTCCCAACACCGTTGATAGATACAGAGAGTGTGCCTTTGCAGGGTAGAGGCTAAACACAATAACCATATGATGAATCAAATGATGATAAACAATAATGATATCGTCTATGTGATGAAACCCTTAGGAGAATGAAGATCCTTCAACTCATAAGGAGAGATAGATGATAACTTCAAACCTTCAACAACACACACAATGACAATACAAATATGCTCTAGAATCACAATGAATGCTTTGAATGCTCTTTGTTCCAATGCTTCAAGTTGGATATATCTATCTAGGTTCATGATGAATTTAAAAACACACTTATATATGTTTTCCCATTAACATTTGTCAAATTAAACCATAAGAGCCGACAAAGAGAAACATTTTTAAAGGTCCCAGGCTGACAAACAATTAATTTTTCCCCAACCAATTAGGAGAGACTTGGGCGGTGGCATGCAAGTCTTAGGGCTCCTTGTGGATCCATGATAAGGTTAAGCATAGGGCCCATATTCCCAATTTACATTGATTTCATGCAATTTTGCATTGGGATGAATAATTAGAATGTATAATGTAATCACATGGACTTAGGAGCTAAACAAGGAGGTAAAAAGATACGTGGCTTCTTTTTACTCCATAACAGCTTGGAGAAGAGCGAGGAGGCAAAGGAGAATGTATTGTGAAGCAAAGATGTAAAGAAGATGAGATACTTTGAGTTGAATAGAGAGGAGATTCTCAATTTACTAGCAGTGCCATCCAAAAATAATACTAAAAGTTTAGAACATTAGGGAATATCAAAGGTGGATCCTTTCTCTTTGGAGGACTTCCCATTGGATATAGCTGTAGAAAGTAATGTAGAATTGGTTCTAAATGTAGCATCTCTAAAGCAAAGGAGGTTGGACTACTGTGGCTAATCATAATGCATGTTCCAAAGATAAATCTTCTATTTGTATGGTGCTAATATCTCATGCTAAACACAAATAATTGAAAATTATTATGTTTGCATCTTTGACAACTCTTATGGTATATTTATCTATTAACTTTATTATTTTAATGTATAAATGATTTAAATTTCAAGTACATGGGGCCAATAAAACCCCCACTAAATCATTTTAGTTTTAACATTTTAAATATCAATGAAAACAATGATAGTATTTATCAATTAATTTCATTCAAATGGACACTAGTACTACCTAAATATTAAAGATGAAGAAATAATGATATTATGTCAATCAACTAAAGATCTTATTCACATGAATAATCACAATAAATCGCTCTACTGTCACACGATTTCACTGTAAAAATAGACACTACATTACAAAGCCTAAATTATTTTAATTTTAATGTTTTAAATACTAATTGATGAAAACAATGATAGTATTTATCAATCAATCTCATTCAAATGGACACTAGTACTACCTAAATATTAAAGATGGAGAAATAATGATATTCTCTCAATCAACTAAAGCTCTTATTCACATGAATAATCACAATAAGTTGCTCTACTGTCACACGACTTCATTGTAAAAATAAACACTACATTACAAAGTGTATAAAAACAATGATAGTATTTATCAATCAATCTCATTCAAATAGACACTAGTACTACCTAAATATTAAAGATGAAGAAATAATGATATTCTCTCAATCAACCAAAGCTCTTATTCACGTGAATAATCACAATAAGTCGCTCTACTGTCACACGACTTCATTGTAAAAATAAACACTACATTACAAAGCCTATATTATTTTAATTTTAAAGTTTTAAATACCAATGAAAACAATGATAGTATTTATCAATCAATCTCATTCAAATGGACACTAGTACTACCTAAATGTTAAAGATAAAGAAATAATGATATTCTCTCAATCAATTAAAAATCTTACTCACATGAATAATCACAATAAGTGCTCTACTATTTACTTCACTCTAAAATAGACTTGTATGAATACCAAAAACAAACAAACAAAACACTAGGTACATTACCTAATTAAGAAACTCCCATGTACATTCAATGGGCAGACATAAATACTTAATATTTTCTCATTCACATGGGCAATCATACTAAGTACCCATGCTATTTAAGTGTTACTCGACTCTTATCGGAAATGCGTACACTAGAGAAATGTAAAAAATAAGAGACGCAATGCGTCATGTTCCTGCCTTTATGCATTTAATGTTGGTGTAGTATGTTGTGAGAAATGAAAAGTTGATGGGATGAGAAAAGGTCATGTGAGTAATGATTTGATATGTCAAATTTAGTCTTGAGACCACCAAATAGAAGATTGAGAACAGAGGAAAAAGTATTAGATGAAAAATGTGCAATGAAATCTTGGATACAAGATAGTCTGAACAGATTATTTCATTGTGTATTAAGGACCATAGTTCTTTTTTCTAAATACTTCGTGTGTCCAGATTGTCTTGATAATTAAAGCAATGGAAATTGTTTAGGATTGCTATAGCAGTACTAATGATTATTGTAAAATAAATGTATATATTGTGCCTTTAATTCCAATTTTTTAAAATCAATTTTCACTGAAAGTAAACATATATTGGTCAAGTATATGTTAAGAAGCTGTTGTGATGTTCACAACATGCCCCATTATCCTGTTTAGCAAAATGGGGACCCTTGCTGATGTTTGCTTTTTGCTTTTGCTCGTGTTTTTTTTTTGTTTTCTGGCGGTTTGGTAAAAATGAAGGTCAGGTGCATCATCATGATGATATTGGATAAGGTAGGTCATTATCATGAGGTCAGTTTGTCAAATTTCATATTTTGTTTCTATGACCTCATATTTAGAAAGAGCTTGAAATTTGATGTAGGTTTGTGTTTTACTTTAGTCTATCAGCTGATAAAAATCATGCAGTCGCAATGTTCGGACGTCAATCTTAGGTGGTAGTGGTCTTTACTCGTCAAATGGCCTTAGGTGCATTGTTAGCATCATGATTTGTTTTAGGATGATCATATGTTATAAACTCAGTTTTGGTTACATGAAGATGATCATCATTATCATATTTGAACCTTCCCTCGATAATATCCTGAGGTTCAAAAATCATGATGATATCAAGTTTAGGTCAGGGTAAGTTTCCTTGTTGAGTGGTCTTTGTATAGTGAGCATCATTATGATATTTCAACATTACGTAATCTTATCATATCATGCTGATCACGCTTATAAAATCCACCGCCGGCATATTTGCATGCGCATGTTATAATCCTATCGCAAGGTCATCATCATGATATTTGCTGAAGTTCGAAATATGATGATGACAACTTTATATCCTCCTGATCTCCTTTTGCATAATTATGATCATCATCCTGGTCTTTCACGAGGGTTATTCGCTGAAATTCACTGAGTGATGGAGACATCATTATCATAAATGGATAAAGGGGATCATCATGTTCATATCCTCCTGATCGCCTTTTTTGCAATACCATGATGATAGGTCATCATCATGATATTTGCTGAAGTTCGAAATATGATGATGACAACTTGATATCCTCCTGATCTCCTTTTGCATAATTATGATCATCATCCTGATCTTTCACGAGGGTCATTCGCTGAAATTTGCTGAGCGATGGAGACATCATCATCATAAATCGATAAAGCGGTCATCATCTTCATATCCTCCTGATCGCCTTTTTTGCAATACCATGATGATAGGTCATCATCATGATATTTGCTGAAGTTCGAAATATGATGATGACAACTTGATATCCTCCTGATCTCCTTTTGCATAATTATGATCATCATCCTGATCTTTCACGAGGCTCATTCGCTGAAATTTGCTGAGCGATGGAGACATCATCATCATAAATCGATAAAGGGGATCATCATCTTCATATCCTCCTGATCGCGTTTTTTGCAATATCATGATGATCAGCCCATGTATTCAGAAGAAGGCGATATTTCATTCCTTAAACAGCATGATCATTTTTTTACAATATCACCCTAGCGCAATATCATGATGACCTCAACTCATGCTTGTTGTTCGAAGACAAAATATCATGATGACGTCATCATGATAATTCGATGAGGAGGGTCATCATCATATTGTTTTATGCTGTCATGTTGTGAAGATTATCATGATGTTGTTTGTTCACCCGATATTTCGTAAAGTCCTCCTGTCAATGAAATACAACGTTTTGAAAATATCCTGATGGCCATTATCGTTACATTTTCCCTTGGGCAGGATATTTCCCAGAGATGATTCAGTTGGCGAAATATCATGATGACGTCATGTTCTAAGTTTAACAAAGGCTGGAAATATCATGATGACGTCAGCCCGATGTCATAAGCGAAGAAGCAAATATCCTGATCATCATCATCATCACATTTTTCCTTTAACAGGATATTTTTCAAGCAGGATCTGGTTCGCGAAATATGATGATGATGTCTTATAGTAAGTTGGATGAAGAAGCATATATCCCGATGCTCATCATCATTCTGATCTTGTGTGAGGTTTGCCTTGGCCGCAATGGGGCCATATTACATTCACCATGCTGATTATGCTCCTTAGGCGACCCAATATTACATTTATTGCTTGATCTTAACGAAGATGACGTTTATGTCATCCTCAGCATTTTAATGAAGCCCGAATATCATGATGACGTTAGCATCATTTTCCTTTCCTTGGCAACATGATCATATTCCATATCCTCCTTTTCTTGTTCAACAATATGATGATGATGATGTTGTTCTTTTCCGCAATATGTAGAAGCGAAATACCATGACGATGAAGTAAATATTGACCAACATGTTTTTTTTGACATGCTGATGGCGATGATCATGTCGATGGGTGGGAAATGAAGCGGTGGAATTTTAAAGTGTTTTTTTTTTGGGTGCCTGTGGCATTTTCCCGGTTAGTGATGGTTGACCCAGTGAATTTTGAGTGGTTTGAATGGATATTGGGCGTGTTTGAGAGTATTTTGGATCTGATTTCCACGATTTTGCACAGTCATGTGGATTTAAATGATTATTTTAATTTCCTGTTGTTTATGTGATAAATGAAATACTTATTGCTTGTGTTGTGTTTATATTGTGCGTCTCTAGACTGTAATACTTGACAACAGGGATTTTTAGGGTGTACACACAGGGATTCTAGGAAAACATAGCAAGTTAGGTTAGCATAGTTTAGAAGTAGAAGAAGGAGGTCGCTTGTTTGTCTGCAGTAAGGTGCGCGTGGAATGTCTGGTTACCTTATTGTATCTGTAAAGGTTGTAAGTTCTTTGTAGTATGATCAATGAAACTAAGAGTCATTCCTGCATTGTAAATCATGTATGACTATTCGTTTCTAAAACAATAGAATCTGGAGTTCTGCATCTGTCTTCTGAGTGTTCTCTTGCCCTTCTTTGTATTTTGAAATATCTTCTCTGAGAGCTTGGAATTTTAAATGTATGTTTGTGAAAATGCCTAGAACTTACATTTAGAGTTTTTACTGTGGATTTGATCAAATTACTGTGGTATTTACATAGTGCATGATAGAAACTATTAGATCCTTTGGTAGATTAAATGAGGTATTGAGTAGATCTTTGTAACTTTTACCAACCCATCTGAAATATTTAGTTGAAAACGTAGAAATCCAAAGGAAATTGTCTCAAATTTGAAGAAGCATGTACAATAGAGCTATAAGTAGATAGTCTTCATAAACAGATAAAAAAGAAAGCTGCAAAAAATCCAAGAAAACCCTTTGAAACTTGCAGCACAGTATCATCTTTATGCAAATGAACAGAATACTTGTTGAAATCTATGACCTTTTTGCATATTCTTAGGCCAGTAAACCACAAAACAAACCTAAACTATGCAAGGCCCCTTGAACATTATGGCTTTACATTGACCAACTGAACTTGACCAACTGAACCATTGTAGACTTGGGATTAGTTGAATCTCAAATGATTCCTTGTTATCTTTCAAGTATAGTTTCAGTTTATTATATGTGAATTTTAACTTATTGTTATGATTGCATCAAAACAGTCATTAGCAGTTTTCTGGTGTTAGAAGGAGGGCCGAAAGGTTGTATATTGTAATCATCAATAGTTTTCTGGTGGTAGAGGGAGGGCTAGAACACTGTATTTTGTAATTAGGAACAGTTTTTGGTGCTAGAAGGAGGGCCTGATTTGGTTTAGGGTCAAAATTTTGAGTTTTGAATGTTGTATTCTGAGATATGTTAGATCTCATAAAATTTGAAAGGCTTAAAGGGTTGAAAGAAGGTCCCATTTTCAATGGACTTACATAGGGATAGTTTTCAAGTTGACATTCCTTGATTTTAGAAAGTTTTGAATAAGCAGCTTTATCCTAAAAATCTATATAGCTATGGATTATTTGGAAGGTGTAGGATACATTAGTCCGCAGAGCATCGTGAGCTTAATTGTATATCTTTTGTCACAAAATTAGATTTATATTTGAAAGGACTAATCTGTTTGTCAGATGTGTATAAGGCTGAAATTTGGCAGGAAAATGAGGAGATTATTGAGCGACAGGAGGATGTAGCATCTACGGTTGTCAAATGTGCAGAGGATACAAAGATGGAACTAATTGTAAGAATAAAGGATAGTAAGATCTCTGTCCAGGAATCATGTGATGGTAAGAAAAAAAATTTGTCTTTTCATCAGGATCCAGTTGTGATTAGGGTTTGTGAAAAGTATAAATATCCTAAAAAATGTAGAGGAGAGATCATAGCTCATGCGCCTTTTTTGGATAATAAGGAAAAAGGATTTAATGAAAAAGAAAAGGAAAGTGAGGTTTGTCTTGATATATTTGATAAATATATGGAATTAGTAAGGAATATTTGTCAAGAGGAAACCTCTGGGTCTGACCTGAAAAGTTTTAATGAATATGATTTGGCAAAGAAGTGTAAACAAGTATTGGCAAAATTAAAATGCACTAAAACTGATAAGATCCGTACTGTAGAAAGTAGTGAAGTGATAGAAAAGAAAGAAAATCCTAGTGTTACGACCGAGTTCTTTAAATTAAATGATCAAAATCAAGATTGTTGTAGGTCAATAAAATTAGACTGTTCACTGAATGTCTGATTGTGTACAACAGCTCCATGATCCTCTATATCCTCTTTTTTCAAGAATTGTTCACCAGATGACTCACAGAGGCTTGTATATAGTTTGGTAGGGTAGTTGCTTTTGTTTTTGTGTTCTTATTATGCTGTTTTCCTTTTAGGTTAGTTATTTGTATAGCTTGTCTTCTGTTTGTTTTTGCTTTTTGTTTCTGTTTGTACAGCCTGTTTGTTTGGTTTGTTTGTTGTTTCTTCAGTAGGGATCTTTATTTTACTGTAGAGTATTAAGGAGCAAAACTAGCAACTATTCAAAACAGTATATAATTTAGGATATTCAGGTTAACCATTTGCAATTTACACATAAGCTGTCATTGCCATGAATGCAGAGAGTTGTTCATCTTCTGAAGTTTTGTATGCAATAAATGTGATTGAGGATTTGAACCAGGTTTCTCATGATGACACACCTAAAATCCTTGGGTTTGTTGAACATACCAGTGTAGATGTTAGGTGAAAAATCAGAGGTCACCCTTGCTAGTATTACAATTCT
Source organism: Cunninghamia lanceolata (assembly GCA_027924645.1). Lineage (NCBI taxonomy): Eukaryota > Viridiplantae > Streptophyta > Pinopsida > Cupressales > Cupressaceae > Cunninghamia > Cunninghamia lanceolata. The sequence goes on along the minus strand of BSBN01001014.1, from coordinate 1,006,032 downwards.
CAGCTTAATTTTAGCAAGTGTCTACTCCTTGCATCATGAAGTTACAAATTGTATATCTTATGAAATCTTTCAAAATTAGAAAATAAAGAAAATAAAAAAAATAGTAATAATAATAAATAAATAAATAAATAAATAAAGCGGATTATACTGGAAATCCAGATTAAGTTGTCTAAGTAACTCTATCGGGGCTATGGATGCTTGCTGGCAGTGGGGCTCTACTTGGGAGAATTGTAATGATAACTTTGCCGGGGCTATAGATGCTCGCTGGCAGCAAGGGTCTATCCGGTCGGCTATGAGGGAATATCCTCACCTACGTAGGCTAATGTTAGTCATTGGTTTGTTCAATCGATCTTCAAGATGAGGATAATGAATCACGTGCACACAACTAAACTAAAGATGGAAATTCATGCATCTTAATTGAATACTTTAAGTCTCGAGCTGAATAGTAATTTGCAGGAAAACATAGTTGGAAGTTATCAGTTCATTTCATCTAGTTTCCTTGAACACTTTGAATTTAATTGTTTTGTTTTGGTTGCTAGTTGTTGTGATGTTCACAACACGCCCCATTATGCTGCTTAGCAAAATGGGGACCCCTGCTGATGTTTGTTTTTTGCTTCTGCTTGTGTTTTTTCTGTTTTCTGGCGGTTTGGTAAAAATGAAGGTCAGGTGCATCATCATCATGATATTGGATAAGGTAGGTCATTATCATGAGGTCGGTTGTCAAAGTTCGTATTTTGTTTCTATGACCTCATATTTAGAAAGAGCTTGAAATTCTATGCAGGTTTGGCTTTTACTTCACTCAAAAATTCTTCCATATGTGAAAGGTCAGGTGCATCATGATCATGTTGTCAAGATTATCATGATCTTGGTCTATCACCCGATAAAAATGATGTAGTCGTAATATCCGGACGTCAATCTTAGGTGGTAGTGCCCTTTACCTGTCAAATGGCCTTACGTGCATTGCCAGCATCATGATTTCTTTTAGGAGGGTCGTATGTTATAAACGTGGTTTTGGTTACATGAAGATGATCATCATCATCATATTTGAACCCCCCCCCCGATAATATCCTGAGGTTCAAATATCATGATGATATCAACTTTAGGTCAGGGTAAGTTTCCCTGTGGAGCGGTGTTTGTATAGCGAGCATTATGATGATATTTGAACATTACCTAATGTTATCATATCATGCGCATCAGCCTTAGAAAATCCACCTTTGGCATATTTGCATGCGCATGTTATAATCGTATCGCAAGGCCATCATCATGATATTTACTGAAGTTCGAAATATGATGATGACAACTTCATATTCTCTTGATCTCCTTTTGCATAATTATGATCATCATGCTGATCTTTCACAAGGGTCATTCGCTGAAATTTGCTGAGCGATGGAGACGTCATCATCATAAATCGATAAAGGGGATCATCATGTTCATATCCTCCTGATCGCATTTTTTGCAATATCATGATGAACAGCCTATGTATTCAGAAGAAGGCGATATTTCATTCCTTAAACAGCATGATCATTTTTTTACAATATCACCGCAGCGCAATATGATGATGACCTCAAGTCATCCTTGTGGTTCGAAGACAAAATATCATGATGACGCCATCATGATAATTCGATGAGGAGGGTCATCATCATATTGTTTTATGCTGTTATGTTGTGAAGATCATCATGATGTTGTTTGTTCACCCGATATTTCGTAAAGTCCTCCTGCCGATGAAATACTACCTTTTGAAAATATCCTGATGATCATCATCGTCACATTTTCGCTTTGGCAGGATATTTCGCAAACATGATCCGGTTGGCGAAATATCATGATGACGTCATGTTCTAAGTTTAACAAAGGCTCGGAATATCATGATGACGTCATGCCGATCCAATAAACGAAGAAGCAAATATTCTGATCATCATCATCATCACATTTTTCCTTGAACAGGATATTTTTCAAGCACGATCTGGTTCGCGAAATATGATGATGACGTCTTATTCTAAGTTCGACGAAGAAGCAAATATCCCGATGCTCATCATCATCCTGATCTTTCGAGAGGGTTGCCTTGGGCGCAAAGGGGTCATATTACATTCATCATCCTGATCATGGTGCTTAGGCGACCCGATATTACATTTATCCCCTTGTTTTAACGAAGATGATGATGACGTCATCCTCAGCATTTCAATGAAGCCCGAATATGATGATGACGTTACCATGATTTTCCTTTCCTCGGCAACATGATCATATTCCATATCCTCCTTTTCTTCTTCAACAATATGATGATGATGATGTTGTTCTTTTCAAAATGTGCATGCACAGTCATAGTGCTTTTCTATATACATATTGGATCAAAGCTACAGGTTACATATTTACAGCCAAAATGTGCATGGACAATCACAGTCTATCAAATTACTTAAAAAACAGTTAATTTGATAGACTGTGACTGTGACTTAGAAAACAGTTAATAACATAGTGTGACTACTAAACAGTATTGGTAGTAGAGTATTTACTAAATCAAGGTATAATAAAGCGCATAACTAAAAGATGCTGATTGTTTAACAATTTTGACAACTGGGAGAAAAATATGGCTTTTAACAGTCCAGCAATCGAAATAGATTGGACTTATGACCATTTTTCAGATCTTAATAAAGCTAATAGACTTTTTACAACACTATGAAGTGTTTGACTGGCCCTTAGTTGCACTTAATTAGTTTTCTATTGAATTTACCCTAGTGCACTTCTTCAGACCCAAAATTATACTGCACGATGGCCATTTTGTCATAAACAGTTCAATTGGTATTTTTGTGAAGCTGCGGCCCATTGGAGGTCTGAGAAGAACTCTTTTATTTTGAGAAGAAAATGAAAGATACACTGGCTGCAATCATGTCTAGCATTGTGTCATGTATAGGTCCAGTCAGTGAAAGGTATAGAGAATATGATACATCAAAATGCTAAGGTCCTGAAAGAGGTAAGGTAAGGAAAAGAGTTCAATTAGGTAGGCTAGAATTCTATGTGCAACATTTACATTCATGTGCAAGATATCTTGAGTGGATGTGTTGATTTGTTCATTACGTTTGCAACATTAATATCCAGTCAATTGACAACAATGCTATGTTGCAAGAAATGCAAGCAACTCTCTACTTTTTGGCTTTTATTAGAAAACCCATCTGCAATGCTGAACAACTGTTGTAGATGGAAGATATGTTATTTCATTTTGAATGGTAATGCAGTGGCCATGGAACAGCAACGGTTCCATTTATGGAGTGTTGTGTTCCATGTAATGGTGTCCTGTTCCAGATGCAAATGCCTAAACTTGTAAAAAAATAAAAAACACTTTAAAATCCTAAAACCATTGTTGAACTTTTATAAAATTTGTACCATGTCTATGTTAATATGTATCAATTTTAGAAGTCAGCTGTACCATGAATCTTAAAACCATCACAACAAAAAAAATTTGAAAATTTATGTCTAGAAAACAGACAACATAAACCATATGTATGATAACAGTTATTCACACTTTTAAAAGTGTATAAAAGTCAAGACAACTTGGTGAAATGTGAGTAGTCATTCTCTTTGACAGTTTAGTACACGGTTGGTTGACACGTGAATGGATTCTTCTCAACGACTAAATAGCTGTTGCTTAAATAGAATCAATGCTTTATAGTGTTTAGACACTTGCATATATAGAATTAGATTTTATAGATACCGGAGAGAGAAATGAATATTTTTTAGCAATGTGTCATCATATATATACAACTACCACTACCAGTAAGATCATGCAAAACCAGACACAAAAGTTGACGCCTTCGTGAGGTAAATCAATGAAGCAAGAAAGTTGAAGACGATTTTAGTGCAGATTATCATAGTATGCATAATGAGAGAGAAGTTTACAGCATTCTTATTTTGGTTGAGAGAATTTAAGAAGCTTTCCAATATTTGCTTATAACGAAAAGAAAATTTAAGACATATTTGATTAAGGGGTTTGATTTTGTACTGAAAAATACCAATTACATATAAAATTAGGTAAAATGATAAAGTAATGTGTAGTTTAGAGAGTAAAGAGAGTATTAAAGAGGTATCGTGTATAAGATATATGTAACAAAAATGTAGTTTTGTATGCTTTGTGTTCATTCTTTAGGACAACATGCATCAATGATGACATTGGACTTATTCAATGCAAATTGCCCTTTTCTGCTGAAGTCTCGTAACATGAAGATGACTGCTGATTTATCCTTGAGGTATTCGTCATAGCTGATTTGTTGCAGGTCTGGCAGTAGCATTTGGATGATATTGTTGGCGCATGAGCAATGTATTGTCTGTTTGTTGTCTGTTGTCAAAATAGTCTTGAGATAGTGCGAGTAGATATAGGCGACCTGTTCCTTGCATCTATCACAGTGGGCAGTTTCATTGTCAAGTGCTCCATAGGTATCAAATTTATAATTGCATTTTGAGCAAAATGCGTGGAAAGGACTGGAAAATGCATTAGCTATTTTCAATGTTCCTTGTACCTGCAATACATATGAAAGTATTGTTTGGTTAGGAAGATTTTTTTTTTGTTAATTTTGTTTTAGATTTGCTAGGGAGAAGATTGGAGATTTCAAGAGTTGTTACCTCAAATGTTGAGTGCAGCAAACTGTTTAAGTGATCCAAGGTCCTTTTGTCATTTAATACATCGATATATGTTGACTGGCAAGTGTGAAGCATGTTGTCTTTTGCATTGATCCGTTTGACAATATTTTTGAAAAGGATAAGTGGAAATTCATTGCTTCGGAGCTGTTGTTCGATTTTTACAAAATGGTCCTCAAAATTCCGGTGCATCTGCAGCTGTAGGTGTAAATAGTGTAAGTAAGAAATGAAACTGCAAAACAGTAATGTATGTTAATTGAAAACTAGGTTCAAGAACTAGAAACAATTTAAACAAGAAAGGAGATAGTCAAAGCATAAACAAGTACATGCGCCTCTTGCATTTGGAACATGTTGTCCACTTTAAATTCCTAATTTTTTCTTTATTTTGAAGCTTTACTGAGACAAACAGCTTTTACTTTTGCATTTGTATTTGATGAAAAAATCGATTTGAAGTAGTCGCCTATTTATGAAGAGATACATTACTCTATGTTCTAAAAAGTATCGAACTGAGTGAATTGTTGACTTATGTGCAATTTACCGGTGTTATAAAATGTTTAGAATTTTACTTAGAGACGTGACATCAGACTGTTGTTCATTCCTGCAGATAGCAGCTCTGTGTTGAGGCTTGAATGCATTTATGTGAATTTAGTTGCTGTTTTTTGTGGCTTATATGCATTTCTCGGACTTTTATTTTTTACAAAGCTGTTATATGTATCTCGTACTGTCAGTTCTTATTGTCAATATTGTTTTATTGTTGTGTATGTGGTTGGTTTTACATTTCCTTTCTGTACTGTCATTGTTGTCAGTAGATTCATACTTGTTCATAACACTTTAGATCAAGTGATTTAGTGTTTACTTTTTTTCCCTGGATTGCTCCTGAAATCTGAATCACTGCAGAGTCCAGACCAAGTATCTAAGGAGAAGAGGGGCACACTGTATTCCACATGGAAAGCAGATTAAAATAATACTTACTTGAGTCTTTAATCAATAATGATCAAACAGTAATCTAATAGCAATGGGACTGAATCTGGATGCTTAATTTTGAACTGGTGAGGCTCAAGGTTGAAAGACAAGTGTCTGCTTATTAGCAGTCTGAGTTCGAAACTTGGATGTTCTAGATGAGCTGCCATAGGGTTTTTCTCCAATTCGTAACTAGTTGGAGCTTTTATGTCAAAACCTCTATTCAGTTGGTGGAATCTTCATAGAAGAGCTTAGCAATTGTTATTGCTATTGTTGACAGTAAAATGTCAAACAGGGTTTGCCCTACAGCGATGAGATATTGGGTGGAAGCTTACATTATTATAGTGTCTTCTAAAAGTATTTTAGAGAGCATTTATTTATCTCAAGTAGCTATACATTAATGTTGATTGGAGAGGCACTTAAGTTTCCTGTTTGAGTTTGAAACTATAGTAATTAAGTCAATTCAACTGTTATGTATGAGACAGACCGAGATTATTCAATACAGATACACCATATGACTTGGGGTGAGTAAGAAAAGTTTGGCTAAAATTCAGCAACAATGGACTTGACCACTCGAAGTGACATTGGCTAGATGTCGGTTGCAAGCTGACATTATTACGGTGCTTTTTAAAAGTATAGAGGGAACATATATTTCTGAAGTAATTATACAATAATGTGGATTGGATAGACACTTATGTTTTCAATCTCAGCATGAAATCACTGCAGAAGTCATTACAATTTCTTTTGCACTAGAGAGGTCTGGACTCCACAACATGGGTGCACGAAAATAAGTTAGTGCAGGCAATTGTTTTCCCAAGAATGTAGCAATATACCGGGCCACTCCAAAATGGGGCAGTTGACCTGCAAATGAGGGCTCTATTTCTCTATTTTTTAATAATCAAAGGCTCATGCTCAGACTTGGAGAGTCTTTACAATTTGATCCATTTTGCACATTAGGGTTGCAAGAAATCACAAGAAATTACAAGAATCCAAAAGGGCTTAAAGTTTAACTTTAGATAACCATTGTTTGCAAATAATGAGAGGAGAAAAATGAATATTATTACAGTGTAGCATGCAGGCAGACTTTTGAGAGAACTTATACAGCGGATCATGAGGGGTTGTGGTCTCAAGTTAACTGAAACATTGTTTTGTTCGAGCTGGGAAGATATGATAAAGAGTTGGAAGAGATAAGCATGTTAAAATATAGTGCAGTTACCATATAAAATAAAATTTTCAAAATGATTTAAAGTTAAAACTAGTATGTGGAACCTTGAAAAGTGTACCTGGGCTTTGTCGAACTCTGAATCTCCATCTTGCACATCAATAATATATTGCAGACCTATTTTTTTTGCTCTTGTGACCAATACACCTATGGTGCCTGTAGCATATTGTTCGGTACTTGCCAACAATTGTTTTATGGCTGTGCTGGGGATGAATTTATAGTCAATACAAAGTCGTGGAATGATTTCCACTATTGAGGACTTTGTTAGAACCAGTATGCAGTCGCAATCTCCACGATCATAATCTGTTCTAGGTGCAATCTGGAAGTTGGATATGGATAGTCCCGAACCTGGAATTATTTTGTCTTCATAGTGAGCAATGAGATCAGCAGTTACATTTAGCGTAATAGTCATTTCACCTTTTGTGTCTGTGAGGTCTGCGCGTAGTACTTCACGTGTCTTGTTTGTCTTATCCAGTATAGCTTTATACTTCACAATGACATCGCCTTGGAAAATGTTGCCTGCTTTACGTGCATTCAAGTCTTCAATTGAAACTTGATTTTGACTCCTTACTTTTGATCTGGAAAAAACAAAACAAAATTAGTTGAAATCTAGAATCTTGACAAGGTACAGTGTACATGTAACCGAAGAATATTGTTTACCTTTTCAATTGTTGTTGGTTAATAGTGTCCATTTGTTCTTCTGCTCTTTTGGCATTGTCCATTGTAACCTGTATTTTTTTATCAATTTGTCATTTGCATAAATTTCTGCAGGCAAAATGATAATATGTTGTTGTTCTAATGTTATATCAGAATATGTAGAATTGGTACTATGGAATAAAAGAATAAGACAATTTGTAGACAGAAGAAAATGAAATTGTATTGAAATGATGAAGCTATGTAATACATATGTGTTTTCTTCGTGGACATTAGGGATTGTTTTATTTATTCATTTGATTCACAAGATTTTGAGGGTGTTCGTTTAGATGCTTTTGAACTAAAACAAATGGCATATTTAAGAATATTTAGTTTTGTGAAAGGATTAAAATTAGGGAAAATCAGTGGGGTTGTTGCTGTAATATGCTTTTTATTTGTAAATTTGGTTTTTTTGTGTTAGTAAATTGGATGATACATAATTGGACAGTAGTTTGTATATAGATTGGATTTGTCAAAATATGTTTTTTGTTGATTTGGATGTTATTGAAGAAAAACAGTTGAGATATTTAAGAACATTGAGTGTTCTGAGAGGGTTGAAATCTTAAAAAAGTAGCAAGATGGTCACTCCAATATGCTTCCGATTTGTAAACTTCAATTTTTTTTGTTAGTGCATTGGTCCATAGATGATCGATCAATGGTCTAGATAGAGCATGACACCTATTTAATAAGAAATGCATATTGTGGTTTTGCATATGATTCAGGAGCTGTTTTTTTTTGTAGTTTTCTGTACACATGTCAATGTTGAAATCTCCCACTAGGTACAAGGTTTTATTTCCATCAATACATGAGAATACTTGCCTGGTGATTGCTATAATATCTGTAAATGGAGCATTGGGCTTGGCATATAAGTTACATATGTTAATTTCATTGTTCATAGAGCTTATTGTTAATGTTATTGCTTCTGTATATGATGTTGAATGTTGCATTGTTTTATAGACTAATATGTTTTTCTTGGTTATAGACATTAGTCCGTGTATATGGTATGTTGAGTAACAATTGAAATCTTTGAAAAAATTATTTGTATGGTAGTCTTGGATATATGTTTCTCGAAGGCATAAGATATCAGATGCCATGATATCAGTGTCATTAATCATGTCTTCAATATGTAGGTGTAGATTGCGAGTGTTTAATGTACACAATAGTAGTTCTGAATTAGTCTTATGTTTGATATCTCCATTTTCAAATTGCCAGTGTGCTGTTGATTTTAGACGAGACATTTCAAGGACTATTTTTTCTTTTATTTTGAAATTTTGCTTGGTAAGAGGCTTTAACAAGAATAATGTCTGGATTGTTTTTGTCCGCGAAAGTGCTGTATATGTTAATCCATGTTGCCTTATGGCCGTAGGATCAAATGCCAAGCCTTGCATTGTGAGTCCTTGAGATCTATGTATTGTTCTAGCACAAGCAAGTTGAATTGGAAATTGTTTTCTGATAGTTATTTTCTTGTTGTTTGAGATTTTTTGTATTGGCCTTGTGGTGCGAAGTACAGGTGTCCATTGTTTATCAATGTCATTGTTATAACATTGTGTTAATTTAACACGTTGATGGTGGCCAATGTTTGGGTCATTGAATTCTATCCAAACAATGTCAAAAGCATTGGATATGGTATATGCTTTAAATGTTCCATCTGACCCATTGACTAGACCGTCTTGCGTATCATAATTACCAGCATAAATTTCTACAAGCATGTTTGGTTTCAAAAGTATTTGAGATGGTAAAGACATTGTGTGATTATACAGATGTATTTCATTGTAGTTTTCGTCATTTTCATCAATTGCATTCAATACAATTAGCTCTCCTGGAACTATTGACAACATATTTTGATTATGTGCATTAACATCTTTCCTTCTGTAAAATAGATAGGGGAATGTTGGGTCTATGGGTGGTGAGCGTAAACAAGTCTGATTCAAGTACTGTATATCATTATCTGTTTGTGAACCTACACGTATTCTATTGAGTATTGCAATAAACTCCTCATCTATTTGCCGCATAGTTGATTGTAGCTCATAGTATTTTATGTTGTGTTTCCAAAAGTTGTATGGCATTAATTCAGTCAGTGTTGGTGTATTATCAAATAAAACTGAATCTAGTACAGGTTGTGCTTGATATAAATCACCACAAAAAATTGTATCAAGATTTCCAAAGTATGTGGTTGGCATTTGCATTATATCTCTTAATCGCTTGTCGATGCAACGTAAAAATGTTGCACCTACCAATGAAATCTCATCTACTAATAGCACACGCAGCTGCTGATAATGCTTTGACATTGTATCTAAGATTTCAGTATTCAATGGAATGAATTTTGATTTGTTAAAAGGTATTCGAAATGCTGAGTGTAATGTTACTCCACCTATATTGTAAGCTGCTTTTCCTGTATAAGCAACTACTAGGCCTTTTGGTTTGTCCGGATCACTATCAATGGAGTTATTATATATGCGAAGGAGAGATTGAAATATTGCTTTTGCAGTAAAAGTTTTGCCAGTGCCTGCTCCACCTGTTAGAAACAAGTGTAGTGGAGTTTTGATATTTTTTAATTTCTTCAACACAATGTCCTTTACAATTGCTTGTTGTTCACTGTTTAACATTCGTCTCAAATTGAAGTATTCAACATTGTCCATAATATGTGGATGTTTTCCAATTTCAAATGCATTAGAGAATTGAGTTTTTGATTTGTTATGCTTTAGTGTTTGAATATCGTCTTCTATGTTGTATGTTTCTTTCTGTGGATTTTGATTTGAAATGATCAATTCATTTGGTATGTGACTATTTTCAGAATAGATTTCATCTATAGCTTTGTCAATATCGCCCCATTTAGAGTTTATGTGGTAATTGTATTTGATACGATTAGTATTAATTGTGTTTTCATGATATGAATAGGCATCATGCCATGAATGGAAACCATGCCTCAATGTTTTTTCATTTATTGTGAAGGGTACATAAAGCAATAAATGCTCTCTGCAATAATTTTCCAAGTCAACATGTTTGTTAAAATTGGTAAAACGTATAATATTTGGTTTAGCTTTGCGGTGCATTGGTTTCCCATCTTTTCTATATTCTGATACGAATTGTGCAAGGCAAATATGTGTGAGTGTTTCAGGTCGTGCTAAATAGTAATCTATTAAAGATCTACAGGCCACATTTTCTGATTCATCTGGTTCACTGTTCAATTGTTTTGCAGACTTTAGAACAAAAGTTCGATCACTATCAGCTCTTGTATCAATGAATATACACTTTCTTGAACTATAGTTTAGTGGAAGTGATAGTACGATGTGAACAGCCTGTTGTGTAGACATTTGTTGCAGATTTAGCAATGCATTTCCAAGTCTACTTATCATTTTTATAGCATCGATATTATTTTGTTGATGGTCCCTACGAATTCTTTTAAATGCATTTGTCATTGTTTTATCCACTTTTGTCATGTAAGAGCTGCAATACATTGCTGCAGCATATGCATTAAGCACAAATTGTGCATCTGTATTTGCTTTCCATAGCTCTGGTATTTTTTTTGAAAAGCTGTTATTCCATATATGCGAAGGGTTTCGTTTTAAGAAAATTGTAGGCCTATGGATTGTTGATTTTATAGCTGTGATGTAATCATGCTCATTCAAGTTGATGTCTTGTAGAAACATTTGAAAGGAGAATAATTGGTCATAATTAGATTGTTCTAATATGGAAAAGATTTTTGTTGCCATTGGAACAATAATTTCATTATTGTCTTTTAGCGGTTCGAGAACCATAGTTTTTTTCATTGGTGGAAATGGGAAATTGTATTTACAACAGTGCTGTTTTGATTTTCTGCATCGTTTTGTATGATGGTGCCTATGTAGGATAGCTATTTGAGGAGTCAAATCATCAGTGTTGCAAGTGATGTATTTGTCAATAAATTGTTCAATATCTGCAAGTTCATCTTTTCCATAAATTGGAGCATCTTTAATCCATAAAAGAAAGTGGTCATGTTCATTGCCACGATTTTGGAATTCAGTTATAGAGAAATAATCCAAGAGCTCTCCGAAGAAAGAGCTATCTGTAAATATCAATTGTTTTAGTGCATTGATTCTATGTTTATAATAGCGTACACATGTTACAGGATCTTTTTTTATGAGGTAGAAAATATTTTTCTCATTTTGTATGTCGTATTTTTGTTGTGAAGATGCACAATATGTATTATGCAAGGCTTCAAGTGCTTTTGAAAGGTGTTCCCAATGTTGTTCAGCACTAGTAAATGTAAGGAAAAATGTAGGCGGTCCAAGTTGCCGAATCATTGCAAAGATATTTTTTTTTAATTGATGTAAATAATCCGGAGATATTCTTATTCTTTTAAAGTCAACATATCCAATGTCTGATTTGAGAATCTTCTCTAGGTTAGGTTTGCATTTGACATCTTTTGCTATTAGTTTTCTTCCTTTTAACTGACCTTTTCGTACTCTTATCCACATTGTAGATAAAACTTGATGTATCAATATCTTGACTGTTTTGAAAAATAGATTAGTTGTATGATATGCAAATTGTCTATTGGAATGAAGTAGTTCCCATTGTGCAATTTTTTGATAGGAAAAATTCTTGACAATGTCGTCATTACGTGGGTTTCCAAAGAATAGTGTGGGAAAGTTCATTTCTTCTGCATATTTGTCTTTAAAGATTCCAATAGGATAATGGTTTTCTGCTGGTGCAACTTCTATGATTTTGTCTTGCATTTCATGTATACATTTAGATTCTGTGTATCCATGGACCAAGGTCTCAGAAGGATTTTGCTCATCTGTATCAGATTCTGAACCTGTTTCATTTGTGCAAGGGTCGTCTACTATGCCACTTTCATCATCTATTTCAAGAGATTGTCTCCAGTGCTTATTTAATTAGAATTTCTCATTTTTGTATAGAGTTGTTTCGCTCAATTGGTTCAAAGCTTTCATTATAATAGTCGATCGCACCATCCCCTTCTGATATGCATTTTTATATTGTAGCCGTCTTTTTAGCGCAACTGCAATAGTGTATGTTTCATCGGCAGAGCGTGGCAATGCATTTTGTACAATGTTCATGTTGACTGGGACATTAATGATAGACCCAGTCAATCCAATTTGGGGTCTTTTGTAACCTAATTCCCATATTTGTGCGAATGCAATTCTCAGTGAAACAAGGCGCTCTTCTAGTTGCGTAAGCATTTTTACGTATTGTAAAGCTATATTCATTCGAATATGGTGTGGTGTTGCATATTTTGGAAGCTTGCATTGTTTCAATGTTTCATGGCATATGCGACAAATACAATCCATCAATACATTGTTATTTTGATTTGTCAGTTTATAATATGTTTGCTTTTCTTTCTCTCTAAAAGCGATAATGTTTTTCTTAAAATGCAATGTCTGACAAATTGCACAAGTATGTATCGGTGTATCTTGAATTTTTTTTTGAAATAATTCTATTGGTGATGCTGAGTGTCTAGTTTTCTTGGTTGTATTTTCCATTTGATTATTAGCACGTATTTGTTGTTTGATCTTGCGAAGTGATGTAGTGTTGCTATTTGCAATTTTTTGTTTTCTAATAAAATCACCATCATGATGTTGTTGATTACTGCTTTGAAATTGTTTTAGTTGTCTAGATGTGATACATGGGCTTGCATTGTTTGCTTGTACTAGATAAGGTACAAGCGGCTCAAAATGTCCTTGGATGGGATTTGTATCATGAAATAAGATAGAATACGATTGTCCTTGGGATGACGGATTGAAGTGTAAGTATTTTTTTCCTGAAGTAGTTGACCAAAGGCATATTTGTATGTCTAGCCACTTTGACAACCAACGGATGCAAAACAAGTCACCCCATAGGCCAACTTCATTATTATTTGTAGAATGCATTGCAGAAATACGTATTCTACGCAAGTACTCTTCAACATTTTGTACACCGTGCAATTCATGCAATGTACGACTATCCAGTTCATAATTATATGAGGTGATTGCTTCTGGATCACCTTGTGTGAGGCAACTCAAGAAGTGGTCTATAGCTCCATTCCGTAACTGACTTGATGTGTATTGAGAATGAAGAAGTAACTCCAATGAGTCAAATAAGCAATCCCCTACATTGTATTTAAATACTTGAATTCTACACAATCCTTCATTTCTCAATGCATAATCAATGTTTAGAATTTCAGTCTGAATTGCTATTTTGTATTTCTCTACATCTATGATCTGTTTTTGTTTATCAACTACTGGCACTCTTGTTCTCTTCATTTTTTTTGAAACAAGGACAATTTTGTTGATCCCAGAATATCAAAAAAATGGTGTACCTGTAATATATTCATAACCATTGGTTAGATAGTTTTGATGATTGATAATTACAAAAGGCATATTACAAATGGAAATTAGAAGCAGGCTGTTTCCTAAAAGCAATGTCGATATGCAATTTTGAAATGCATTTAGTATTTGGTTTCCTTATTTCAAATCACAAATAAATTCAATGCTAAAATTCTAAGTAGTCAAGGCATTGTTTAAATGTAATGAAAATAATTCTTATTTTTGGATTGTACAAGAAAATAAGGCATTATAATGAAGAAGAGAATTTTGAATGATTTAAAACTAGTAGCAGTGGCAATGTCAGATCCATTCACCTGCATTATTTTCTTCAGAAAATAAAGAAATAGAAATCACCATTTGGTAGATAGTTCTGATCATTGATAGCCACAAAAGGTTTATTAAAATTCAAAATAAGAAGCAAGTTTTGATTTGAAAACAATGTAGACCTGTGACTTTGAAATTCATTTTGTACTCGGTTTTGATATTTCAAATCAGAGGTTTACATTTAAAAATAAATAAATACAGTGTTAAAATACTAAATAGCCAAGCCATTGTTTAAATATTGCAAAAATAATTGTTATGTAGTTGTGTAAATAGTGTAGGAACAATCCTTGGACAACTCTAATGACATCACATATTCTCTGAGCCATAGGCTTCAAATAATTAGCAATTTGCATATATGAATAATATATTGAATGTATAAATTAAACAATGGAAGAAACAAACAAACAAGAGATATGAAGGAGCAAATGAACTTGAATAGATGACAATAACATTTTCTAGAGTTGACTATGACTTGGAAATAAAGGTTTTAGTACCTTTTGATAAGCTTGTGCTTGGATTGTAGATGCAGGTGAAGGATTAGAATGATCTGCAAAAGTCTAAAGGATTGTAAACTAGTTGCAATTGCAACATTATATTGATGGGATTGTGTTAATTTCTTTACAAAGTGAAAAGGTATTGTGCATTGTTAAACAGTATATGCCTTCAAGTGGTTTTGTCACTTATATAATCATTAATAGAATTTTGCTACTTACAACTTGCAAACTGTGTTATCTATTTATATTTTGATATTGAATTTAACTATAACACGTAAAAATAACAAATACAGTAGACATGGATAGACTGTAACAAGATCCAAAGCTAGGACACCAAACATGTAACATCAAGATTTCTTCAATGCTGGCCTATACACAAAAAAAGATATTATAACTAGTTGTTGAATCTTGCAAATCATATAACTATCACGGGAATATAATTCCAATATTAGTTTTCTTGTTATCAAGTCTTATAGAAATCTAGACAAAAAAATATTGAAAACTATTAGAAGCACTTTTTACAATTTACTATTGCTATATGTCTTTGCATTCATACTCAATAATAGCTAACTAGCACCAAAGAAGTACAGTAAGACCAATACATAAAATATAAGTGACATGCAAAAGTGTATAGTGTTTTTCACAAATTGCAAATAACTGCCCACATCAGTGTTATTACAACTTACATAGTTTTCTAGAACATCAAAGAGATGGTTGCATCTATTTATGATGATTTCATGTTGGAATCATTTGTTATTCTAAAAAAAAAACACTTTAAAATTCCACCGCTTCATTTCCCACCCATCAGCATGATCATCGCCATCGGCGTGTCAAAAAAAACATGTTGGTCAATATTCACTTCATCATCATGATATTTCGCTTCTGCATATTGGGGAAAAGAACAACATCATCATCATCATATTGTTGAAGAAGAAAAGGAGGATATGGAATATGATCATGTTGCCGAGGAAATGAAAATGATGGTAACGTCATCATGATATTCGGGCTTCATTGAAATGCCAAGGATGACGTCATCGTCATTTTCGTTAAGATCAGGGTATAAATGTAATATTGGGTCACCTAAGGAGCATGATCAGGATGATGAATGTAATATGACCCCTTTGCGCCCAAGGCAACCCTCTCGAAAGATCAGGATGATGATGAGCATCGGGATATTTGCTTCTTCGTCGAACTTAGAATAAGACGTCATCATCATATTTCGCGAACCAGATCGTGCTTGAAAAATAACCTGTTGAAGGAAAAATGTGATGATGATGATGATCAGGATATTTGCTTCTTCGATCATTGGATCGGGATGACGTCATCATGATATTCGGAGCCTTTGTTAAACTTAGAACATGACGCCGTCACGATATTTCGCCAACCGGATCATGTTTGGGAAATATCCTGCCGAAGGGAAAATGTGACGATGATGATCATTAGGATATTTTCGAAAGGTTGTATTTCATGGGCAGGACGACTTTACGAAATATCGGGCGAACAAACAAGATCATGATGATCTTGACAACATGACAGGATAAAACAATATGATGATGACCCTCCTCATCGAACTATCATGATGACGTCATCACGATATTTTGTCTGCGAAGCACAAGGATGAGTTGAGGTCATCATGATATTGCGCTAGGGCGATATTGTAAAAAAATGATCATGTTGTTTAAGGAATGAAATATCGCCTTCTTCTGAATAGATAGGGTGATCATCATGATATTGCAAAAAAGGGGATCAGGAGGATATGAAGATGATGATCCCCTTTATGGATTTATGATGATGATGTCTCCATCACTTGCAAATTTCTGCGAATGACCCTCGTGAAAGATCAGGATGATGATCATAATTATGCAAAAGGAGATCAGGAGGATATGAAGTTATCATCATATTTCGAACTTCAGCAAATATCATGATGATGACCTTGCGATAGGATTATAACATGTGCATGCAAATATGCCGAAGGTGGATTTTCTAAGGGTGATCACCATGATATGATAAGATTAGGTAATGTTGAAATATCATGATGATGCTCGCCATACAAAGACCGCTTGACGGGGAAACTTACCCTGACCTAAAGTTCATATCATCATGATATTTGAACCTCAGGATATTATCGGGGGGGGGGTCAAATATGATGATGATCATCATCTTCATGTAACCAAAACCGAGTTTATAACATATGACCCTCCTAAAAGAAATCATGATGCTGACAATGCGGCTAAGGCCATTTGACGGGTAAAGGGCACTACCACCTAAGATTGACGTCCGGATATTGGGACTGCATGATTTTTATCGGCTGATAGACCAAGATCATGATGATCTTGACAACATGACTCAGGATATAAAAATATGATGATCCTCCTGCGAATATCAGGTTTGACCAAAACTTTGACCGTGCATAACTTTCACATATAGAAGAATTTTCGAGTGAAGTAAAAGGCAAACCTGCATGGAATTTCAAGCTCTTTCTAAATATGAAAGTTATGCACTGTCAGCCACGAGATGAAATTTAAAGACCAGATCGTATAAATGCGGATCTGAAATTGTCTTTTAAATTTTAAAATAAACTAAAAAGTCAGTGCATAGGAAAACAATAATGCTAGGGTTCCTTTACCCTTGAAACTAAAATTAAAGTGGCCTAAAATCTAAATCCTGACAAAAGCAAATGCAATCGCCACCTGCAAACACAATCGCCACCTGTCTCAGAGGTGCACACGTGTAGCCCTAACAATTTTATCAACACATGCATCTTTTAAGGTTCTCAAATGTGGAACGGAGGTTAGTAGCTTTCAGACGATCTTCAAATGCAACCACATAGAAACAGCTTCAGAGAGGTGCATCAGTTTTAAAGGCCAAGATTTATTAACTCCTACCCAGGAAATAATTAGTCGCAGAGCTGGTGATTTGGAATTGGCATCGTTGAGATCAAACAGTTCTAAGAAAATGGATTTTTAGACTTCCTCATTGAGATGAGACAGGTTTAAAGAGGAAGCAGCTTTGCTCAAAGTACAGAAAGTTTATAAAAGCTACCATAGAAGATGGAATCTTGCAGATTGTGCTCTGTACATTCATGTCTACATTGAGGAACTCTGGTTCTATACTGTGCTATGTCCAATTTTTTTTCAGTTTTGTAAGTCGAGATCCAACTAATTGGTTGCATGGGTTCGCCGTCTTCACCTCCTTTCTAATGATTTTGCTAATGCCAGTTGTTAAGATTCGTTTTTATTTCATTTGTGTCTTGCAAACAAAAATTGGCAATTTTTTGTTCTGATTAGCAGAACTGTCTTTGTTATTAACCTACATCGACCTCTCCCTTCTTTCCCCAATTTTACGTCAGTGTTTTCTTGCTTATAATTTAATTTTGTAGCAACGCCCCTCATTTGGAATATATTTGGGTATTGTTGTTTAGATATTCAGATGGAAACAGTCTATTTTATTTTAACTCTTCATGTCCAGCATTAACCTCTTCTACAGAATTTCACAAAATAGTATTCCAATGTCTGGAGAAGGGTACCAACTAATGTTCTTCTGTCATGAATTCTCTTTCACATATAAATTTGCATTTTCCTTCAGAAGATTGGAGGACTTTTTTTGTGGGTATTTTCCTTGTCTGACCATAATCTGTGCCATTGAACATTACAGGGACACGATAACATATCCTTATTCTTTCTTTCAAAACAGAATATTTGCTATAGGACCAAACAAGAGGGCGAGCCTCTGTTCCAAATTGGGATTACTAGCAAATTACCTAAATTCGTTAATACTCTCTGCTTCAAGGTATGAAATTCACACCCTTGCTATGTATAAGTAAGGTCTATAGCACCGTCCCCATAAAATTCTAGCATATTATATGATGGGTACTGAGCAAACGCCGAGCCTCAATCATTCAAACGTAAATTAAACAGTGAACACATGCATGAAATCACTTAAAAGGAACTGTAAGTTGTACCAAAGAAATTGCAGAGTAGAAAGTTGCAACAGAATATAAGTAGATGCTTTACAGCTTGAATATATATAATGTATCTGGAAATGAAACAAGTAATACTGCATATAGCATGAGCACTTGTATAGTTAGTTCTTCCTGCAACCATGTTTGTTATTTAGTGACACAGTTGCATAGCTACTTTTATGCTCCCGGGTGATCATCATGATATTGCAAAAAAGGCGATCAAGAGGATATGAAGATGATGATCCCCTTTATCGATTTATGATGATGATGTCTCCATCACTTGCAAATTACAGCGAATGACCCTCGTGAAAGATCAGGATGATGATCATAATTATGCAAAAGGAGATCAGGAGGATATGAAGTTATCATCATATTTTGAACTTCAGCAAATATCATGATGATGACCTTGCAATAGGATTATAACATGTGCATGCAAATATGCCGAAGGTGGATTTTCTAAGGGTGATCACCATGATATGATAAGATTAGGTAATGTTGAAATATCATGATGATGCTCGCTATACAAAGACCGCTCGACGGGGAAACTTACCCTGACCTAAAGTTGATATCATCATGATATTTGAACCTCAGGATATTATCGGGGGGGGTTCAAATATGATGATGATGATCATCTTCATGTAACCAAAACCGAGTTTATAACATATGACCCTCCTAAAAGAAATCATGATGCTGACAATGCGGCTAAGGCCATTTGACGGGTAAAGGGCACTACCACCTAAGATTGATGTCCGCATATTGGGACTGCATGATTTTTATCGGCTGATAGACCAAGATCATGATGATCTTGACAACATGACTCAGGATATAAAAATATGATGACCCTCCTGCGAATATCAGGTTTGACCAAAACTTTGACCATGCATAACTTTCACATATGGAAGAATTTTCGAGTGAAGTAAAAGGCAAACCTGCATGGAATTTCAAGCTCTTTCTAAATATGAAAGTTATGCACGGTCACCTAAGGAGCATGATCAGGATGATGAATGTAATATGACCCCTTTGCGCCCAAGGCAACCCTCTCGAAAGATCAGGATGATGATGAGCATCGGGATATTTGCTTCTTCGTCGAACTTAGAATAAGACGTCATCATCATATTTCGCGAAGCAGATCCTGCTTGAAAAATAACCTGTTGAAGGAAAAATGTGATGATGATGATGATCAGGATTTTGCTAATGCCAGTTGTTAAGATTCGTTTTTATTTCATTTGTGTCTTGCAAACAAAAATTGGCAATTTTTTGTTCTGATTAGTAGAACTGTCTTTGTTATTAACCTACATTGACCTCTCCCTTCTTTCCCCAATTTTACCTCAGTGTTTTCTTGCTTATAATTTAATTTTGTAGCAACGCCCCTCATTTGGAATATATTTGGGTATTGTTGTTTAGATATTCAGATGGAAACAGTCTATTTTATTTTAACTCTTCATGTCCAGCATTAACCTCTTCTACAAAATTTCACAAAATAGTATTCCAATGTGTGGAGAAGGGTACCAACTAATGTTCTTCTGTCATGAATTCTCTTTCACATATAAATTTGCATTTTCCTTCACAAGATTGGAGCACATTTTTTGTGGGTATTTTCCTTCTCTGACCATAATCTGTGCCATTGAAAATTACAGGGACACGATAACATATCCTTACTCTTTCTTTCAAAACAGAATATTTGGTACAGGACCAAACAAGAGGGCGAGCCTCTGTTCCAAATTGGGATTACTAGCAAATTACCTAAATTCGTTAATACTCTCTGCTTCAAGGTATGAAATTCACACCCTTGCTATGTATAAGTAAGGTCTATAGCACCGTCGCCATGAAATTCCAGCATATTATATGATGGGTACTGAGCGAACTCCGAGCCTCAATCATTCAAACGTAAATTAAACAGTGAACACATGCATGAAATCACTTAAAAGCAACTGTAAGTTGTACCAAAGAAATTGCAGAGTAGAAAGTTGCAACAGAATATAAGTAGATGCTTTACAGCTTGAATATATACAATGTATCTGGAAACAAAACAAGTAATACTGCATATAGCATGAGCACTTGTATAGTTAGTTCTTCCTGCAACCTTCTTTGTTATTTAGTGACACAGTCGCACAGCTACTTTTATGCTCCCAAATCATGAATTTGTCAATATATTGAAACTTGGCAATTCATACCTCAATGTCTGGGAATTCTATAATTGATATCCGAGTTTCTAAAATAGAAAATAGAAAACTTAAGTTCTAGAAAGAGATATCTGAACTCTAACAGAAATTTGAGAAAAATGTAAAATTTCTATAACTGAGAGTGCTCTACAATCTAAAACTCATATAATATCTGAAATCTTGAAATTTCTGTAAACAGTAGCACTGGTTTTCTACACGGATTACGAAATAGAAGTCCATATAGAGGCTTACCACAGATGCAGCTTCACAGGCCTCCGGATGCCCACCTTCACTGCTCTCTGAGTGCAAACAAATTGAGAAACAACAATCCAAAGCGCATACAAATTGAAAACCTCCGATCAAGACATGACCTGTCATCTTGTAAGGATGATTAAAAATCATTAATTAACATTGCAAATGAAATAAAAATCATTAATTAACATTGCAAACGAAATAAATTCAACAAGCTCAGCGGCGCCGTCACTTTGCACGACCTGTACTTAACTGTATTTGTTAGTTCCTGTACTTAACTGTATTCGTTCGAAAATTCAATAATTTAAATCATTATTTCATTTTTTACCCTTACTGTTCACACCATAGACCAATCAGACAATAGATAAATGGTATTTTTTAAATGATTAAATTAAAAAAAAAATAATGAACTATAGCATTGTGGTTGCAAATTTTTAGTTCTTTCACATGATTGGACGAATAATTTGAGAAATTGCATCTAGCCAATGCATTAGTTATACCTGCCGAAGGCAGAAACTAAAAAAGCTAGGCAGCAGTACTACGTAAGTGATGGTCTTTGAATCGAAAGGGACCTTACTCGCACGTCCAGCTGCCTTAAGGAGCCAAGGTCACCCGACTAAGTAGATGAAGCGAACACTACGGCGGTGTCTTTTTTGCCACCACTATTTTTAGTACCACTGCTCTGAACCGATGCAACAGCGTCCTCCACTGCTACAGGAAAACCATGTAAATAGTTAGTTTTAGTGGCCATGATGTGGGTTGTCAAGACTTTTGAGAGCATCCAATGTAATTATTGCTACGACGGGGTCTTGATTTGACACGACCTTTACTGACATTACTACTAAATATTTTATGTCTTTATAGATAGATATGACACCATCTGTCTGATAAGGTACAAATAATAATAATAATGAATGAACGTTTTAACGTCAGTGGAATGGATCGGACGAGCTGACACGGAGGATCGACGGTGGACATTCATCTAGAGGCGTACAAGACGATTCAAATTTCGTTGGCCGTTCGATTTCTCTAATCGTCGTTATCGTTTTGCCGTGAGCAGTGACGTTAGCGGTAACGCAGGAACGTCAGATTCATTTCAGAGGACTTCCAGTGCATGTAAGGCGTCCCGTATAATATGTTTCACAGGAAAATTGAGCCACAGCGGAATCTTTTTAAAGATTTCTTTTTCGCGCTTTCCCTTCAACAGGGAAATGGGTGGGTCTCACTTCCCACCTTGGAAGAATACGATTAGAAAAATTAATATCAACAGTGACGTTTGTGGGTTTTAATTTTAGATTTAATAAAAAATTGCGTGCATTTTAAAATTAAATATTAAGGTAATGTGAACAAATATGAATAATAAATTTATTTATTTATATGATGAAAGAATATTTTTGATTTAAGTCTAATTAGGACAAGTTAACATCCACTTCATTGTTACATAGAAATAGACCGATAGAGTCTCGTGACAATGTGTCAGTGGGCCTGCGTTCCTTATAAACAGCTAGACAAGCTTCGCACTCATCTATGTCCACATTGGCATCTCTAACGTGGCTCCTTCTCATGTCCCACCGATGGTAATTTATGACGTCATCATGTCTTACGTGGAAAAAATTCAAATTTTAATAGCTTTTATATTTATTTTATATATACAAATATATAATTATATTCTATTTATTATTATATACAATATTTCATATCATGTAAATTACTATATTTCTAATACAACATTATATTATAAAATCATATATTTATATTAAAAATATATATTTAATATTTATGTTTATTTGTTATTTATTTATATACTTTATCATATATAAAACCTGTATCACAATTTTATATATATATATATATATAAGACACCTAAAAATATAAATTAATAATAGATATAATTTTTTGCTAGTTTCATTCACGTGTGTGGAAAATATTCATCCAAGGAAAGCATAAGTTTTATTTCGTCCATTGCTTTTCAGTTTTTTATGTGTGTCTAGTCATAAACACATTCAACGTAT
The DNA here is from genome assembly GCA_027924645.1 of Cunninghamia lanceolata. NCBI lineage: Eukaryota > Viridiplantae > Streptophyta > Pinopsida > Cupressales > Cupressaceae > Cunninghamia > Cunninghamia lanceolata. The sequence goes on along the minus strand of BSBN01001014.1, from coordinate 983,030 downwards.
TAGGGGATGCATGCTAAACTTTGGTGGAAGTCACTTTAGGCGCCTTTATTGTCCCCCCTCAAACACAAGGAAAGAGGATGATTGTATTAAGTTAAAAAAATCATTCATTTAAGGGTAAATCATCATAATGAAAGGTGGGACCGCACTATTTTTAAGAAAATAAAGTGATTTATTAAATGAGTTGGGTTTATATAAGGTCAAAAGTGAAAAGTAGGAAATCAAAGGGGAACCACGCAACCAAATAAAAATAATGCATTACACCTCATTCTTCCTACCTCGTTCTAGTGGAATGAGGTAGGAAGAATGAGATATGACATGACATTGTTAATTTTTTGAAGTGAATTTTACTTTATTTCTTCACAATTTTAGCACAATATATCAACATTGCACATTAACATAGAATAGATTAACCTACCTAGAATAGTTATGGTTGGCTACTACTCATTTTTATCTTTTGGTCACCCATAACTCATCCCTCATCAAGCTGACAGAGTAATCTATGATGTGATTTTCAATTCTTGAATTAAAAATTGATAGCAATATTTGAAAGCTATATATATTTAAAAGTTTTAGTGAAGTGTGGGTCCCATTGTGTCAATGGTGGGAAAGGGAACATGGCTAGTGGGTCATCATGATGAAAAATGACAAGTAGAAGTTGTTAAATATAATAGCTACACCGATGCTATTTTGTATGGAGAATATGGTCATGATGTCTGAGGCTTGCTATTTTGTATCAAGAATAGTTTCTTCCAATAAATTCTACTTGATAGTCACCTCAAATTTGCTATATGCATGTGCCACTTTAGATTTAAAAGACTCTACCCTATGGATGTGGAATTTATGATTGCTTTGTTGGTAGGTGGCGACTGATCAGGAAAGTACTGTACACTAGCCATGTATTCTTGCCGGGGTTCGGGGCCGGCCCGGCCCCCGAGAAGCGGGGGTTCAGGGGCGGCAGCCCCGAGAAATTTTTTTTTAGGGCCAACTTAAAAAATCTTATTTTTCATTGACCGACATAAGAAAACCCTATTTTTGTAACTGACAAAAAGCTTAATAAAAAGCAGCCAAGGGTTAGGGTTTGGGGATTGTATTGTAGCATTTGCAGCGGTATTGAGTTGCAGGGATTATTGATTGTAATTGGTTTGATTTACTGGATAATAATATTGGACTCTCTATTTGGTGGATGTAGCCCAAGTTTGGGTGAACCACATTAAAACTTGTCTCTCGCTATTATTATTTCTGTGTATTTCCATTCCTCTGTTTAATCTTTATTTGCATTTAATTGATATCTTCTACCAGCTAACCCTAACAAGTGGTATCAGAGCGGGTTGTGTTCGATTATCATCTGCAGGAAAGTCTCACGGTTGAGTGGGAGTAATGGCGGACGAGGGTAGATTGAAGGTCAATAAATTCAATGGGTAGAACTATCAGTTATGGAAGATGCAGATGGAATTACCTCTATCAAAAGGATTTATGGATGCCGTTGGAAGGAGTAGCCAAGAAACTGGCAACAATGTCTGATGAGGACTGGAATCTTCTTGACAGAAAGGCACTGGGAACGATTCGGTTGTGCTTGGCACTGTCGGTGGCATTCAATATAACGGAAGTGAAGACAATAGATGGTTTGATGAAAGCTTTGGCTAAATTATATGAAAAACCCTGAGCCTCGAATAAAGTATTTCTTATGAAGCATTTGTTTAATCTGAAAATGGTTGAAGGTGGATCTGTGATAGATCATTTAAATAAATTTAATACAATTGTCAGTCAATTGACTTCTATAAATGTAAAATTTGATGAAGAAGTTAGAGCTCTCTTGATATTATGTTCATTGCCTGAAAGCTCGGATAGTTTGGTAATGGTGGTTAGTAACTCTGTTTCTAGTTCAAATACCCTGAAATTTGATGATATTGTTGGTCTTATTCTGAGTGAGGAAATTCGTAAGAAAAGCTCAGGTGGATCTAAATCAGGCAATGTTTTGAATGCAGAAAGTAGGGGCAGATCAAAGGAGAGAGGAAAAGGTTCTAGAGGTCATGGGAAGTCACGAGGAAAATCAAAGGACAAAAGATCCCAAACCAGAGGACAGAAGGATTGCTGGTACTGTGGAAAACTAGGTCATCTGAAGAAAGATTGCTGGTCTCGGAAGAACAAAGAATGAGACAAACAAGAAGGCAATAAGGAAGCAAATGTGGGAAGCAATAAGTCTGAAGATGATGCTTTGATTCTTTCCCTAGATAATGCTGATGATTCATGGGTTTTAGATTCAGGGGCCTCATTTCATGCTACGCCCCATAGAAGTTATTTCCTTGATTATGTCCAAGGGGATTTTGGGCTGGTTTATTTGGGAGATAATGAACCCTGTCAGATTGTTGGAAAGGGAAGAATCAAGATTAAGTTGTAGAATGGGAATCATTGGCTACTACAAGAGGTAAGGCATGTTCCAAGGCTTAGTAGGAATTTAATTTCAGCAGGGCAGCTAACTGAACAAGGTTGCACTGTTACATTTACTGATAAAAATTAGAAGGTTTCAAAAGGTGCCTTAGTAGTAGCAAAAGGTGTGAAAGTAGGCACCTTATATCTTTGTATATGTCATATTATTCCTTCTACTTTAGATGTTATAGAGGAAAAACAAACAGGTTCAGGAACAGTTGTTGCAGGTTTGTAGGAAGAGACTGGAAAAGTTGCTGCAGGTTCTGAAACAACACTGTGGCATAACAGACTTGGGCATATGAGTGAAAAAGGTATGAAGGTACTTCATTCTAATAAAGTTTTACTAGGTGTGAAATGTATTAATATGGATTTATGTGAAAGTTGTGTGTGGCAAACAAAAGAGAGTCAGTTTTCTCAAGGATGGGAAGCAAAAGAAAAATGAAACATTGGAGCTTGTGCATACAGATGTATGGGGACCAGCTCAGGTATCTTCTCTCGGTGGCTCTCGGTATTATGTTACATTCATAGATGATGCAACTAAGAAGGTCTGGATTTATTTCTTTAGACAAAAATCTGATGTATTTGAAACATTTAAGAAATGGAGAAGCTTGGTTGAAAATGAGATAGGTAAAAGATTAAAATATCTCAGATCTAATAATGGCAGTGAGTATTGCAGCAAAGAATTTAAAGATTATTGTTCCTTTAATGGAATTCGTAGGCAGAAAATAGTTCCAAGGACTCCACAGGAAAATGGAGTGGCTGAACGCATGAATAGGACAATAATGGAGCATGCAAGGACCATGAGATTGCATGTTGGACTGCCTTTAAACATGTGGGCAGAGGCTGTCAACACTGCTGTATATTTAATTAATAGACGTCCTTCAATTCCTTTGGGCTGTGGTATTCCAGAGGAAGCATGGACCGGCAAGAAGGTGAGTTATTCTTTTCTGAAAACTTTCGGATGTGAAGCATTTATACATGTAGATTTTGAAAATAGAACCAAGCTGGATGCAAAATCAAAAAAGTGTACCTTTGTTGGATATGGCATTGACGAATTTGGTTATAGGCTTAAATGGGATTTTAAAATTTAGAAAATTGTGAGAAGCGGGGATGTCATATTCAATGAGAAGGTGTTGTACAAAGATCAGTTGCAGCAGCATGAGAAGAAAGCAAAAGATTATGTTGTGCTGGATGATACTCTAAATAGTGATGTTCCAGTGGCTCCTCATGCTCCGCAACAGCAACCAGAAATACCACAAACTCCAGTGAATGTTAGATGGTCAACAAGGATAAGTAGACCTCCTAAAAGGTTTTCTCCCTCTTTGTATTCTATTTTGTTAATAGATGTTGGTGAACCAGAAGGGTATGATGAAGCTATGCAGGTGGATACACAAGTTCTGTGGGAGCTTGCTATGAAAGAAGAAATGGACTCCTTGCTGAAAAATCGGACTTGGGCATTATGTAAGTTACCTGCAGGTAAAAAGGCTTTACCAAATAAAACTGCCTTTCTCCATGGTGATTTGGAGGAGGAGATATATATGGAACAACCCCAAGGATTTGAGATCAAAGGTAAGGAGAAACAAGTTTGCAGATTGAAGAAGAGTTTGCATGGCCTGAAACAAGCACCTCGGCAATGGTATCTGAAATTTGATAGTTTTATGGCTGAGCAAGGCTACAACAGGTGTAATTCTGACCATTGTGTTTATTTTAAGAGGTTGGATAATGACAACTACATTATTTTATGTTTATATGTTGATGACATGCTTGTAGCTGGGTCTAACATGGATCACATCAAAGAGTTAAAACATTAGTTAGGACAATCATTTGATATGAAGGATTTGGGGGCAGCAAAACAAATCCTTGGTATAAAAATTTGTAGAGATAGGAAGAACAAAAAATTGACTCTATCTCAAGCTGCTTATGTTGAAAAGGTGTTGCAGAGATTCCATATGGAGAATGCAAAAGCTGTCAGCACACTTTCACCTAGTCATTTGAAATTGACTAAGGAGATGTGTCCAAAGACACAAGAGGAGGATGAAAAAATGTCTAAGGTACCATATGCTTCAACTGTAGGAAGTTTAATGTATGCCATGGTATGCACAAGACTAGATATTGCACATGATGTAGGAGTCGTTAGCAGGTATATGAGTCATCCCGGATTAGAGCATTGGAATGCGGTAAAATAGATTCTCAGATATTTGAGAGGTACATCTAATAAACACTTATGTTTTAGGGGCTCTAATACTGATTTAGTAGGTTATGTAGACTTAGATTTGGCAGAGGATATTGATACCAGGCGGAGTACTATAGGTTATGTCTTTACTGTAGGTGGAACAACGGTGAGTTGGATTTCCATGTTACAAAAGGTGGTTTCTTTATCCACCACAGAGGCAGAATATGTAGCTGCAATAGAGGCAAGCAAGGAGATGATATGGCTGCAATCTTTCATGAATGAATTAGGCACACAATAGGTTAACAGTTATTTGTTTACGGATAGCCAAAGTGCCATACATCTTGCAAAGAATTCTGCCTTGCATTCAATGACCAAACACATACAGTTGAGGTATCACTTCATTCGGTCGGTGTTAGATGATGGACAGTTACAGCTAGCTAAGATACATACAAATGACAATCCAACAGATATGTTTACAAAGGTAGTGACAAGGGAGAAGCTGAGTTCATCTTCAGCTTCGGTTGGTCTTCTAGACTGAAAACAACAAAAATAGAACAGCAGAGTCCAGGGTGCTTATTTCCAGTGGGAGCTACAGGGTCAATGTCTTCCAGGCTCAGTCTCCAAGTGGGAGATTGTTTGGTGTGGAGCCTGATCAATCTCCAAATGGGAGATTGTTGGTAGGTGGTGACAGATCAGGAAAGTACTATACACTAGCCATGTATCCTCGTCGGGGTTCAGGGGCGGCAGCCCCCGAGAAATTTTTTTTAGGGCCGACTTAAAAAATCCTATTTTTTCATTGACCGACATAAAAAAACCCTATTTTTGTAACCGACAAAAAGCTTAATAAAAAGTGGCCAAGGGTTAGGGTTTGGGGATTATATTGTAGCATTTGCAGTGGTATTGAGTTGCAGGGATTGCTGATTGTAATCGGTTTGATTTACTGGATAATAATATTGGACTCTCTGTTTGGTGGATGTAGCTCGAGTTTGGGTGAACCACGTTAAAACTTGTCTCTCGCTGTTATTATTTCTGTGTATTTTCATTCCTTTGTTTAATCTTTATTTGCATTTAATTGATATCTTCTACCGGCTGACCCTAACATGCTTTGGGTTTGGGCAATATTGTGGATTCAAAACTTCATGGTTTTTAGATGTGAGTACACAACTAAATTAGAATTGGTGGCTTTATTGGGTCTAGAGCTACTCGAGAGCTTCATACATGAAACAAGGACTGACTTTAGACATGATAGCCCTAGGTAAATTGGATATATATGTTTTTTGGGTTCAAAGGTGGGGAAGAGAACTAATGCAACATGTTACCATGTCATAGGGAGATGGTAGCCAATAAACATTCACACTCAAAAGGAAAAAATATTACAAGTTCTAATTGAAGGAACAAGTCACTAAGTAAATAAAATAATGAGAACATGAGGCAAAACAAAAGATTGTGACATGTTATAACAAAGAGATTTCCCACACATGCACTAGACTTAGACCAAACCACCATGGACATAAAGTAGGGTAAAATAGATATTTGAAAAAGAGTTGAAGGGACACAAAGAGTCAATGGACTTAGATAAATATCTCAAATTGGCTATCAATCAGATTGTGAACACTTAAGACAAAGGCTACAGGGGTACACTTCAAAATTAAGCTCAAAGGGAGTTGAAAGCTAAAGCAAAATTAAATTAGGGGTCCCATCATTTCCCTAGAAAATTAGGACATGTTGTACAAGTAACAACACTAGTAAAGGAATGGATAAACTATAGATTGAACCTACAAAGTTGTGAGAAGTCAAATTTAAATAGAGATATAACTAGCAATTGGACCCATAGGTTCAATGGGTAGGCTAAAAACTTTCTCAATAAATTATAGAATTTGTTAGATTTTTTCATTATCTATTAATTTATTAGTTATTTAATCCACTAAATTAGTTTATGAGTTCTTATTGAAATTTTATCAATAAATTTCTTTTTACATTGCATATTGAGATGAACAAACATAGTTAGGTAAAATTATTATCATGTCAATTCCTTACCGGGTAAATATTTATATTTTTTTAAGTTATCATTACTTTACATTCACTCTGTATGCGAGATCACTTATCCCTATAGATCATTTAAAAAATATAATTTTGAAAATTATAGTTCACCTTTTAAGTAACTTGTCTATATTGTATATATGTAGTAAAATAATTGAATCTCTTATTGTATATATGTAGTAAAATAATTGAATCTCTTATTAATTTAATGTGTTTGTTTTACTTAAAATAGTATTTCTGCAAAATCCGTCCTTAAAGAGCTCAAATTTTGAGCCAATCACAACATAGATAAATGATTTTCAGAATACTTTTTGTTAAAATTTTCTCTTGTAAACTTAGTAAAAATTATAATTTATTCAACATGAAAAATAATACTCTATTTTGATTGGTTTTGGTTTTAAAGATTAATTACTAGATTAAAAAACTCATTGCAATAGTACTTCCGAGGTACTAATAATATATGTATGATCTCACTAATAGATGACTTGCTATAATTAAACCATGTTACAAATAACTTACTGGGAGCATAATTATAAAAATTTATCTTGACAATTACATTAATGGTATCTTTCAAATATATTATATATTATCTTCACTTTAATATATTTGACATGAGAATCCATATATGTTTATTTATTATATTTAAATTGAACTATGTTTGCTTCCCATATATTAGAAGTTGAAATAAACAAATATTGTCTATTTTTTAAATAGTTAAAAAATAATAAATAATAAATAAATAATGTCTAGCTAGATCGTCAAAACAATAAAATTGACAATAGAATATAAATTTAAAAATCCAATACAACAAACCAAATAAAAATAAGTGATAAGACCACCACCAGTTTTGAGCAAGTGGCTTTAAAAGTCACTAATCTTTTTTTTTAATTGAAAGCAATGCAAAAAAAAATTACAAAGAAGGCAGTCAAAAGACTACGGTGAAAAATACAAACTAAAGAGTAACATAGAATGGCAGATCACCTCCAAAACATGGAGATCATAAAGCCCATCTATAAAAAATCATGTGGCCTCCCAAAGTGCTGAGACTAAGGACAATGAACCTCAGTAGCTTCATTGTTCAACAAAAAGAACTCACAAACTAGAGAAAAACAAAAAAGTATCCTGTAGCAGTAGAAAACCATTGTTCTAGCAATGTATCCTAATATCTCATGTAAAAGTCATTGATCTTTGAAAAATAAAACCAAGGCAATAAAGATTCACTAAAAAAAGATCTTTGAACTTTTCTAGATGCTCATGTTGTTTTGACTGCAAAATTATGACTTCCTCGAGTGCCACAAACATTCACTGTCATTTAATTGTTATCCACACTAAACAAACATTCAATGAGTTAATGTACATGTTGCAAGTTCAACACTCAATGCATTTTTCAAATTAATAATAAACAAAATCCTATTTGTCAAAGTGATAAAGGTGAAGTTAATAATAGATTTATTAATTGTGAAAGTGATAAAGGTAAAGGAAATTTTTTTGTTTTTTTATTATTTATGACATTTTGAAAAACAATCAATGGACAAGATTGATTTCATGGTAGTCATTTTAATCTAGGCCCTTCATCTATATAATTCATCATGTGTTGCTCACATAGAGAAGGCTTTCAGCCTAACTAATTATTATGCCAAGAGGCATCCTACAGTACATGTAAATATTATTCAAAAAATTCTAACAAATTCAAAGAAATTAAATAAAAAATAGAATAAAAATTTGAAGTGCCATAATAAATGGCTGATAGTGGAATTATTATGCCCAGAGGCGTCCTATAGTGGCAGGGAAGAGCTCAATCCCGTAAACAAATAAACATGTAAATATTATTCAAAAAATTAAAAAATTAAATAAAAAATAGAATAAAAATTTGAAGTGGCATAATAAATCGTTGATAGTGGATGCTATAAATTGAAGAACCTAATTATTACCTGTAGGGGGCACCCAAACAGGAAAATGAAGTGAAATTTTTTAATTAAATAATACTATAAAAAAATTAAATTAGTTATACTACATTTCAGAGTTTATTAAAAGAGAATCACAAAGCTATGTGATTCCAACCTTGGGATTTGGCACCCTTCATATAATATTTTATTTAATAAAAAAATTATTAATATTAATTCCATCTTGTGATGTAGTGGGTGAATCTCATCCTTTGTTCTGTATTTTTGTTTTAGTTTCTGGTTTGCTACACAATACATTCTAAATCACTGAATTATTGCAATTAACAAAAGTTTATCTTTTTATTCTTTCCTTTTTAAATGATCTTAAACTCTAAAATCCTTAAATTATACTTTCTTAACCAATTTTTAACAGGTTTTGAACTTTCTCTATTATATGAAGTGAGTTAATTTTTTTAGATACTAAATTTATATAAACTTTGAAAAAGTTTAAATAGAGATGCATTTGTAGACTATTAAATACCTTTAAAAAAACACTTATATATAGATTTATAAATTAAAAGATTTGATTTCTCTCAAATTAATTACATTCCAAAAATATTATAAAAAGTATAAGAAAATTGAAAAGGAAACATCAATATTTTTAATAAGACAAAAAGAGAAAACAATAGTTAAAAATAAAAGAAAACATTAATCTATGTAATTTGAAAATAAAAAATAAAAAAGAAGAAATAAAAATTTGGATTTTTTTTAAAATAAAAAAAATAAAAAAGAATAGCCTTAAAAATCTTTAAAACTCAAGAAAAAATGCAAAATAATCAAATATAAAATGTAAAATAATCAATATTTTTTAATAAGAAAAAAAATTACATATCTTTAACTTATAAATATTCAACAAGCATTTGAAGTGGAAATCCCCACATGCATGTTGGATTCTTGAGATTTTTTGAAGCAAGATTTCTTCATTTAAGCTTTCAAAACCCTTCATCCCTACAACAACTCACATCCTAGAAAAAGTACCAATAGGGTTAGCCAAATAAAAATAAAAATAGGAAACAAAAATTAGCCTTTGGGTTAACCCAAATCCCATACAAACATTTGAAGTGGAAATCCCCACATACATGTTGGATTGTTGGGCTTTTTTGAATTAGATAAATTAAAATTCAACCAAGATTTCTTCATTTAAGCTTTCAAAACTCTTCATCCCTGGAACAACTCACATCTTAGAAAAAGTACCAATAGAGTTAGCCAAATAAAAATAAAACTAGGAAATAAAAATCAAGAGCAATAAATTTACCTCATCTCATGCAAAAAAAAATGAAAGGAAGAAGTAGTCTAAAGAAATTTTAAATCATTGTTTAGTGGGCTCTTACTATGTAGCTGACTTAATTTAATTGAGATATTGTTACTTTAATTAAACTTTTAGATTTGCTTTTATGAGAAGAATATTAATTTTTTAAGTGTTAATTAGACTTTTTGTTGTAGGCTATTATTTAGGATGACTTTAAAAAAATATGATTATTTGGTTATTTTATATAATTTAAGTAAGATAGAGTTTTTATTATTAAATTCTATAAATACTAAGGCATTAAGGAAAATAGACATCTCCTTTAAATAGTGGAAAACCTCAAGTTTTAAATTTAATAGTAAGTTGCACAATTACCTCCTTAAATTTAGCCCACTTGGACTTTTAGTGGAGTAAGATGCTTGTTAATTGTTTTTTTAATTTTATTTAAACTTTTAATAAATATATTGATAGTAATATTTGACTAAGTTTTAGAAATGAATAATTATTTAGGCTTATTCTTCATATTATTTTTCCCATGTTTAAATTTTTTATTAAATTTTAAATATAGATGGGAATTTAATTTATTTGCTTTATTGTAGTAAAGGTAAGAGAAATGAATTATAATTATTATTAATTGAGTTTGTATTTTTAAGAATTAGGGTTAGGGTTTATCGTTAGGGTTAGAGTTAGGGTTACAATTAAAGTAGGGCTAAAATTATGTTTATTGTTAAAATCAAGTTTGGGGTTAGAATTGGAGTTAGGGTTAGGTTTCAGGTTGGGATCAAGGTTGGAATTATGAATATAATTAGGGTTAAGTAGATCTAGGGGTAGAATTAGGGTAGGGGTAGAATTAGGGGTAGGGGTAGAATTACTGTTAGGATTAATGTTAGGGTTAGGGTTATAGTTACAATTTGGGTTGACATTAGAAGTTAGGCCTACAATTAGGGTTAGGGTTATATTTAGGGTTAGAATTAGAGTTGAAATTAGAATTGTGATTACAAATATAATTTGTCTTAGGGTTAGGGTTCAATTAGAATTAGGGTTTCAATTAGAATAAGAGGTAGAGATAGAATTACAATTAAAATTGGGGTTATGGTTAGAATTATGTTTATGGTTATGTTTACAGTTACAAATAGAGTTATAATTAGGTTTACAGTTAGAATTAACATTAGGGTTAGGGTTAGAGTTGGGATTACAATTATACTTAGGATTAGGACTAGAATTAAATTTACAGTTATGGTTAGTGTTAGAATTATGGTTATGGTTACAAATAGGGTTATAGTTACGGTTAGAACTAAAGTTAGGGTTAAGGTTAGTGTTAGTGTTAGGATTATAATTAGGGAAAGAGTTAGGGTAAGTATTAGACTTAGAATATAGTTAGAATTAGGGTTTAAGTTAGAAATAAGGTTAGGTTTAGGATTAGAATTAGGGTTAAGGTTTGAATCAAACTTGGGGTTAGGGTTAGTATTAGAAGTAGGGTTGGGCTTACAATTAGAATTACCCACAATAAGAATTATGGTTAGGGTTAGAATTAGGGTTACAACTATGATTAGAATTAGGGTTGGGGTTAGGGTTACAATTAGGGAGAGAATTAGGGTTAGGGTTAGGGTTTAGGTTAGAATTAGGGTTCAATCTATGATTAGATTTAGGGTTACAATTTGTTTAAAATTAGGGTTAGGATTAGGGTTACAATTATATTTAGGGATAGTATTAGATTTATAGTTACAATTATAATTAATGAAAAAAAAGTTAGGGTTAAGGATAAAATTAAGATTATCAATACAATTACGGTTAGAGATAGAATTAGGGTTAAGTAGATCCAGGGGTAGAAATAGGGTTAGGGGTATAATTAGGGTTAGGGTTAGAATTAGGGTTATTGTTAGGGTTAGAATTATGATTAGAATTAGGGTTATAACCTTGACCTTAATTATATTCATAAACAAAACCATAATTCTAATCTAACCTTGGTTCTATCTCTAACCCAAACCCTAATTGTAATCATAACCCTCAATCTAACCCTAATTCTAATTCTAACCATAATTAGATATATTATATAATTATAATAATTCTTATAATTATATAATATAGTTAGAATTAGGCTTGCTGCTGCAGATGCTACTAGTATACCTATATTTAAATAATATATCTAAAGTACGCCGAGAGATATCCTTCTTGAGGCGCCTATTTTTTTAATTAATTTACTACACATATGTGGAAATAGGCACCTCGAGAAGGATCTTCTGGCGTACTTTAGATATATTTTTTAAATATAGATATACTAGTTTACCAACTTTTACAAAAATGTGTGCCACTTATACACTAACCATTACATTTAAACAAACGAATCAAAATGAATACAAAACATAGAGGAAAAATGCCACACATTTTTCACCCTTACAAACTTCAATATTTTCTTTACAAATAAAATCAAAATATAAAAATAAAAAGATTACAATTATTATAGTCATATGTGAAAATTTTGATAAGTTATAAGGTCATGGAGTTGTAACTATAGTATTAGTTGGATTGCTATGAAGGGACGTTTTAAATCAACATTTTAAAATTTAATTTATTAATTTATTAAAAGTAATGGAACTCTTGTGAGGCAATGGACGTGTAGTATAAAAAACAAATCGATGATTTTCTTCGATATTATCTTATCTTAAGATAATATAAATATAATCAAGGATATAAAATATAGATGATTGACGAATAAAATGTTAATAGAAAATTGTTGAGAAATTAATTTCAAGCCAACACCTAATCCCGTCACAGCAATAATTAGTACTTCCTTGTCACTAAAATTAGCAACTTGTTTCGGCGCACCGTTTTTCACCCTCTTTCTTTCTTTCTTTCTCTTTTTTTTTTTTTTTTTTTTTTTTGGGGTTCAAAATGAAAACTGATGCATATTTTCACATTTTCAATTCTGCACTGACGTTAAGAGATTCATTAATTATTATTATTATTATTAAATATTATTGTACTTATCACACGGAGAGGATGACATATATACATAAAGACAAAGTATTTATTAGTACTGCGATCACGAAAGGTGGTGTCAGATCAAGACACCGTGGCAGCAATAATCACATGGATTGCTGTCAAAAAGCCTTCACATCTCAAATCAATGGGCACTAAAATTAGGTACTTGTGGAATTATGTTTTCCACTGACATTTAAAAGTCCATCAGTATTGTGGTTCTGGTTTTTTAATTCTGCTGAATGTCTGTGTCAAATTATTTCGCCTGCTATCTTGGGCTGTTTTAAACATGGGGTCTTGTACACCTATTTGCTAATTTGTAATGCTTCAGGTTTAATCTAATATTCAAATAAAAATTCATTACTTTTTGTTATAAAAGGCGAGGAAATACGCTCTGCACAATCACCCTTAGCAATGGCTCTTATTTCTGTCCCTTCCTCTCCCTTGAGCTTCTGCTTAAAAGCTAAGCCTATTAAGCCTTCCATTAAATCATTCCCAACATTGGCCAGAAAGAGTTTGAGTAGTCCGATCATGAATAAGGCCTTGGCCTCCACTAGTGTTGAAGGTGTAACCAGGCGCACAGGCAACCATCATCCCAACTTGTGGGAAGACGATTTTATACAATCTCTCCCAAAGCTGCCTTATGATGTAAGCTTCTTTCATTCACATTCTATTCTTCTTTTTGTAGTTTATAAGAATGATCATATGAAGTAGATTGTCGGAATTTTACAGGCTCCTCATTACATGGAGTGTGCTGAGAGGCTTATTGGAGAGATGAAGGACATGTTCAATGCAATGCCTAGAGCAAAAAGTGGTAAATCGTGTGCAGACAATGCTTTTGAACGCCTTGTCATGGTGGATAAAGTTCAGCGCCTTGCAATAGATCGACATTTCAAAAATGAAATAACAGAAGCACTTGATTATGTTTACAGGTTTGTAATAAATTTATGAGATTTTTTCACTCCATGATCTTTAAGAATAGCAAATTTTTTATTAAAACGAAATTTGTGGTCTAAAAAATCTTGATCCAAAAGTTAGAATTTAGTTAAGTGGTTGGACAGTATATTTGCGCTTTTTTTTCTAACTTTCCAAAAAGTAAAAAAAATATGATTGTTACATAAATAAAATAATTCGGTAGCAGATATTGGAGCGAATGCGCTAGAGATCTGAATACCGCTGCCTTGGGACTTCGAATCCTTCGACTGAACAGATATCCAGTTTCTTCAGGTGATTTAATGTGTGATTGCTCCTATTAACAACTGTTTGTTTATTGTTTATACTCTTCTGTCAATCCTTAGTAATAATATAAAATATACAGAAATTTAGATCTGCAAGTAATACTAGTATATTTATATTTTAAAAATTATAACTGCTCAGAGATATTTTCTCCAAGTTTTGTTAGTGTTTTTTGTATTTTTCATAATTTTTGTGATTTTTTCCAATTTTTTCTTCAATTATTTATTTTTATTTTCCATCACTCAATATAGCATTTCATATATATAATCTATATGTAATAAAATATTATTTCACATAAATAAAAATGTGTATATATTAATATTTGTAAAATAAAAAATATAATAAAAATAGTGAATGATATTTCAATAGAGTGTATAAAAATGTAACTGTTCTTGAAAATTTGTGAACTTAAAACTTTTTAGAACAAGGGAATGGTATAAAACAGGAAACCATGACATTCCTTATACCGTTTGGGCTAACATAGATTCCCTTAAAACAATTAGATATTCAACCATAAAAGAGCATTTTTAGGAACTATTAACAATTTCATTACGACTTTGCCAGTATTCAACTTCAACAAGTAATTTTTCTCGGCCTCACAACAGATTTTTAATTAACAATGGCAACTGCCATTAAGAATACTTGGTTTGATTACATAAGCTGTTTACGAGGTCCTATATAGACGTCCAAAATGTCATCACCACATGGCAAAAAAACCCGCCGACAAAGAGAAAATAGTGACAAACGAACTAAGCAGAAGTTTGAGCAGACGTGGAGGTGAGGAAAAGAAAGAACTAAAAGAATAAAGAAGCGGTCTGGTATGATTCATAAAATAGCAAGTGTACGACCGACAAAAGGCTGTTTCTTGAGCAGGATCATTGTCGTTATTCTTGTTTTTTTTTTTAAAAAGGCTGTTTCTTGAGCAGGATCATTGTCGTTATTCTTGGACTTTTTGTCGTCCTATACTTGCTTTTTTATGAATTATACCAGATCCGACTGTGTTTTTTCTGTTTGCATGGGTTTTGTGATTTTTTCTATCTATTTTTTGGTCAACCTTTTTATTTTTTGCAATTTCTTTTTTGGTTCCATAGTTTTTAAAAATTTTCTCCACCTCTTTTTCCGTTCCAATTTCTTTTTTAGTTTTTATTTTTTATGTATTCGAATTTCTTTTTTAGTTTTTATTTTTTATGTATTTCAATTTCTTTTTTAGTTTTTATTATTTTATTTTTTTGCCATATATTTACATCAGTGCTCTCATCTCCATTCAGTTGTGAATGTAGAATGCCTCTTAGCATAGTAAGAATATGCAGGAATTGACTCATTATATTATTTGACCTTCACGTAACCACTCTATTTAAATATCATCCACTTCAATGGTCAAACAGTCAATAGCAATTTTACACTTCATTCACAACAGAAAGTGGTAAATACTTGTCCTATTTTTATTGGCCAAAATTGACCTTTGATTGTTGAAATGGGAAGAGCTTAACCAGTCGGTGCATTGTAAACGACCGGCCGGTCGACTTCCGTACGGACTCCACGTGGCAGGTGACTTAGCATCTGCGACCAGTATGGCAGTGATCACCGTTGTCAACTGTGTTCGTCGACTGAGTAGGTGGAGTCGACTGATCCGTCGACATTAGAATGCCGTACAGCCTGTCGGCACAACTCACCGGCTGTTTATGAATGGACATTGAAATGGATGATATTTAAGAACAGCCTCACATAACAGCTCAAGTTTTTTATTTCAATTCTAGAAACCTATACAAGTGTTAAAGAGATGTTTGATTTTAATTTATTTACTTATTTTATTTAGCTATAACATATCGGTTGATATAATGGCAGACGTGTTAAGACACTTCAAAGGAAATGATGGGCAGTTCTTGTGTCCGTCAAGTGAATTAGAGGAAGAGAAGATAAAAAGTATTCTAAATTTGTATCGGGCTTCACTAATTGCTTTTCCAGAGGAGAATGTTATGGACGAGGCAAAAGCCTTTGCAACAACATATTTAAATGAAGCTCTACACAAGACTGATATCACTTCCAATCTTTCAAGAGAGGTGATGGTGACAAGAAACTCTAGTTTTAACTCTCCCCATACTATGGGGAACCTTTTCATTTTAAGTTCTAACCCATTATTTTAACATGCAGATAAAGTATAACCTCGAGTATCGTACACAAATCTGCCCAGAGTCGAAGCAAGGAATTACATTGACATATATGGCGAAAACAGATCTTGGACTGAGTAATTACCAATGGCATTACTTTTCATCTTTATATAAGAAACAATTTTTTAAAAATAAATGTGCAAGACTTTTATCTAGGGCTTATTATTAGCATAAATTTGCGATTTACAAAAATAGAATCACGAAAAAGCTTATACTGAAACGTAAAATGGATTGTTTAATCAAAAGTTTGACCTTTTCTAATTTTCAGGATGGCTGGTAATAAAGAACTTCTGAATCTGGCTAAATTGGATTTCAATATCATGCAGTCAGTCCATCGGCGAGAGCTTCAAACACTCTTAAAGTAAGTTGGTTGATTAAAATAAAATCATAAGTGAACTCTAGATAAATATGTAGACGTTATGTAATGGTATGGTATGTTTTATGAGGTGACAGTAGACAGCAACTATGTTGAGCAATTAAAAAAATGTGTTACAGATATAAACTTTTTTATCTTAGCGAATAGTATATGTTTTAAAATTGTTTCTTGAGTGAGATTTCTAAGTCTTCGTAGTGGGTTTCCTTGCTATGTTCCTTTATTTACAATTTTTTTTGCTTAAGAACATTAACTTCTATAAATATTGATTCTGTATTCTTGGTGTTTTGTGGTTGAATATAAAACTAAAATTTGTGTTAATGTTGTGTTTAGATGGTGGAAGGATTCAGATTTGGCTAAAGCGGACTTTGCTCGTCATCGCCATGTGGAATACTTTGCTTTAGCATGTACATATTGCATAGATGCTAAGTATTTTACCTACAGAAGTGATTTTACAAAGCTTTGTTCTCTTACAACAATCATAGACGATTTCTATGACACTTATGGAACTATTGACGAGATTAAACTCTTCAACGAGGCTGTTAAGATGTAAGTATTGTATGGGGAAGGGTCTATTAATCATATACTTTGCTTAAAATAGAAAATAATAGTAGATTATTGATATTTTTAATAATAAAAAATAGTAAGTGATTGAGGTAACCATTAATATATTTAATTAAGGTTTTTCCATACACTTTATAAATATTAAATTAAAGCTCTCTTTTAATGTTGTTACTTTGCATTTACAGTATATGAATACATTAGAGTGTGTTCCACTAATAAACAGAGTTGATTTGTTTTATTTGCATGTTTTTCTTTTAGGTGGGATCCTTTTCCTCCAAAACGCCTTCCTGAAAATATTAAAATTGCATATAAAGAATTTCACATGGCTGTAAATGAAAGTGCACAAGCAGCAGAGAAGACTCAAGGACGAGACACGCTCCCCTATGCACACAAAGCTGTATGAATTTGAATCTATTACTCATAACAAGAATTATATCACTACTTACTTCATCCTACACCATGCATAATCTATTGGACTAAATGTGTTTTGTTGGTTTAGTTTTCTTTTCTCTTGCTAAGTATTTATAGGATTTATAGGTTTGAGTCTCACATCAAAAACCAAAAAAATTAATTGTGACAATAATAAACTACTTAAATACAATTTGTATGCTAGCATTGCTTCGTTAATTATAGTTAGTAGCAACAATATGTTTATTGGTTGACCCTACACATATTAATCTTTTCTAATTTCCCTTATATGCTATTTTAATTACAAGTTAAATTATAGTGGTAGCATATCTGTAAAATAGGTTTCTTTTTATCTTCTATGTGTATATTAAGGTTTTCGTTCTGACTTATTTTAAGAAGAATAAACTTTACCTAGAGAGATATATTGAACTATGTCATAATATTTTTAAAATTGTCTATAATTTTTTGAAATCGATATTTATGTTTTAATGATTTTCTTATTACTTTTTTCTACAATTTAACTCTTATATATAAAGTGTTTACATTAAAAAACATCACTTAATTTAAATGAATTTGATGTTTGTTTGAACAGTGGGAAGATTATCTCAAAGCCATTACAAGAGAAGCTGAATGGCTTGCTGATGGGTACATCCCAAATTTAGAGGAATATTTGGAAAATGGTGTAACAAGTTCTGCATATCGTATAACCATGTTGCAACCTACATTAACATTAGATGCACTTCTTCCAGATAATATTCTTCAAGAAATGGATTATCCATCAAAGTTCAATGAACTTTTATGTTTATGCTTTAGACTAAAAGGTGACATCAGAACCTTCAAGGTATGTAATAATCTTTTATTCATAATCTTAAATTTATATGTACTCCAAAAGGTATGTGCGTATAATAAATTGAGTTAATTTTTTAAGTTCAGATTAACTTGATTATAATCCGAATGCTTGGTTTTGAAGGTTGAACAAAATCGTGGAGAGTTAGTTTCAAGCATATCGTGTTATATGAAAGGCCATCCTGGATCTGGGGAGGAAGAAGCTTTGGATTACCTTAAAGATCTGTTTCAAAAACGACTCAAGGAATTAGATTGGGAGTATTTAAAACCTGATAATGTTCCACCTATATGCAAAGATCATGCTTATAATATCGCAAGAAGTTACCAACTTCTCTATAAAGAGAGAGATGGCTTCACCAAGTCCAATCAAGATATAAAAAATCTAGTTACTCAAATCCTCTTTGAACCTGTGGAAATGTAATTTCTTATTGTAAAAGTGCAACTTAGTGTCCTATTTTTATGTATGTTTTGAGGTCTAGCTGTTGTGAGAGAAGGTCGGTTTGGATTATAGGATCCTCTTTCTTTTGGCTCAAGGGATTGTTTGCTTCTAGCTCCTACTTCTTGTGCTCTATCTGAGTATTCCTGAACAGGGGATAAGCAGCCTTGTTTGCTTTTCTTCTCTGCTCTAGCTATTTTTTTTTTATCATCTCTGCTTCTGGTATTATCTCAGATACTGTGAGACTGCTGTGACCTTTCGTTCCATAAGTTTCTCTTTCTTGAAGACAAGAATGGCATATCAAGTTTAATGATTGAAGTCTAAATATTTTAGTGCATGTGATAGCAAATACACTATTGTAAATCGGTGCAGGGTGATATTGCAACAATCTGTGTTCACCCACAGACTTGGTCCTTTGGTGAAGGCTCTCAAAGCTGCCAGTCTGTGGTTAGCCATGGAGATCCTTCAACTAGTGGATTGGGAGGAAGAGATCTTACTTCTGAAGGAGAGATGATCCGACATTTGAGACATGCACAGAATATAACCACTGTACTGCCCAGTATCCTAACTAACAAACCAGTGAACTCTTCAATATACAGGAATGTTGAAGTAGAGGAAGCAGAATGTTGGTTATGCCTGTAAGCTGAGTTATGGACAGATGTACTGTTCTGATGTTTCTTCATATTTTCAAATGGATGTGTGTTGTCTTTGGCAGGTGCAGTTTGACTGTTTGCTTGTGAGAGCCATGGATGCTCTTTAATTTGTTTTGGCCTTCTTATCATCTGCTCATTTTTTCATCTTTTCTCAGTCGCTTCCTTAAGGGCTGTTTATTCTTTGTATCGTTGCATTTTTCAATATAAAAATAAAATAAAATGTTCCATCTTTCAAAAAAATTAAATTTAGTGATCTAAAAATAAATAAAAAACACATTTTAACTTAACTTAGATATTTCATGACATTATATTTACATAAAGTTTTAAATTGTCTAAAGCTTGCCATATATTTTTAAGAAAGTTGTCAATTATTTTAAAATATTTAACTTAGATATTTCATGACATTATATTTACATAAAGTTCTAAATTGTCTAAAGCTTGTCATATATTTTTAAGAAAGTTGTCAATTATTTTAAAATATTCTTATCCCTTAAGTGGGTGACACCAAATTTGTGGACCCTCAATGAATCACTTTGAGTTTATTACACATGTTTTTGACCCACCTTTGTAAAATAACTTTTTCAAATCAATTTTTTTAAAACATAAAATTAATGAAATCAAATTACTAAATTGTTTTATATATTTTTTTCAAATAGGTAATTAAAATTTTAAGGCATTCTTTACAAGATATTAATTAAATTTATGAAAATAGCCAAAAATAAGTTTACAAAAAAAATTCAAAAATTTATCATAAATTAAAGGAGTAGAATTTATTTTTAATGATATTTAAATGAAAGTATTTGTGAATGTTCTACAATTCAATAGATTTTTTAATTAAATTAATAAAACTACTTAAAAAATTATTATGGAAAATTCAAATTTCTTGTAAACTTTTTTAAGTTACATAGAGTGTTATGAAGTACTACAAATGGTTAAAATGAATTACAAATTTCATTGTTAAAAAAATTTATAATGAGGATGAAAAACCTAGGAACAAAACTACTTTCACTAGCTAAATGGAGAACCTATGTATATAAGAGAATGTCATTATATGAAAAATAAATACACTTGATTAATATAAATATTTTTTCAAAAAATTATCACAAATTAAAGAAATTATATAATATTTATAACACAAGATTTCATGAAATGATATGTGGATCTCCCATAACATGATAAAATCATAAATTAAAAAACAAAGGCACTATTCCTAAAAATTTATTAGGAAAAATTTGCATTGCCTCTAAAATTTCTCCTTAATTTGAGGGTACTATGAAGTATTTCAAATGATGAATGGACTAGTAGGATAAGCTAAGCCACTTCAATATCAAGGAATTAGTCCATCGATGAGAGCTTGAAACTCTCTTCACCTAAGTTGATTCATTACAATCATGAGTGGCCTTTAGATAAATCTGTATAAGTTATGTAATGGTATTATGTGTTTAGTGGAATGAGGTAGAAAGAATGAGATATGCCATGGCATAGTTAATTTATTTGACATGAATTTAACTCTACTTCTTGACATTTTTAGCAAAGTATCTCAATGTTGTACATTGATATAGAGTAGATTAACCTACCTAGATTAGTTGTGCTTGGTTGCAACTCATTTTTGGCTTTTGGTTGCCTACAACTTGTCCCTCACAAAGTTGGTAGAGTCATTTGCAATACAAATTTTAATTCTCAAATTAAAAAAATTGATAGCAATGCTTGAAAGCTATAGATATTTGAAAGTTTTAGTGAAATATGTGTCCCATTGCATCAATGGTAGGAAAGGGACCATGTCTTGTGGATCATCATGATGGAAAATGGAAAGTAGAATCTATTAAACATAGTAGCTATGACACCTACTATTATCAATACTATTTTGTATGGATGATAATGGTGTCTAAGGCATGATATTTTGTATGTAGAATAGCCAATTCCAATAAATTCTACTTGATATTCACCTCATATATGCTAGATGCATGTGCCACTTTAGATTTCAATGAGACTATCCTATGGATGTGGAATTTATGTTAATTCAAATTTATGATCTCTTGGGTTTGGGAAGCACGATGGATTCTAAACTTCATGTCTTTTAGATGTGAGCACACAACTAAATTAGAATTGGTAGCTTTATTGAGTCTAGGGTTACTCAAGAGCTTTAGGCATGAAACAAGGCCTAACTTCAAACATGAGAGCCTTAGGTAAATTGGATATATAATTTTTTTGAGTTAAGAGGTGAGGAAGACCAACACAACATGTTATAATGGCACTATGATATGGTAGCTAATAAGCATTGACACTCAAAAGGAAGAAACTTAAGTTGTGACTACATGAACAAGTCATCAGGAAAATAAAATAATGAGAGCGTGAAGCGAAACAAAAGCTTGAGACATGTAACAAATAAATTTCCCATACATGCATTGGACTTAGACCAAACCACCATGGACACAAACTAGGGTAAAATAGAGATTAAAAAGAGTTGAGATACAGAGTCTATGGAGTTGGATAAATATCTTAGATCGACTATCAATTAGACCATGAACACCTAAGATAAAGGCTACAGGAATACATTACAAAATTAAGTTCAAAAGGAATTGAAAGATAAAACAAAATCAAAATAGGAGTCCCATAATTTCCCTAGAAAATTAGGGCATGTTTTACAAGTTACAATGCTAGTAAAGTAATTAAACTCTATATCAAATCTATAAGTTGTGAGAAGTCAAATCTAAATAGAGATATAATTATTTGCCAACTTTTAAAACAATACATGCTACTTATACACTAACCATTGCATTTAAACAAATGAATCAAAATGAATATAAAACATAAAGAAAAAATACCAGAGAAACATTTTCCATCCTTACAAGCCTCGATATATAAATTATTTTTAGAAATAAAACCAAATATAAAAATGAAATGATTATAATTATTTTAAACCAATTACAATATGGCTTCACAAATTGATAATTTTGAAAAATTATAAGATCATGGAGTTGTAACTGTAGAATTAGTTGGATTGCTGTGAAGGGATGTTTTAAATAAAATTTTTGAATTTTAATTTATTAATTTATTAAAAGTAATGGAACAATTGTTTGTGGCTCAAGATAATACTCCTACTAGGTAATTTTCTTTGCAACAGTGTCTTGCGACCGTCCCTTGTCAGATTTCAAGTGCTCATCAGGTTATATGTGACCAACTTCTCACTCAAGGTGACCTCAAGGAAGCGGTCTTTTCCATGGACAATGACAAAGCCCTTAGTCTTGAAGGCTTTCCTTGCAAATTTTATAAAATGTTTTGAGAAAATATGGGCAATGGACTGCATAATGATTATCTTGAATCCATGCAAACTGGGTCTTTAGGTTCTCTTATAAATAAAGGAACTATCAAGTTCATACCTAAAGTTGGCGATCTGGAGGATATAAATAACTGGAGACCCATCACACTATTGAATGTCTCCTATAAGATCATTGCTAAGGCATGGATGCTCCAATTTCACTCGATGTTGCCTCTCATTGTTCAACTTGATTAGATGGGCTTCATTAAATCCAAGTTTACCTTAGATAATATCATTACAGTTTGGGAAAGAATGGAGTGGGCTTGCTGCTCTCAACAACTCACATTGTTTATCAAGATAGATTTTGCTAAGGCTTAAGATCACATCAAGTGGCCTTTCATTCTTTGTATGCTTTAGGCTCTTGGATTTGGACTCCGTTTCATTCACATGGTCCAAATGTTGTTTGCTGATGCCTCTACTTGTATCACTATTTCTATCTGACAATCTAACTCCTTTGGTCTTTTTAGATCTATCAAATAAGGTTGCCCCCTTGCTCCTGCTCTTTATGTTTTAGCTACAGAGGGCTTTGGTTACTTGTTAGCTCAAGTAGTTTCTCAATCTTGTATTAAGGGAATTTCCCTTCCCAATTCTACTCAACAGCTAGTGAATGGTCATTTTGCTGATAACTCTTTCCTCACTCTCATTTGAGGATGAGGAAAACATCAAATAGGGCCTTCAATGCCTAGATATTTTTTGCCAGGCCTTCAGTTCAAGCATTTAGTGGTAGAAAACTTTGTGTTATAGGCAACCTTTCCTTCCTAAACTAGGATGGATAGATTCTTTCAGATAGAAATGGATTGACCATAGGGAAATCTTCTATTTTTTGGGCATTCCTTTTGTTTTCCAAGCCTCTCCCTTGGAGTTGTGGAAAGCTGTTATTGTGAGGATTGAAAAAAATTATAGTATTGAATTAACAAACCCTTATCGTTGGCAGGAAAATTTCAAGTCTATTCCAAAATCTTAATAGCCATGCAAGTTTTCTACTCTTCTTGTAGGGTCCCTTCTAAAGCCTCTTATTTCAAAATTGAAAAACTGCTTAGAGATTTTATGTGGGCTTCCTATGACAACACTCAAGGTTTTCACTGAGTTGCTTGGGAATTCTGTTGCCTCCCTCATGAGGCTAGGACTTGGTTTGATACCCATTCTCTGACAAGGCATTTCCTTGTGTGCTAAATGGATTATTCAAGCCCTTCAAGGCAATGAAGTCTGGAAAGTTCTTGTTAGACATTGCATTTGCATTGGCACTCTTATAGGCTGACCAACATGGGAAGAATTGGATATAGATACCCTTCTCATTATGACAGAATCTATTTCCATTTAAGGTACTTTTATCATCAAGAGCATTTGGAAATCTTGGGAACCTCTCAAACCCCAGCTTTGCTAGGCTAGAGATGATTTTTGCAATGACTTATCCATTAACCATCAATCCATTTGGTGGTCCTCTGTTTTAAGCAATCAAGACCGACCACTTGCAAAGCTACTTGGATTCAGACATTAAAGTTTTTTAAACATGGGATTTGTGTTATGCCTGACTTTTTGCATCATTCAACCAAGAATTTCTTATCTTGGCTTGAGTTCAAGCATAAGTATAGGCTTATTAACATAGATCATGAGACTTACTAGTCTATTGTAGAGGCTATTCCTCCTCACATGATTCATAAGTTGGGAATCAAATCCCTCAAGTCATGGTGGAAAGACTGGAAATGGTACCCAGATACTCCCTTTCATTGTTACAAGCCTTATACATGTTACTCTTGGTTGTCTCCCCATTTGCATATGGTGGAACAACTGAATTACCATTGGCATCTTCAATCCTCTCATGGAACTTGGCACAGATGGTTTCAATGCATTTGGTTTGCTATGGTTGAGCCTAAGTTGGCTCATTTTGCTTGGTGTTTGTTGTATCAAGGTCTCCCCCTAGGGGATCCCCTAGCTCATATGGGCGTTACCATTCCTCATTGCCAATTTTGTGGGCAACTTGAGTCTCTTAAGCACCTTTTTTGGGATTTCCCTCGAGCTCAGGAAATGTGGAATTGGATTCATGAGTTCTTTCATCCTTTTAGATCTACTACCTTTTCTTGGAATATGGTCTTACTTGGGGACTGGCCCTATCTTCCCCACAAATATGCTCAGATCTAGCACACTTTTAGGATGGAAATTCTTTCAGCATTTGGAAAGAAAAAAATGTTGCTATTTTCAATCATTGTTCTATTGATAAGCACTTTTCTTTGTACACTAAAGCTCTCATTTGTTCTAATTTTTTGATGCAGATTCAGGCATAAGCTAGTAAAGTTGCACTTGAATTCACCCATCTTCAAGAGCTACTGGACCATTGGGGCAATGCTCCCTGCATTGTTGCCCATGTCCCGCCTAACTCTTCCTCCTCTTGAGGGTGTCAACATGGTCACAATCAGTCCTCTCGACATGACCAAAGGGACCATGGTGGCAACCATAGTGATCATGATCGTGGCTCTTATTCACGTGGCCCTCATCCCTCTAGGGACTCTACTACCCATGGGGGATGGTCTTTGCCTTCCAGACTGCCATCTCCATGATAGGATACTAGCTAGCCTGACACAGGCAAACTTCCTTGGCTGCAACTTGCCATTTCCCCGGTTCACACTCAACCTCTTGAGGAGAATGAAGATGCTATGGTTTCTCTTGATGGTTGGGAGCCTATTAAGGATGCCACCCCCAGGGTTTTTTTGGGGAAATCTGATGACAGAGATCCTCCACCCTCTACTAGTGCTACTCCTGTTGCTTAATGTTATTCATGCTAGGCCCTTTGTTTGTGTATTTTCATGTTTACCTATTAAGGCTTTAGACATTATGTTTTGATCTCCTTTTGAGGCTATGATTGTGTGGGCCCTATCATTTTTTTGGAATATGTACTATTTATTGCAAGCTTTAATATAAGTTAAAAAGGATATTCATAAAAAAATAATAATGAAACTGTTGTTAGTCAATAGATGTGTAGAATAAAAAATAAATTGATGATTTAAATAATATAAATATAATTAAAGATTTAAAATATAGAAGATTGATGATTAAAATATTAATAGAAAAATGCTAGGAAATTAATTTTAAGCCAACAGCTAATTCCATCACATCAATAACTAGCAATTGCACCTTGGTGTGCAATGGGTTCACCAAAGAATTGTGGAAGTTCAATTGCTATGTCTTTAAGTGAATGATGATTATCTTGTATCCCTATGGCCCATGTGATCTTTTGTTTTCTCTAGTGTCATGAATTAATTTACATAATCTTAATGGATTTCAAGATTCTTGAGTTTTTCTTAGTAGCTACTTCAAATGTGTTCAAGCTTTTAATTTTGGTACTATCTAGTCTCTATTTGCATGCATCCCATTTCTAGATTCATGTTCATGCACTACACCTAGCTTCACTTGCATTCTATTAGTCATCACCTATGCATATTATTTGAAGCATGTATGTTTGTTTATCACAAGTCTCATATTTCACATTTTCACACCTACATTTAATAGGTATTCTCTTACAAATATAAGCATGGACACCACTTGCATGATGTTTATTTCTCATCTAGACTTCCATCATGCAGTCTATCATGGGACATCACACGATATGAAGATCGACCAAACTTAGTGAGCCTCATTACTTTTTTAATTTCACACCTTTGGATAATTTGGAGGTCAAATAGATTAAAATTAAATTTAGACATGCTATAATTTTAGATTAAGAATTCCTAATTGTCTAAAAATATTAAATTTGAAGGGAAAAACTTTTGATTTGTTTAATTTTGTAGATGATATAGGAATTGATCTTGAGACCTCAAAATTGATGTGCATTCTATGTCATGGGAGCCCGTTGTGTTCAATCTTGCTCTCTCAAAACTTTTGTAAAAGGAACATGACATATAATGCATGCCATTTTTGTAAAAGCCATGCAAGGAACAATCCTCATGGAAAACTGACAAATACCTCTAGAGAAGGAAAAAATGTATTTTAAAAAATATCAATGTCCCAAAATTTGTATTTTAAACTTAAAAAATATATAAGAATGTTATATTTAAAAAAGGCAGGGGGAGTGGTTTAATACTGTGTGTGTGTGTGTGTGTGTGTGTGTGTGTGTGTGTGTGTGTACACACACATATATATAGGGGTAAGTGCAAGAAGATGGGGGGCCAAAAGGGGTCTTAAGTGGCCACTTTTTTTTCTGAAATCAAGAAATACTAGCTTTGGATGAGAAATTGAGCATAGTTACACTCAAAATTTAGAGATGCAACCAAAACAATGTTCGTAGTGCTTCGAGTCTACTTTCTAAACTACTATTTTTTTTTTAAAATGGCATCGATTAAGGGGTTCAAAAGAGGGAGCCACAGAAATTGGTGTTGTTTCTATCAAAAAAACATAACATAGCATGTTTTGTGGCTCCCTCAAAAGGTCAACTTTTTTTTGGTATTTTTAAAATCGCTTTGGTGAGAAATTAGCTAATAACATGTAGTTTATGGCCAATTTTTCTGATAATTTTTTTGATGAATATTTAATTTTTTACTCATTTTCAAAGTGGACACATCCTAAAAAATAGAATTTTGGCCATGCTACCCTTATAAATTCTAAAACTAATTGAAAATCATTTTTTTCTTTTTTAAATATTTGTAGAATGGAGTCTAGTTTCTAAATATTTAATTTTTTTGAAATTTCAATGAATATTTAATTTACAATGAAAAAAAGACCAAACAGTGGTTTTTACCCAAAAACGGACACACAAACAAAAGAAATTAAAGATGAAAGGTTTAACATTGTTAAAATGTGAAAAAAATTACATCGTAAGATAGCTAAGAGAAAGCCTAACATTACCCAGGTGTTCGATTTGTTTGACCTTGAAACACGTGCAAATCTGAGGGTTAGCACGAACAAAATTATGTGAAATCTTGAAGAATATGGAAAAACACGTCTGTGACTGTTCAAAAGGCACTCCAAGCCTTTGGGTTGGAAATCCAAAGCAAATCCCAAGCCCAAGGCTTAGGATTCCCAAAGCAAGATATAATAGGCTCTCGTTATAACATGCTCGCATTATTTTTTTCTTTGCATTTTTCCTTTTCCACAAAAGTTTGTGTTGTTTTTCATGTTTGAAATAACGCAAGCGCATTATGTTCAACTTAAATTTTTTTATGTTCAAGGCTATTAATCATGCATGTATGTATGCCTATATGTATGTATGTATGTATGTATGTGTGCCTGTATGTATGTATGTATGTATGTATGTATGCCTATATGTATCTATGTATGCCTATATGTATGTATGTATGCCTATATGCATGTATGTATCTATGTATGCCTATATGTATGTATGTATAGTGTCGAGGGTAGAGGAGGGTAGAGATGGGAGTGAGCTAGATATGGGAGGAGAGGGGTGGATAAGGATTGAGTGATTAAGGTTTAAGGTTGAGGGTTGAGCATTTAGGGATAGGATTTAGAGTTTAGGGATAAGGGATTAGAGTT
The DNA here is from genome assembly GCA_027924645.1 of Cunninghamia lanceolata. Lineage (NCBI taxonomy): Eukaryota > Viridiplantae > Streptophyta > Pinopsida > Cupressales > Cupressaceae > Cunninghamia > Cunninghamia lanceolata. The sequence continues at coordinate 954,738 of BSBN01001014.1, read as the reverse complement.
TAGGACCTTGAGGGATTAGGGTTTAGGGTTGAGGCTTTAGGGATAGTGTTTAGGGTTAAGGATCGAGGGATTAGGGTTAAGGTAGAGTGTTGAGGGTAGAGGGATTAGGGATAGGGTTTAGGGTTGAAATTTTAGGGTTGAGGGATTAGGGTTTAAGGTATAGTTTAGTAGTTCTTGTGGATAGAGCTAGTAAACAATGGGAGATTATTTGCCTGTTTCATAACAATATACCTCCCCTAAGTGCGGGGTGGACAGCAAGAAACATAGATGTACCCCAATGCAAAGCTTTTCTCATAATGATCATCCTTCTGATTTCAACTGTTAATTACTCACTGTGGATCTACCATACGCAAAGCTTTTCTCATAGTGTGTACCCCTATTGGCATAATGAACCCTAGATGGGCCAGAAAAACATGCCATATAACATTACTAACATTAAAAAAGTTCATAGTCATTTTTCTGACATATTCTTGCAACTCAAATATCTTTAAGAGAAGAGTGTCAAAAATGATGGGTTTAACAACCTAACATAAGGCAAAGTAGTTTTGTTGGGTTTAGGGATAGGGTTTAGGGTTTAGGGTTGAGGGATTAGGGTTTAGGGTTGAGGGATTATGGTTTAAGGTATAGTGTTGAGGGTTGAGGGTTTAGGGATAGGGTTTAGGGTTGAGGGATTAGGGTTTAGGGTTGACATATTAGGGTTTAGGGTTGACGGATTAAGGTTTAATGTTGAGAGTTGAGGGTTGAGGGTTGAGGGTTTAGGGATAGGGTTAATGGTCAAGGGATTAGGGTTAAAGTAGAGTGTTGAGGGTAGAGGGATTAGAGATAGGGTTTAGGGTTGAAGGTTTAATGATTGAGGGTTGAGGCTTTAGGGCTGAGGGTTAAGGGATTGGGGTTTAAAATATAGTGTTGAGCATCAAGGGTTTATGGATAGGTTTTAGGGTTTAATTTTAAGGGTTAAGAGTTGAGGGATAGGGTTTAGGGTTTAGGGATAAGGGATTAGGGTGTAAGGTATACTGTCGAGGGTTGAGGGTTTAGGGATGAGGGATTAGGGTTGAGGGTTGAGAGATTAGGGTTGAGGGTTGAGGGATTAGGTTTTAGGGTTGATGGATTAGGGTTTAAGGTATAGTGTTGAGGGTTGAGGGTTAAGGGTTTAGGGTTGATGGATTAGGGTTTAGGGTTGACAGATTAGTGTTTAATGTCAAGGTTAGGGTTAGAGTGTCGAGGGTAGAGGGATTAGGGATAGGATTTAGGGTTGAAGGTTTAAGGATTGAGGGTTGAGGCTTTAGGGATGAGGGTTTAGGCTTAAGATATAGTGTTAAGTGTTGAGGTTATACGGATAGGGTTTAAGTTTTAAGGGTTAAGGGTTGATGGATAGGGATTAGGGTTTAAGGTATAGTGTTAAGGGTTGATGGTTTAGGGATAGGGTTTAGATTTGAGGGATTAGGGTTTAGGGTTGATGAATTAGGGTTTAATGTTGAGAGTTAAGGGTTGAGGGTTAAGGGTTGAGGGTTTAGGGTTTAGGGTTCAAGTTTTAAGGGTTAAGGGTCGAGGGATCAGAGTTAAGGGTTGAGGGATTAGGGTTTGACGTTGAGGGTTGAGTACATTGAAGTTTGAGGGTTAAGGGTTTCGGGATAGGGTTGAGGGTTGAGGGATTAGGGTTAAAGTAGAGTGTCGAGGGTATATGGATTTGAGATAAGGTTGGAGGGTTTAGGGATAAGGGATTAGGGTTTAAGCTATAGTATCGAGCCCGTTGAGGGTCTAGGAATAGGGATAGCATTTAGGGTTTAGAGATGAGGGATTAGAGTTGAGGGATGGTGGATTAGGGTTGAGGGTTGAGGGATTAGGGTTTAGGGATAAAGTTTAGGGTTGAGGGTTGAGGGATTAGGGTTTAAGGTATAATGTTGAGGGATTAGAGTGAAGGGTTGAGGGATTAGGATTTGACATTGAGGGTTGAGGGTTGAGGCTTTAGGTTTTAGGGTTTAGGGATGGGATTGAGGGTCGAGGGATCAGAGTTAAGGGTTGAGGGATTAGGGTTTGACATTGAGGGTTGAGTACATTGGGGTTCGAGGGTTAAGGGTTTCGGGATAGGGTTGAGGGTCGAAGGATTAGGGTTAAAGTAGAGTGTCGAGGGTATAAGGATTAGGGATAGGGTTGGAGCATTTAGGGATAAGGGATTAGGGTTTAAGGTATAGTATTGAGCTCGTTAAGGGTCTAGGAATAGGGATAGCATTTAGGGTCTAGGGATGAGCGATTAGAGTTGAGGGATGATGGATTAGGGTTCAGGGTTGAGGGATTGGAGTTTAAGGTATAGTGTTGAGGGTTTAGGGATAGGGTTTAGGGTTGAGGGATTAGAGTGAAGGGTTGAGGGATTAGGATTTGACATTGAGGGTTGAGGGTTGAGGCTTTAGGGTTTAGGGTTTAGGGATAGGGTTGAGGGTCGAGGGATTAGAGTTAAGGGTTGAGGGATTAGGTTTTGACGTTGAGGGTTGAGGTTCGAGGGTTGAGGGTTTAGGGATAGGGTTGAGGGTCGAGGGTTTAGGGTTGAGGTAGACAAGGAGTGACTGAGAGACATAGAGAGGGGAGAGGTAGAGAGGTGAGGGGGAGAGATAAGTGAGATATAGAACATGAGCTAATGGAACTAGAGGTGAGATATTGTAAAGGTGCTATCGAAGGTGAGATAGGCACAAATATTAATGGATCAATCTATAGCAGGACAAAATGTGAGCCAGTAAACAATGGGAGATTATTTTCCTATTTCATAACAATATAACTCCCCTAAGTGCAAGGTGGACAACAAGAAACATAGATTTAGGGTTTAGGGATAGGGTTTAGGGTTGAGCATTTAGGGATAGGGTTTAAGGTTGAAGGTTTAGGGATAGTGTTGAGGGTTGAGGGTTTAGGGATAGGGCTTAGGGTTGAGGGTTTAGGGATAGTGTTGAGGGTTGAGGGTTTAGGGATAGGGTTTAGGGTTGAGGGATTAGGGTTTAGGGTTGATGGATTAGGGGTCAATGTTGAGAGTTGAGGGTTTAGGAATAGGGATAGAGTTTAGGGTTTAGGGATGAGGGATTAGGGTTGAGTGATTAGGGTTAAGGGTATACAATAAATAAACTAGAATTTAGGCAGGGTTGGGAAAATTTTATGAATCATCATGGGTTGGAGATTGGAGATTTTGTTGTGTTCAAGTACATATCCAAGTCATATTTTAAGGTTAAGATATTTTAAAGAATAGGGTGTGTGAAAAATATCAATGCTCTTTAGCTTATGAATACCAACATTGATACAAATAAAAGATGCCCTTTTTCTAACAGCATATGCAGTTCAAGTCAACCAATGGGCAGAAAGTTGCTGAATGAATTGGTTTTTGATGGGGAAAACAACAATGATGTTGAATCAATGGAAGAAAATTAAAATTAGGGTTGAGGGTTGAGGGATTAGGGTTGAGGATTGAGGGTTGATGGATTAGGGTTTAGGGTATAGGGTATAGGGTAGAGGTTTGAAGGTTGAGGGATAATGTTTAAGGTTGAGTGTCCAAGGTTAAGTGTAAAGGGTATATAGGGTTTAAGGGTTTAAGGTTTGAGGGATTAAGGGTTTAAGAGTTGAGGGATTAGGGTTTAAGGCATAGTGTCAAGTGTAGAGGGTTTAGAGACAAGGTTTATGGTTGAAGGTTTAAGGGTTGAGGGCTGAGGCTTTAGGGCTGAGGGTTAAGGAATTAGGGTATAAGGTATAGTGTCGAGGGTAGAGGGTTTAGGGATAGGGTTTAGGATTTAAGGTTTAAGGGTTGAGGGTTGAGGCTTTAGGGATAGGGTTTACTATTTAGGTTAAGTGAGACACCTAGATGACTAAGGATAGATGAAGAGGCAGACAAGGAATGACTGAGAGACCTAGAGAGGGAAGAGGTAGAGAGGTGAGTGGGAGATAGAGATGAGAGATAGAGAGGTGAGGGGAGAGATAAAATAAAATGAGAGAGTGAAGTTGACAACTTGAGGGAAAGATGGGTAAGGAGGAGGGAGAGAGGTGGAGAGGAAGGGAAATATCTAGAGAGCCTTGAGAGATATACAAGTGAGAGACCTACAACCTAGGGAGAGAGGGGTGAGAGAGATAGGGGAGAGATGGGGGTGAGGCAGATAGGGGAGGAGAGGGGTGGATAAGGGTTAAGGGTTTAAGTCTTTAGGGTTTAAGGGTCAAGGGTTTAGGGTTTAAGGGTTGAGGGTTTAAGGGTTGATGTATTAAGGGTCTAAGGGTTGAGGGATTAGGGTTTAAGGTATAGTGTTGAGGGTTGAACCCTAATCCCTCAACCCTCGACACAATACCTTAAAACCCTAATCCCTCAACCTTGGGGTTTAAGGTATAGTGTCGAGGGTTGAGGGATTAGGCTTCAACCCTCGACACTATACCTTAAACCCTAATCCCTCAACCCTTAGACCCTATATACCTCAACCCTTAAACCCTCAACCCTTAAACCCTAAACCCTTGACTCTTAAACCCTCAACCCTTATCCACCCCTCTCCTCCCCTATCTGCCTCACTCCCATCTCTCCTCTATCTCTCACCCCTCTCTCCCTAGGTTGTAGGTCTCTCACTTGTATATCTCTTAGGGCTCTCTAGATATTTCCCTTCCTCTCCACCTGTCTCCCTCCTCCTTACCCATCTTTCCCTCAAGTTGTCAACTTCGCTCTCTCATTTTATTCTATCTCTCCCCTCACCTCTCTATCTCTCACTTCTATCTCCCCCTCACCTCTACCTCTTCCCTCTCTAAGTTTCTCAGTCACTCCTTGTCTACCTCTCCATCCATCCTTAGCCATCTAGGTCTCTCATTTAACCTTAAACCCTAAACCCTATCCCTAAATCCTCAACCCTTAAAACTTAAATCCTAAACCCTATCCCTAAACCCTCAACCCTCGACACTATAACTTAAACCCTAAACCCTATCCCTAAAGCCTCACCCCTCAACCCTTAAACCTTAAACCCTAAACCCTCTACCCTCGACACTATACCTTAAACCCTAATCCCTTAACCCTCATCCCTAAATCCTCAACCCTCATCCCTTAAACCTTCAACCCTAAACCCTCTACCCTCGATAGTATGCCTTAAACCCTAATCCTTCAACCATTAAACCCTCGACCCTTAAACATTGGGCAAACTTTTGCAAAAAAGAAAAAAAAGCAAAGAAAACAATAACGCGCTTGCGTTATGGCTTTTTAAAAAGTTTTAAGAATTTGGCCACTTTTTGGCCCCCCATCTTTTTGAACCCACCCATAGATATAGATACATATACACACACACACATATATATGTATATATATACATCTCTCTCTCTCTCTCTATATATATATATATATATCTTCCCTTGTTTCTTCCTCTATCTCTCTTTTCCCCTCTCTCTCCTCTTACTCTCTCCCTCCTTCCCCGTCTCTCCCTCAAATAAATTGAGTTAGTTGGAAGGTATGCAAAATTTGACAAAATAAAGACTTGATGAAATGATTAATTAAATTGGAGGTTTTGATTTCATAATAGGTGGAAGCCTCTATTATAATTTGACAAGAAACAATAGGAACACAAGGGATAGGCTAGAGGGGAAGCATTTCTCTATTTTATATATGAATTTCCACATATTGTGAATTATGTAAGGCATGCAATGCATTCAATTGTAACTTGACAAAATAACAAAACCTTCATTTTGTACTAATCTAGAATTTAGGACTATATTCTTACATTGCATGTCCCTAGTTAGAAGGAGTTTCATCATTAGTGTTTGTCAATGGATTTGAAGATGCATAGTGTAAATTCCATGGATAGTAGCTATTTGAAATTCTTTCCTAATGGGATGTAATATCTTGCTCTAATCAACCAATATCATTGTGAATGTTTCTAAATGGTTGGTGTAGCAACAGTTCACTCCAATAGAATGCTTGAAAACATTGATTGCTTTCTATTGGTATGGTGGTGAAATGAGGGGAGACTTGAACAATAGCCAGGGTTAAGTATTCTTTCCATTTGTTGAGCTTTTGAGATGCTTCAAATGTCCATTTTTCAGCCATTTTATTGGTTGTGCTATGTATGAAGCAATGAAGCTTGGAGATGTGATGTTGCTATTGTTAGAGATAGCTACACTTTAGTGAGCAATGGATACACTAAAGAGGTCTTAAATGTGAATTATTAGGTCCTTAAGAAAATGACGTGTTTCCCTAAGTGTAGTTCCGAATGGACACATGTCTTCTTTGGATTGTTGGCATGAAATGACTGATTGATTTATTTGTATTTGTAGATGCTCTTTCCCTTTATATCACTTATCACTATCTCTCTCTCCCACTCCAATGGAGCTAGATGATTTGGACCAACCCATACCAAGCTCCACTTTTTACATTGTAAAAGTACCATAACCTAATTATTAATGTAGGGTTTTCCATTAGAATGCTTGACCATAGCCCTAAGTCTATCACACAATGGAACACTTTTTTCCACTATATTTATGTAGTTAAGATTAGTTTTGTAATCCCACGATGGCCAATGATTTTATGTTTTAGGAAATGTCTCTTCAATTGTCATGGGTGGTAAAGATAAAATTTGAAAATAATTATTCATAGGAAGGTTATGCATGTAGCCATGTTCTCTACTTGAAACTAAAAGATACTTTGAATTCACAAATTTTAGTTCGACATCATGCATAAATAAGGATATGGTTTGCCCATACACCCTTTGGCATACTATACACATATTAAAAGTAAAAGTCTGGTGGGCCTTGCTCAAGCTCTATAAGCTTCCACTATGGACCCACAAGGTGATCTGGGACTCCAAATCCAACCAATCCTTTAACATAGTGTGGTAAAAAACAATTTATATCTTTATTTTCTACCAAAAAACCTTTGGAAGACATACTTTCTTTGAGATTTATCTTCTAAAATGGCTTCTTTTGATAAGTTTCATATTAATCCTTTTCTAAATCTAAGTGTTTTCTTTGATGAAATTTGATTTTCTGTACATCCTTTAGGATTTCATTCAATCCTTGCAAAACGAAACCATAGTTAGCATGCCTAATTAAACTAATTACCCTAGGATTGTAATTGGCAACATCGAAGCCTATAATTAGTAGAAACAACAACATTTTAATATCTCAAAAACTAAAATTTAGAAATATGAATAGTAGAAATCATATTTGAGATCCATCATCCTACCATTTGTATTTGAGAGTTCATAGGTCACCCAAAAAAACAACAAAAGAAATATTGAAAGAAAACAATGTAGTGGCACACCTCAAATGTAGCACCTAGTGAGAAATATTATCAATAGTTTGGAACTATCTTGAAGTGTGGAGGAACTATAGGTAGAATAAAATCTTTATAGGAGTATTCCAACAATGATTATATTAGTTGAGTTTATCATTTTTTAGCATACAACAACGCAATGCCTAAGGTCAATTATGAGGTTATTAAGAGAGTGTTTTTTTATGTGTAACCTATGATTCCATGAATAGTTGGTAGCTTTAAATATATTGTTTTTTTGCAAACATAAATGTCACAAATGAATGCAGCACTAATTAATGATTTTTTTAAAATTTGAACTGGAAACCTCTAATTTGGAATGCTCATTACATGTGTCATCTTTTTGTTGTTGGCATGAAATAATTGATCAAAAGGTAGTCTATTTGTCCATTCCTCTCACTATCAATCTTCCTTTCTCTATATATATATTTGTATGTGTCCCTTTCTATTTATCTCTCCATCTGCCTATCTCTCTATATATCTTCTTCTTCTTCTTCTTCTTCTTCTTCTTCTTCTTCTCTCTCTCTGTCTACCTATCTCTCTCCCCCCTCTATCACTCTTTATCTCTAACTCTGTCTTGATATATATCTTCTTCTCTCTCTTTCTACTCGTCTCCCTCCTCTTCTCTCTACTACTCCTTATTTGTAGCTCTATCTCTCCTCTCTTCCTCTATATCTCTCTATCTATTTATCTTCCTCTTTTTCTCATTCTCTAATGTCCATATTTTTTTCCTCTCTCTCTCTCTCTCTCTCTCTCTCTCTCTCTCTCTCTCTCTCTCTCTCTCTCTCTCTCTCTCTCTCTCTCTCTCTCTCTCTCTCTCTCTCTCTCTCTCTCTCTCTCTCTCTCTCTCTCTCTCTCTCTCTCTCTCTCTCTCTCTCTCTCTCTCTCTCTCTCCCCATAATATTTTGGGAGTTACCCATAATCCATATCAAAAAAATTGAATGTTAATCATATTTCAACAAGATCACATACTCCACATTTCATTAATAGTTGGCCAAGGTCATATCCTTCATATTGCATGTATCAACATAAGATAAATGTTAATAAATATGTGTATTATACATAATAGTTAAAACCATCAGTTACTAAGATCAACTACTATCTAACACAATTTTTATAGGAAAAGAAGAATAATATAACAAAGTTACTTAACATAAAAAGGGATTGCTGCCCATTGATTACTGTTGCGATGGGGTCTAGATTTGACACCACCTTTCTTGATGACATTACTAATAAATATTTTATGTCTTTATATATAGATATGATACTATCCATGTGATAGGTACAATAATATTTAATAATAATAATAATTAATGAATGTTTTAATGTTGGTGGATAGTTGAAAATGTGAAAATATGTAATCCAATTTTCATTTTGAACCAAAAAACAAAGGGTGAAAACATTGTGTCAAAACAAGTTGCCAATTCTAGTGCCAAGCAAGTTCTATTTATTGCTATGATGAGATTAGTTGTTGGCTTGAAATGAATTTCTCAGCAATTTTCTATTAATATTTCAATAATCAATCATCTATATTTTAAATCTTTAATTATATTCATATTATCTTGAGATAACACAATATCTATGAAAATCATCCATTTGTTTTTTTATTCTACACGTCCATTGCCTCACAATAGTTCCATTACTCTTAATAAATTAATAAATTAAATTTTAAAATGTTGATTTAAAATGTCCCTTCATAGCAATCCAACTAATTATATCTTTACAACTCCATCACCTTATAGCTTATCAATTTTTTCAATTTGTCAAGTCATATGACTAAACTATAGTTGATTGAAAACAATTGTAATCTTTTCATTTTTATATTTTGATTTTATTTGTAAAGAAAATTTATATATTGAAGTTTGTAAGGGTGAAAAATGTATCTTTGGAATTTTTTCTCTATGTTTTGTATTCATTTTGATTCATTTGTTTAAATGCAATGGTTAATGTATAAGTGGCATGCATTTTTGTAAAATTTCATAAATAATTATGTAGGATCTCTATTTAAATTTGACTTCAGACAACCTATAGGTTCAATCTATAGTTTATACATTCCTTTACTAGTGTTGTTACTTGTACAACATGCCCTAATTTTCTAGGGAAATGATTGGACCCTTGCTTTGAATTTTCTTTAGCTTTCAACTCCCTTTGAGCTTAATTTTGTAAGTGTACCCCTGTAGCCTTTATCTTAAGTGTTCACAGTCTGATTGATAGTCAATCTAAAATATTTATCCAAGTCCATTGACTCTTTATGTCTCCTCAACTCTTTTGAATCTCTATTTTACCTACCTTATGTCCATGGTGGTCTAGTCTAAGTCTAGTGCATGTGTGGGAATCTCCTTGTTACATGTCGCAATCTTTTATTTTGCCTCATGTTCTCAGTATTTTATTTTCTCAATGACTTGTTCCTTCAGTCACAACTTGTAATTTTTTTTCCTTTTGAGTGTGAATGTTTATTGGCTACCATCTCCCTATGCCATAGTAACATGTTGCATTGGTTCTCTTTACCACCTTTGAACCCGAAAATATATATATATCTAATTTACCTAGGGTTATCATGTCTAAAGTCCAACCTTATTTCATGTATGAAGCTCTTGAGTAACTCTAGACCCAATAAAGCCACCAATTCTAATTTAGTTGTGTACTCACATCTAAAAACCATGAAGTTTCGAATACACAATATTCCCCAAACCCAAAGCGATCATAAATTTTAGTTAATGTAAATTCTACATCCATAGGATAGAGTCTTTTAAATCTAAAATGGCACATGCATATGGCAAATTTGAGGTGACTATCAAGTAGAATTTATTGGAAGCGACTATTATCAATACAAATTTGCAAGCCTCAGACATCATGACTATATTCTCAATACAAAATAGCATTGATGATAGCACTTTATGTAGCTACTATATTTTAATAGCTTCTACTTGTCATTTTCCACCATGATGGCCCACTAGCCATGGTCCCTTTCCCACCATTAACACAATGGGACCCACACTTCACTAAAACTTTTAAATATCTATAGATTTCAAACATTGCTATCATTTTTTAATTCAATAATTGAAAATCACATTGTAGATTACTCTGTCAGCTTGATGAGGGGTGAGTTACAAGTGACCAAAAGATAAAAATGAGTAGTAGACAACCATAACTATTCTAGGTAGGTTAATCTACTCTATTTTAATGTGCAATGTTGAGATATTTTGCTAAATTGTGAAGAAGTAAAGTAAAATTCATGTGAACAAATTAACTATGTCATGTCATATCTCATTCTTCCTACCTCATTCTACTAGAATGAGATAGGAAGAATGAGATACGATGCATTTTCATCTAGTTTAACCTTCCCCTATCACATTGTAAGTATATGGTAGAACATTTTTATTGAATATTACAAATGCAAGGGTTTACCCATGGGTTCCATGAAATTGTTTGAGGAGTTTCCTCAATGAATCTCATGAGACCCTCTGGGTCTTCAAATTATCTTCTTCTAGATGCTCTTCCAAATAAAACCAATTAGGTCTACATAACCCATCAACTTAATCGCTTGTTTAGAAAATCATTAATATCCAAAGGTCTCATTTTATTTTTTAATCAAAATAAAATGAGACATCTAGACATCCAACCTCTCTTCCATTGAAATGCCCCACAATGAACACCTTAGAGAACAACACATCTATGCTATGTAATGCAAAATAATTTTTTTTTATGTATAAGATAACAAAGTAATGTTTAACAAATCAATACACATCATTAAACTAACAACTTGCCCTCTAAGGTTCCATGGTTGCATTACTTCGCAAATCAATTAACATAATATAAAATACATTATTAACTAATCATCAGTAGATCATTCTGAACCTATTGCATTAAATCAATAAACATTTACATCTCCATGTTACAACATTAGATAAGTAATTATCAGGATCTAGTTCACAGTTACAATTTCTCCTCACATATGAGTACAACATTAAACATTGTTACATTATCACCTTTTGAATACATCTGAATACATACATTATGAATCAACTGATACACCAGACTAGTACATGAATATAAATCACTTCCTTCATAACTGGTACAAGATCTGATGCCTGATACACAAGATAGATCCTCCTCACACACGAATAATGGCAAGGGAAAACCAATGGATATAAAAGCTCTTCCACCCAACCATGTGGAACCCTAAGGTCCACCCCCCGAGCTAGGAGTTAACATAAGGTCCCCACTACAACATATAGTCAGGTAGACAGTAGACTATAAGAACAAAGGAAACACATGACTCCAATAACACAAATCAATATCTCAAGCAAGAAAACAATACTTTTCAATATCACAACAACTCAACAACACTTCCAGAGGCAAACACATAATGAATGGGGAGAGCACAACCAAGGAATGCTAGGCTGCAGTAGGGAGAGTGTCATCGCATGGTCCTGACATGGGTTACCCTAGCAGTCTCTCACTAGACATCGGCCCCCATCTATGGTTACCCTGACAGTCTCTCTCTAGACACCGGCCCCATAGGGTGACACATGCGGAATCAACTTTCCTTTTGTGAGGACAAGGAAGTTGATTTTGCCAACCAGGCCTTCTCATCTCATCCTTAGTCTGAACTAGCACTATAGACATGAATGAGGAATCCAATTATCTTGTTTAGTGTGAAATCTACCCTTTCTCCCTACTTCATTTTAGGTTATCACATGTTTACCAACTTTCAATGGGTTACCCTGGTAGCCACTTTGGGCGCCGGCCCCGCATTGAAAGCCACTCCCCTACCTGCACCTAGAAACCCTATCCATCAACATAACAACTATCATCATGACAACAAATATACATAACAATGCAAGGCATTAACCATCTTGCAAACCAATTTAATCACAAGGACAATTTTTATGAAGTATTGCCCATAGCTTCCTTGTGAAGCAAACTATACACAATATTCTCTTGCATTTACGGATGTCTCCCCATTCACAAAATCTAACTCAAAACTCATTACAAGATAAATACAATTAAATGGACAACAATTCATCCACAAGGGAGTTATTACCTCCTCAAGATACATTCACAACTCAGATCATGCTTCATTCACATTACCACTTACCAAACTCTCATACATAACAAGAGGCAACATACTTTTATAACTTCATTATCTCGAAACACTTATCAACCCAATGGATGAAGTCAAGACATAACCATCCTATGCCTCTGGAACTAACCACTCATATAGATGTACTAACATAGGGACCATGACAACATATCTAACTTACTTCCCACAAATCTAGTTTTGTAACCTTATTATATAAACAAAATTGTACTCATCAACAACAACCCATCTTATAAATAATTTATGTTTATTTTAAACACTAATTGACTATATAACATTACAATTAATAATGTCATTTAAATAAATTAACATTATCAAATTCAAACATAACTTGCAATATTTAAATAACTAAATAAGATTAATCGCTAAATCTATATTTAGTTACATTCTAAAAGATATAAACACAATATAAATATACTTCTTCTTATTATAAAAGAATATTTAATTTCCAAGGCATAGAATTTGGTTATCCAGTTTGAGGCCTCCTTAATATTGTCATAGATTTAAATAAAATACGAGGATATATATATAATTACATATCAAAATGTATAAGTATAAAACTATAATACCTATAATGTAAATTGGGTAAATATCTACTTGTAAATTAAATTCAACTCTTGAGGATAAATTTGAGGGTTCCTATTTATTTTCTAAACATATAAAACCCTAAGTCTCCTAATAACATATTTAACTTAAAAGTAAAAAGAAACAACTTTAATTACTTCTACATAAACATCATTCCTTCTATGGTGAAACAACCAATAACAATTTACTAAAAAACTTAATTTCCATCTTAACCTAATGCTTGTAATTCATTATTCTCGACACTACATTTACCCTCAAGTTATAATAATATTAACATTCTTTTAACACAAAATAATCAACACAAGAGGCATCCTTACTATGAGTCATAAAATTCTTAATTAAAACAACAGAAAATAAATGATGCCAATAGTTGCTGAATTAAATTTAAATCTTAATCCTAGAAATATTACTTATATGTATTTATTTATTTACCAGCATTTCTACTCAAAAACATAAAGATATTTTTATTTTACACAAATGGATTTGTTTCTTAATGTACATATTTGGTTGGTTGAATAATAATAATAATAATAATAATAATTTACATGGGTCATTGGATAGTAAATATTTTTCATCCAAAGAGAATTAACCAATTATCAAGATCAAAATCTAAATGCAATGTCTATAATCTTAATTTCAATCTCATCTTAACAAAACCACTTCTAAATTTAACTCACCAACATTAAATGTTTAAACACACTAAATCCCATTTAATTTTATTAAACAAATGTTATATATATCAACTAATTTTCTTTATTTAATTCTTTTTCAAAATATAGATAATTCAAATGATCTACACAATTACCAACTCATTTCATAACTACTTTTAATCATTAATTCAATTCAAGATATATATTTTATAATTCCATACCCTAATAATTTAACTTACCCAACAATTTTGCTGGTAACATTATTTTAAATTACTAAATGATTCATGCATCTATTTACTCACTACTATGGTAAATAATAATCATATTAATAGTAATAATAATAATGATAATAATAAAACATGAATTATTCGATGGTAAATATATTTTCATCCAAAACAAAGGTAATTTGTTACTGTTATTAATGACAGTTATCTATTCAATAGTGCCCTTAAAATACTAAGACCTACTTTAATATAAATAGATTATGTAAAAAACTTAATATACAAATTATCATAATCCTATATCAATTTTGACGGTTGGTTCAAAACACTCTTTTCATATGTTACGGTCCTTTAAAATTTCAGTTGTATTTTGCAGCTAAAATGTCTATCAACAGCGATTAAACTGTCAGATTTAAGCCCATATTTACTTAATCGGGACTTACTAACACTACCTAAATTTTCTGTCAAATGTATAACTTCCTGTAGTGATGCTTGGTATTCTATTATCTAACAAATCTAATCTTAAAACATTTTATATGAAACTATTCAATTGAAAGTGAAAAGTAGCCTATAGAAAATATATTTTACATTCATTTCGTACCATAATAAAACATTAATGTGCTTTGCCTTATCTTGAAATAAAACACATAACTGGAATACAATCCTTATTACAGCCGTGAGATGCATTGAGAATATAGATTATGATAGACGCAAGGCATTAATAACAATGGATTTCCCTCTTTACTGGCAACTTTAGCCGTGCAAGCCAAAAGATATTCAATCTTTTAAGTTGTCCATGTCTTTGTCCATCAAACTACAAATTATAAAGAAGGCAGTTTGATAATTTTTCACTAAAATTGTTTAAACGGCTTATAATATTTCAATTATAAGCATTTCTACTGCAACTATAACCATCAAGGTTTGATATCTAATGATGATCAAGATATTGGACTTATGCATAGCACTGCACGGTGACCATTGTAAGACAACTCTAAACCTACATTTACATGCCAGATAAATCGGCAGTGAAAGTATGGGTGAGCTTTCTTAGTGCAGATCGCTTAGACAAGAATGTGAACTAATTGGCAGACACTGACATCTCTTATTTTCAAATATTTCAGAATACACTTAAAATGGACTTGCTGGAAAGGATTTAGAAACTTAAAACAAAGGTGATTCCTTTAGTTTATCTCAAATCTTGCATTTTGATATGCTCGCCTAAGTTATCAACTTCCAACCGTTTCCCCTAGCAAATGCTGTCTTCTCATGGAAAATAACGGTTGTAGGAAATACACAAAGTAGATTCATCGAGGCGCATTTGTAACCCTTAAAAGCATTGCACCTTCTTGGCCACACTGGCCATCTGGAGGAAACCCTAAACTTTATCACTGAGATACCTATTAAATCTGTGCTGGTTGTATGGATACATTATCTTGGTGACTGTAGATCTTTTCCCATTGGATGGGATTTGTATGCGCTTGACAAAATGAAATAGTATCCATAAAAGTAGAATGGTGAGGGAATTTTATTAGATATAATATCTTGAAATGCTCTGGTAGACATTCATGCAAAATGTGAAAGCATAGACAATACGTGGTATCATAAGCTGCCATGAATGCACGACACACATAAAATAGATTTGTTGAAAAGAATTTTAGAAACTTCCTAACAATTCGTGGCACTCAATGTAGTCCAATTTATTAATTCAAACCGCTACACTAGAATGTAGATCTTGGACACACAAGCATGATATGTGGCTGCTTGACAAGTGCCTCACAGAAATGTCTTCTCATGCGATGATTGCAGAATATATACAAAAGGGATTTGTTAAAGAAGAAGCTATAACAACTTTCAAGAAATCGCAATATTATTATAGAGAGAATATCGGGGTGCAAAATGGAGTGATTCACAGAAACATTCATAGAGTTATTACCGACAGGATGCCATGATGCACAAATTGGGTATGATTCCAAAAACTCTTAGACAAATACAATCAGGTAGAAAACCAATCAAATTCCAATCGTTCATATCAAAGAAAACAGAGATAGAAATTTAGGAAATAATGGCACTTGGATCGAATGCTTGGTTGACCTAAAGATTTGGTGCCAGAATCACTCCCTCAGCTCTTCCAAAACTGCCGCCTCCCCAAAACTCATTCCCATCCATTCTCCCCCTTCCTCTTTAAAAACAGATCCCTAAATTCTCTAGAACCTTCTTCCTCCACCATTTTAGGAACCAAACACATGATACAAAGTGACAACCATAATTTTAATCCTTAAAATATTATTTTTATTATTTTAATATTAATTATAAATTTATTTTATCAAAATTTATAATTGTTTATTCATATTTATTTATGTATTTTATTTCCATCTTGATTTTATTCATTTACAACTTATAATTTATTATTTATATTAATTTTGCTAATTATAAACAATTACATTGTTTATAATTAGTAAATGACACATTATTTCCCTTTAAAAGTATTTATTTAACTCTAGCTTGAGATTATCATTGTTTAATGAAACTCTAACCAAAGCTATAATCAAACATTTCTAATTGAATAATCTAACCTACAGAATGATACCTGACCACCCAGCAAAGCCACAAGACAAGATGACAACAAAGGAAACAAGTAGTCCAACTGACAGTGACGACTGGACAAGATACAAAATACTCATCCTCTTCGAGGATGTTGCATGAGTAGGGAAGCTTATGCTAACTCCGATCAAAGATTCCATTGGTTAGGGCATGCTCAGACCTGCTAGTTCAGGTGGAGTCGATGCCCGGTACCTGCATCTTGCAGTAAACCACATCGTCAAACATGAGAATATATATATATATATATATATATATATATATATATATATATATATATATATATATATATATATATATATATATATATCATACAGTGAATGGAAGTCGCAGTGTGGCAGGGTACTCAAACATGAGTAATGCGACACTGTTCCATTCACATAAGCACATCGACAAGTCACTACGTTATGCATAACAACTATCTACTGAACAATCAAGATGGAACAATCAGTTACATATGATTGTATACAAGAAGTCATCAATGGTAACATCATAACCATAATCAAATAACACATTGAACTCAAAATTAAATTAATCTATAACATCTGATATGTCTATCAAACTGTGAAAGCATAAAGTACCAGTAATCAAACATCATCATAATATAGATCTATAATCAGCTAGCATATTAACAAAGAGTCCATCATCAAACAAAATTTCATAATGTCTAGTCCTACTAGGATAACTATCAGTCCGACATAAGGCAAGGTGAAGGGCACTACATCCATAGAATCCCCTATCTAATTTCACAACCTTTCTCTTGATGAATGAAGCTCTATGCACCAAAGTGTAGCCCCAATTAAAGGGACTTGCTAATTTTATGTTTGGTAGGGTTGTATAGAAATTAGTAGATTTGATTATTTATATAATTTTACTAGTTGAAATACACATTGTGGTTTTCAACATGTACATGTTTAGTTTATGATTTCTAAGATGTCTTTAAAATTTCTGGCTTTCTTAGTTCATTGAATATTATCTCAAACAAACGGTTGGATTTCCTAACCTTTCTCTTGATGTAAGAGATATAGATCTACACCCAACCAAAGTGGCTACCTAATGTTTTGTTTCTCAGTGCTATGTAGAAATTATTACATTTGATTTGTTGTGTTACAATTTCATTTTAAATACAAATTTGTAGGTTGAAATACGCATTATGTTTTCAACCTACACATGTTTTTTCATGATTTCTAAGATGTCTTTCAATTATACACCTTTCTTAGTTGACTCATATTTATACATTATGTGTTGAAAATATGTAGACAATGTCATGTTGAATTTAGGTTGGTGGCATTAATGCAATAAGTTGTTGTTCTAGGTTATCTCAAAGGCAAGGTTGGATTTCCCAACCTTTCTCTTGATGTAACAAAGCTATGTTCACCTCAACCAAAGTGGCTACCTAACATTATGTTTTTAGGGCTATGTAGAATTATTACATTTGATTTATTATGTTATGATCTTATTTTCTATACAAAGTTGTAGGTTGAAATACACGTTGTGTTGTAGAAGCATCCCTAGGCATGGTGGAAATCTTGCATCATGTTTCAAAAAGTGGATTTTGTGGTTTAGTTTAGTAGTTTATGTGTCTGCTAGTTTGTGGTTAATAGTCTATGGTGAGGAAAGTTAGCATATTTCACTACATTGTGTAATTAGATTTTGTAGTTTTGATAGTAGTTCTATTTGTGGTTGATTAATATAGTGTTAAAGTTTGAGGATGATTGGATGAGTAAAGTTAGTAATTTGGTTTGTGAGTGTCTACAAGTTGATAGTTGTGCATAGTTAGGACTATTTCTATTTGTGGAAGGTTATTTGTGGTTTGTACCAAAGAATCAATATATGTGAGAATTTTAGTAACCATTGGAAAGTGAAATGGTGTATCATGTGGAGATTCCCCACTATTTAACCATTGGAATTTGTAATTTTGTTATTTTTAGTCAATGACACATTTCATGTGGTTTTGATCTTTACGTCACCTTGAGGCTGACATAGATAATTTTGGAAGCTTGAGGATGCTATGTGTGTGTATATATATATATATATATATATATATATATATATGTTATGAATCAATTGAATGAAGTGAAGAAGATGAGATGGAGTATGATCATAAGAGGTAAGTTTCAATAGTGAGAGAGCAAGATTTGATAGGAAAAGTGAGGAAACAAGGAGTATGATGTGGAGTACAATCTGAGGAAGATAGTAATGTGGCATGTAGAGAAATAGCAGGTGTGGTTATAGTAGAGTAGTGGTATCTAATTCTAAAATTATATTATACTTGAATTATCATTATATAGCCCATGTAGCAAGTTCTAGAAGTGGCGTTTCCATAGTCTAGTTGGTTTATGTATGTAGAAGCCCATTGTGGTGACTATCTATTTATGAATCTTATTTGTAATCAAACACATGCAACCTAGAATGTAATTGGACCCATTGTAAAAATTGTGATCTTGTATCCATGGTGATAATCACGCAAGATTATATAAATGAAAATGTTGTGGTTGTTTCTACAAGATCTTTGTGTTATTGTGGTTATTTGTTGTGTTGGTTGCATGGTTGGAAAATCCTTCAGTAGATCCTCCTACTATGACTGCATCAAGTAGTATCAAAGTTTGTTGGATCATGGAAACAACATTGGAGTGTTGATGTGGATGTGAGTGCACCTAGTTGATGCAAGTTTTTAGAATGAGTTTGAAAAAAGAAGCGTGAAGAGCAATGATGTAAGGTAAATTAAGGCATAAGTCAAAGATGAGGAACTATGCCACATTTGTTTGTACTTTGCTAGAATTGAATAAAGCTTGAGCTATGGCAGTCCACAAGAGGTTTGTAAACAAAGTGTTGACTGTGAGATAGTTTGTAATAGGTGGTTGTGGATAGAGTGTCAACCAAATGAAGTTGTCACGATGCCACTAAAGAGAGGGTGAGGAATCCTCAATGTTGTAAAAAGAATGGAGATGTATGAGATGTTTAAGGCTATCTAGAATTGAATGGATGCATTGGAGAAAGACTACCAAAGAAATTCTAACCCTAGGGCTAAGGAGAGTGATAAAGAATGTGAGGAAGATCCTATATAGAATCCAGAGGAAGCAAAGAGGACAAGGAATAGAGGATGTTAAAGACCATAATTGGCATTGGCAAGAGGACTACAATGGAGATTCGAAACTATTTTGACAATTTGGATGTTGAGGAGATAATAGACTAGATCACTAATCTAGAGGAGCATTTTGAGTATGAGGACATTCCCAAACTTGGTAAAATTTGTGAAGACCAAGCTACAAGTTCATGCATCAATACAATGGAAGGAAGTTCAGTTAGAGGGAAATTGAAAGGGGAAGTTGAGCATTTCAAAGTGGTACCAGATGGTGGAAAAGACAAAATCTAAGTTCATTCTAATAAATTACCAGTTGGAGCTATTGAAAAAGTTACACAATCTATAGTAGGGAAACATGATTCTAAAATAATACACTAAGGGCTACTACTAGATGACAATTAGGTTAGGGCATCATGAGGAAGGAACTAAGAAAGTGGTGAAGTATGTCATGAATTGAGGGAGTCCATCCAAGAGGAGTTAGGTATGTGGAATATTCAGACAATGGAAGAGACCTACTAGTCAGCTCTCACTACAAAGAAGAAGTTGAACTAGAAATAAGAGGAAAAGAGGAAAAGAGCTAGATCAATAGGATGATATGTGGTGAAAAAGGAGAAACCCAAAGGAGTCAAGGGAGTGGTAACTAATACCACCACAAAAGGGAAGACCAAATCTCCCATTGCAACAAGAAAGAAGATGATATTTTCTATCACAACAATAAGGGGGATGAATGTAGCAAATACTGTAGAGGTAGTATTGGTGATGGATGTTACCACAAAGATGAAAGAGTAGAAAATACATACTACAAAGAAGCCTAGCAAGGGCATGGAGGATATTTCTAGTAAGGTATAAGAATATATGAAAGGAAAAGGTAGAAATTCTTCAAAGGAACCTATTTTAGGTTTGGAGAAGAGGGATGTGGGGTATTCAAGTAACAAGGAAAGAGGATTGAGATTAGCACATGAGCTATATTTGGAGATGATAGGTCACTGACCTTTCCAGAGAGGGACCTAGAATGTGGAGATTCATTTTTTTTGAGGTGAGATTTAAGGTGAAATATGAGGGATGAGCCAACACAAAGGAAGAGTTTGTTCAAGACTAAATGCATGGTAGGAGGAAAGTGTTGTGGTGTAGTGGTGGATATAAATAGTATAGTTAATTTGGTGTCTATAGAAATGTTGGACAAGTTGGGGCTAAGGAGGATGAGAAATTCATGCCCATATTAGATTGGTTGGTTGTTGTAGGGAGATAGAATCATGGTAGAGGAATAATGTTGGGTGAGGTTCAACATAGGGGTATATCATGATGTGGTGTTGTGTGACATTGCACAAATGAATGTGTGCCATTTTTTATTGGAAAGACCATGGAAATTTGATAGGGAAGTGATGTATGATGGTATAGATAACACCTATGTGATCCAAAAGGATGGACAAAGATATAAGTTGATTCCATTGAGGTCAAGTGAGGGATAATTTTTTCAAGATTTGGCTATGGAGATTGCCACCCAAGATATAGAGGCCTAATGGAAATTACAAAGAACTTAGAATATCAATATGACAAGAATAAATTATATTCCTATCATAAATAGAATGTGTTGATACAATGAGAAACACTTGGTTATATAGGCCAAGGTGAAACATAGGACAACATAAGGTTATTAAAAGTGTCTTAATCTTATGACTTGAATGTAAAACCTCACAAATCATGTAAAATCATTTAAACCAACTCAAAAATAAATGAAGTAAATAATCCACTTAAATACAAAATCGCAATAACCAAAATCAAAAAGAAGTAAATAATCCACTTAGATACAACTTTCAAAGATAATAGATGTAATTAATTTTCTTAATCACAATATCTCAAATAAAAGATAATCTTATAAATATGAATCTCAATGTCAATAAATCTTACATATTCACGTGCTTAATCTAGGTAACAAGCACTATAAAATAATATACATAAATCATTTGCCAAACACGCCATAATACATCCAAAATAGGTACAATAAACAAGTACATCCATAATAAATAAATCAATACACTCTCTAGATACATGAACCAAGTGTCCACCACCTGCAAGAAGAGAGACAGGAACATGGCTTAGAGGCTTTTCCACCCAACCATGAAGTATTTACACTTCCCCAGATCCCTTCTTGAAATGAAGGAAACCCAACCCTACGCGAAATGTCTAGCTATCTGGTAACAACTACAAGAGGGAACATTTGATGCAACCCTAATGTCTGAATGTGCAATTCTAAGTAATGAAAAGTAAATTGTCTCACAACAGGATGTGGCAGAGATATCAATAAATAAGTTTGCTAGACAATAAACATCTATTTCAATGTCATCTCAATTAGATCTAATCATTTAAGTAACCTAGTCAATTCCTAAAAGTAGGAAAAACTATCTCTAATATATCCACATTCGGCATCCTAGTCCCAAAAGTAACCCAATACATCCCTATATAAAAACTACTTCTTTTCCCAAGAAGCAAGAAAATAAGTAAGAATCACAAATTCAAGATTTCCAATAATTCAATCCAATCCCTTTCTAAAAACATCAAATAAGGAAAATACACTTTCAAGAAATAATCATCATTTGGGCATACAATTGAAATCATAAGTTTATCAATTTGATATAGTTTCTAATCTTGTATTCCAGTCACAATGTCTTCAATAAGTCATTCTAAGATATTAATCTATCTTTCTATTATTTCTGTGATAGGAAGTTTTAAAAACAATAAAAACAATAAAGATAGTCTTCTTGTCACTACTACAATAGGAACTAATGCAATAATAAAGAAAGAACATAGATCATAGTTTAATCTGATTTTCGGTCATAAAAACACTATAAAAATCTCATTCTCAGATTGTTCTAACTCACTATCATTTAAGCATGCAGTTTAAGCACATACATCTCTCTATAACCGTCCTATCATTCTGGTGACATGAGCTCTGGTAGAATCTAATAAATAATCAACTGAGTTTATAAGTAATCTACTATCATCCAGTGACAATATTTTTAACAAAGTTTTGAACAACAATTTCGTAAGGAAATGTATCTATAGGAATTATAGGAGTTTCATCTAAATCTTGTACAAGTTTAAGTTTTATCAAAGAAATGTTGATTTGCTAATCTGTCATTGCTTTCAACCAACATAAAAAGAAAATGAGTCATACTAATGGTTTGACAGTGAGAACCTAACAACAATCTACAAGTTTGTATTAGTTTTCAATCAGTTTAAGAACTAGATCTAGAATCAACAAGATATTTGACTTAGTTTATGACAGCCACAATTAAAATAAGGAAAGACAAATATCATAATTCTAAAAACCCACATTTAGCCAAAGTCAAGGTGTAGTAAGCATGCCTAGGTCGATCTAGTCATGAAATGGCCAAGAAAGGCAAGCAAACAACCTAAAGAAGGTGGCCAGCATGCCCACGCCCAGCTTAAAAGCCAGGTGGCCAAAACAAGTCAATGGCCATAAGGCAGGTCGATGGCCAACATGGAAAGCAATTTCCTTGCAAAAATGGCCAAAATAAATAAGCGGCCAGGAAGATAAGAGAAATGGCCAGGCAAAAGAAAAAGAGAAGGCTAGTATAAACAAGGAATGACCCAACACATGCAGTCACCCATCACACAACAGATAAAGACCATATAAGAATAGTCAAACAACGTAATTCCCAGGAGACAAAAACCTGGAAATAGTAGTCAACTTGAGGAAGAATTTACAAAAGAGTTGTCGCTACCTTTGTTTCTCTCTCCTATCACAAACTCCAATTCTCCTTCCTATCTCTCAAGTAAAACAGTTCTCTCTACAATTCATGGGTCCTTTCTCAGCTAAGCAATCTACTCTTTTAACAAAGTTTTTCTTTCTTATTTTTGGCGGTCCAAGATTAGGTTTAGAACTCACGTCTCATTTTTCAATTTGCATGAACATTCGACCAATAGAATTAGAGAAAATAAAATGCTATTTTAAACAATAAAATAATATATTTTCAGCTTACTGTCACTGGATGACAAGAATATATATTTTAACTCTTTCATTCTTGTTCTAAATATAATATTACTATTTTTAATATTATTTAACTATTGTTATTAAAACAAAACTAATTAAACAATCAAAAGATAAATGCAATACAATATTGCATAATTATGTATATAATTTAATATATATAAATATCTATTTATTTTTAAGGAATATATTGTCTTCCAAACATCTACAATATTGAAATAGAAAATTATTATTCGTTTAATTATAAATATTTAAATAAACTACAATACATTATTTGAATATATATTGAAAAGATATTAAGTTAAGGTAATCACATCATGCATTGTAGTTTATTTAAATATTTATATTTATTTGAATATATATCGAAAAGATATTAAGTTAAAGTAATCACATCATGCATTTGAAAATGATTAATAACCACAGATTAAAGCAATCAAAGTCATTCAATAATGCATATGCAACTACATGATGTCTGTGATTGCATCAGGGTAATCCATCCATCAGTTCTTGCCAAGTGGCTAGAACATCTCTACCTCAGCCATGCTCTCAGTTCAATGTCAATAGGTTAGTGTCTCCAAAACATAGCCGAAGCAAATCATTGCATTTACATCAATATTCAATATTTAAAACAATTTCCAATTTTCATCAATATAACTCATAATAATTACCTCCATGTATACAAAATTACTTAAAGTAAAGTCAATCGCAATAATTTTTCACTAAACTAGAATAATTATATTGTTCATAAAAATGAGACGTGACATCCTTCCCCACTTGGAAGAGACATCATCCCAATGTCTTATTAAATATCAAAACAATAAAATGTCCATCAACCACCAATAAAGTATCAAGGTGTCATAAAATAATAACATCAACTCAAAGTATCAAAAGATCATAATCAACAACCCAAAGTATCAAATCATAACTAAACTCAAAGTATGCTAAACAATAATCAAACTCAAAGTATCATAATCTATGCATGAATAATAAGTCTAAGCTATATCCTCAAATGAGTAAAATATCTATCAATCTCCTCTGCATCCTCCCATGTGGCACTGTCCTCAGAATACTTATCCCATTGGACTTTATATTGCATCACATCTTTGCTACGCAACTTAATGTTACGCTTCCCCAAAATTTGAGTGGTCTCCACCAACACCACTCCTGGATCCTGAACCTGAAAATCATGCCAATCAAGATAATGTGACGTGTTAAGATGATAAATCTTAAGTAAAGACACATGAAAAATATTATGGATTCTAGAAAGTGTAGGTGGGAGAGCAATTCTGTAAGCTACAGGATTAATCACTTCCAGAACTTTGAATGGTCCTACAAAATGAGGAGCAAGTTTGGACACTTTGCCAAATGATACTGAACTCTTATGAGGTCTGACCCTTAAAAAGACTTTGTCACCAACTGAAAACTGTTTAGGAGTTCTATTCTTATCTGCATAACTCTTTTGACGATCTGAAGCTTGCTTCAACTTCTCCTTGATCAACTTCATCTAATCATCCATTTCTCTTAACATTTCAGGACCAATCACAATTCTATCCTCCACCCTATCCCAACTGATAGGTGTTTGACACCTACACCCATAAAGATCTTTGAAAGGTGCCATTCCCAAAGATGCATGGTATGAATTGTTATATGCAAACTCCACCAATGGAAGTTACTCCTCCCATTTATACTATTGATCCATACAATACATTCTGATAAGGTCTTCTACCACCTGATTAACTCTTTTTGTCTGACCATCCATTTGAGGATGATAGGCTGAACTGAAATTTAACTTTGTACCCAAAGCTGCATTGAGAGTTGTCCAAAATCTAGATGTCATGTGAGTGTCTCAATTTGAAATGATCATCTCAAGTACTCCATGCAATCTAAAAATCTCCTGTACAAACTTCTTAGCTAAGACTATAGAACCATCTAAAAGATTCCTTGGAATAAAATGTGTTACCATTGTCAACTTGTCCACAACCACTATGATAACATCATGCCTATTCTTAGACATAGGTAACCCTTGAATAAAATCCATGCTTATCACTTGCTATTTTTTCTCAGGGATACTATGCGGATACAATAATCTTGCTGGATGCACATGCTCAGTCTTGACTCATTGGCATTCCAAACATCGAGCTACAAATTCCATCACATCCCTCTTCAATCTAGGCCAAAAGTATAAAGGTTTCAAACCTTGGACCATCTTTGTCAATCTAGGGTGGCCTGAATAAGGTGCATTGTGAATCTCTTCAAGCACTAACTTCCTCAACTCTCTTGAGTTAGGAATATACATTCTTCCCTGAAATCTTAAAAGTCCATTAGATTCTATAACATATCCATCAAACCTGTGATCTAAGGGCTCTACTTCAAAAGCTTGCTTTACTCTTTCATAATGCTCATCCCCTTGAAGATTCTGAATCACTTTCTATTTCAAATTAGATCTCATAGTAACAATGGCAGCTAGATGTCTTCTCCTACTAAGAGCATCTTCTACTCTATTCTCCTTTCCTCTTATATACTCAATTCCAAAGTCATACTCACTAAGGAATTCTAACCATCTTCTCTGTCATGCATTAAGGTTAGGTTGAGTAAATATATACTTGAGCCCTAGATGATCTGTGTTTAGCTCAGAGGGCTTACATAGAAGATAATGCCTCCACATCTAAAGTGCATGAACTATGGAAACTAACTCAAGATCATGCGACACATAGTTGAACTCATGTTGCTTTAACTTTCTTGACTCATAAGCAACTACTTTCTCATTCTACATCAACACTCCTAATCCTTCCCCTGAAGCATCTGTTATAACTATAAAGTGACCATTAGGATCTGGTATGGTCAGGATATGAGTTGTTGTGAGCTTTTCCTTTAACACTTGGAAAGCTTGCTCACACCTTTCTGTCCATTCAAATTTCTTACCCTTCTTTTGAAGTGTAGTAATCAGTGCTTCTATGGTTGAAAAACCTTCCACAAAATTTCTATAATAAGTTGCAAGTCCCACAAAACTTCTGACTTCTGTCACATTCTGTGGTGTAGGCCATTCCATTATTGCTTTTATCTTCTCATGATCAACTGCAATCCCTTCTGCTGAGATCACATGACCAAGGTAGTGCACTTTATCTTGAAAGAATGTACAATTAGACAATTTACCATAAAGCTTTCTTTCTCTCAACTACTGTAAAACAATTCTCAAATGCCTTTCATGTTCTTCCATTGACTTAGAGTATGTCAATATGGCATCAAGGAAGATCAACACAAAATCATCTAAACAATCTCTAAAAATGCTATTCATCAAATTCATGAAAACTACTAGAGAATTAGTCAACCCAAATGGTACTACTGTGAACTCATAGTGACCATATTGAGTCCTAAAAGCTATTTTAGAGATGTCCTCATCATTAATCTGTAATTGATGATAACCAGATCTAAGGTCTATCTTTGAGAATATTGTTGCTCCTTTCATCTGATCAAAGAGATCATCTATTCTTGGAAGAGGATACGTGTTCTTTATAGTAGCCTTGTTAAGCATCCTATAATCAATGCATAATCTCAAAGTACCATCCTTCTTCTTTACAAAGATGACCGGTGCGCCCCATGGTGACACACTAGGTCTAATGAACCCTTGATTTAGTAACTCCTACAATTGTGCCTTAAGCTCATAGAAATCTATAGTAGTCATTTTGTAGGTGCCTTAGATTGCGACTCAGTCCTTGGTAGTAAGTCAATTGAGAAGTCAAATTCTCTTAGGCGGCAATTCTGTCAACTCTACAGGGAATACATCTCTGAAATCTCTAAGGATTGGATAGTCATTGAACACTGGTTCTTCCTTATCAAGGTCCTTTACTTAGACAACATAAATGGCACATCCTTTCCTCTTGACTTTCTTCAATTGCATAGCCAAGATTTGTCTAAGCTCTAAAGGTCTCTTAGTTCCATTAATTTCCACTTGGTTTCCTAGGTCATCCAAACATCTAACAACCTCGTCTTCACAGTTTACTAATGTAATGCCCCTCCATTCTCATCTTGGATGTGCAGATGTTATAGCTAAGGATCATGAAGATGAAGGTAAAATAATAGGAATATTTAGGGTATGTTAGACAGTTGATGTTGTACATTATATGATGTTGGTAGATGCTACACTCATGTTGATGACATTCCTGATTATGCTCATGTGTGGTTTCATATGACAATTAGTATGTTTTATTGATAATCTTTGTTACGACACTGATAATTTATATGATCTAACATTGTTTTACATTCAGGTGATTATGATGTTGATCTTACTATGATTGTCATGTATGTTAGAATTGATTTTTCTATGACTGTTTCTATATCATAGGATGTTATGTTGTGATGTTTTGTGTGGATTAATCTTATTATCTGTATCATGCGATTATCTAATGATGGTTCTTATTTAGCTGTTCAATAACTGATTACTATGTGTGTTGTGATTACATGTTTGATGTGATGGTGAAAGGGACAGTGTCGCATTACTCATGCGTGAGTACCCTGCTACGCTATGATTCCCTTTCATGGTGTATTTGACTATATGATTATATATATGTCTATTTGTTTAACTGTTTGTTCCTGTAGGATGTAGGTACCAGCATCGACTCCACCTGAATTGACCGGTCTGAGCATGCCTTAAACCCAATGAAAATTGTTGAATGAAGATAACATGTGGTCCCCTAGTTAGCCATCATCCTTGAAAAGGATGAGTATCCAGTTTTGCATCCAATTAGTGTTGTCTGTATGGATGTAATGGTCAGTCATTGTCATTGTGGTCATGCATTCGATCATGGATTATGTCAAGTATTGTTTGGCATTTGGGTTGTTTTGTTTAAAAATTGTTTGATTAATGTTTTGGTTAATTGCTTCATTGTAATAAAACTAGTAAGTTAAAAAGGCATTTTTGATAAATAAATAAATATAGATGTTTTTATGTAAATTTAAGTTTATGAGAAATTAGATTATATTGTATTTTACGGTCAATAAATAATAATTATTATAATGAGGAAAAAAATAAAGTGTTGTTAAAATGAGAATATAATTGATAAAATTAAAATGAAAACATTTTATAAACAAGTAAATGTTTTGTTAGTGGTAATAAAAATAAATTTATAATATTTATGAGTTGTCATAAAAACTTATATATATATATATATATATATATATAGCAAATTCTAAAATAAATAAAATCAGAGAGAGATTATTGTCTGGTTAAAATAGCATGTTGTAAGAAAGTATTAAAGGCAGAATTTATTTCCATTATAGAGGGAATCTTAGAAATAATTGTTTCTTTTGAGTAAAAGACTAATTTTAGAAAAGTCGAAAGAAACTATTTTTGTTTGGTTAAAATAGAAAACTGTAAGAAAGTAATAAAGGAGAATCTTATGGAAGATATTATGGGAGTGGTTATGCATGCTCAACTTTATTTTTGAAATGTCAAGACATAATTTCAAATGGAGAATATGTTTTATGTTTTGAGAAAAATGGATGCAAGCTGGGATATTTGTGAAGATGTGATTGAAGCAATATTCCAAGTATGGACTAAGATATGAAACTAATTTATTGTTGCATTAGATTTAGTGAAATATTATGTGAATTCTCTTCTACATTTTCTAAACCCAGTCTATTGTGTTAGCCATAACTTTATTTTTACGAACTGGGTTTCTTTAATTTTTATATATACAGTGCATGACCTAGATATCTAAATTGTATCAAAAAATTAGCCATAGCCAGTTTGTCAGTTTTGATATATGAATATTTTGTGACTGTCTACCTCTCACCTATTTCATCTTTATTTTAGCAATTTATTATATTATCCATAACTATATTTTTATGAACTGGGTTTCTCTAATTTGTTTCATATATGGTGCTTGGTCAGGATGTCTAAACCATATCCAAAAATTAGCTATACCTAGTTTGTCATTTTTGAGATATGAATATTTTGTGACTGTCTACATCTCATCCATTTCATCTCTGTTTTAGTAGTCTGTTGCGTTAGCCATAACTTTATTTTTACGAACTAAGTTTCTCCAATTTTTTTATATATAGTGCATAGCCTAGATATCTAAACCGTATCCACAAATCAGCCATACCCAGTTTGTCATTTTTGAGAAATGAATATTTTATGACTATCTACCTCTCACCTGTTTCATCTGTATTAAAATAGTTAGTTGCGTCACCAATAACTCTATATTTTTGAATTGTGTTCCTCTGAGATTTTTTAACAAATTCATTTTGTGCATATCCTATGATCATTGCTTTCCATCATATGACTCTCTTTGAGGCATTCTACCAATCAATCTACATGCCCTGTCTATGCTTTCACATTTTGCATTGTTGGTAGCTTCTAAAGCCTTCTCAACAAATTTATTTTGTACTGATCCTATCATATTTATGTGTTTAAAAGTGTCGTAGATTTGATGAAGATGTTAGATCTATAATAATGTTTTGTTGTTTTGTATTTATTTCCTCTCAAGCTAACCTTAGAACAAAGTTTTTTTATTGTAGCTTCGGGTTTTGTATCTTGTGATTCTAACTAGTGTAAGAGATTTATAGCATGGGCTTTTAGTCTTGCTTATATAGTTATATTTAATAGTATTTACAATTGTCTAAATTATTAGTGAAATCTATATCAGTGTAAATAGTGTAAATAATTGTTGTGTTTAATTTGTATGCCTTAAAGTTATTTCCAATTTGTTTGCAGTCATTTTAATTAAATGAAATTAACATAAGCCTTGTGAACAATTAGTTGAAATATTGTTACTCGTGGACTCTTATATCTTATGATCCTAAAAGTAACTATTACTAGTGGTTGGAATGTGATAGTTTTATATTGTTGAGGAAGATTCACTTTATGATTGTTAAATGATTGATTATGATTCAATTAATATTACATTCTTCAAGACCCATAATTAGTGCATTATGTCATAGGTCGCAATTGTGGTGTTGTATTTGAATTATTGATGAAGGATCTTAGCTTGGTCTATTAGGTGATGATGTGCATTTGAGAGTGAATGTGATGTGAGACCATAGTGTTTAGTGTGTCAAGTGTTTGTGTCATTTGGGAAAGTTGATTCTAGAGGCCAAGAGGGGTAGTCATGTGTATGACTCCTGTGATTATGTAATCTTGCTAATGGTTGAATATGTATTGGTTATATGTTGACTCCACTCTGTTTATGGATTCATGTGGTTATGATGACTGTGCAAGATGGATAATGCCTTGCTCAATGTACCTATTCATGTGGTTATGACAACTGTGCAAGATGGATAATGTCTTGCTCAGTGTACCTATTCATGTGGTTATGATAAGTATGCAAGATGGGTAATGCCTTGCTCTGTGTAATTTGAAATGATGTATATTTTGTGTTGTAAATGCATCATGATGAGAATGTGGTAGTTCATGCTTGGGTTTTGTTTTGGGCTTTGAGAATCTAGATGCAGTGAAGGGGGAGTGACTTTCAATGTGGGGATGACACCCAAAGTGGCTTGTCAAGGTAATCGAGTGAAAGTTGTTAATCCAATGATAACTTAATAATAAATTTAGAGGGTTGGGTAGTTTTCACACTAATCAAGATAATTGGATGCCTCACTCATGCCTATAGTGTTCATTCAAGCTAAGGATGAGATGAGAAGGCTATGGTTGGAAAAATCAACTTCCTTGTTCTCACAAAAGGAATGTCAGTTCTGCATGTGTCACCCTATGGGGTCAGCGTCTAGTGAGAGACTGTCAAGGTAACCATAGATGGGGGTTGGCACCTAGCAAGAGACTGTGAGGGTAACCCATGGATGAGGGCCGGTGTCTCGCTAGAGACTGTCAAGGTAACCCATGCTAGGACCGTGTGATGACACTCATCCCTACTACAGTCTAGCATTCTCTAGTTGTGTTCTCCCCTTTGTTGTGTGAGTGCCTCTGGAAGTGATGTTTGAGTTACTTGTGATGTTCTTTTTGACCTGTGTTGTATTGAAGTCTTGTGTAGTCCTTGCACCCATTAGTCTACTGTCTTTCTTGATTGTTTTCTTAGTGGGACATTATTGTTATCTCCTAGGATGGGGGTGGACCTTATAGTTCCACATGGTTGGGTGGTTGTGCTTTTATCTGCATTGGTTTCCCTTGTTGTTGTTCATGCACAAGAAAGATGTACCTTGTATGGCAGATTTTAGATCTTTCTCTTACTTGAGGAGGCAGATACTTATGATCATGTTTCAGTCTTGTATATTAGTTAAATCATGTACTGTTATCTTGATATATGTACTGCAATGTAATCTAGATAGAGATATTGTAAACAATGTAATGTTGTACTCTCTTGTAAAGGAGCTTGTTTATGTACTTATGATCCTATGTGCAAGATCTTGATGCTTACTTATCTGATGGTATAATATGGAATTGTATGTATTTATTTATCTGATGCAATTTGACTTGAATGAATTGTGTTTCTTAGTTAATTCATAATGTTGGTTAGATCTTGTTTAGTTTGTTAGTAATGCAGCTGTGGAACCCTAGAGTATAAATCTTAATTTAAATGTTATGAATAAATATATGATTGTTGTTATTTCCTTCATTTAAAATAAATAAATAAATCTATCCTTTTTGTAAGGTTAGTTGTGTTATCCTCTAGGTTCCATGGTGAGGCATTACATTTGGTATCAAAGCCTAGGTTACAACACTGGGACCTCTAGATTGTTGTTGCTCTAGGTTAAGCATTTTTCTCCTTGTGGCAAGTTGGTAATAGTACCTCTCACCTATGTCTCTTAGTATGGTGTTAGAAGGTTGATAAATTTACAGACTTGTTCTTTGATTTGGGAAGAAATAATCTTTTATGCCTTGTTTTACTTATGTGTCTGCTATGTGTTCTCTCTCCTTTTCTAAAAATGTGATGTTATATCTAACAATATGTGTTTCTTGAATGTTAGTGCTTGTTGATTTGTTGAGGCCTTGAGTCCCTCTTGTGGTCTGTAGTGCTTTAGAAGAAAGAAGCATGATTACTATTAGTGCATGTGATTAGAAGTGTGGTATATGCCCCCTCTAGTGATGTGAATATCTTGTACCTATTATGTGTGGGGTGTTGTGAAAGGCCAGTGGTGTTTTGTGTTTCCTTGTTTGGTGAAGTAATCATACTTGGGGGTTATGTTTAGCTATGGGTGTAGAATCACCATACCATCTTTATGTTAATTGTATTATATGTGTAAGTATTGGAATGATTTGATCACTTGGTGGCATCATGTGGATTATGTGGTGTTGTTGTGTGTGGGGTATCTTTGTGTGGTTGCTTGATAATTTGATATCTATTTCTTAGTTGGCCATGACTTCATGTGGAAGTTCTGTTGTGATTTATGAAAGTTATCATTGTCCATGCATGTGTAAGAAACATGTGCAGGAGATCAAATTGGAGCCTACGTTGGACCCAAGAGATCATGAATGTGATATTGTAAGTCAATTAAAATTTTGAATTATTCTTGTGTGTGACATCATACATTTCCTCTATAAGTATCTTTTTGCATAAGGAACTAATTGTATATGTTCATAGTTTGGTAAATAGGAATTTTACTGCATTAAAGATAGATTTTTTTTTTGTAAATAAGTAGCGACTATGTTGCCTTAAATCCTTGTATAAAAGTTGCCTAGATAAGATGTAGAAAAATTAGTTGTATGTGTGTTTGGTGTACATTCTCTAATGCATTCTAGTCTTTGAGTCCTGGGGTGTTGTGTAGCAGATACTCCCTTTTGTGGCTAAAATTAGTCACATTGTGATGTGGATTTGTTTGTAATATTAGTTGGTTTAGAATTTTGGATAGTTGTTTCATGTATTGTGGGTGGGCTAGTAGTGAATTTGTTTTCTTTGAACTCTCTTATGATAGGAGTGGTCACCAAAACTCTTTTCTTTATAGTTGATTTATTGTTGAAAATTGCTGGCATTTTATGACTTAAGATTGAATTTGATTATTTCCCCACTTGGGTTTGTATTTTTTAAATTTATATGGTGGCTATTCTGAATGTTTGTATCTATTGACTCTGTTTTGTGTAAAGTGTTGTTTCTATCATGTTAATTTCAAACCTCTGATAGTCTGTTCAAGGGAGGACTCCATGGAGGTTGTACTTTGCATGTTCAGTAATTAGTGGGAACCATAGTCGAAATAAGAGATGAGGTGTATTTTTCTTTGTTAATATGTGAATACAATTCCCTAAATCATTTGAAATTCTTAAAATATGTGTGATTGAATTATAAGTAGATCACATGATACGCCTTAATGGTGAGGAATTGATGCTCTTCTTGTCTTTATTGAACGACTGTACCTGTCTTATGAACAATTTCTTAAAATGTATGTTTATGTTGGCAATAGAAAATTGCAATACTAATATGTTATGTTTCCACCCTAGTCTGTGACTTCTAGGAGTAAGTCAAGTCTTAGGGAGGAGGATGTAATGCCCCTCCATTCTCATCTTGGATGTACAGATGGTTTGGCTAAGGGGCATGAAGATGAAGGTAAAATAATAGGAATATTTAGGGTATGTTAGATAGTTGATGTTGTACATTATATGATGTTGGTAGATGCTACATTCATGTTGATGACATTCCTGATTATGCTCATGTGTGGTTTCATATGACAGTTAGTATATTTTATCAATAATCTTTGTTGCGACATTGATAATTTATATGCTTTGACATTATTTTACATTTAGGTGATTATGATGTTGATTTTACTATGATTGTCATATGTTAGAATTAACTTTTATATGATTGTTTCTAAATAATAGGATGTTATGTTGTGATGTTTTGTGTGGATTAATCTTATTATGTGTATCATGCGATTATCTGATGATGGTTCTTATTTAATCGTTTAGTAACTAATTACTATGTGTGTTGTGATTACGTGTTTGATGTGATGGTGAAAGGGATAGTGTCGCATTACTCATGCATGAGTACCTTGCTATGCTGTGATTCCCTTTCACAGTGTATTTGACTATATGATTATATATATATGTCTATTTGTTTGATTGTTGGTTCCTATAGGATACAGGTACTAGGCATCGACTCCACCTGAATTGACAGGTATAAGCGTGCCTTAAACCCAATAGAAACTATTGAATGGAGATAACATGTGGTCCCCTAGTTAGCCACCATCTTTGAAAAGGATAAGTATCCAATTTTGCACCCATTTAGTGTTGTCTGTATGGATGTAATGGTCAGTCATTATCATTGTGGTCATGCTTTCGATTGTGCATTGTGTCAGGTATTGTTTGGCATTTGGGTTATTTTGTTTGGAAATAGTTTGATTAATATTTTGGTTAATTGCTTTATTATAAAGACACTTTTGATAAATAAATAAATATAGATGCTTTTATGTAAATTTAAGTTTATGGGAAATTAGATTATATTGTATTTAATTGTCAATAAATAATAATTATTATAATGAGGAAAAAAATTAAAGTGTTGTTAAAACGGGAATATAATTGATAAAATGAAAATGAAAATATTTTATAAACAAGTAAATGTTTTGTTAGTGGCAATAAAAATAAATTTATAATATTTATGAGTTGTCATAAAAACTTATATATATAGCAAATTCTAAAATAAATAAAATCAGAGAGAGATTATTGTCTGGTTAAAATATCATGTTGTAAGAAAGTATTAAAGGTAGAATTTATTGTCATTATAGAGGGAATCTTAGAAATAATTGTTTATTTTGAGTAAGAGACTAATTTTAGAAAAGTAGAAAGAAACTATTTTTGTTTGGTTAAAATAGAAAATTGTAAGAAAGTAATAAAGGGGAATCTTTTGGAAGATATTATGGGGGTGGTTATGCATGTTCAACTTTATTTTTGAAATCTCAAGACATAATTTCAAATGGAGAATATGTTTTATGTTTTGGGGAAAATGGATGCAAGCTGAGAAATTTGTGAAGATGTGATTGAAGCAATATTCTAGATATGGACTGAGATATGAAACTGATTTATTGTTGCATTAGATTTAGTGAAATATTATGTGAATTCTCTTCTACATTTTCTGAATCTAGTCTATTATGTTAGCCATAACTTTATTTTTACAAATTGAGTTTCTGTAATTTTTTTATATATGGTGCATGGCCTGTATAACTAAATCGTATCCAAAAATCAGCCATACCTAGTTTGTCAGTTTTGAGATATGAATATTTTGTGATTGTCCACCTCTCACCCACTTCAACTATTTTTTAGCAGTCTGTTGCATTAGCAATAACTTTATTTTTACAAACTAGGTTCCTCTAATTTTTTTCATATATGGTGCATGGCTAGGATGTCTAAATCATATTCGAAAATTAGCCATACCCAATTTGTCATTTTTGAGATATGAATATTTTGTGACTCTCTACCTCTCATTCATTTCATCTTTGTTTTAGCAGTCTATTACATTAGCCATAACTTTATTTTTATGAACTGAGTTTCTCTAATATTTTTATATACGGTCCACAGCTTGGATATCTAAACCATATCTGCAAATTAGCCATACCCAGTTTGTCATTTTTGAGATATGAATATTTTGTGACTGTCTACCTCTTACTCATTTCATCTCTATTAAAACAATTATTTGCATCACCAATAACTCTATATTTTTGAATTGGGTTCCTCTGAGATTTTTCAACAAATTTGTTTTGTGCATATCCTACGATCATCATTTTCCATCATATGACTCTCTTTGAGGCATTCTACCAATCAGTCTCTGTGCCCTGTCTATGTTTTCACATTTTGCATTGTTGGTACCTTCTAAAGCCTTCTCAACAAATTCATTTTGTGTTGATCCTATCATATTCATGTGGTTAAAAGTGTGGTAGATTTGATGAAGATGTTAGATCTATAAGAATATTTTGTTGTTCTGTATTTCTTTCCTCTCAAGCTAACATTAGAACAAGGTTCTTTTATTGTAGCTTCAGGTTTTGATCTTGTGATTATAACTAGTGTAAGAGATTTATAACACAGGCTTTTAGTTTTGCTTATACAATTATATTTAATAGTATTTACAATTGTCTAGATTATTAATGATATCTACATCAGTGTAAATAGTGTAAATAATTGTTGTGTTTAATTTGTATGCCTTCGAGTTATTTGCAATTTGTTTGCAGTCATTTTAATTAAATAAAATTAACATAAGCCTTGTGAAAAATTAGTTAAAATATTGTTACTCGTGGACTCTTATATCTTATGATCCTAAATGTAACTATTACTAGTGGTTGGAATATGCTAGTTTTATATTGTTGAGGAAGATTCACTTTATGATTGTTAGATGATTGATCATGATTCAATTAATGTTACATTCCTCAAGACCCATAATTAGTGCATTATGTCATATGTCACAATTGTGGTATTGTATTTGAATTATTGATGAAGGATCTTAGTTTGGTCTATTAGGTGATGATGTGCATTTGAGAGTGAATGTGATGTGAGACCATAGTGTTTAGTGTGTCAAGTGTTTGTGTCATTTGGGAAAGTTGATTCCAGAGGCCAAGAGGGGTAGTCATATGTATCACTCATGTGATTATGTAATCTTGCTGATGGTTGAATATGTATTGGTTATATGTTGACTCCACTCTATTTATGGATTCATGTGGTTATGATGACTATGCAAGATGTATAATGCCTTGCTTAGTGTACTAATTCATGTGGTTATGATAACTGTACAAGATGGATAATGTCTTGCTCAGTGTACGTATTCATGTGGTTATGATAACTATGCAAGATGGGTAATGCCTTGCTTTGTGTAATGTGAAATGATGTATATTTTGTGTTGTAAATGCATCATGATGAGAATGTGGTAGTTCATGCTTTGATTTTGCTAAATTGGGCTTTGAGAATCTAGATGTAGTGAAGGGGGAGTGGCTTTCAATGTGGGGCCGATGCCCAAAGTGGCTTGTCAAGGTAACCCGTTAGAAGTTGTTAGTCTAGTGATAATAATAAATTTAGAGGGTTGGGTAGTTTTCACACTAATCAAGATAATTGGATGCCTCACTCATGGTTGTAGTGCTCATTCAGGATAAGGATAAGGTGAGAAGGCCATGGTTGGCAAGATCAACTTTCTCGTCCTCACAAAAGGAATGTTGGTTCAGCATGTGTCACCCTATGGGGCTGGCGTCTAGTGAGAGACTATCAAGATAACCATAGATGGGGGCCAGTGCCTAACAAGAGACTGTCAGGGTAACCCATGGATGGGGGCAACTTCTAGCTAGAGACCGTCAGGGTAACCCATGTTAGGACCATGCGATGACACTCATCCCTACTGCAGTCTAGTATTCTCTAGTTGTGTTCTCCCCTTCCTTTTGTGAATGCCTCTAGAGGTGATATTTGAGTTACTTGTGATGTTCTTTTTGACCTGTGTTGTATTGAAGTCTTGTTTAGTCCTTGCACCTATTAGTCTACTGTCTTTCTTGATTATTTTCTTAGTGGTACATGATTGTTATCTTCTAGCACGGGGGGTGGAGCATAGGGTTCCACATGGTCAGGTGGTTGTGCTTTTACCTCCATTGGTTTCCCTTGTTATTGTTCATGCATGAGAAGGATGTACCTTGTATGGTAGATTTCAGATCTTGCTCTTACTTGAGGAGGCAGATACTTATGATCATGATTCAGTATTGTATATCAGTTGAATCATGTACTGTTATCTTGATATATGTACTCCAATGTAATCTAGATAGTGATATTGTAAACAATGTAATGTTTTACTCTCTTGTAAAGGATCTTGTTTATGTACTTATGATCCTATGTATAGGATCTTGATGCTTACTTATCTGATGATATAATATGGAATTGTATGTGTTGATTTATCTGATGCAATTTGACTTGAATGAATTGTGTTTGTTAGTTAATTCATAATGTTGGTTAGATCTTGTTTTAGTTTTTTAGTAATGCAGCAGTGGAACCCAATAGTATAAAGCCTAATTTAATTGTTATGAATAAATGTATGATTGTTGTTATTTCCTTCATTTAAAAAAATATTTGTCCTTTTTGTAAGCTTAGTTGTGTTATCCTCTAGGTTTCTTGGTAGGGTGTTACAACTAAAGACTTATGTTTAGTTAACTAGTTGATTCCTAGAATTACATCATAAGAGCCTAAAGGTGCTACATACAGAGTTACTTGTGTCTAAAAACTAGGAAGGTCTAACTCACTGCAAGCTAGACATGAGTCTACCCTCTTTTCTGTACTATTGCCATATTGTACCATCCAAGAGTTTTCCATATGCTCAAGTCTAATAGACAACTTAGATACTACTCTAGGATCAACAAAACATTCTATGGCACCAGTATGAATTAAAATAGAATCAAGTAGTCCATAGATCTTACCTTGGAACTAAATAGGTGTTGCTTGAAACTCTGCTTGTCGATTATCCATTACAGCATGAATCTGATGCTACAGTGCTCCTTGTTGATTCTTGTTTCCTCTTTTATGTGGACTGCATTTGCATAATGCTCTCCTCCATAGTTGTAACATCCACCCTTAGGTGCTCTCAACCCTTCATCTCTTTCCCTTTGATTGTTGTTTCTGTTGTTATTGCCACCTCTTTTGTTTCCACCATTCCCATCCTGAGAATTATTGCCTCTCTTCAGATTCCTAATCTATCTATTATTGCCCTGGTTGTTATTCTTTTGATAGTTTTGCTGATTATTCTGTGGTTTCTTATTTGAAAACTTAGCATCCCTTTGCTTATGGTAATTTACTGTCTGCTAAAACCTCTACTCTTGTTTTATTGCTTTCTCAAAAGTAGCATCCATAGTGAGTGGGTTATCAATGTACACCTCAGCTCCAATCTGTAGCCTCAATCCCAAATAAAATTTCTAATTTGAAATCTCTCATCTATTTGATATTGTGGAACATACTTTAGTAGATGAGAAAACCTTTCCCAATAACTAGTCACAGACATACCTCCTTGGATTAAGTTTTGAAACTTTGTCATCTTCTTGTCAAAGAATAACTGTGGTAACCATCTTTTTTTTGAATAGTTGCAAGAAAATATCCCAAATTATCTCACCAGGTAATAGCTTTTTATCTGCCTTCTCATTATCCCACTAGGTTGTTACTTCACCAGTCAACTGGTAAGATCCCCACATAGCCTTAGTGTGATCTGAAAGGTTTCAGAGTCTAAAGTACTCCATTTCTATTATACAGGACTCATCTCCATCTCCTATGGTCTTTCCATCAAATTTTGGCGGTGATACTTTCTTGAGGTCTTTTCCCAATTCTTTAGCTATCTTTGTTTGATTATCAGCAATAGCTCCAACTTCAAGAACTGGAACTTCTATCCTTGGGTTCTCATTTTGTGTTTCAACCCTTGGTTTTCCATTAGCATTCTAACCTCTAGGAATTCCTCTAATTTCCTACTCAAGAGTATTCATTCTCATGTCCTATCGAGTCAAGAGATCAAGAATATGGTCAAATCTTCCATCTTGGTCATTACTGGCATCTCCATAATCTCTAGTAGTTTGAACACCACGACCACCTCCATGTGCACCGCCACATGATCCTCTACCTCGACTACTTCCTGATCTATCACCACGATCAATATTAATTGTATTCTTGATGGATAATTTGTATCAAGTTTGCAACTTTAGCACAATAGTCCCAAAACAAAGGCCTTAGTGTTAAACCTAGAGCTTTGATGCCAAATGTAAAGCCTCATAAATCATGTAAAAGTATTTAAGCCAAATCACAAATAAATAAAGTAAATAATACACTTAAATACAGCATCGCAATAACCAAAATAAAAAAGAAGTAAATAATCCACTTAGATACAACTTTCAAAGATAATAGATGTAATTAATCCACTTAATCACAATATCTCAAATAAAAGATAATCTTATAAATATGAATCTCAATCTCAATAAATCTTACATATTCATGTGCTTAATCCAGGTAACAAGCATTATAAAATAATATACATAAATCCTTTGCCAAACATTCCATAATACATCCAAAATAGGTACAATAAACAAGTACATTAGTAATAAATAAATCAATACACTCTCCAGCTACACAAACCAAGTGGTCCACCACCTGCAAGCTGAGAGATGGGAGCATGGCTCAGGTGCTTTTCCACTTAGCCATGAAGTATTTACACATCCCCGGATCCCTTCTTAAAATGAAGGAAACCCAGCACTAAACAAAATGTCTAGCTACCTTGTAACAACTACAGGAGGGAACATTTGATGCAACCCTAATGTCTGAATGTGCAATCCTGAGTAATGAAAAGAAAATTGTCTCACAACAGGATGTGGTAGAGATATCAATAAATAAGTTTGTTGAACAATAAACATCTATTTCAATGTCATCTTGATTAGATCTAATCATTTAAGTAACTTTGTCAATTCCTAAAAGAGGAAAAGCCATCTCTGATATATCCATATTTGGCATCCTAGTCCCAAAAGTAACCCAATACAATCCTATATAAAAACTACTTCTTTTCCCAAGAAGCAAGAAAATAAGTAAGAATCACAAATTCAAGATTTCCAATAAATCAGTCCAATCCCTTTCCCAAAACATCAAATAAGGAAAATACACTTTCAAGCAATAACCATCCTTTGGGCATATAATCGAAATCATAAGTTTATCAATTTGATATAGTTTCTAATCTTGTATTTCAGTCACAAGTCTTCAATAATAGTCATTCTAAGATATTAATCTATCTTGTTGTTATTTCTATGATAGGAAGTTTTAGAAACAATAAAAACAATAAAGACAGTCTTCCCATCGCTACTGTGACAAGAACTAATGTAGTAATAATGAAAGAACATAGATCATAGTTTAATTTGATTTTTGGTCATAAAACACTATAAAAATCTCATTCTCATATTGTTCTAACTCACTATCATTTAAGCATGTAGTTTAAGCATATACATCTCTCTATAACCTTCATGTCGCTGTGGTGATAGGAGTTGTGGTAGAATCTAATAAATAATCAACTGAGTTTATAAGTAATCTACTATCATCCACTAACAATGTTTTCAACAAAGTTTTCAACAACAATTTCATAAGGAAATGTATCTACAGGAATTACGGGAGTTTCATCTAAATCTTGTAAGAGTTTAAGTTTTATCAAAGAAAGGTTGATTTGCTAATCTATCATTGCTTTCAGCTAACATAAAAGCAAATTAGTCATACTAATGGTTTGACAGTGAGAACCTAACATCGATCTATAGGTTTGTATTAGTTTTCAATCAGTTTAAGAACTAGATCTAGAATCAACAAGATATTCAACTTAGTTTATGACAACCTCAATTAAAATAAGGAAAGACAAATATTGTAATTCTAAAAACCCACGTTCAACCAAAGTTAAGGTGTAGTAAGCATGATTGGGTCAATCCAGTCATGAAATGGCCAAGAGAGGTAGCCAAATGGCCTAAAGAAGGTGGCCAACATGCCCACGTCCAGCTTGAAAGCTAGGCGGCCAAAACAAGTCAATGGCCATAAGGCAGGTCGACGGCCAGGATGGAAAGCAATTTCCTTACAAAAATGACCAAAATAAATAAGTGGCTAGGAAGATAAGAGAAATGGCCAGGCAAAAGAAAAAGAGAAAGCTAGTATAAACAAGGAATGACCCAACACATGCAGTCACCCACCACATAGCAATTAAAGACCATATAAAAATAGTCAAACAACATAATTCCCAGGAGACAAAAACATGAAATTAAAAACCTAGAAATAGTAGTTGACTTGAGGAAGAATTTGCAGAAGAGTTGTCGCTGCCTTCATTTGTCTCTCTTGTCGTAAACTTCAATTCTCTTTCCTATCGCTCAGGGAAAACAATTCTCTCTGCAATTTGTGGGTGCTTTCTTAGCTAAGCAATCTGCCCTTTTAACAAAGTTTTTCTTTCTTATTTTTGATGGTCCAAGATTAGGCTTAGAACTCAAGTCTCATTTTTCAGTTTGCATGAACATTCGACCAATAGAATTAGAGAAAATAAAATGCTATTTTAAACAATAAAATAATATCTTTTTAGCTTACTGTCGCATGGATGGTAGGAATATATATTTTAATTCTTTCATTCTTGTTCTAAATATAATATTACTATTTTTAATATTATTTAACTATTGTTATTAAAACAAAACTAATTAAATAATCAAAAGAGAAATGCAATACTATATTGCATAATTATATATATATATATATATCTATTTATTTTTAAGGAAAATATTGTATTCCAAACATCTATAATATTGAAATAGAAAATAATTATTCATTTAATTATTTATTTAAATAAACTACAATACATTATTTGAATATATATCAAAAAGATATTAAGTTAAAGTAATCACATCATGCATTTGAAAATGATTAATAACCACATATTAAAGCAATCAAAGCCATTCAATAATGCATATGCAACTACATGATGTGTGTGATTGCATCAGCGTAATCCATCCATCAGTTCTTGCCAAGTGGCTAGAACATCTCTACCTCAGCCATGCTCTCATCTTTGACGAGTACCTGTATCCATTTGCTCTCAATTCAATGTCAATAGGTTAGTGTCTCCAAAACATAGCCAAAGCAAATCATTGCATTTACATCAATATTCAATATTTAAAACAATTTCCAATTTTCATCAATATAACTCATAATAATTACCTCCATGTATGCAAAATTACTTAAAGTAAAGTCAATCGCAATAATTTTTCACTAAACTAGAATAATTATATTGTTCATAAAAATGAGACATGACACTTGAGACATAAAGTGAAAAATTTGTAATAAATCCCTAAGTAAACTTAAGTGACTAGGTGTGAAAAGGACCCAAGAGAAACTAGTTAGGGAAATAACCCTATTCACACCAACACCCCCCTTAAGTGCAACTTAGGGAGAACATGAAATATGCAAAGATGGACCCTAGATACAAGGCCATGTTAGGTACCCATGTACACAACAAATCTCTCACAAATGAAGAAAAGGAGAAAAACATGTAGGAAAAAGTCCCTCTCCAAAAGAGATAAAACACAAGATGCTCTAGATAATTATGAGAAAGATAAAAACCCATGTGAGGAAAAAATCTTGTTGATGGTGTTTTTTAGCACACAACAACTTAGGTGAAATACAGGGATCTCAGTTCTCTTTAAAAAGGTATCCTATCCAAGATAAGACTGCCCCAAGGATAATACAACTAGGTCTTAGCTTGTAGGAATAACTTAGTTGGTATGTCTAGCTGTGCCAACAAGGGGTCTTACATTTGATAGGGTTTATAAGATATGAAAATAGTATGTATGCAGAAACCCTATGATTCTTTCAACAGATTTGTAATGTAGATGCTGCTTATAACCTAACCTAACAAAGCTTGACTAAATAAAATACAAAAGGTAAAGGGGTGAGAGAAAAGGGATAAGAAATCTTAGAGATAGCTACAAGAATAATCAACACATAGATAGATAGATTCCCAATAATAAATAGATCTCTACTTAACTAGGCAACCCACAATGCCATAGAGATCATGCGATCTTCTAAGGAAATGCAATGATTTTCAAATTGTAGAGGGTTCATCAAACACCCAATTCTTGGCGCAGCTCAATGAATTCACACAATCGAATTCAACTCGTAAAATATGTCTAGACTAACCATGCACAATGACATACAATCGGCAAGCCATTAATGGTATGGATAGGGAATCCATCAAATATCTGAATAATTAATCACAAGCACAACTAAATATCAACTAATTTCAGATTGACATGAACCATGAAATCCAAAATGAGACAACATAGAAACACAAATTCCCAACAACCTACAAAACTTGCTTTGTATTGGCTGAATTTTGGCAGAGTCTCAACAATTCACTATCAAATCTTACTTACAAATGAGAGAAAAGGATGGCCCTTTTATAGACAAGGCATCATACCAAGTTTTTGAATGAACGGTGGAGATTAACTCAACACCAATGGTCTAGATTACATGGTATTTAATGCAATACAGTAGCTAAATTGTATTTTCAAATTAATATTTGTCTTGTAGGAAAATGATGAAACACTGCTTGCAAATACATTGAATCTGGACCAAATGGATACCCATTTGGTTGTACATGATCAAGGACCACTTTCCAAGGTGGAAAGAAGTCAAAATGAAGTCACTTGACATGTGAAAACTTGAGCTGATGTGGCTTGATAGGATTCCAAGTGCTAACTAAATCAAGAGGAGTATGTGGTACATTATTAGTGCAGGTATATCTAATTGGATGCTTGCTGGATTGATTCTTGATGACTGGACTGTTAGGACAACTGTGAGCAAGTGTGAACATGTCCTAGATATTGGACTAGATCTA
Source organism: Cunninghamia lanceolata (assembly GCA_027924645.1). NCBI lineage: Eukaryota > Viridiplantae > Streptophyta > Pinopsida > Cupressales > Cupressaceae > Cunninghamia > Cunninghamia lanceolata. Next base: position 909,956 of record BSBN01001014.1, on the reverse strand, counting down.
TAGGAACTTCCATGAAATAGGCATGATCTTCAATGTCTCCCAACTCATGAGACTTATTTCCATCATCTTGGACATCATACTAACTTCCTCTTGTATGTACAGTAGCAATTTGGTTGATAGAATGTCAATTCTGCATCTTTGGGTCAGCATGGTATCTCTGTATGTTCATCCTTCTAAGACAACTCCAGTTGGCTACTTTGTCCTCTTAGACTTGCAAAGACCAAGCATAAGATCCATCATAACAAACCAATTTCCATCAATTTGAATCAAAACATGTCCACTTACAGCCATAGATCAGTCAGGAACAACTCATTGTCAATGTCACTTTCTCTATGAACAACTTCCTTAATTTAGTGATTTTCACATGATTTTTTGCATTTTTTACCATTTTCAAGTACCCATTTGGCCTATATGTTGATCTAAGAGGTTTTTATAGCCATTAGGATCCATTTTGAGACTTTTATTTCACATTTTTATAGCCTTTTTTTGTAAAAAATGAGATTTTTGGAGGATACCGACTTTTCATGTGTAGTAGCATTAATTGTTGTAAAACGTGCCCAAAATCTAGACAAACTTGGTAAAAATGTTCATCGTGATGTGATAAATAGTTGTGCAATCCAAATTCACCAAGAAAATCTAATTTGCACCTTGAAAAAATTATATTTTTAGGCCAAAATGTCAAAAACGCTAATTTTGAGTCTCACTAACCTAACACAGATTTTGGGTGTCACAGACTAAAAGTCAAAGCAATACAATTCTAGCACCAACACCTTTAGCACGGATTTCATGGACTACCACCTTAGCGTGGATTTTGGGTCCAACTAACCTATCACAAATTTAAAATCAGTGAGGGCAATTCTCAGCGCAGGTTAGTAGGGTCATTTTTGAGTCCTAGCATTGATTTGAGGTCCCACTAACCTGGGGCTAATTATTGGTCCGACTGACCTATCGATCAAAGGCAGTGAAAGAAATTTTTAGCACAAGTTGATAGGAGCCCATTTTAGTGCAAGTCAATGAAGTGGGTTTTTAGCGCTAGGCAATGGGAGGCATTTTTAGCACTAAGTACAGTAGGGGTAGTTTTTGGCACTAGATTTTGAATTGTCCTAGATGACAATATATTTAAGTATACTATACTTTAAATATTTTGAAATATATTGTCAAGATGTTTGAGATAGGTTCTAGATCGATAGGTTTTGATATGTAGATTCTAGATTTTTGAGGTTCCACCAGATTTCAGACTTAGCCATTTTTAGGGTTTTCAGTGTTCTAGACTTAGCCAAATTAGGGCTTCAAGACCGTGCATCAGAATGAAAGTATGTGAACCCCTTAGTGAAATCTTGTAAAATTTGACTTGATTTTGCAACTTGAAGACCTAGAAACTAGGAATTTCAACATGACACATCCCACAGTAGCAATTTCAAGGACAATATCCAGTGACATAGGATTTTAGAGCAAAGTGTAGTAACACCCAATTTTAGCACAAAAGGTGACAAATGACTATCTTTTAAGAACAAGACCACTCAATACACCTCCAAATCAATTATGAAAGACATCAAATCACTCCAAATATGCAAAATACTCAAATTTGAAGCAAATAATGCATTTAAGCACATATTCACCCTCTCATTATCATAAAGTGGAAAGGTTGAGACTTCAAGCCAAAGACAAAGAGGGGGTATCCATTTGGCAAAATGGGGCATGTGTGCAAGGCACAACAAGTCTCCCCTGGATAAGAGAGAAGAAGAGAGACCATTTATCCCCCCCATCAATATAGAATCTCCTGCATTGATGGTAGATGTCTAACAATGAATGTTGAAGATGATCCAAGACCGTTAAACAATATTCCTCCCCTTATGAAGAAACAAAACCAAAGATGAATGTGAGATATCTTCCCATTCCTGGAAGGAATATGAAGGAAGAAAACACAAAATATATAATTTCTTTCAATTCTGCTCATGTGTTGCCATGTTAGTGTCAAGAAAGGTGCCACAATCAAATAAAAAGTCCCATGCCTAACTGAAGAAAGTGATAATCTAGAACCTAGTGGAAACATATGTAGAACAAGATCTAAAGACAATGAAGGCTAGACTCCAAATGTTTCTAAAAGATCTTCAAGCTAATGCTAACTTGTGACAAATGTTTATAAGAAGAATTAGGTACCATGCAAGATTTTGGTTCAATAACTATGGATGAATGGTGTTCACCATAGTTAGGATAAATGGATTGAAGATGTAATGCCCTGTCATGTAACCCTAGAGAGTTAGGCTAACAAAAGCAAATACCAGGAATAATTTTTTTTTGAAGCAAGATAGTGCAAAACAGAAACTAAATATACCTTAATACACAACATAAAGAAAATTGCTCTTCTAACAACTCTAGGGAAACACAACTTCATTAGAGAATAGAAAATTAAAACCACACAAGAGATAATCAATTACTATTGCTACAAAAAGATCAACTTATAATCGCAAGATATTTTATTTACAAAATTACAATGCAAGATTACAACCAATCGTGTCAGTTTACAACTGAATAAATAAGAAAGCATACAACAACTCTAAAGGAGGAAAGCAAACTGGAACTGGAACACCTCTGCGCAGAACTTGAATCGCATCTCCAAAAGGACCAATGGATAGCTTTGCCACCCAACCATGTGGAACCCTGAGGTCCACCCCTCTGAGCTAGGAGATAACGACGAGGATTCCACTAACCCAAAAAAACAACATCCAAAATAAAAGAACGATAACTGACTTGACACAACTGACCATACCAACAAAGCTGCACAAGACAAGACATCACTCCAAAGGCACTACCAAGAAACAACAGAACTGCGTAAGGAGAGTGTCATCGCATGGTCCTAACATGGGTTACCCAGGCTATCTATCACTAGAAGTCGGCCCCCATCTATGGTTACTCTGGCAACCTCTCTCTAGGCACCAGCCCCATAGGGTGACACACACGGAGCTGACAGGTCCTCTCATTGAGACAAGGACGTTGGCCTTGCCAACCAGGCCTTCTCATCCCATCCTTAGCTTGTGAGAGAACTCAAGGCATGGGTGAGGTCTATTACTTATCTTGTTAAGTGTTTTAATACCCCCAAGCCTCTTGATTAAGTTATTAAGTTCTCCACATCCTTACAACTTCCATGGGGTTACCCAGGCGACCTCTCACTAGGCACCGACCCCGCCATGAAAGCCACTCCTTTAGCATTCTCTGAACAACAAACATGCCACAACATACAGATATAAAAGTCACAACCCAGTTCTGGCCCATAACATATGCCATTCACTAGGCCACAACAAAGGGTCCTTAGAATTCCATTAAAACTGAAGCAATACCCTTTAGAAACCAAGCACCATAACCAAGGGCCATTCCCTATTCATTACAGGGCACAAAAATCCAAATATCCCATTACATTCCCATGTCACAATCTGGACCAAAGATTAAGACACCTCACCTCTGGAGTTAGGTACAACTGAAGATAGAGAAACCATAATCAAACAAGGTCAACACTTCCACATTGTCAACAAGTGGCCATGACATCACCCAAGATTTATACTTCACAACAAACCACAAAGACCAAACTCCCCCCAAGGAAACACAATACTCCAATACAAACATAAGATATGACCAAGGAGGAGATCGAGCAAAGAGTTTCAAAGGACCCCAGATTAAATCAAGAAGTCAACTTACATCAAGTTATCACAAATAGCAAAACTTCAAAACTTTAGGAATTAATAGGGCAAGAATGGTGAACCATAAACTGAACATCCTTTCTTAACCAAAGGTCAATGAAAGCTCATAAAATAATTCCATTAATAAATCAATCCCAAGTCAAAGACACTCTAATTACCCTTAATATAACAAAACACAATTCCTTGATTTCCAAAATGAAAGTATCTAAAATGAAGAAACTACATATACGATGATATCCTCTGTTCACGAAGCATGAAATAGAATATTACAAGCCTGACCAATAGATTAATATTTAACAAGGTAATTAATACCCGAAGCACAATATTGTTACCTCATGAATCAGGAACATTAATACGAATTACTTCTATAATTTCCAAAGACAACTAAAAGTAAATACATTCCCTTAAATCCATTTCCTAACAATTACCAATTGTAGAACCACAACAATACTCGAATACCCTTTACATGCCATCTACTAATTGCCCTACTACAATTTTCAAATCATTACAACCCTAATTAATTTAACTTACCATTTAAGATCTGCCACTTATCATTTCTAAATAAACATCTATAAGTACTTTATTTACAATAAGCAAAATCTTTCTCCGACGTTAAAGCAATTACAAACAAAATCAAAACAACTATAACCTAAATATTTCTCCAATAAGCACCTTCCAATCTACTAACTCTATGAGCACATTCATGAAAATAGGATAAATATCTTTAAAAGCATAATTTACTATCGCAATAGACTATTTACCACAATCTACTAATCTAAACTTTTATATATACCCTTGCAAGCTTAAACTACAAGCTCTACAACGTCATTCATAAATAGATCTTCTTAAAATTACATTCCTATTTCACAAGAACGATCACGTGCCAAAAGCATTATACAAATCACAACTTCAAATACAAACATTATAAAACAACCATTATAAACCTTTACAATTTCCTATAGGCATAGATGCCCAACTAACCTTTTTACCAAATATCATTTGAAATCGAAGACACTATAAATGATAAATTTCACACTATCCATATGTAACAGATTCGCTAAGAAACCAACTTCCAATTTAATTTCCTTTCTAATAATATATTGTCTACCATTTCCTACTGAAATGCATATCCTTGTTACCAAGAGCATAAACTTCCATTCATTTATAACCAACTATGACTTCATGAATCTACGACTTCCCTGAATGCAAAACTTCCATTACCTTTTCCAACTGCCACAAATTCACTAAATAAATAAACTCCCATTGACATAAAACAACTACAACAAATATATTTCTATCCCAAGCATAACTTTTATCTAATAATTAACCGTATCTAACAATCCAAATCAATCAAAACATACCTCCTTGTTTCCCAAAATAAAAGTATCTAAATTTAAATGTTTTAACTCACTCTCACTAGATCAATTTGGATCTATTACACAATTATAAGAGCACCCATTCCAAATTTTAATAACCATTAATTTAATAAAACAACTAAAACTAAAACTTATATCCATAATAAGCGTAAACCTCTATAATTGTACGCACATAATTTCCAACATATGAAGTCGAAAAGCAAAACCTTGATTTACTTAAATAAAAGTGTCGAAATTAATATGTAAGAAAAATTCATTAGGACACATTTGGATTTCGTGCTCAACTACAGAATCAGCTGATTCGATATATAAATAATTACCAGTTACAGAAAAAAAAAGAAAAGAACAACCATAACTATTACCATCTAATTTACCATCCACAACCTCTATTGAAAATATCTATAAGAACATATGACTCTCTCAAAGAGCATCTAAGGATCGAACTTAAGGAAAAATTCCCTAATAACATTCAAAATTACAAAAACTAATATAACCTTATATGACGTCCATCACAAGACCAATTCAACACTCAAACTATTGGATACTTATTTCCCCAGGAATGGATTCATATCTGTCATGTTGCTAAAAGAATTACTACTAAGCCTAATTCACTAATAACCATCTACAATCAACGGACTAATAGAATCCCAATAAACTTTTCCTAACATAAACCCACACTCCAAAACATGATACCACAATAAATTACTAATAAACAAAATTATAAGGAAAAAGTAGTTATTTTCTAATTGAAAGAGTTTTCCCATAAACAAAACTTCTTCCTCTAATATACAACCATCACTATTTCAAAATAAGCATGAGAATTTCAAAATAAGCCTGTAAACCACTAAAGTAAATACTTTCTCTAAATCAATATCCACCTCGACTAAGAACCTTCGCAACAATTTACTTCTTTCCCTACAAGAAATTCAACTATCCATTATGCAAAAAAGAAAATTAACACAACCTAAATTTACCAAAAACACCAATCGGACATCACATACACACCACACATTTATTCCGCTGCAACCACTCACACCCAACTAATATCCATCCACAAAAGTACTGCCTTAAGCCAAAAGATTTGCCTATCAAAGCACATTACTATAACAATATCAAATAATGAAATTCTTCTCAGCAAAAGTCGCCGACTAACGTATTACCAAAATTGTCCAACATGAGTAAGGTCCTATCGACACACTATTGCCGACCACCTCTAGCAACACAGCTACAACTAAGATTGCTTCACTAAAAGCTCAACTCCGCTAAACAACCTTCGACCAAAACCAAACTCCTGCAACCCTACACTATGATAGCGACCTTCTATACGACAGTCAAAGAAAAAGATCCTGAACTCGCATGAACTCTAACATAACACCAACCATGACTTAGAAGGCAAGCAGAAAGAAAGGTGGTAGCGCTCTATAGCAAGTAATCTGCCAGAACATAAAGGCCAACTCTAACTAGAGCTACCCTCAAGCCTTCTCGACAGTTAAGCAGGAGTTTGATTAGAAGTTTCTCAACAACATACCCATGACCTTAGAGGAAAGATTCCCACAACACGCCATTCCTTTACCAGATAGAGGAATGTAATAAAGCGCAGAGCACAACATGATAAAAGAACATTATAGGGCTTGAGGAGGCAGCGACAGGCAGAAGTGGAATAGAAGATTTCAAGAGCTCTAATTGCAACAACGATGCTTGGCTCAGTGGTGGGGAGGTAACTAGAGTGAAGGACTTCAAATAACAGAGGTTTATGAGGGGAGAAACGACCACAAATCAAGGACAAACCTGTTGTAATCCTCAATATTTTAATAGAGGTAGTAATTAAAAATTACTCACTACATTCAGTTGAAGTCGAATCCTGACTCAAAGCAAGAGGGTTTGGTACACATCTCCATTTGAAAGAGTAAGGCTGGGTGAGGCCATACCATGGCATAGAGAATTGACAAAGATGAATGTTTCCAGATATTGATAATAGATTTAAAATGGGTCAATAATTTCTTCTACCTGGAGATCACCATGAAGGGTTACAGGTGATTAGGCTCGAGAGATCAAGAAATATTATGGCTCAAATTAAACTAGAAGTTTACCAACTTGAAAGAGTCTACGGAGGTTAGACACTGCGACAACTGGGTATAACTCCAAGGTGGAAACGAGGTCAGGGAAACAACATACGATCCTTCAGGGCACAAAATGACACAAGAACAACGATATTCAAACTTCAAGCTACAGGCATGCAAATTCACACACACAACATGCTGTACAAAATTTAAAATTACAAGCTACCTAATTGCAGATTTCCACAGAGAAAGACAAAACCACATACCTGAATTTTTGTCCCATTTCCCAATTTCTCCCATTTCTACTTCCAATTTTTCTATTCTTCTTCCAATATCTCTGTTCTTTTTCCAATATCTCTGTCCTTTTTTCCAATATCTCTCTACTCCCCCCCCCCAAAAAAAAAATGATTCAGCTCATAAAAATATAAATGCCAAGGACATGCATCCCTTTTTTTGCATTCTACATCCCACTCCCCGAGAAATTCAACAATTTTTCTAATAATAGAGATTCAAATCTCCCAACTTCCAAATGACAACTCAAGGCATTTATTTCACATAGCAAAATTATTCTGACACCAAAAACCAAAAAACATGAACTAATAATTACTCGTAACTCCCAATTATGACATAAATACTCTTGGGCAATTAATTAATTCTAAACTATTATAAAATTAGCCAAGGTATCAATCCCAGTTCTACACCAAGTAAGTATTATCCAAAAAACATAAAGAAAGCATTATTATTCTAATAATAAATCAATAAAGTATTATCTAACTTCGAAAGAGAATTAATTTACACAACTCGACTAACCACCACAACATGAGATTTCTAACCTACAAGGCAAGGACCAAGCGACACAACAGGACTCGAGACCACAACAAAAGACAAGGACCGACCTAGTGGAATAGACCTTGCGTTATCTCCCATCACTGATACGCATTGGTGTAAGAACCCGCTCGACCTGCTATATCAGGTGAAGTCGAGGTTTGGTACCTGCAACCTGCATTCAACAATTGGTTGTAAACGATCAAGTACATATATGTCTATACACAGAGAGTCAGAGAATCGCGGTATAGTAGGGTACTCGAAGCGAGTAGTACTACACCGTCTCTGCTTTTGAAACAATATCATAACAACTATTACATGAATTCAAATACCAACAAGATAATATTAATTTGCATCATAACTGGAATAATAATAATAATAATACCATCACAACTTATAACTCATGTCTAATTATGTCAGTAAACATAAATCATATCCTACTAATCAAATGTCTCAGGATTGAGTCAATGCAATGAACGACTAACAACTGTCTCTGATTGACATAGAGCAATGTAGAACCACTGCTATCACAAGCCAACGACGAGGGGCACTACATCCTCCCCCCTAAAACTTGACTTACTCCTGGAAGTCACAGATTAGGGTAGAAACATAATATAATAATACTGCCCTATTCCATTGCCAGCATACTCATCCATAATAAACAATTGTTCATAAATCAAGCACAAATGTTCAATAAAAGACAAGAGAAACATCAATTCTTTACCTTTATGGTGCATCCTGTGATCTACTCATAACTAATTACACTTTTTTGGCAATCTCATACAATCAAAATAATTGCAGTCACATACAACTATTGAAAGATTCATCTCATAACTTATTTCCACTAATTACCAACCGTGCAAAATGCAATTCTTCGTGGGGTCCTCCCTTGAACATACTATCAGTGGTTTGAAATGAACATGATAGAAACAACACTTATAACAAAATGGGGCCAACAGAATCAAACATTAGGAATAACCACCAAAGAAAATTTAAAAATAAATACAACCCCACATGGAAAACAATCAAATCTATCTTTAAGTCACAAGGTGCTGGCAAATTTCAATAAATCAAGAATAAAGAAAAGAGTCTTGGTGACCATTCCTAACATAAGAACGTTCAAACACAGAAAATTCACCGTTAACCCCTCTCACAACACATGCAACAACTCTCAAAATTTTCAAAACAACCAAATTACAACAATTTCACATCACGATGTGACTAATTTTAGCCACAAAAAGGGAGTATCCGCTTCACAACACTCAAGGACACAAGATCCAGAATGTGTTAGAGAATGTGCACCAACACTCAAACAATTATGTTCACTACATCCTCTTGTCTAACAACTTCTATCTTTATTACAATACCATTTCTTTCTACTAAACTATAGAAATATGCAATTGCTTCCTTATGCAAGAAGACATAAAAGGGATATATGATATCATTTACAGGAATGATTCAAACTATACTTGACTTACATTATCACATACCTGATCTCATAGCCCCAACACAAGCTCTTGTTTGATCTCCTGCATACAGTTCTTACACCGGCATATACAATGATAACTTCCATAAATTACAGCAATTCTCCCATAAGAGGTCATGACCATCTAGGGGTTAGATATAGATTTTTAAGCAACCATGTAAATATGTCAACATCACCTAACCACATAACTCATGATGCATGATACCACCAGATGATTAAATGCATCAACATTCAAAGAGCACATATTGTTAGATACAACATCCCATTCCCAGAAAAGAAGACAGCAGACACATTAGTAGCATAAAGCATTCATTTCTTAAAAAGAAAGGCTATAAACTTATCAACTTTTATACCAACTCACTACAACGAGAAAATCATTTAACCTAGGGCAACCACGACAATCTAGAGGTTTCAGTATTGCAACCTAGGATACAGTTAATCTATAGAGTTTAAGCACTAGGTCACATAATGGGCTCAATTGTAACCAGAGTACCCAGTGTTCAAACCTGGCTCTGATACCAAATGTAATGCCTCGTCATGTAACCGTAGAGAGTTAGGCTAACAAAAGCAAATACCAGGAATAATATTTTTTTGAAGCAAGATAGTGCAAAATAGAAACCAAATATACCTTAATACACAACATAAAGGAAATTGCTCTTCTAACAACTCTAGGGAAACACAACTGCATTAGAGAATAGAAAATTAAAACCACACAAGAGATAATCAATTACTATTGCTACAGAAAGATCAACTTATCATCGCAAGATATTTTATTTACAAAATTACAATGCAAGATTACAAGACCGATCGTGTCGGTTTACAACTGAATAAATAAGAAAGCATACAACAACTCTGAAGGAGGAAAGCAAACTGGAACTGGAACACCTCTGCGCAGAACTCAAACCGCATCTCCAAAAGGACCAATGGATAGCTCTGCCACCCAACCATGTGGAATCCTAAGGTCCACCCCTCTGAGCTAGGAGATAACGACGAGGATTCCACTAAGCCAAAAAAACAACATCCAACATAAAAGAATGACAACTGACTTGACACAACCGACCATACCAACAAAGCCGCACAAGACAAGACATCACTCCAGAGGCACTACCAAGAAACAATAGAACTACATAAGGAGAGTGTAATCGCATGGTCCTAACATGGGTTACCCAGGCTATCTATCACCAGAAGTTGGCCCCCATCTATGGTTACCCTGGTAGCCTCTCTCAAGGCATCGGCCCCATACGGTGACACATGCGGAGCCGATGGGTCCTCTCATTGAGACAAGGAGGTCAGCCTTGCCAACCAGGCCTTCTCATCCCATCCTTAGCCTGTAAGAGCACTCAAGGCATGGGTGAGGTCTATTACTTATCTTGTTAAGTGTTTGAATACCCCCCAACCCTCTTGATTAAGTTATTAAGTTTTCCACATACTTACAACTTCCATTGGGGTTACCTAGGTGACCTCTCACTAGGCACCGGCCCCACCATGAAAGCCACTCCCTTAGCATTCTCTGAACAACAAACATGCCACAACATACAGATATAAAAGTCACAACCCAGTTCTGGCCCATAACTTACGCCATTCACTAGGCCACAACAAAGGGTCCTTAGAATTCCATCAAAATTGAAGCAATACCATTTAGAAACCAAGTACCATAACCAAGGGTCATTCCCCGTTCATTATAGGGCACGAAAATCCAAATATCCCATTACATTGCCATGTCACTATCTGGACCAAAGATCAAGACACCTCACCTCTTGAGTTAGGTACAACCGAAGATAGAGAAACCATAATCAGACAAGGTCAACACTTCCACATTGTCAACAAGTGGCCATGACATCACCCAAAATTTATACTTCACAACAAACCACAAAGACCAAACTCCCCCCTCAAGGAAACACAATACTCCAATACAAACATAAGATATGACCAAGGAGGAGATCGAGCAAAGAGTTTCAAAGGACCCCAGATTCAATCAAGAAGTCAACTTACATCAAGTTATCACAAATAGCAAAACTTCAAAACTTTAGGAATTAATAGGGCAAGAATGGTGAACCATAAACTGAACATCCTTTCTTAACCAAAGGTCAATGAAAGCTCATAAAATAATTCCATTAATAAATCAATCCCAAGTTAAACACACTCTAATTACCCTTAATATAACAAAACACAATTCCTTGATTTCCAAAATGAAAGTATCTAAAATGAAGAAACTACATATACGATGATATCCTCTGTTCACGAAGCATGAAATAGAATATTACAAGCCTGACCAATAGATTAATATTTAACAAGGTAATTAATACCCGAAGCACAATATTGTTACCTCATGAATCAGGAACATTAATATGAGTTACTTCTATAATTTCCAAAGACAACTAAAAGTAAATACATTCCCTTAAATCCATTTCCTAACAATTACCAATTGTAGAACCACAACAATACTCAAATACCCTTTACATGCCATCTACTAACTGCCCTACTACAATTTTCAAATCATTACAACCCTAATTAATTTAACTTACCATTTAAGATCTGCCACTTATCATTTCTAAATAAACATCTATAAGTACTTTATTTACAATAAGCAAAATCTTTCTCCGACGTTAAAACAATTACAAACAAAATCAAAACAACTATAACCTAAATATTTCTCCAAATAAGCACCTTCCAATCTACTAACTCTACGAGCACATTCATGAAAATAGGATAAATATCTTTAAAAGCATAATTTACTATCGCAATAGACTATTTACCACAATCTACTAATCTAAACTTTTATATATACCCTTGCAAGCTTAAACTACAAGCTCTACAACATCATTCATAAATAGATTTTCTTAAAATTACATTCCTATTTCACAAGAACGATCACGTGCCAAAACCATTATACAAATGACAACTTCAAATACAAACATTATAAAACAACCATTATAAACCTATACAATTTCCTATAGGCATAGATGCCCAACTAACCTTTTTACCAAATATCATTTCAAATCAAAAACACTATAAATGATAAATTTCACACTATCCATATGTAACAGATTCACTAAGAAACCAACTTCCAATTTAATTTTTTTTCTAATAATATATTGTCTACCATTTCCTACCGAAATGCATATCCTTGTTACCAAGAGCATAAACTTCCATTCAGTTATAACCAACTATGACTTCATGAATCTACGACTTCCCTAAACGCACAACTTCCATTACCTTTTCCAACTGCCACAAATTCACTAAATAAATAAACTCCCATTGACATAAAACAACTACAACAAATATACTTCTATCCCAAGCATAACTTTTATCTAATAATTAACCGTATCTAACAATCCAAATCAATCAAAACATACCTCCTTGTTTCCCAAAATAAAAGCATCTCAATTTAAATGTTTTAACTCACTCTCACTAGATCAATTTGGATCTATTACACAATTATAAGAGCACCCATTCCAAATTTTAATAACCATTAATTTAATAAAACAACTAAACCTAGAACTTATATCCATTATAAGCGTAAACCTCTATAATTGTACGCACATAATTTCCAACATATGAAGTCGAAAAGCAAAACCTTGATTTACTTAAATAAAAGTGTTGAAATTAATATGTAAGAAAAATTCATTAGGACACATTTGTATTTTGTGCTCAACTACACAATCAGCTAATTCGATATATAAATAATTACTAGTTACACAAAAAAAAAGAAAAGAACAACTATACCTATTACCATCTAATTTACCATCCACAACCTCTATTGAAAATATCTATAAGAACATATGACTCTCTCAAAGAGCATCTAAGGATCGAACTTAAGGAAAAATTTGATAATAACATTCCCAATTACAAAAACTAATATAACCTTATATGACTTCCATCACAGGACCAATTCAACACTCAAGCTATTGGATACTTATTTCCCTAGGAATGGATTCATATCTGTCGTGTTGCTAAAAGAATTACTACTAAGCCTAATTCACTAATAACCATCTACAATCAACGGACTACTAGAATCCCAATAAACTTTTCCTAACATAAACCCACACTCCAGAACATGATACCACAATAAATTACTAATAAGCAAAATTATAAGGAAAAAGTAGGTATTTTCTAATTGAAAGAGTTTTCCCATAAACAAAACTTCTTCCTCTAATATACAACCATCACTATTTCAAAATAAGCATGAGAATTCCATAATAAGCCTGTAAACCACTAAAGTAAATACTTTCTCTAAATCAATATCCACCCCCACTAAGAACCTTAGCAACAATTTACTTCTTTCCCCACAAGAAATTCAACTATCCATTATGCAAAAAAGAAAATTAACACAACCTAAATTAACCAAAAACACCAATCGGACATCACATACACACCACGCATTTATTCCGCTGCAACCATTCACACCCAACTAATACCCATCCACAAAAGTACTGCCTTAAGCCAAAAGATTCGCCTATCAAAGCACATTACTATAACAATATCAAATAATGAAATTCTTGTCAGCAAAAGTCGCCGACTAACATATTACCAAAATCATCCAACATGAGTAACATCCTATCGACACACTACTGCTGACCACCTTTGGCAACACAGCTACAACTAAGATTGCTTCACTAAAAGCTCAACTCCGCTAAACAACCTTCGACCAAAACCAAACTCCTACAACCCTACGGTATGACAGCGACCTTCTATACGACAGTCAAAGAAAAAGATCCTGAACTCGCATGAACTCTGGCATAACACCAACCATGACTTAGAAGGCAAGCGGAAAGAAAGGTGGCAGCACTCTATAGCAAGTGATCTGCCAGAACATAAAGGCCAACTCTAACTACAGCTACCCTCAAGCCTTCTCGACAGTTAAGCAGGAGTTTGATTAGAAGTTTCTCAACAACATACCCATGACCTCAGAGGAAAGATTCCCACAACAGGCCATTCCTTTACCAGATCGAGGAATGTAATAAAGTGCAGAGTACAACATGATAAAAGAACATTATAGGGCTTGAGGAGGCAGTGACAGACAGAAGTGGAATAGAAGATTTCAAGAGCTCTAATTGCAACAATGATGCTCAGCTCAGTGATGGGGAGGTAACTAGAGTGAAGGACTTCAAATAACGGAGGGTTACGAGGGGAGAAACGACCACAAATCAAGGACAAACCTGTCGTAATCCTCAATATTTTAATAGAGGTAGTAGTTAAAAATGACTCACTGCATTCAGTTGAAGTCGAATCCTGACTCAAAGCAAGAGGGTTTGGTACACATCTCCATTTGAAAGAGTAAGGCTGGGTGAGGCCATACCAAGGCATAGAGAATCGACAAAGATGAATGTTTCCAGATATTGATAATAGATTTAAAATTGGTCAATAATTTCTTCTACCTGGAGATCACCATGAAGGGTTATAGGTGATTAGGCTCGAGAGATCAAGAAAGATTATGGCTCAAATTAAACCAGAAGTTTACCAACTTGAAAGAGTCTATGGAGGTTAGACACTGCAACAACTGGGTATAACTCCAAGGTGGAAACGAGGTCAGGGAAACAACTTACGATCCTTCAGGGCACTAAATGACATAAGAACAACGATATTCAAACTTCAAGCTACAGGCATGCAAATTCACACACACAACATGCTGTACAAAATTTAAAATTACAAGCTACCTAATTACAGATTTCCACAGAGAAAGACAAATCCACATACCTAAATTTTTGTCCCATTTCCCAATTTCTCCCATTTCTGCTAACAATTTTTCTATTCTTCTTCCAATATCTCTGTTCTTTTTCCAATATCTTTGTCCTTTTTTCCAATATCTCTGTACTTCCCCACCCCCAAAAAAAAATGTTTCAACTCATAAAAATATAAATGCCAAGGACATGCATCCCTTTTTCTGCATTCTACATCCCATTCCCCGAGAAATTCAACATTTTTCCTAATAATAGAGATTCAAATCTCCCAACTTCCAAATGACAACACAAGGCATTTATTTCACATAGCAAAATTATTCTGACACCAATAACTAAAAAACATGAACTAATAATTACCCGTAACTCCCAATTATGACATAAATACTCTTGGGCAATTAATTAATTCTAAACTATTATAAAATTAGCCAAGGTATCAATCCCAGATCTACACCAAGCAAGTATTATCCAAAAAACATAAAGAAAGCATTATTATTCTAATAATAAATCAATAAAGTATTATCTAACTTCGAAAGAGAATTAATTTACACAACTCGACTAACCACCACAACATGAGATTTCTAACCTACAAGGAAAGGACCAAGCGACACAACACGACTCGAGACCACAACAAAAGACAAGGACCGACCTAGTGGAATAGACCTTGCGTTATCTCCCATCACTGATACGCATTGGTGTAAGAACCCGCTTGACCTGCTATATCAGGTGAAGTCAAGGTTTGGTACCTGCAGCCTGCATTCAACAATTGGTTGTAAATGATCAAGTACATATATGTCTATACACAGAGAGTCAGAGAATCGCGGCATAGTAGGGTACTCGAAGCGAGTAGTACTACACCATCTCTGCTTTTGAAACAATATCATAACAACTATTACATGAATTCAAATACCAACAAGATAATATTAATTTGCATCATAACTGGAATAATAATAATAATAATACCATCACAACTTATAACTCATGTCTAATTATGTCAGTAAACATAAATCATATCCTACTAATCAAATGTCTCAGGATTGAATCAATGCAATGAACGACTAACAACTGTCTCTGATTGACATAGAGCAATGTAGAACGACTGCTATCACAAGCCAACGACGAGGGGCACTACATCCTCCCCCCCTAAAACTTGACTTACGCCTAGAAGTAACAGATTAGGGTAGAAACATAATATAATAATATTGCCCTATTCCATTGCCAGCATACTCATCCATAATAAACAATTGTTCATAAATCAAGCACAAATGTTCAATAAAAGACAAGAGAAACATCAATTCTTTACCTTTATGGCACATCCTATGACCTACTCATAACTAATTACATTTTTTCGGCAATCTCATACAATCAAAATAATTGTAGTCACATACAACTATTGAAAGATTCATCTCATAACTTATTTCCACTAATTACCAACCATGCAAAATGCAATTCTCCGCAGGGTTCTCCCTTAAAAATACTATCAGAGGTTTGAAATGAACATGATAGAAACAACACTTATAACAAAATGGGGCCAACAGAATCAAACATTCAGAATAACCACCAGAGAAAATTTAAAAATAAATACAACCCCACATGGAAAACAATCTAATCTAACTTTAAGTCACAAGGTGCTGGCAAATTTCAATAAATCAAGAATAAAGAAAAGAGTCTTGGTGACCATTCCTGACATAAGAACGTTCAAAGACAGAAAATTCACTGTTAACCCCTCTCACAAAACATGCAACAACTGTCAAATTTTTCAGAACAACCAAATTACAACAATTTCACATCACGATGTGACTAATTTTAGCCACAAAAAGGGAGTATCCACTTCACAACACTCAAGGACACAAGATCCAGAATGTGTTAGAGAATGTGCACCAACACTCAAACAATTATGTTCACTACATCCTCTTGTCTAACAACTTCTATCTTTATTACAATACCATTTCTTTCTACTAAACTATAGAAATATGCAATTGCTTCCTTATGCAAGAAGACATAAAAGGGATATATGATATCATATACAGGAATGATTCAAACTATAATTGACTTACATTATCACATACCTGATCTCATAGCCCCAACACAAGCTCTCGTTTGATCTCCTGCATACAGTTCTTACACCGGCATATACAATGATAACTTCCATAAATTACAGCAATTCTCCCATAAGAGGTCATGACCATCTAGGGGTTAGATATAGATTTTTAAGCAACCATGTAAAGATGTCAACATCACATAACCACATAACTCATGATGCATGATACCACTAGATGATTAAATGCATTAACATTCAAAGAGCACATATTGTTAGATACAACATCCCATTTCCAGAAAAGAAGACAGCAGACACATTAGTAGCATAAAGCATTCATTTCTTAAAAAGAAAGGCTATAAACTTATCAGCTTTCATACCAACTCACTACAATGAGAAAATCATTTAACCTAGGGCAACCACGACAATCCAGAGATTTCAGTATTACAACCTAGGATACAGTTAATTTACAGAGTTTAAGCACTAGGTCACATAATGGGCTGAATTGTAACCAGAGTACCCAGTGTTCAAATCTGGCTCTGATACCAAATGTAATGCCCCATCATGTAACCCTAGAGAGTTAGGCTAACAAAGCAAATACTAGGAATAATTTTTTTTTTGAAGCAAGATAGTGCAAAACAGAAGCCAAATATACCTTAATACACAACATAAAGGAAATTGCTCTTCTAACAACTCTAGGGAAACACAACTGCATTAGAGAATAGAAAATTAAAACCACACAAGAGATAATCAATTACTATTGCTACAGAAAGATCAACTTATCATCGCAAGATATTTTATTTACAAAATTACAATGCAAGATTACAAGACCGATCGTGTCAGTTTACAACTGAATAAATAAGAAAGCATACAACAACTTTGAAGGAGGAAAGCAAACTGGAACTAGAACACCTCTACTCAGAACTCAAACCGCATCTCCAAAAGGACCAATGGATAGCTTTGCCACCCAACCATGTGGAACCCTGAGGTCCACCCCTCTGAGCTAGAAGATAACGACGAGGATTCCACTAACCCAAAAAAACAACATCCAAAATAAAAGAACGACAACTGACTTGACACAACCGACCATACCAACAAAGCTGCACAAGACAAGACATCACTCCAGAGGCACTACCAAGAAACAACAGAACTGCGTAAGGAGAGTGTCATCGCATGGTCCTAACATGGGTTACCCAGGCTATCTATCACCAGAAGCCGGTCCCCATCTATGGTTACCCTGGCAGCCTCTCTCTAGGCATCGGCCCCATAGGGTGACACATGCGGAGCCAACAATTCCTCTCATTGAGACAAGGAGGTCGGCCTTGCCAACCAGGCCTTCTCATCCCATCCTTAGCCTGTGAGAGCACTCAAGGCATGGGTGAGGTCTATTACTTATCTTGTTAAGTGTTTTAATACCCCCAACCCTCTTTATTAAGTTATTAATTTTTCCACATACTTACAACTTCCATGGGGTTACCCAGGCGACCTCTCACTAGGCACCGGCCCCACCATGAAAGCCACTCCCTTAGCATTCTCTGAACAACAAACATGCCACAACATACAGATATAAAAGTCACAACCCAGTTCTGACCCATAACTTACGCCATTCACTAGGCCACAACAAAGGGTCCTTAGAATTCCATCAAAATTGGAGCAATACCATTCAGAAACCAAGTACCATAACCAAGGGCCATTCCCCGTTCATTACAGGGCATGAAAATCCAAATATCCCATTACATTGCCATGTCACTATCTAGACCAAAGATCAAGACACCTCACCTCTGGAGTTAGGTACAACTGAAGATAGAGAAACCATAATTAGACAAGGTCAACACTTCCACATTGTCAACAAGTGGCCATGACATCACCCAAGATTTATACTTCACAACAAACCACAAAGACCAAACTCCCTCCCCAAGGAAACACAATACTCCAATACAAACATAAGATATGACCAAGGAGGAGATCGAGCAAAGAGTTTCAAAGGACCCCAGATTTAATCAAGAAGTCAACTTACATCAAGTTATCACAAATAGCAAAACTTCAAAACTTTAGGAATTAATAGGGCAAGAATGGTGAACCATAAACTGAACATCCTTTCTTAACCAAAGGTCAATGAAAGCTCATAAAATAATTCCATTAATAAATCAATCCCAAGTCAAAGACACTCTGATTACCCTTAATATAACAAAACACAATTTCTTGATTTCCAAAATGAAAGTATCTAAAATGAAGAAACTACATATACGATGATATCCTCTGTTCACGAAGCATGAAATAGAATATTACAAGCCTAACCAGTAGATTAATATTTAACAAGGTAATTAATACCCGAAGCACAATATTGTTACCTCATGAATCAAGAACATTAATACGAGTTACTTCTATAATTTCCAAAGACAACTAAAAGTAAATACATTCCCTTAAATCCATTTCCTAACAATTACCAATTGTAGAACCACAACAATACTCGAATACCCTTTACATGCCATCTACTAACTACCCTACTACAATTTTCAAATCATTACAACCCTAATTAATTTAACTTATCATTTAAGATCTGCCACTTATCATTTCTAAATAAACATCTATAAGTACTTTATTTACAATAAGCAAAATCTTTCTCCGACGTTAAAACAATTACAAACAAAATCAAAACAACTATAACCTAAATATTTCTCCAATAAGCACCTTCCAATCTACTAACTCTACGAGCACATTCATGAAAATAGGATAAATATCTTTAAAAGCATAATTTACTATTGCAATAGACTATTTACCACAATCTACTAATCTAAACTTTTATATATACCCTTGCAAGCTTAAACTACACGCTCTACAACGTCATTCATAAATAGATCTTCTTAAACATACATTCCTATTTCACAAGAACGATCATGTGCCAAAACCATTATACGAATCACAACTTCAAATGCAATCATTATAAAACAACCATTATAAACCTATACAATTTCCTATAGGCATAGATGCCCAACTAACCTTTTTACCAAATATCATTTCAAATCAAAAACACTATAAATGATAAATTTCACACTATCCATATGTAACAGATTCGCTAAGAAACCAACTTCCAATTTAATTTCCTTTCTAATAATATATTGTCTACCATTTCCTACTGAAATGCATATCCTTGTTACGAAGAGCATAAACTTCCATTCATTTATAACCAACTATGACTTCATGAATCTACGACTTCCCTAAACGCACAACTTCCATTACCTTCTCCAACTGCCACAAATTCACTAAATAATTAAACTCCCATTGACATAAAACAACTACAACAAATGTACTTCTATCCCAAGCATAACTTTTATCTAATAATTAACCGTATCTAACAATCCAAATCAATCAAAACATACCTCCTTGTTTCCCAAAATAAAAGCATCTAAATTTAAATGTTTTAACTCACTCTCACTAGATCAATTTGGATCTATTACACAATTATAAGAGAACCCATTGCAAATTTTAATAACCATTAATTTAATAAAACAACTAAAACTAGAACTTATATCCATAATAAGCGTAAACCTCTATAATTGTACGCACATAATTTCCAACATATGAAGTCGAAAAGCAAAACCTTGATTTACATAAATAAAAGTGTCAAAATTAGTATGTAAGAAAAATTCATTAGGACACATTTGGATTTCGTGCTCAACTACACAATCAGCTGATTCGATATATAAATAATTACTAGTTACCAAAAAAAAAAAAGAACAACTATAACTATTACCATCTAATTTACCATCCACAACCTCTATTGAAAATATCTATAAGAACATATGACTCTCTCAAAGAGCATCTAAGGATCGAACTTAAGGAAAAATTTGCTAATAACATTCCCAATTACAAAAACTAATATAACTTTATGACTTCCATCACAAGACCAATTCAACACTCAAACTATTGGAAACTTATTTCCCCAGGAATGGATTCATATCTGCCGTGTTGCTAAAAGAATTACTACTAAGCCTAATTCACTAATAACCATCTACAATCAATGGACTACTAGAATCCCAATAAACTTTTCCTAACATAAACCCACACTCCAAAACATGATACCACAATAAATTACTAATAAGCAAAATTATAAGGAAAAAGTAGTTATTTTCTAATTGAAAGAGTTTTCCCATAAACAAAACTTCTTCCTCTAATATACAACCATCACTATTTCAAAATAAGCATGAGAATTGCAAAATAAGCCTGTAAACCACTAAAGTAAATACTTTCTCTAAATCAATATCCAGCCCTACTAAGAACCTTTGCAACAATTTACTTCTTTCCCCACAAGAAATTCAACTATCCATTATGCAAAAAAGAAAATTAAGACAACCTAAATTTACCAAAAACACCAATCGAACAACACATACACACCACACATTTATTCCACTGCAACCACTCACACTCAACTAATACCCATCCACAAAAGTACTGCCTTAAGCCAAAAGATTCGCCTATCAAAGCACATTACTATAACAATATCAAATAATGAAATTCTTCTCAGCAAAATTCACCGACTAACGTATTACCAAAATCATCCAACATGAGTAAGGTCCTATCGACACACTACTGCTGACCACCTCTAGCAACACAGCTACAACTAAGATTGCTTCACTAAAAGCTCAACTCCGCTAAACAACCTTCGACCAAAACCAAACTCCTACAAACCCTACGCTATGACAATGACCTTCTATATGACAGTCAAAGAAAAAGATCCTAAACTCGGATGAACTCTAACATAACACCAACCATGACTTAGAAGGCAAGCAGAAAGAAAGGTGGCAGCGCTCTATAGCAAGTAATCTGCCAGAACATAAAGGCTGACTCTAACTACAGCTACGCTCAAGCCTTCTCAACAGTTAAGCAGGAGTTTGATTAGAAGTTTCTCAACAACATACCCATGACCTTAGAGGAAAGATTCCCACAACACGACATTCCTTTACTAGATCGAGGAATGTAATAAAGCGCAGAGCACAACATGATAAAAGAACATTATAGGGCTTGAGGAGGCAGCGACAGACATAAGTGGAGTAGAAGATCTCAAGAGATCTAATTGCAACAACGATGCTCAGCTCGGTGGTGGGGAGGTAACTAGAGTGAAGGACTTCAAATAATGGAGGGTTACGAGGGGAGAAACGACCACAAATCAAGGACAAACCTGTCGTAATCCTCAATATTTTAATAGAGGTAGTAATTAAAAATGACTCACTACATTCAGTTGAAGTCAAATCCTGACTCAAAGCAGGAGGGTTTGGTACACATCTCCATTTGAAAGAGTAAGGCTGGGTGAGGCCATACCACGGCATAGAGAATCGACAAAGATGAGTGTTTCCATATATTGATAATAGATTTAAAATGGGTCAATAATATCTTCTACCTGGAGATCACCATGAAGGGTTACAGGTGATTAGGCTCGAGAGATCAAGAAAGATTATGGCTCAAATTAAACTAGAAGTTTACCAACTTGAAAGAGTCTATGGAGGTTAGACACTGCGACAACTAGGTATAACTCCAAGGTGGAAAAGAGGTCAGGGAAACAACATATGATCCTCCAGGGCACAAAATGACACAAGAACAATGATATTCAAACTTCAAGCTACAGGCATGCAAATTCACACACACAACATGCTGTACAAAATTTAAAATTACAAGCTACCTAATTGCAGATTTCCATAGAGAAAGACAAAACCACATAGCTGAATTTTTGTCCCATTTCCCAATTTTTCTGTTCTTCTTCCAATATCTCTGTTCTTTTTCCAATATCTCTTTCCTTTTTTCCAATATCTCTGTACTTCCCCACCCCCCAAAAAAAATGATTCAACTCATAAAAATATAAATGGCAAGGACATGCATCCCTTTTTCTGCATTCTGCATCCCACTCCCTGAGAAATTCAACAATTTTTCTAATAATAGAGATTCAAATCTCCCAACTTCCAAATGACAACTCAAGGCATTTATTTCACATAGCAAAATTATTCTGACACCAAAAACCAAAAAACATGAACTAATAATTACCCGTAACTCCCAATTATGACATAAATACTCTTGGGCAATTAATTAATTCTAAACTATTATAAAATTAGCTAAGGTATCAATCCCAGTTCTACACCAAGCAAGTATTATCCAAAAAACATAAAGAAAGCATTATTATTCTAATAATAAATCAGTAAAGTATTATCTAACTTCGAAAGAGAATTAATTTACACAACTCGACTAACCACCACAACATGAGTTTTCCAACCTACAAGGCAAGGACCAAGTGACACAACATGACTCGAGACCACAACAGAAGACAAGGACTGACCTAGTGGAATAGACCTCACGTTATCTCCCATCACTGATACCCATTGGTGTAAGAACCTGCTTGACCTACTATATCAGGTGAAGTCGAGGTTTGGTACCTGCAGCTTGCATTCAACAATTGGTTGTAAATGATCAAGTACAAATATGTCTATACATAGAGAGTTAGAGAATCACGGCATAGTAGGGTACTCGAAGCGAGTAGTACTACACCATCTCTGCTTTTGAAACAATGTCATAAAAACTATTACATGAATTAAAATACCAACAAGATAATATTAATTTGCATCATAACCGGAATAATAATAACAATAATACCATCACAACTTATAACTCATGTCTAATTATGTCAATAAACATAAATCATATCCTACTAATCAAATGTCTCAGGATTGAATCAATGCAATGAATGACTAACAACTGTCTCTGATTGACAGAGAGCAATGTAGAACCACTGCTATCACAAGCCAATGACGAGGGGCACTACAGAAGAGAATCTAGTACTCCTGTAGAAGGTATCAACATGAAAAATGACTAAGTTGAAACTAGTAGGCATGAGTTTTCCATAGTCCATAGAAGAATACAGTGTAAGTACTTTTGGATTAAACTATGCGTATTTCTTTGCTTCAACGTTTCGGATCACAATCAGTGATCCATCATCAGGAAGAGGATTCTTTAAAAAGGGCAAACCTACAATCCAAATTATAAAAATCCTCTTCCTAATGATGGATCACCGAGTATGATCTAAAATGTTGAATCAAAGAAATACACAGTTTAATCCAAAAGCACTTACACTGTATTCTAAGTTGAAACTATCAACTCATGAGTATCTATAGAATCTATCACTATGGAAACATGTGTAAGCAAAGAAGAAAGAACAAGAGGGTTTAAATATGCCTTCATCACATCCAAAGGAGATGATGCAACTCCATAAGAGATAACATAAAAGAGGAGATGAATGTCCTCAATAGTGTCCCCCAAGTCTACAAGATAGGACTCACAAAATAAACATGCAATGTTTATCAAGTACTCATCCCAAGTAGTTGTATCTAGAATACAATGATCCTATTACACTAAATCACTGGAAAACCCATCTAAAGAAACATTGAACTCTAAAGAAGCAACAGGAGATGATGGAGGAGATGAAGTGTCAAAACATGTCTCTAGAACCTTAGTTGATGAAAGAACACCAAGATTTAAATGACCATGTTGTATCTCCTCAAAAGTGTCCACACTAGATGCTTGAGTGTGTACATCAGCTAAAGGAACAATAGGAGCAAAATGGGAGAAGGTGTACACTCAATAGTGATGGTCTACCTCCCTAAAAACAATAATATCTCTACTTTGCAAAACTTGAATAATCATAGAATCTAGTTTGAACTCAACACTTTTCTCTACTCCACCATGTGTGATCTAATCGATAGAAATGATATTGGTTGACAATGAAGGAACACAAAGTACATAATTAAATGATCTTTCATCTATGTCAATAGACCCTTTCCCAAAGACATACATACATGTGTTGTTGGCCATCAGGATGTGTGGTGATGAACAAGTCTCAAATGAAGAGAACATACTCTATGATGAAGTCATATAATGTGGAGCTCTAGAATAAAGGATCCCTCTCCCTAACTCAAATTTGCAATTGTAGCAAGTTCTTTCCCCTTTTGTCTCTCTCACTTTGAAAAAGAAGATGAACCCCCTAAAGATAAATTGGTGTTATGTATATGATGTGTCAACTCATTAATGTTTTTGAATAACATAGATGTTCATTATGCCCTATTTTATTACAATACACACACTTGGGCTTATCCTTCTTAGATGATTCCCCTTGTGAGGGAGATTCAAATTTTGATTGTGTTGTTTCTTTTTGTGGCTTGTTATTTTCTTATTTTTCTTATTTTCAAGACTACTAGACCCCTTCTCACTATGTGGTTGACTAGCCACCAAATCTTGTGACTTGGATGACTTAAGAAAGCCCATTATGATTAACTTTTCTTGATCAAGAATCAACATTTCTAAAAATGACTCAAATAATGGCATAGCATAGGCCTTTCACATAGTCAATTGATGAGTCTGAAAACTAGAAACAAATGTTGCATATTCAAAATGAAGCTTGAATAACACATTGAATACCAATTATACATCCTTTTTCTCAATACCATATTCTTTTATGTGTGCTCTTAGTTTATTAACTTAAATTGTTACATAGTCTTTGATATTCTCAAAAAAATTGGATTTGGATTAGTGATATCATTATCAATTTGATATCCTCTAAGCTCATTAGTTTGACCATACAATTGTGCAAGTTTGTCCCAAGCCTCCTTAGGTGTAGAAAACTTATCAATATGATAAAGAAGGTCAAGTGAAACAAATTTATATAGATATCCAAGTGCCTTAGTATTTTTAGTGAGTCATTCCATAATTTTTTAGAATGCTTTGGTTCAAGTTCAAGATTTTTGATATGGCGTGCATACCCAATACACATCAAGGTATTCCATGCATTTGATTTCTAAGTTGCATAGTTATATGGAGTCAAATGACAGAAATTAGGATAACCCACAAAAAAATTATAAGAGCACAAATGAGAACTCAAAGAGACAATTCCCCCCCCCCCAAATTACTTAATCAAAGAAACCCCCCCAACACTATATGATCTTGGCATCTTATACTTAGCATGATTACAACTGCCACCTACCAAATTAGTGAAGTGGTCTTGATCTTAGTACATTACAAATGCCAAATTAGGCCACAAAGTTGAAAGTCAAATTTTGATATAGAATTGGATAACTCATACTACAACCTATTCACACCAATAGTTTTACAATAGTCCTATAATGTGCATTGGGGAGGAATGATATGCATTGATTCCAAAGATGTGTGGCATTGTTGGAACATTTGGAAACACCACAAATGCAAAAGAGGTACTACAAAGAAGAGGATTGATAATAGATATCTCCAAAAGGAAGTTTTTCAAATGATAGGACAAGTGAACAAGAGGATGAGGAGTTATACTAAGGAATATCCAAAAGTAGATAACACAATAGAAGGGTATGTGATGGCCAAGACTGGGACTGATAAATGTGAGGAACTAGTTGATAGAATGGGCAAATTGACCTTGTTACTAAATATAGGCCAAGAGGAAGTAGCATAGAGGATGATTGGTGGAACAAAGTGACAAGTGAAAGTAGTTCTCAAGGTGGATCACTTGAGGTGTACTTGAGAAAGTGGAAAGAATGAGTTGAAGGGGTAGCAAGTTAGAATCTCTAGGTAGGCGTGGGTTGTCCTAGAAAATGAGGGACTCAATTTTTATTAACCCTAGGTGTCTAATATAGGAGCATCCATTGGTATCATTCTAATATTGCATTGTGTCTATAAAAGTGGATTTTATGGTTTAGTACTATTGTTTTTGTGTTTGCTAGCAATTTGTGGTTAATAGTCTATGGTGAAGAAAGTTAGTGTATTTCATCAAATTATGTAATTAGATTTTGTGGTTTTGATAGTAGTTATGTTTATGGTTGATTGATCTTGTGTTAAATTTTGAGGATGATTGGATGAGTAAAAGTTAGTAATTTGGTTTGTGAGTGTCTACAGGTTGACAGTTGTGCATAGTTGGGACTAATTTTGTTTTCAAAAGATTATTTTAGGTTTTCACCAAAGGATGAATATATGTGAGTATTTTGGTAACCAATGGGAATGTATGTGGTGTAGTGCATTGAGATTCTCCACCATTTAACCATTAGATTTTGTAAGTTTACTATTTTCAATCAGTGACAAGTTTTATGTTGTTTTGGGCTTTGTACCACCTTAAGGATGACATAGATCATTTGGGAAGCTTGAGGATTCTATATATACTAGGTTATGAATCAATTTAAGGAAGAAAACAAGAGAAGATGGAGTAGGAGCATAAAAGTTAAGTTTTAGTAGCAAGGGAGCAAGGTCTAAGAGGCAAAGTAAGGAAACATAGAGTATGATGTGGAGTACAATCTAAGGAAGATAAAATAATGTGGCATGCAAAGAGATACTGGATGTGGTTATAGTAGAGTAGTTTTAGAAATTTGAAATTATATTGTACTTAAATTATCATTATGTAGCCCATGCAACAAGTTATGGAAGTGGTTTTTCCATAGCCTAGTTGATCTATATATGTAGAATCCCATTGTGGTGACTATCCATTTATGAATATTATTTGTAATCAAATGGTTGTAGCCTGGCATGTAAGAGGGCCCATTGCAACAAATTGTGAGGTTGTATCCATGGTGATAATTGTGCAATCTTATATAAATAAAAATGTCTTGGTTGTTTCTATGATATATTTATTTTATCATGGTTTCTTGTTGTGTTGGCTACATCACTGGATAGTCCCTCATTGGACCCTCCTACCATGACTACATCACATTATATTTTTCAACCTACACATGTTTAGTTCAAGATTTTTGAAATGTCTTTCTCATTTGACTCATATATTGATTCATAATGTTTTGAAAAGATGTAGACAACATGGTCTTAAGTTGAGGTTGAGGGTGTTAATGGAAGGATTTGTGATCATGTGAGGTTTTCTCAAAGGCATGGCTAGATTTCACAACCTATCTCTTGATGTAACATAGCTATGTGCACCCCATCAAGGTGGGTTCCTAATTTTATGTTTTTTAGGGTTGTGTAAAATTTATTACATTTTATTTATTTTTTTACAATTTTGTTTTCTTTAGAAATTTGTAGGTTGAAATACACATTATGCTTTTCAACCTACATGTATTTTGTTCATGCTTTATAAGATGTGTTTTAAATTTATGCCTCTTAGTTGACTCACATATTGATTCTTATTGTGTTGAAAAGATGTAGAAAATGTGGTATTGGGTTGAGGTTGGTAATGTTGATGGAAGTAATATTTGATTTGTTATAATATGATTTCATGTTCTATACAAAGTTTTAGATTGAAATAGACATTGTATTTTTCAACCTACATAAGTTTAGTTCATAATTTGTATGCTTTTCTTAGTTGATTTGTATATTCATAATGTGTTGAAAAGATGTAGACAATGTGGTATTGATTTGAGGTTGGTGGCATTGATAAGATGAGTTATTGCCTTTTGAGGTTATCTCAAAGGCATGGCTAGATTTCATAATATTTCTATTCATGTAATGGAGCTATGTGCACCCCAACTAAAGTGGTTGCCTAATTTTATGTTTCTATAGGTTTGTGTAGAAATTATTGCATTTGATTTATCATGTTACAATTTCATTTTCGATAGAAACTTGTAGGTTGAAATACACATTGTTTTTTCAACCAGCACATGTTTTGTTCATGATTTCTAAGATTTGTTTCAAATTTATGCCTCTCATAGTTGAATCATACATTGATTCATATTATGTTGAAAATATGTAGACAATGTCATATAGAGTTGAGGTTTGTGGCATTGATGAAACAAGTCATTGTCATTCTAGGTTATCTCAAAGGCATGGCTGGATTTCACAACCTTCTCTTCATGCAATGGATATATGTGTAGCCCAACCAAAGTGGCTGCCTAATTTTATGTTGTTTTAGAGTCATTTAGAAATTATTACATTTGATTTCTTGTGTTATGATTTCATTTTCTATAGAAATTTTTAAATTGAAATACATATTGTGTTTTTTTAACCTACACAAGTTTAGTTCATGATGTATATACCTCTATTAGTTGATTCATATATTAATTCATAATGTGTTGAAAATATGTATACAATGTGGTATTGGTTTGAGGTTGGTGGCATTGATGAGAGGATTTATTGGCATTCAAGGTTATCTCAAAGGCATGATCAATTTCACAACATTTCTCTTCATGTAATGGAGCTATGTGCACCCCAAGTAAAGTGGTTACCTAATTTTATGTTTTTTAGGGTTGTCTAGAAATAATTTCATTTCATTTATTGTGTTAAGATTTCATTTTCTATAGAAAGTTACATGTTGAAATATACATTGTGCTTTTCAAACTACTTGGGTTTAGTTCCATTTTCTTAATGTGTCTTCCAAATTAAATATAACTTTCTTGGTTTTTTATTATTTTATAAATATTTGATTTTCTTTTCTTCATATTCTATTAGGAAATTTGGGTCATTTTATTGTCCATACTTATCATACTTTGATATAAATTTGTTATGTAATGAAATCGAGCATGGTTCCTTTTATCAAGCCACTACATGTGGTTACATTCCCTTGGCAATGGTTAGAGAATGACTCTGTTTAGGGTGAAAATGTGGAAGCACAATAGAAGGTTCCAAGTCCCACACTTTCACTTGCTAAAACATTAGGGAAACAAGGGATGAGTTTAGGGATAAACTACTAATTTCCAATGTTCCCTTTTCCTATTAATTGTGTCTATGTGGCTATTTGAATCAGGTTTTACAAGCTATTATCTCTCTCTAACTTTAAAACCCTAATTTGAAAATCAAACTGTAATAACTTAATTTATGACACAGATGGAAATGAAATGATTACAAAAATACAGAGTAAACATATTAGAGACAGTGTACTCTAAAACTAAGAAGCAGTTAGACTAGGGCACTAGCATCAATGTCCTAAAAGTTTTTGAATGTCAAGATTTTCTATACCAGCTACTTTTCAATCTCCAGAGGCCTCTAGGTCTCAAAAAAATCACCCAGTTAGACTAGGGTGCTAGTCCCAGTGTCTCGACAGTCTCAGAATCATGAAATTCAAATTTCAATGATTGTGTCTGCAATATCAGTCTTTCTGTTGCTCCTTTTCTGTTGGATCTTGATAAATGCAACCTACACATGCAAAAGCAAGAGAAAGATGGTTGTGGCTATATAGGATCTTTCCTCAGTCAAGCCCTATTTTTAGTATTCCTACCTCAATAATAGCCCAAGATGAAAATATATAGATGTGTGTGTTCATCTTGTTGATGTGTAAAATTGTGCAGGTTCCAACACCAACATGGGAAGTTTTAAGAATGTGGGACTTGCTACTTGAAACAACCTCCAGATTTTAAAGAAGCTCACTCTTCCTATTTTAATGGGCTTTTGAGTAAAGGGTAGAAGAAGAAACAAGATTATAGATACAATAAGTAAAATCTAAACCTATGGCAATGCGCCTGAGTGAAATGTATTTCCTTAACTAGCACAATGAACATATTCTTAAGATTCAGCTATATTGAAGAGCAAATACTGCATGATCAACATAGACAGATTGTAAATGAATTAAAGATCAAAGGATAAACTTAGAAGATTTATGCAAAGACACAGATAACATCACCAATGGCACAAAACAGAGCTTCTTTCATTAATAGTTTAGAAACTACAAAAGGCACAGTGACATGCACAATTATATTAGCCTTCTTATTATAAATAGCTAGGCTAAGGCAAAATGATACAATCTAGTCACAACAAGATCTCCAAACTTTCTAATCAATTCTCTATATATCATTTTTACAATATCTCCCTATATATATAATATATAGCCATAAAATTTGTCTCAAGATCACCTATAACTGTTTCAAATCTCTAAGGGTATCAACAGAACTAAAGTTAACTAGGACTCCTCTAACACTGAGATCTTCTAAATCTACAACTACCCTTCCTTGCGTACTCAATAGCTGAGCAATAAAATATATGGCACACTAACTACAGTTTGGTTGAGACACATGGCAGCACCCGTGGGCTCTAAAAAGCATCAAAAATACCACAGGGCAACACTTAACATTTAACTTCTTTCCCTTTGAAACAAGGCACACAAAACAATGCCACTTGTCACTATCCGCAAGACTTTGAAACAAGATATGTGGCGTACTTTGGAGCAACACTGAGACACTTGGCATTCTCTGGAAATACTTATAGATTTCTATCTTTATGCCCCGAGAAACTTGTAGTTATGGCATTTGGCACTATCCGCACATGAGAAATTGAGACATTATTTATGGGACCCACCACACATGCCTCTTTAATTCCTGTACAAAGAAACAATACTATGACACATGGTGCCTCCCACTTGTAACAAAATTGGAAATGTGGCACCCTCTAGAAATACCAATAACTTTATGAAAAAGTCTCAAGGAATCCCACGGAGATGACACCTATCATGCTTCAACAGCGACTGAAAAATCATAAGACAATATATGTGTCTTCATCTAGGAGTATCAAAAAGAAAGTAGTTCATCCCTCCACTTTCACCATGTGGCACACTTCGGTACAAGCTATAAACCGTATCTCAATATTGTGGGCCCATCACCTATGCCAATACTAACAAAGCTTTATGAAAAGGATATACATGCAGAAACTTCCATACATACTATAGAAGGACACTCAGCACAACCCGCAAGCTTGCGGTATCAAAAGAAACTTTTTGTCATGGCCTCTGGTATTAACACGTGGTAAAACTTGCAACAAGCCTAAAACTTTAATAAAAGAAACATTGTTATAGATATGTGGCACACTCTGTAGCAACCGAAGAGAAGCATATGGAAGAAACACGTGGCAGCATCCACTTAACACTATTGCTCCATAATAACATGACACATGGCGTGATCTGCGCATGAGAAACATATAGCCACAGATAAAGAAATAGAAACTTGAAATATACTGATATAGAAAAAAAGCTGAAACAAAATGTATAGTTTTACTCAACAGTTCATGGTGACCATAAGGACTTCTGGGCCTGCTCAGAAAGAACTCCAAAAAAGGAAACAAAATTGTATTGTCATTGTCAAATGAAAATTCAATCACAAATTTTACAACGCGGCCTAGTACACAGACCACTCTAAATTTGACAGGCCCTATCTTCTTTGTAAATCCTGGAAAGCAAAATCTAAATTGATAATATCCTTGTGGGAGAAAGATTGCAAAATGTGAACTACAGCATGTAATTGAAACTCAAGCTGAGCCATTGGAACCAATACATCTTCCACTTCTCCCACACTAGAGGACTCACTCAAACCCTGAAAAATAGTCTGATCATTTTGTTTTGATAATAGAAAATCCTTTATCTCATCAATCATCAACACTGTATTACTATTAGGAAAAGGTGAAGGTAGACCCAACAGAACTAAATCTTCAATATGTTTCTTCATATTCTTGACTCCTTTGACTATATCCAAGAGTTTTTTACAATTCATGGCAGCAGAGTTGTAGCTCAAAACTTCATTCACCCTTTTTGCAATAACCATTCTATCACTTATACCAGTTGTAGATAGGGTTTCATCAATTGTGTCATATAATTTATGTAACACAAGTTGAGAATCATAAACCCTTAATGAAACAATAGAAAATGTTGCTTACACAGAAGAATATACTTTCTCACATAATTGTTGTGCATTTAACAAGAAAGTAAGAGATGGCTTAAGGTATATAATCTCCTCAGAGATTCTTTTCCATACAAACACATATAAATGCTTTATCAAATTTAAAACCCCTACAGTCTGTGGCCTCTGTGCCAACTCAATTGTTAGTTGTTTTATCTTTTGTTGCTCAACCATAAACTGTGCTTGAGCTGCACTATTTAGATTTTGCTCCTTTAAAAGTGTCTATTGCAGTTGTGATGCCTCTTGCACCTTGTCTTGATATCTTTTCTCTATGGTGGCCTTCTCCTGCCTCAATGTAGCAACAGTAGATTTCTCCTGGGCCAACTCAACCTTCAAGACTACAATTTGAGCCTATGCTTCTTGATGAATCTGTAGAGAAATAGTAGACTGCAATTCTTTATTCAAGGTGTCAATTTCTTTAACCTTGCCCTGTATCTCCCAAGTGAGGTTACTGCTATTAGCCTTCTCTTGTGTCAAATCAGCCTCAACTTTTTGTAGCTTTTTTAACACATTCAAGTAATCAGTGGCAACTGCTAAAACAGTTTCATTCATTAATTCAACTCAATCTTGTGGATGGAAAAGAGACATATCCATAGCTACTGCATTCATTGCATAGGCTTATGGCTAAATTTACTCATTAGGTTTGATAACATTGGGAGTCAAATGTGTGACATTCAAAGACTGTTGGATGGGATCAAACAAAGACTTTATGTGAGCTACAGCAAGGCTCTTATTCTCTTTCTTATTTTTCTTCTCCATTCGAGCTTCTCTGGCTTTTCTAGCTGTATCAGCCTAGGCTTGGAAAGTAGGAGGTGATGCAATATAACCTCTAGCAAATGGATGACCTTGAGGTAGACCATAAGGGATGGTAGTTATCTGCTGACTAGGATCAAAATGTGGCAAAGCCCTCTTGGGCATGGATGGGGAAAATAGTGGTAAGGATATGGCCTATGAAGACATGGCCGGAGAACTGGCAATTGGGGAAAAGGTTTGTAAAGGTGTAGCAGAAGTGGTAGGAGACGTGGAAACTTGGGTGTGTTGGGTTGCCACTCCTAAATAAGAAGAAATAGAGGCAGGAGAGAAGAGAGAAGTACTTACCTGAGCCATTGATGAGATAATTGGAGCTTGTTGTTGCTAGGGAATTGATGCTTCTTCCTTTTCTTCCTCTAGTAATATCAACCTACGTATTTTTTGAGGCCTACCTGATGCCTCTTCTGGATCCTCTTCTTCAACATTAATTAATGTTTGTTGTAAAGGTGCCACTCTGAGACCCCTAGATGTTGAAGCTATATCGGTCCCAAGAGACGGCGGTCGTACAATATCTTTTTGTTTCTCTAAAGCACTAAGAGATGGAGGTCATGGGGCTCTTGGAGCTAAAGATGATGCTTGTCCTATTTCTTGAATTTCTTAGACCTTCTCTATTCTTTCCTTATCTTCTTGAGAACCTTTTAGAATATTGCTCATATCTAGGGTAGAAACTAGAGATGGATGCCATTCATCCCAAATTGACTCCCACATCTCATCAGTCTCTACATTCCCAAATGTGTGAGTGACCTCAAAGATTTCTTGTCTATATTTCTAGTAAGCTTCAATTTTCTCTATACTCCAGTCCTTATTTTTCAAAGTTTTTCTCATACCTAGGGTCATTTTCATTTTGGGATCAAACTCTCACTCTTTCACATAAAATGTTTCCCAAGACTTGGGCCCTCATATGGCAAGTCACTCATTTCAACATAGAATGCAGGGTCATCTTGTTTAGGGGATCTTCTATCCTCCCAGAATGGGTGTCCCTCATGAATGAATTTTGCAGAAAGCTTGTTACTAATAATCCAAGAAGCTAAGAAGATAGCTAGATCATATTTCCATTTATCTTCGACAATCAGAAAACCATAGGCAGTCAACTTTCTCAATAACAGATTTTTAGTTCCTCTAACCTCAATTGTTATTTTTTCTCTGACCCAGGGAACATCATACATCTTCTTTTTCCTCTTCTTATGTCCAAAATTATTGTCTATGTTAGACACCTAACAAGCCACTTCTAAAAATGTAACCCTAGGGGTCAATACCCTTGGTAATAAAACAGTTTCTCTAGCAAAGCCATGGACTCTAATTAAAGTTGTATGAGCCCCAAAGAAAAAGTCACAAGGAATTGGCAAGCTGGTTAGGAAACCTCTGAGGCTATATGTCATTCTATTTTCTACAGGCTCAAGACTCAAATGACTAAAAATAGGTGAAACAAAACATTCTACAAATTCATAAGGGTCAGAGGTCTCTGAGAGAACATGGGTCCATGTAGACATTGAAATGGTTCTATTGCTACCAAACTCTGGGTCATACATATTTAAATACATGTATTGCTGAAAGATACTAAAATTTTGATACAACATCAAATGGAACAAGTATGCTGAATACCTAAAAACATAGTTCTATTGAAAGTTTGCAAGCTAATCCACCATGGAAGTAGAGCTATGTTCTGCAAAATCAAGCTGGTACTCTTGTGACTTGTCCACAGTTTTCAATCTGATAAATCACCGCAAGCTACCAATCATGTACTGTAGAATCATCATACTGGCTGAAAATAAAAGCTAGCATGGTGAGGGCATCTCGAATGTTAGCCTGGAACTGAGCACAACCTATGGGAAGTGAAGGCAACTAGGTATTCTCATTGCCTAAATGCATCTCAGCATTTAGGAACTTCACCTTACTGTGGATATTTGCCCATGTGCCTTGCAACTTGGAAATAGTAAGAAATGTGGTTGTTTTGTCATGCTATAAAGCCAGCATATCTCTAATTGCCTTAGGGGTAATTTGAACCATAAATGGGCCATATTAAATAGAAAGAGATGGAGGGTGAAACATTTTTGCAGATAGGTCGATCAATTCAAGACATAGGTGGACATTAGGAACTAGAAACTGTGCCAATTGGAATGTCCGTACTCTCATATTGAAAGTTTTCCACTGCCCCTTTGATGAGCTCCCTCCCAGAGATTTTTGGTATTCTTCTACATATGTGTGTCAAAAATACCATTAGCATAATCTTTCACTTGTGTTGGATCCGCACACACCCCTGTTTCTAGGACCCTTGTCCTTAGATAGCTTTTACTTGGTTGTGCAGGCGTAGAAGCATAAGATTTGCTATTCATTAATTTATCAATTTGTTCAAAAATCCCTAGCCCTTCTTGTGGTGATTGTGGCTCTGACATTTCTATGTCTCTTGTAAAAATCCTTGGAAACTCTTGACATAGAAGGTGAGGAAACTGTAAGCAAAGTTGTACTTAACTGGAAATTCAGGTGAGAAATGAAGCTTTAATGCAAATAGCAACTAGAAATGCAAAATGACAATGGAAAATGCGATGCTTAGAGGGATTGAAAACATAGCTTGGTGAGACATAATGAAACAATTAATGACACATCATGTCTTATTAATGGAATTAATGCCAAAAGACAGTTAGTGTATCCT
This sequence comes from Cunninghamia lanceolata, assembly GCA_027924645.1. Classification (NCBI taxonomy): domain Eukaryota; kingdom Viridiplantae; phylum Streptophyta; class Pinopsida; order Cupressales; family Cupressaceae; genus Cunninghamia; species Cunninghamia lanceolata. Next base: position 873,727 of record BSBN01001014.1, on the reverse strand, counting down.
TTGAAATCTGTATTGAGCATAGTGTCAGCTCCGTATTAAGAGTGGCGATCCTGTAAAAAGATGGGTACTTTCTTGAAATTTAAGGAACTGTCGAATGGCCTTTAATAAATGCAACTACAAATAAAAGGGACCTCTATGCTACAAATAGATGTTCTCAGAACACTTACTTAAAAGTGAAAAAGAGGGAAAGCAAGACAAAAGCAGGAAAAGAAATAAAAGCACCTAATTAACTATGATACATGATGAGTCTCAGGACTTAGCTAAAATGTTTCAAGAAGATCCCATTTACCAAAATCTCTTCAAGCTCTCCATCCATAGTCTCAAGCTCAAATGCATTTTACTAGTTATAGGAACAGATGTTAAAAGGACCTATCCATAATGATTCAAACTTGTTGTGTCGGCCTAGCTTGGCAGCTTTCTCATCCCATTTCAATACCAAAGACCCAACTTCAAAATTTGGATTAGAGGCCTTCCTGTCAAACCATTTTTTAACAATCTGTTGATGATTCAATACTAATTCATGTGCCTTTTCTCTCTTCTCTTAAACTTCTAGCAACTCAGTGAGTCTGACTTGCATTGAGCCATTTTCCTCAATTTCCAACTGTTTCAACAACTGTAGAGTAGGAATCTCTATACTTAGTGGCATCACGACATGTTTTCCATAGACCAACTCATAGGGAGACATTTTAGTCACTTGCTTTGGTGTGATTCTATCAACCCATAGTGTTGTGTTAAGTGACTTGTGCCACTCTCTATGATGATCAACTCCCATTCTTTTTATGAGTCTAATCAGGGTCTTATTGGTAGACTCTGCCAAGCCATTGCCTTGTGGATATTAATTAGAAGAAGTCTTCAGATATATTCTATTTTTAAGGCAAACTCAGATAGTCTAGTCCCTAAGAATACTTTAGCATTATCTGATATAATAGTGCAAGGAGGACCAAACCGAGTAGTTATCCCTTCTAAAAACTTTAAGATAACCTTTTCAGTAGCTTCCTTGAGTGGCACTGCTTCACTCCACCTTGTAAAGTAATCTTTCGTAGTAAGGATCTACTTGTATCCCATATTTGACACTAGATTGATCATGCCAATAAAATCTAAACCCCACTGAGAAAAGGGTTCATCCACTATTATGGTATTTAGAGGCAATGTTGCATTTCTTCTCTTCCTAATATAGAACTAGCAAGCTTGACACTCTTTGACCATCTGATAGCAATATGCAAATAGTGTAGGCCAGAAATAGCTAGTTTGTGTCACTTTAATTGTAGTAGTCCTTGCTAAAAAATGGCCTCCTGAGGTTCCATGATGAAACTCATGTAATACCTTTTGGGCCTCATCCTTCTGTACACATCTTAATAGTATACTCCCATCAATATTCTTTCTAAATAAAACATGATCAATTAATACAAAATGAACTCCCTATTGCCTATAGTATCTTTTCTTATTAGGTAAGAGTTCATTTGGGAACACACCAGTTTTCATGAACAGTATTCTATTACTTATCCAAGAATCTTGGTCCATCTCCTAGAGTTTTAACACTGTTTCATTTTATGCTTCTTCAGGCATTGATTTCTCTATCGCTTGAGTCATATATTGGCATAGTCCCTTGCCTCTAACCAATTTGGTAGGCCTTACCTCTGCATCATATTCTAAAATCTTAGTTATCCAATTGGCCCTCTTTTCAGTAATCTCTCCCTCCATAATATATTCCCTTACACTAGGGTGGGCTACTAATATCAAGATTTTATTCCCTGATACTAAACGCCTAAATTTCTTAAGAGATTTTACCATAGCATAAGCTTGCTTTTCAACAAGATTATACCTTGATTCATACATCCTTAGTGTTCTGGAAAAGAATGCTATTAGATGTTCTCCTTCTTCTTAGTCACCCTTCTGGGTTAAAATAGCTGCCACACTATGTTCTCCTCTATATACATACATTATAAAAGGCTTAGAGAAATCTGGGTTTCCCAATACAGGTGCAATGGAAATAGCTTTCTTAATTTCTTCAAAAGCCTATCTCCCTTCAGTTGTCCATTTGAAAATTAAATCATTCTTCAACAATAGAGTAATGAGCCTAACTAGCCCTGCAAAATTAGATATAAAGTGGCTAACAAAATTAATCTTTCCTAAAAAGGACTGAACTACCTTCTTGTTAACTAGAAAAGATAGATTCATTATGGTTGTGACTTGCTTTGGGTCTATGGAGATCCCATCTTTTGAAACAATGTGTCCCAAAAGTTTCCCTTGGCGCACAACAAAGATACACTTCTTAGGATTCAGGCAAATCTCAAACCCCTGACATTTCTAAAAAATAGCTTCTAAGTGCTCAAAGTGATCTTTGGTATCTTTGGTAAATATAGTAAGATCATCTAAATAAATCATAATAATCTTATTTATAAGGTCTCCAAATGCTACGTCCATGGCACACTGAAAAGTAGCTCCAACATTTGAAAGACCAAAAGGCATCTTGGCATATGCAAATGTTCCCCACTTTGTACTGAATGTTGTCTTGTGTTTGTCTTCATCTGCTAACCAAATCTGATTATATCCTGAGAAACCATCAAGCAAAGAAAACCTCTCTAACCCAGCTACAGTTTGCAAAATCTGTTCCATAGAAGGCAAGGGGTAATGATATTTTATTCAGGTCTCTAAAATCTATACAGAGTCTTATGTCACATTCTTTTTCTTTACAGGCACTAAATTAGATACCTAGGTTGCATGTTTAATTGGAAAAATGATCTTAGATTCTAAAATCTTTTGGAGTTCATCCACTATTAAAGGCTCAATTCTGGGATTCACTAGTCTTTGCTTCTGACCGACTGGTTTTGATCCTTCAACAAGTTCTATAGTATTTTCAATGATGTCTCTATTATAGCCATGAAGATCTTCATAGGTCCAAGCAATCACTCTATCACACTTATTACACAAAGAAATTAGCTTGTCCTTTTCCTCTTGGGCAGTAGCATTGCCTATCTTTAGCTTCCTTCCTTTACTAACCTGAATTTTAGAGTAATCATCTTTACTTGCCTTAAATTTCCTTTTGTCTAGGCTTACATCATCAAGGTCAAATAGATTCTCTAGTGTGATCAATACTTTTGGGAGCTTATTAGACTTTAGTTGAATAATTTGATCACTATAAGCTTCTTCAATCTTGGGTTGTAATTGATCAGAAAACTCTCCTAACTGTTGCAAAAACAAGAGTACTTGAAGATCATTATCAAAAAACTTGCCAATTCTGGTCATTGTCTAGGATTGCAGGTCTCACTATCACTTTTACTACCTCACTATTAATGAGTAGGTCACTTGCTAGATCAAATTGGGAACCAATTTGTGCCATTATGTCTTCTTTGGTGTTTTGGGTTCTAGGGACAACTTCAATATTGAAAGCATCAAAACCATCTATTAGATCCCAAATTCTATGACAATAAGATCTCATTCTTACATTCTTTGCTACAGCTTTCTCTCTAATTTGCTTCACCACTAGTTCTGAGTCTCCCTTAACTACCAAATTCTTGATTCCTCTCTTCTTGGCCAACATAAGACGTACACCAAAGATTCATACTCAGCATCATTATTAGTGCAAGAAAATTGAAAGCATATGGCTCTAAGAATTTTCTCACCATTTGGGGTAGTGAGACATATACCTGCTTCAACACCATTTTTGCTCCTAGCCCCATCAAAATTTAAGGTCCAGATTTTTGAGCATTTGTCAAGTTCTTCTTTTTTAGATACTTCTTTTCTCATAACATTTGGTATTTCTTGGCCTTCTTCAAAAATAACATAAGTGCCCAAACTGGTAGAGTGATAATATAAGGATCACTTTGCATCATGGTCATGAATTGACTATTTTCTTCTTCTTGTTGGTCATGTTCAATCCAATCACCTAGTTCTTCAACAAAGGCTCTCTCCTCCTTATTCATCATGGCATGGGATGCTTCAATTCTTGGGGCTGGTTCATCAGTGATATGATCTTTGGACAAAGGCTCAGACAATACCTTCATCTTTGTTCCATACTTGATTCTCAAAATTAGATGCGACCAATCTAGTGACATGTAACCTCCTATCTTAACTGTGAAATATCTAGATAGGCATAAACCAAAAATAGCGGGTATATCTATGACCACTACATCTTGTTTGACAATTATATTGGGGCAGGTATACAGCTGCAATGGGAGTTGTTTAATCTTTTCTATAGTTTAGACATACTTCCCATCTAATTGTATGACTCCTCTAGTAAGTGGCTCATATTTTATCTTTAAAGCATCTTCTATTTTCTTTGGTATAACTATAGTACTAGCTCTAGAATCTATCATTGAGTTGTGCAACAATTTCTTTCCCACTATTAAAGTTAGATAAAATAGATCTGGCTTAGATTTACGTACCTCTGGTGCAGTATTCAACAGAGCTGTTGTCTGCAAGGGTGGAGGGTCTTTATTTTGAGCCTTTCCTTTATTTGCAACTCCTTTTGTATTGGTAGGTTTAGGATCAACCTGAATCTGCAGTGCTTCTTGTAATAGTGTCTTTTGCTCAAGAATGGCTAGCATATCCCAGATTGACACATGTGTTGGGGTCTTTTTAAACTATTCTATCACATTCATCAGTCCTAGTATTTGTGTCTTTGGGTAGTAAGGATACCTTGCTCTTTCTAGAATTTGTCCAGATGCTACTTGATTCTGAACTGGCTGAGCCACTTCTTGCATGTAAACTGGATTATAATGATTCTAGAAAGGAAGAGCTCCAGCAGTCTCATTGTTTGTGGCTTCGAGATACTTTATCATTCTTCTCTTTGATTTGGTATAATAATCAGACTGCACTAATGGATTCTAGGAAGTAGATGCTTCATTCAAGGACATTGAATCTTCATCTTCAATCCATGAAAATAAAGCATGCTCAGGGGTAATTTCTTCTTCTTGCTGAATAGACATCCATTGCATCTGAGCCACCATTATTGTATTTTGGATACTAGGTGACTAGTTGTTGGAAACAAGGTAGATAAGTGAGAGGGGGGTGAATCAGTTATCTTTAATAACTTTACTTTATTTTTCCTTTTATAATTTATGCAGCATCAAAACACATAAGCATATATAATCATGAGAGCAGAAATGAAATCAACACACATAACACAAGGATTTAACATGGAAAACCCTATTAAGGGAAAAACCACGGGGTGACTAACCCAAGATTGTATTCTCTGTTAAAAACATAAGAAGTACAAAATAGCACTTGCCAATTAGGGCTCACTGTCCAAGCACACTACTCACAAGAGGTGCACTGCCTAAAAGAGACTCACTGTCTACAATGTTTATAGAAGGTAACAAGGTGTTTGAACTAAAGAGAGGCATCCATATATGCTGAGGTTTAGTTTTGGTTAGGCTCAATATACTGATCTAATGCACTTCATTCTTTCTCTGCTTTAGTGTTGCTATTATGTCACATACCAAACTTGTATTGCTGCTTCCAGACTTATCTCTGCCTTTTCTCGCATACTATATATCACATACCCCTTCATACGAAAATCCATCTGGTATATATATCTGCACCAAGGATTTTAACATCTTTCTAGTCGGCAACTGAAATATTTAAAATATTTACAAAACACTGATTTGTCGGCTAATTCCATTGCTTAATATGTGATGCATATCAAAAACATAGACATAGAAGTCATCAATCATATTGTCCAACCATGTATGATCCCTCAAATAGTTTGATCAACATCAATTACTCATCTGGATTGAAGTTTGATACTATGTAGGTTAGTTCTTCCTTAGTTTGCTCTACCTGTCTGGAACCCAACACTCAGGTGCTCTTATATTTTCCATGATTCATCATCGAAGGCTCAATCTCTGGAATATAGTAGTCATGATACTCCTCTTGACTTTCCCAAGTCCGCAACTTGCTGAGTTACACCCTCTGAGAGATTTGGACCTAATTGTCAGACCTTGCTGCATGCTCTGTTCTTGTTCACCGGACCATAACACTCTTCAATCAGACTTCCAGTATAGGCATACTATACTCTACAGATGTGTGGGATATACTTTGTTGCCATCAATGACAACAATCATGAAGCCACATAGTGTCTCTTGCCAATAATCTCCCCCTTTGGCATTGATGGCAACACTTAGTGAAAAATGACTAAGTGTTGTAGCAAACTCCCCCTTGGCTGATGCTCTGTCTTATGTACACTTTTACCAGAGCTCCCCCTTAGCTAGATTCCATATTTTTCACTACTTCTCACTCCCCCTTTGACATCAATGGTAAAGGGTGGAATTTGCACACCAAAATTTGCAAAAATCAACCTATACATAGTTGCATAAGTATTTATACATGTTATACTTACATATACTTAAGTATATCCACAAAAGTGGTCTTCAACTGTACAAATTATGTTGCCCAACTCTGCTTCATCCTGTCCAAAATTGAGATGTGACCACTCAACAAAAATGCATAAGCTTCTACCCTTCTTAAGTCTATCAGATCACTGGTCCAGGCTGTGGTCTGAGCATCATTTAAGGCCTCATGCATTGCCTCTAACTTAGGGATAATTATCCCTCTAAGTTTTCTCATCCTGCTTATTATATTCTTCTTCTCCTTTTCAAGCCTCTTTATTTCATTTATAATGGCAATAGCCTGGCACTCTTGATTCATTATGGATGTGGTGAGAGGATCAAAATTTTGAGATAAACTTGACAGTTTACCTTCTGGTTCTTTCACCTTCTTTTCAATATCCTCAGTCACTTTAGACCAGGATAGACAAAGTTTGTACATTTCTCCACCATCTTTAAGTGTATTTTCTAGGCTCTTTATCCCAATATCTAGGGTTCTTCTATCATTAGCTATGAGTCCCTGTACTTTAGTGAATCTCTTTCCCAAAAATTCTTTCCAGACCTTTTCTTCTGCTAATTTCTCTAAAGAATCAAAATGAGTGTTGACAAAGTTTACCAAAGATTTTAGGTTACCAGATGGAGAGGCTGAAGGATCCTTTTGGAAGGATGGCATGATCTTCTCTAGCATTCTAGATGCAATCTCAATCAGCTCACAATCTTCCATGTGAGAATTCAGAAGCTTTTCTTTTGCTTTAGCTTGGACAAAAGATGCTATCTTCATTGTTTGGACCAAAGAAAGGGAATCAAAATTTAGTGGTCCTTGGAAGAGTTCTAGTTCATCTATCTCCATCATCTCTTTGTTCAAGAATTTCTTCACTACCTCTGCAGTGTCTCTTGTTGGAGACTAAGTCTTTTCTTTTGGAATCTCTAAACTGTCATCAGAGATCTTCTCTATTTTTTCTTCTTCTCTTCCCTTTACCTCTTCTTCTTGACTCACTTTTTCTTCTTTTCTTCCTTCTCCTTTACCTCCTGAGTCTAGAATGTTTGCAGTGGGATTTGGAGGGGAGATGTTGACTTCTTCATGGATTTCCTCTTCTGAAACAGAGGAGTCCAAGTCCTTAGACTTCTCCTCATCTATCTCTTTTGACTCTTCTACATTTTTCTCAATAGATTCTTCTTTTGATGCACTTAATCCTTCAACATCCATGGTAGAAGGTTCTTCATCTATTTCCTCTATAACAGGAAGATTGAATCTTTTGAAAGCATTCCAGAGGATGTCTTTTGTTTCTCTTTCTACTTGATCAATCTCTCCAAGCATAAGTTTGTTCATTCTTGCTTTGCTCCGGAACTCATCCTTGCAGTCCTTAAAGATCATGTTCATTTGTTTTGGAGTAATGGAAGGATAGAGCTAAATAGCAATCTGTGCTTGGATCTCTAAGTCCTTTGCCTTAGCATTCTCCTTTCTTAGTTCAAGTACCTTCTCTAGACTTTTGGGAATTAGAGAAATGATTTCAATGAATGCTTTATTATAAATGTTTAGGTACCTAACTGTAGCATCTTCCAAGATCTTCTTGTCAGTATCACTATATTCATCATAAAATTCTATGGCTGGTTGCAGATTCCCATCCAGTGTGACTGCCTTGATGATATCATTAATAGAAAGAGTAGGCTTTTCAACAAATTCTTTTGCCTCTTCTTATTTGTTTTTACCAGTAGAGGATTCCCTAGATGTTTTCTTCTTCTTCTTCATTTTCTTAACTTCCTCATCAGACTCTATTTCTTCATCATCCTTTTGGCTTTTGTATGACCTTGTGGCCTTTGTTTTCATTCTATTTTCTCCCTTTCCAGATGTCTTGGCTTCCAGTTTTGAGGTTCTTGAGCTCTTAGAGGTGGCAGGTGCAGAGCTCTTGGACGATCTAGTCTGGGAGGAGGATTGTACCAGAACACTTTATTTTTCTGCTTCTTGTTTCTCTTTCTTAGCTCTTTCTATTTTCTCTCTATTTTCATTAATTGCATCCTTTGATACACCATGTCTTTTGGCAATTTCCTCTACTTCCCTTCTCATTTTTATTTTCATCTCTGGTTGTCTCAGTTCAACATGTATCTTTACACTTAATTCTTCAAAGGTTCCAAACCTTTCTACCTTAGGGTCCTTAGGCTGACTCAACAAGTGTTGGACATGCAGCTCCAAGATTTTCTCATCAACCTCATATCCCATTGGCATAATCCAAATTGTTCTAGGCTCAACTACCTCTATTAGGCATTGATCAGTGTCTACCATGAAGCATACTATACCCTTATATTTTCCAACTATTGTTTGAGGAATTCTTTCTCTGGCCTGCATCATACTTTGGAAGTTCTTAAAGTATCCCTAGAGCATTGTGCTTTGAGCCTTAGCAAGTCCATACATATAGTCTCTGATTTGTATGGCAACCGGTCTGTTATTTTTCCATAGCCAACCACTTGATCCGGGTATCTCATTCATATAGTAAAAGAACAGACACAGTATTAGCCCACCATACTTGAATGAGTTCTTCTTGTCCTTCTTGATCTTCTGCAAGTTTTCTAATAGTTGATTTAGAAGAAGATCACATAGGTCATAATCAACATTTTCTCTTAGCATTTGATATGTTGTATAAATTGTAGTTCCAGACACAAAATTCTCGCTGCTGGAATGATAGATTTTATAACCAATTATCATAGAGGCAAATTTGATATCCGGATCTATGATATCTTCTATTGTCATATCTCTTTTGTCAAACTTAGGTCTAGTAGCTTCACTTACTGTCTGGTTCTTGACAAATTTGAGTGCAAGCAACTCACCGGATGAGTTGAGTCCAGTTACTGCCTTAAAGGCATCTTTTGTTATCTTGAAGGGCTTCATCAACCACATGAAATTGTCATGTAATCTACTAAGAACATACCAGACCCATTCATCTTTAGCAAAATAGGGAAAGTGGATGCAATGTCCAAAATGCTTATCCCGGAGGGCCTTGTATTGAGGTTTGAGTTCAAAAGTTTCATCTATTAATTGTTTGTGGTAGATATCCATCATCTTAGATTCTCCAAATTCCTCAATATTTGTGTGGATGTACACCCTAACATCTTTTACATATAGAACCCCATGCGGAATGCGAGAAAAAGTGCCTAAGGGATCAACTTCTAGGGATTTGTAGGGGTGTTTCTTGAACATTGGGCACGGCCTATCAGTGATCTTAACAACCATTGGAGTAGCCATATTTGTAAAAGATTCAGAGAGAGATATTCAGAAATGGAAATACCTTTTTATGCTTTTAGGGTTCACAATAAGAGCCAGAACAGATCGTTAGTTGGATCAGATTCTACAGTTGATCTTTGAGAAAGTTGTAAAAACTTGATGCAGAGCTCTTCCTTTCTTCTTCTCGAATGTAAATGTGCAAATGATGAGTAAAAGAACCCTTTTATCTCTGTGCAAACTCTAATTTCCTTTTGCGATAAATGCACAACTTAAGTCATCTAGTTGCCTTGTTCTAAGAGAGAGTCACTGAGATGCACTTAGAATCATTTTTAGTGATAATTGACAATGTATCTTCTTTCCTCCAATCATGCCATGAATCCGTAGATCAAGATATTTCAATTTTGAATCATACCAGATTTGTCTATGAAGATCCTGTTTTACCGAATGGCTATTAAACTGGATCAATCTTAGCTGAATAAACTCTTCAAACCTCCTTGAGAATCATTCATATTTTCACCGAGGGTTATTTAGATATTCCTCTGAGAACCCTTTAATCCACAACATTCCATGTGCCAATTTTAGGCACCAATTGACTGGCTGGGGGAATTTATTTTCCTCTGTGACTCCACCTGAGCCAGAGCTCATCTGTCTAGTTTCTAGAAGGAATATCAACACCAGATTCTGGTGCAGATCCATCTCCAGTATTTTCTGTACTCTTCTTCACCTAAATCTTGTTCATCTCCTTTTGAACTTCATCCACATTCACTTTGCCTTTTCCTTTATCTTGATTTTGATTATGATGCATCGAACCCTTTTTATCATGATTCTTACTTTTGTAGAATTTGGCAATATGATTGGATCTATTGCAATTGTAGCAAACAACATTTCTTTGCATATTTAACTGATATCCTCTTGATCTACATTGATTAGCCATATGTCCCATTCTATTGCATGCAAAGCATCTACCATTGAATGAATTGTTTATTTGCATATTTCTGCATTCATGAGATTTGTGACCATACCTTTTGTAGTTGAAACACTGTCCAAAGAAGGATGAATTAGTCTTATTCATTTTTCTTCTACACTAAGTTGCTTTATGACCGAAGTTGTTGCAGCTGTAGCAGTATCCATTGAAGGATGGATATCTTTGAGCATTTGGTTGCCTTACTGGAGGTCTTCTAGGCATGTTCCTTGGATTTCCTGATCTAGAGTTCTTCTAACTAGATCTGGAGCTTTCACCTTTCTCATATCCCAAGCCACGCTTGTCATCTACACTCTTTTGGCGTTCAAGAAGAACTTCAAGTTGAGCTAAGCTTATCTTGAATTTCTCTTTGTATTCATTTGATGTTTGAAGATCTTGTTTAAGAGTGTCTATCTAATTCTCAAGTTGTTCTTCATTATCTCTAGCTTCTTCAAGATCAGATTCCAGATGCCTGATTATTCTATCCATTTTGTGGCAGTCCTCTAATTTCTCCTTGAGAGATTATTTTAGATTATCTTCAATTTTTCTTTTCTCTTCAATTTCTTGGGTGAATCTCATAATCCCTGATTTCATTTCATGCCTTACCATGATGACCTCTTTTGATAGCTTCTCACATAGCTTGTTTTTCTCATTTAGGTCTTCATTAGTATCATTGGCTTCACTTTGACTTGCTAATTGTTGAAGTAGTTCCTTTATTTTTTTCACAAAGATACTCAGTTTTTCTTTTAGCTCATTTATGAAATCATCAGGTTGTTTGAGTCTTTCTCTCAAGATATTGACTTCAGAGTGAGATTTCTCAAGATTATCTAAGGCAAACTGAAGTTGTTCCTTCATACCATACATATCCATTGAGATTCCTAGATCTTCCTCAAGTTGTTAGGCTCTATTTAGAGGAACTTAGCTCTGATACCAATTGTTGGAAACAAGGTAGATAACTGAGAGGGGGGTTGAATCAGTTATCTCTAATAACTTTATTTTTTCTTTTATAATTTGTCCAGCATCAAAACACATAAGCATATATAATCATGAGAGCAAAAATGAAATCAACACACATAACACAAGGATTTTAACGTGGAAAACCCTTTTAAGGAAAAAACTATGGGGTGACTAACCCAAGATTGTATTCTCTGTTAAAAGAATAAGAAATACAAAATGGCACTTACAAATTAGGGCTCACTACCTGAGCACACTACTCACAAGAGGCACACTGCCTACAAGAGACTCACTATCTACAATGTTTATAGAAGGTAACCAGGTGTTTGAACTGAAGAGAGGCATCCATATATGTTGAGGTTCAGTTCCGGCTAGGCTCAATATACTTATCTAATGTACTTCATTCTTTCTCTACTTTAGTGATGTTGTTCTGTCACATACCGGACTTGTATTTCTACTTCCAGACTTATCAATACCTTTCCTTGCACACTATATACTCACATACCCCTTCCTACCAAAATCCATTTGGTATATATATCCACACCAAGGATTTCAACATCTTTCTAGTCAACAACCAGAATATTCAAAATATTTACAAAACATTGATCTGTCATCTAATTCCATGCTTAATATGTGATGTGTATCAAAAACATAGACATAGAAGTCATCAATCATGTCAGCCAACCATGTATGATCCCTCAAATAGTTTGATCAACATCAATTACTCATCCGGATTGAAGTTTGATACTCTGTCGATCAATTCTTCCTTAGTCTACTCTGCCTGTCTAGAACCCAACACTCAGATGCTCTTATCTTTTCCATGATTCATCACTGGAAGCTCAATGTATGGAATATAGTAGTCATGATACTCCTCTTGACTTGCCCAAGTTTGTAACTTGTTGAGTTACACCCTCTAAAAGATCTGAACCTAATTTTTAGACCTTGTTGCATGCTCTATTCTTATTCACTAGACCAGAACACTCTTCAATCAGACTTCCAGTATAGGCATACTATACTTTGTAGATGTGTGGGATAGACTTTGTTTCCATCAATGAAAATAATCATGAAGCCACATAGTGTCTCTTGCCAACACTAGTATGGAGGAGCATTAGACACCATAAATTGACCTTCTACCCTTCTCTGTTATGTTATCTTTTGTTGTAAATTTCCTCTAGGACAATCTCTAGGCATATGGGCATTGTTGCACAGTAAGCACCAAGCATTACTATCTTCTACTAAATTATTTTGTGCAAGGACTATTTCTCTATTTGGGTTATAAGGGATAGCCTATAAAGGCATGGGAACCGTGACCAATTGGTTTGACAGTTGAGGGTTATTTGTACTTTGAGGACCTTGATATTGATTTGATTGATATGGGGATCTATTTCCTTAGAAACCCTGATAAGGAGGCTTTGGATAAGAAGTTTGTCGCCTTTTGAGATTAATTATCTCATTTGAAAAGGTCCTGAGGATGTTCTTGACATCATCCATTTTAGACGGATGAGAAGGGGGGTGTCGATACAGTAGGTTGTTGAGATGCTGGGAAGGTATACATAGACACATGTGTAGCTATAGGATTAAGGGTTTCTTGTGGCAAGGGAATTGAAATTTCTAGGAATATAGGCATGGGAGGCCTTGGAGGCAATTTTCCAGCATCTTTCCAGTTGTTCTCATCCCTAACAGCTAACTCATATGCTTTTGGTAGAGTATGTCCACCTAGGGACTGAATCATTACAGATATATCAGAATTGAAAGCTTTGAGGTAGAGTACAATAGCCATACCTAATGGTGGCCTCGTTGTAGTAGGAATTCTGTCACAGGTTTTTTGAAACCTAGTGTTGAAATTGGTTATAGCTTCTTGTGGTGCCCTCTTTATGGTTATTAATTGTTGCAATAGGGATGATTTGTCACCTTTCTCTTTGAATCTTGCAAAGAAAGCATCACCAAGCTTATCCCAGGTAGATATTGTATTTGGGGCAAAAGACCTATACCAATCTAGAGCTTTCCCTTTGAAAGAAGCTGCCAATAATCTGATTGCTACATTTGTATATTAATGACATGTACTGCACACACATCTAATACATCTTGAAGATGCTCCCCTGGTGTCTTAGAATCTTCTCCACTGAATTTGGGTAAAGCTTTTAAAGCATTAGTTGGAATTAGATCCCAAGTAGATGGTGGTACCAGAAGAATGAGAGGACTACCAATATTCTAAATTGCATAGTTCCTTGGGGCTACAAGTGCTCCCATGTTTACTCCTAATGCTATTGTAGCTTGATTCACTCTTCTTCTTGGAGTAGCAACTAATGGTGGCAATAAAATTCCTAGATTAGTAGTAGACTGAGCTCTTGTTGTCAGTCCACAGTTCTGACTCCTCATCACTCTTTGATTCATACAATCTTGATCAGGACTTCAAGAAAGGTCCCACCAGGCATGCCAAAAACTATTGATGTGTAAAATTGTGTAGGTTCCAACACCAACATGGGAAGTTTCAAGAATGTGGGACTTACTACTTGAAACAACCTCCAGATTTTAAAGAAGCTGACTCTTCCTATTTAAATGGGGTTTTGAGTAAAGGGTAGAAGAAGAAACAAGATTATAGATATAGTAAGTAAAATCCAAACCTATTGTGATGCGCTTGAATGAAATGTATTTCCTTAACTAGCACAATGAACAGATTCTTAAGATTCAGCTATATCGAAGAGCAATTGATGCATGATCAACATATATAGATTGTAAATGAATTAAATATCAAAGGCTAAACTCAGAACATTTATACAGAGACATAGATAACATCACCAATGGCATAGAACAGAGCTTCTTTCATTAATAGTTCAGCAAATATAAAAGGCACAGTGACATGCACAGGTATATTAGCCTTCTTATTAGAAATAGCTAGGCTAAGGAAAAATGATACAATTTGGTCACAACAAGATTTCTGAACTTTCTAATCAATTCTCTATATATCATTTTTACAATATCTCCCTATATATATAGCCATAAAATTTGGCTGAAGATCGCCTGTAACTGTTTCGAATCTCCAACGGTATCAACATAACTTAAGTTAACTGGGACTCCTCTAACACTGAGACCTTCTTAATCTACAACTGCCCTTCCCTACGTGCTCATTGGTTGAGCAATAAAATATGTGGCACACTAACTAGGGTTTGGTTGAAACACATGGCAGCACTTGCGGGCTCTAAATGGCTTCAAAAATACCACGCGGCAACACTTAGCATTCAACTTCTTTCCCTTTGAAACAAGGCACACAAAATAGTGCCACTTGTTGCCATCCGCAAGACTTTGAAGCATGATACATGGTGCACTCTGGTGCAACACTGAGACACTTGGTATTCTCTAGAAATACTTATAGCTTTCTATCTTTATGCCCCGAGCAACTTGTAGTTTTGACATTTTGCACTATCTGCACACGAGAAACTTAGATATTATTTATGGGACCTGCCACACATGCCTCTATAATTCCTACATAGAGAAATAATAATGTGACACATGGCGCCTCCCGCTTGAAACAAAATTGGAAACGTGGTGCCCTCTGGCAATACCAATAACTTTATGAAAAGGTCCCGAGGAATCCCACAAAGATGACACCTATCGCGCTCTAGTAGCAACTAAAAATCATAAGACAATATACGTGTCTTCATCCAAGAATATCAAAAAGAAAGTAGTTCATCCCTCCACTTTTGCCATGTGGCACACTACGGTACAAGCTATAAACCGTATCTCAATATTGTGGGCCCATCACCTATGCCGGTAATAACAAAGCTTTATAAAAAGGATATACACATGGCAGCTCCCACATATACTATCAAAGGACACTTAGCACAACCTACAAGCTTGTGGTATCAAAAGAAACTTTTTGTCATGGCCTCTGGTATCAACACGTGGCACAACCTATAACAAACCTAAAACTTTAATAAAAGAAACAGTATTATAGATACGTGGCACACTCTGCAGCAACTGAAGAGAAGCATATGGAAGAAACTTGTGGCAATGTCTACTTAACACTGTTGCTCCATAATAACATGACACATGATGCGATCTGTACATGAGAAACATGTAGCCACAGATAAAGAAACAGCAACTGGAAATATACTAAGACAGAAAAAAAGATGAAACAAAATGTAGAGTTTTACTCTACGCATCTAACAAGTGCACATGCATAAACATAAAACCCTAGATGACTCAAGCATCAAGGAAAGATCAATAATTTGTTCCACTCAATGAACAAACACAACTTCACCTCAAAGAGATGAAAACAATGAAGACTTGCATGAACAAGAAGGCAAATCAACAATGTCCGCGGAGGATCTCCAAACTAGATGTTGGAGGCTTCAATGCTTCTCCCAATCATGCAAAAGGTGTACAAACCCTAGGAAGAGAAAGATAATCTCAATATCATGATTCCTAATCTCCATCCATTGTCTCCATGAATGCAAATTCAAATAAATTCAAGAGATTCAACAAATCATTGACCTTCAATGGCAATTTTGGCAGAGTTTTGGCATAAAGATTGTGTATCATGAAATGATTCTCAAATGTATTTATTCAAATTTTGAACTAAAATGTTGAGATTGCGCAAAAACAAAAATTTGAAAATGTAATCACAGAATGCATGGCAATAGCTGACATCCCTCCAAAATTTAGGACCCCAGGAAATAGAGCAGGACAAGGGCGCTAGCGCCCAAGTCCAAGCCCTAATTTCCCACTCAGGACTACTTCAAGGAGGTTAGGGGATCCCAAATCCAATTTTAATTTTCACCTTTAGTCTTTAGTTACTCCAAAATATGACATTCTTCCAATTAGACCTAGGTTAGTCAAGGTTTAAGAAGGTCTGAAATAAAACTAGGTTAAAAGGTCACCAAAGGAGAGGAGCTAAACCATGGGAAATTGTACCATTCCACACAAGAAGACAATTTTTGACATAACATTTAGCCCCCACTTTAGTGGCCATATGACACTACGTGCATATGCAACTAAAGGAAAGTAATAACATCAATCATGAAAAGGATATTGGAGTGGATGCCGAATTGTTGTTGCAAGAGAGGAAGAAGCCCCCAAGTATACAATCCTGCAAGACCACAAAGTTAGGAACCACAACCTACAAAGGAACACTTGTCAAAGAATTAAAAATTAAATCAAACTGCAACCACCACCAATGAATCAGTTCATAAACACTAAGGGGGATGAGTTATGAGACATGATGAGGGAGGAAATCAAGGGAGATATATGCCCCCCATGTTTCTGCTTGCTTAGTTTGAAAAGGAGAAACAAGGAGATATCTACACGTGTTGACTTTTTAGGGAACTTGATGAGAAATGCGTTTTGATGGTTGTTTGGAGAAATAATTCCCAAGCACAACATAGTGGGTAAGATAGAAAGTAGAACCAGGATTCCAACATAACAAACGACATAAAAATGTAAGTTTGATAGCTCAAGATAGAGGCTCAAGAGTAAAATAGTTCAATTTTGCACCTAGATAGTGATAGGAATTCTCATCCACTGACTATATGTAAGGGGAGTTGTCACTTTTCACTATTCATTGTTACTTGCCATTATGTAGAGAAGAGATGGAGAAGGAGAGAGAGATCAATGATGCCAACCCGACATTCATACTGGCTTCTATGAGTGGAGATGCTCTAAGCCCAAGTAGCAGAGAGCCATTTTGAGGCTGAGGTAGGGTCCTAATCCTTGCTTGTGTTATCATTCATTCTGCATCTTTTAGATTTTATCATTTTCCATGCCAATTAGGACAACTGTGGACAAGGGTCCCTAACAAGGGTGTCCAAGTCCACTTAAGGCACCTAGGTCCTCTTGGGGCATCTAGGTCCTCTTGGGGCACCCTAATCCACCAAGGGTAGGGTACTGACTATTGTAGTAGATACTTAGTTCCATTTTCATGTGGTTTACTGATTCATTCTGTCACTATTTGTCATGCAAGTCATTCTGGGGATGCGAGAGCATATAGGCAGTTGCCCAATGATGCTACTTCATGATCACATTGGCATCATGACTAATGCAGAGAGAGGCCACTTACAGGTAGTGAGGCTCTGGTGGGTATTCGACATGCCCACAATTATGTTTCTCTATAGTATGTTAATGGCATTGATGGAGAGGTGGAATGCAGATACTTCTACATTCCATTTTCCTATAGGGGAGATGACCATCATGCTGGAGGATGTCTATAGGATCATGTGTCTGCCTATACGTGGGGAGATAGTGAGGGTCATAGAGAATTTCTCAGTTGCATATACATGGGAAAGACAAATGTACTATCTAGGTTGCACAGTCACTTGGGTAGAGCATGGGCACATACAACTTCAATTACTAGAGCAGGGCCTCTAATTTAGAAGATTATGATTGTCATAGTAGCATTAGTAGCTACACTAGATGGATGAGGCATTCACCTTCATGAGGGCCTTGTTCATACTATTAGGGCTATAGAGGAGCATCAGATAGGCTACGCGTGGGGACGTAGTATGCTTGTACACCTCTACCATGGTTTGGGATGGTATGTCCATTATGAGGCACAGAGCTTGATGTGTTACACCTTACTACAAGTTTGGGCCTTTGAGCATATTAGATGCACATGGCCTACAAACTTTCCTATAGAGCCAACATTCACCTATCCACAGGTCCATCCCTATCCTCTTATTAGATATTGGAGATACAATGATCTACTATACTAGAGGATTGTGTTTGATAGATTGCAGCCCAACAATATCATCTAGACACCATATCGTAGCTATATATCATGGCCAGGTTAGCAGAGACAATTAGCAAGGATGCACAAGGATCGACTGATGGCCGGTCACCTCAATCACATTGTTTCATAATTTTACTTTGATCAGGTAGTACAACAGGTCAGATGCCGATAGGATGTACCCATGATGCATCTGAGCTATGCATTCTCTGTGCGCAGTATAGTCAGGGTGAACAATGCTTGATGACTGACATTAGCAGATGTAGCAATTAGCAATGATGATGGTCTTGAGGATGTAGAGCCAATATCTGATGCAGCTGACATCAGTGTCACTTGAGAAGATTAGATTTGGTGGTAGACATTGCGGCCCACTCCTATCTATCTACCTGGTCACTGCATAGGTGATCCTCAGTCTTGGGCTAGTCATGCGACTGACACAAGGATAGATGAGGACATTAGTGACTTTATAGGATACTATGACCTAGATGATGATGAGGAGGATGATGATGATGAGGAGGAGGAGGAGGTCTCATCATGGTATGTCTTTAGGACAAGACTGGGGTGAGATCAATAGGAGGCAGATAGCAATGAGGAGGTTTAGTCTCAATCACAATCAAGAGCTCGTGGTCTAGCCCCTATGGATGTGAGGAGATCAAGTCAGCCTGAGCAAGGGGAAACTAATAGTAATATGCCCCTAGCTACAAAGGTGGCTACAAAGCTAATCACACCATCAACTATCTAAGATCCATCTTTGTGAGATGGAGATCCAGGTAGGATGCTTGTTATGTTTAGATGTAGTTAATTTTAATTATTTGTTGATGACGTCTATATGAGGTACTAATATCTATTTTATTTTCTTTTTGCAGATGGAACATATGCATGGTGCAACTTTGTGAGCCACGTCATAGAAAAGATAGTTCTAGCTGATGTGGCTGAGCAGCAGGTGCGGATTGGATAATTACCATAGCCATCCGTGGGGTGACATGCAGAGATCTTTATGCCTTTTCTAAGATATAGGTTATCAGTGGAGTCTATTCTAGATCAAGCTGTCTAGAGAGTCAAGCATGAAGAGGAAGAGCTCCAGACGCTATGAGATCAAGTTGTTGCAGTACCTACACCTAAGGGAGTTCCTTTTATGAGTGAGATCTTACTACCTGAGTTATGGTAGATGAGATCTAATAGGGACATGCTTCAGGTAGAACTAGAGAGTCACATATGAGAGGGATCAATATTGTTGATGATTGTTTTTACACATTCATAACAAAAGTTAAAATTCACAAAATGAACCTAACTGTCTTGAAAGATATGAAGAAATTAATTAAGATTTGCTTAATCCCAAGTTTCTATATGGTTAGGTCTTGACCTGTTGGACAATTCAGTAGGTAAATGTGAAGCTGTAATATGCAAGGGGCCTTACTTGATTTAAGGTTTTTTGATGATTCACTGGACTCTATTTATGCAAAATATCACAAATATTAATACTTCCTTCATTCCTTGTCAGCTATTGCTCTGTATGATTTATATTAACACAAGCTTTCCTTTTCAAATGTTATGAAAACTATCAAATATCAACTCAGTTGTTCAAGTTTCCTTCCAATATCAGACAATCTCCTTTAAGTTTTTGCATTTAGGCTAAGTATTTCAAATGGTTTGGGAAAAGTTAGAGAAATTTAAATTAAACTTCATTCTGCTATAGGATCTAAATGTTCTATTATGCATGTTGTAAGAAGTACATTAAAACCGATCAAATTAGTAGATCAAATCATTAAATGTGAATTCCCTGAGTATTTTCATGAACACACATTCAAGATTGAAAGCTTTAAGGGATGTTATTTCAAATACAAAGAAGAGCCAGAAGACACTCTGAATACAGACGCAGAATTCTAGATTCATTTGTATTCAAGATAAATAGTCATATATGATTTACAATGTATGAATGACTCTTACCTTAATTAATCAACTTACAGAAAACTTACAACGTTTTACAGATACAATAAGGAAGCTAGATGTTCCACGCAATCCTTATTGTAGACACAGGTGACCTCCTTCTACTCTAAAGTACTTCTTCTACTCAAGTCCTTGAACAAATTACAATTGCTAGCCACTTCCTAAAAATCCCTATGTGTCCCTGTGTGAGTTATTACGGAGTAAAGGGGCTCAATATATAGCTCTGATTATTCCCAATACAGTTCCAAAACCCTAGTTAATCAATGGTCCACACTTCAAGTGCAACATCAATCAGTGGAAATCCTGCCAAGAATCTCTGAGCAGCATACCCATACTAAGCATAAGGATGCCCTTTGGAAACCCTAACAGTCACCAAAATATCTTCTGTTGCTCTTTTAATAATGTTTCCCTCCACCTGCATTTTTCTTCTCACTGAAAGCCTTTACTCCTCCTGCTTCGTTTGTGATCCGATCCTCTACCTGTGATGTCATCACCAATAAAGCTCCACCTTTATATCTACCTTCATACCTACAAAATAGACATAAAAAATAGATCTAAACTTCATACCGCCTCCGTCAATTTACACGTTGTCAGAATGTTAGATGAGCATTGATTACAGTAATCAATGTGCTACCAACTCGACCTTCAGTTGCAGTGTTGGTGCCTTTAAACCTTCTATATATCCCATTGTGTATACATTCATCATCGGCATGACCCACTCAGTTAGGTTGATCAAAAATTTTCCCGTCGATCGTACACTTTTGGCAGATGTAATTTTTTCATCGTTTTGCATATCTTTTGTTCATCTGTGTAACTACCTTCCGTCGATATGATTGAAAACTCTTCCGCCGATGAACAATATCTATCTAATGCATTATTACTTTTGTATATCAAATATGTATGCCATAAATATACAAGCACTTAAATATACAAAGAGCTTTTAGTATTTAACTTCTTTTCGCATCCACATTGTATCTTTAACTTGCATTTTTTGCTTTGCATGTCGCACTTGTATATCAAAGATATACATTGTATTTATACATTTGAACCTGAGATGCAAATGGTGGGGTCCATCTTACCTTTTACTTGTATCTCCGTGATGCATATAACACTTGTATCAAACTTTTAGATACAAGCATAGACATATACAAGCTCTTTTGTATGTGCCACCTTTCGGACTTCAACTTTTATAACCCATCATTTATTCACTTTCGGGTCCGCGACATGTATAAAAATTAATGCATCTTTTAATATACTTTAAGCCAGGATGCATCATTTATACCACATTTTAACTTCTTTTGAGTTCTGGCTTGTATATACCGCAATGTATGTCTCTGAAACATACATACAAGGCCTGAAACATACAACGACTTAACCTTGTTTCACGATCTTTTCAGTTCTACTACTTGCACATGGGCGTTGTATATCGGCTTGTATGTAACCTTGTATATTCAAAAATTTAAACCCCAATATACAACCAGTGAACTTAACTGAATATATATTTTAATCTCAACTTTGTCGGGTCCACGGCATGCATATATCATTGTATATCTACTTTGCATGTTTAAACATACCACATAAAGTGCATTCAACAGATTTAAACAATTATTCACTTAAACTTTGAACTTTTCGATCCTGACTTGTATGTAAGAAAAAGGTGTAAGTGAAATGCATACAAGTATAAATGTATAAAAACAACTCTGTATATGCAACCCGATACACAAAAGACTTTGTATATGCAACATACAAACCTAATTGTACATTTTACCAAAACACTCATAACTTGCAAAATATTGCAAATTTTAACATGGTTCAAAAAATAACCCTCACTCATTTTTGACAAGGAATTCACCCATATTTCAGCTCTAGTACTCAATGCAATTTTTTCTCTATTTTCAACAAGGTTTGTAACTTTCACTCTCTTTTCCCTTTTGCCACCCAATAGACCCACACACAAAAGCAAAAAGCAAAGCCACAACAGGGGTCCTCATTTTGCTAAGGAGTAAAATGGGGCATGTTGTGAGCATCACAACAGTGATACTAAACAATTCTTTGTAGAACATATAGTAAGTGCACAATGATTAATAAATTTCACACATAACTAATATTCTATTCCATACAAAGTTAATACAAAAGTGATCTTAATAAAGTATGTTTGACAAGATACCACAATGATTAACTGAAAGAGATTTCTATGCTAAATGAATTAAGAACAAATAATCATATCTTGTCAAAATTGAAGCTAAACCAACTAATAAGTTCTGCTTTTTAAAGTAACATTTAACATATAATCTTAAGCATAAAATTTCTTGAGGTGTGCAACATTAATAGGTTATTTAAGAGGCATACCTTGTTCATCAGCTAGCTTATACACTCCTGATCCAAAGGCTTCAATACTGACATACGGTCTGAGCCAATTAGGGCTAAACTTTCCTTTTTCTCCAAGAGGTGCATTCACATTGCATTGATTCTCATAAAGTACCAAGTCTCCAATGTCAAATGAATGGTGTATAACATGCTCATTGTACGATCATTGTATACTCTTCTGATATGCCTTAAGATGCTCAAGAGCATTGATATGATGTTCATCTACCATCTCAAGCTTTTGTAATCTCTTTTCTCTTTCCATATCATCATCAATAACATCTCGTAAGGAGATTCTTAATGAGGGAATTTTGAGTTCCAAAGGCATTACTGCGTCGGCACCATAAACAAGATTATACAGGGTAGTTCTAGTAGCCATATGAATACTTGTTCTATAAGCCCATAATGCGTAGGATAATTGAATATGCCAGTCTTTCTGATGTTTGTTAATAGTTTTGCATAGAATTTGTCCTATAACCTTGTTTGAAGCTTCTGCGTAGTTGTTTGATTAAGGATAATAGGGCATAGAGAAACGATGTTGAATGTGATACTTATCCATAAATTTCTTTACATCCTTATGGTTGAATGGTTTGCCATTGTCAGAGACCAAGGAGGAAGGTATACCAAATCGAGAGATTATGTTATCTTGTATAAAATGACAAATTACATCAACAGTCATGGATCGTAAAGGGATGGCTTCGACCCACTTTTGAAGTAATCCATAGCAGTGATAATAAATGTATGTCCTTAAGAGGAGGGTGGAGAGATTTTACCAATTAGATCCAATCCCCAAACATAAAATGACGAAGGTGAAATTTGGGCATGAAGTTCCTAGGCAAGTGCTCAGATTAGATGTTGATTTTGTTGACATTGCAGACACTTCTTGACATAAGAAAAGGAATCTTGTTCCATGTGTCGCCAATAATATCCCATATGTATTAATTTTTGTACCAATGATTTTCCTCCAAAATGTCCTCCACAAGTGCAAGAGTGAGCTTCTTCTAAAGCTATCAGAATCTCTGAATTACTAAGACATCAGAGAAGGACACCATTATAACTTCATTGATATAAGACATTAGCTAAAATGATATAACATGTTGCAAGTTTGCATAGGCAAACTTGGGCATTCTTAGATGTTGAATTATGGATGTTTCCATCATGCAAATAATTGTATATATGGGAGAACCATTCATCAAAGTTTATATCATAGAAAAAATCAAGACTTGTGACTACAATATCTTCTATGACTAGTGTTTTAAGATTATGAATAATAAAAATAAATTCATCAGGAGAATCGTCAAGGGATATAAGGCAAGTTGTGCTAGCCATCGCATCTGCATGTCAATTATCTTTTCTTGGAATAGTATCAATTGAAAAAGATTGAAAATGCTTCAATAAAGACACAACATAATCATAGTATTCAAATAATTTGTCTTGTTTAGCTTGATATGATCCATTTATTTTTCTTGCAATTAGTTGTGAGTCACCGTATATAGTGAGATTTTGATGTTTAAAGCCAAAGCGGCATGAAGTCCTACAATAAGAGCTTCATACTTAGTAATATTGTTTGTGCATGAGAAATTTAGGCAGTAAGACATAAGAATCATCTTACCTACAGGGGATACCAGTATGACACTAGCACCGGAGCCAATTCAACATCTTGATTTGTCAAAATACAATTCCCATTTATCTTCTATATCAATAGCTAAGATTTGATCATTGGGGAATGTCTCCTAATTATGTATATCAAAATGAGAGGGTGCCTTAGCTAAATGGTCATTTAATGCTTGTCCTTTAGTTGCTCTCTGAGATATAAATTTGAGATCAAATTCAGTTAACAACATAACCCATTTAGCAAGGCAACTAGAAAGATCTATTTTAGCAAATAGATGTTTCAAAGGGTCAAATTTTACTATTAAATGTATCTCGGCATTTAGGAGATAATGCCTAAGCTTTTGTGTTGTGAAGACAAGAGCTAAATATTGTTTCTCAATGACAGTATATCACACTTCATAATGGATCAATGTTTTACTGATATAATATACAACACATTCCTTGCCTTCAATATTATGTTGTGATAATAAAGATGCAAGAGCATTGTTAGATGTAGAAGTGTAAAGTATAAAAGGCTTATCAAAAATGGTAGGTTGTAAAATAGGAGGTTTAGCGAGGTTACCTTTTAAGTCCTCAAAAGCCTTCTAACATTCTGAATTTCAATAAAATTTTGAATCCTTCTTCAGTAGTTGAGTAAAAGGGTGTCATATCCTTGATTTGTGAAACAAATCGATGAATGGCCTATATCTTCCCTTGTAAACTACGAAGTTGAGATATGTTTTTAGGTAGCGGCATGTTAACGATCGCATCAATCTTTTTCGTATCTACTTCAATACCACAATTTGAAACTATGAATCCCAACATTTTTCCACCGTCGACACCAAATACGCACTTACGGGGATTTAATCTCATGTTGTATTTCTTTATTCACTCAAAGATTTGTCGAAGATTCATGGAATGATCTTGGCAATGAATGGATTTTGCCAAGATGTCATCAACATAGTCCTCTAAGATATTATGCATGTAATCATTAAAGATAAGAGTCATGACATGTTGGTAAGTTGCTCCAACATTCTTAAGTCCAAATGGCATGACTACCCAACAAAATGTATCCCAAGGTGTTCTAAAAGTAGTTTTATATTGATCCTGAGGGTTTATGAAAATTTGATTATATCCTAAAAATCCATCCATGAAGGAAAGTAATTTATGACCAGATATTGAATCAACAATCATATCAATGTTAGGAAGTGGGAAATCATCTTTTAGAGATGCAAGGTTCAAATCTCTAAAATCGGTACACATGCAAATATGACCATCGAGTTTAGTGACAGCCACTATGTGTGAGATCCAAGGTGAATAGTCAATAGGGTGAATAAAGCCAACTTGTAAAAGCTTTTCTATTTCAATCTTAACAAGTAACACAATCTTAGGATTAATCTTATTAATCTTTGTTTAAATGTCTTAGCATCTGGTTTCAATACGATATTATGTGTTACAATCTCAAGATCAATACCAGGCATATTCAAATAGTTCCAAGCAAAAAATTTACAGAATTCATATAACAATTTTGTCATGTCTCCTTTTTCTTCTACACCTAAGAAATCACCTATAGGCATAACTTTTTCAGTGTTATCTTTCTCCATGAAAACATCAACAATCTTTCCATTAAGTAGAGTACTATGGTCTAGGAGATCGGGTGATTGTGGTAATTCTTTAGATTCTTCTTCAGATTTCAGAGTAGTGTTTATCATGCTGACATGCTATCCAAAATATGTAGCATTATTCAAACAATAAGGCAATCCACATTTATGATGGTAACATGGAATATTGTCGTAAGCACCCAAGAATTTAATTATTGCTTCATCTGTTGAAAAGATGTCTAAGGGGATCTTTCCTGGAGGACAATTAGTGTCAATCATCTCAAGGAAGATCAAGTTAAGCATGGATATGGTATTCACATTAAGAGTAGGATGTCTATGAGCTTTAGATTCCCTTCAGGATTAGCATGAATAGTATGAAGTGTATCTTTATGAATAAACTTGATCGATCAATGAAGGGTAGAAGGAACTCCCCCTAGTGTATGAATCCATGATCTACTAAGAATCATGTTGTAAGATAGAGAACAAGGCATGACATGAATCAAGGTAGGTAGAGTTACAAGCCCAACTTATACAGATAATGTTATAGTGCCTACAGGATGTCTTCCAACATTATCAAAGCCACAAATACTTATCCTATCTGGTTTAATCAAAGATGTATCAATTTTAATCTTATGCAATAGATTGATGCTACAAACATTAAGAGCTGATCTGTTATCAATCATAACTCATTTAATTAGTTTCTTGTTTATTGTAATGAATATAATCAAAGGATCATATTGATTTTGAACTTCAAGAGATGGAAACTCATGTTGATGAAATAGAATGTCTATTTTTGTTGCATGCATACAATCTAGAAGAGTTGCTACATCATTAGGTTTAATAGCAGGTGGGATAATCACCTTTTGTAAAGCTTCTTGGAGCATTCCATGGTATGTAGGTGAAGTTTGTATAAGTTCCCAAAGAGATATCTTAGTAGGAGTAGCACAAAGATGCTCAACAAGATCATAATCTTGACCAACCTTATGCATTAAACAAGGTGCTTGAAGAAGCATAGGTTGAGAAGCTAGTAAAGATATCAAAATACTTGATCGTTGTTTTCTTTATTTGTTATTCCAAGTATTGTAAGTATGAGTAACCATAGTATGACTAGGTTGTTGTAAACTTTGATGTATCTATTTAGCATAGTTATAAATGTAATTAGGAGGACAGGAAGAAGATGAAGGACCTCTAATAGTGAGCACTAGTTTAGAAGGAGCTTAAATGGCATCTAAACACAAAGCAACCATTATTTTTGGTTTCACAGGTTCTTCTTTAGTTTTAGGAATATAGATTGTATTTACAAATCTTTGAAACAACGATGGTTTAAGAGTCATAGTGGAATTTTCAATTGAGATAAACTCCTCAAGGGATTCATCAAACATATTGAAGTCATCACAACTAAATGGCTCATCATACACATGAAAGTCTTGCAAAAAGTAATTGGACATTTTAACATGCTAAAATTAACTCAAGACTTGAATGTAAAATGATTAAGCATAGACTTTGCAAAAATGTAATAGAATAACACCACACAATACACAAAGTTGTAATTTCAAACTCTTCTTATGAAAGGATTAAAGGACATCACTCAAATTTCAATATAAGTACTTTCATAAAAGAGGGTTTTCAATCTAAATATGTTTTAGGACAATAAACTAATTCAGATCTAGGTTTGTAAAGGATGCAAATTCTTTAGAGCATGGGTTCACCAAAATGTTTAGGGTGAAAATGTGGAAGCACGATAGAAGGTTCCAAGTCCCACACTTTCACTTGCTAAAACATTAGGGAAGCAAGGGATGAGTTTATGGATAAACTATTGATTTCCAATGTTCCCTTTTCTTATTAATTATGTTTATGTGACTATTTGAATCAGGTTTTACAAGCTAGTATCTCTCTCTAACCTTAAAACCCTAATTAGCAAATCAAATTGTAATAACTTAATTTCTAACATAGATGGAAATGAAATGATTACGTAAATGCAAAGTAAACAGATCAGAGATAGTGTACCTAGAAACTGAGAAGCGGATAGACTAGGGCGCTAGCCCCAATGTCCCCAAAGTTTTTATATGTCAAGATTTTCTGTACCATCTACTTTTCAATCTCCAAACCCCTCCAGGTTCAAGAAAAATCACCCAATTGGACAAGGGCACTAGTCACAGTGTCTTGAAAGTCTCAGAATCATGAAATTCAAAGTCCATGATGACTGCATCTACAATATCAATCTTCTTCTTACTCCTTTCCATCATATCTTGATAAATGCAACCTACACATGCAAAAGGAGGAGAAAGATGGTTGTGGCTACATAGGAGCTTGCCTCAGTCAAGCCTTATTTTTGATATTCCTACCTCAACAATAGCTCAAGTTGAAAATTTGTAGATGTGTGTGTTCATCTAACAAGTGTGCATGCATAAACATAAAACCCTAGATGACTCAAGCATCAAGGAAAGATCAACAATATATTTCACTCAATGAACAAACACAACTTCACCTCAAGTAGATGAAAACAATGAAGACTTGCATGAACAAGAAGGTGAATCAACAATGTCCACGGAGGATCTCCAAACTCAATGTTGGAGGCTTCAACCCTTCTCTCGATCATGCAAAAGGTGTACAAACCCTAGGAAGAGAAAGATAGTCTCAATATCTTGATTCCTAATATCCATCCATTGTCTCCATGAAAGAAAATTCAAATAACTTCAAGAGCTTTAACAAATCACTGATCATCAATGGCAATTTTGGTAGAGTTTTGGAATAAAGCTTGCATAAAGATTGTGTATCATGAAATGATTTTCAAATGTCTTTAAATATCTAACCTTAGGAATTTCCAATTTCAAAGTAAGATGTCGACATCATCTGAAAACAAAAATTTGAAAATAGAATCCTAGAATGCACAACAATAGCTGACATCCCTCCAAAATTTAGGACCCCAAGAAATAGGGCAAGACAAGGACGCTAGTGCCCAAGACCAAGCCCTGATTTCCCACTCAGGACTACTTCAAGGAGGTTAGAGGATCCCAAATCCAAGTTTACTTTTCACCTTTAGTCTTCAGTTACTCAAAAATATAGCATTCTTCCAATTAGACCTAGGTTAGTAAGGGTTTGAGAAGTTCTGAAATAAAATTAGGTTAAAAGGTCACTAAAGGAGAGGAGCTAAACCATGGGAAATTATGCCATTCCATATAGGAGGACAATTTCTAACATAACATACTCTAAATGTAATTTTTATTTTCAATATCAATAAAAGGGAGAGGGACCTTACCTCACTTAACTAATCCAAAAAAATCTAGTGTAAGTAAATATGTTTGCATGTTTATTAAGAATTTAAAATCAATACATTTTAGTTATTAAAATCTTGTAACTAATAATAAATTTTTTTATTTGTTTCAAAAATTGAAAAAATAACTAATAAATAGAGTTTAAATCTTATTGAAAATGTAACATATGAAGAAATTAGATTATATTAGGATCTATTCCTAAAATGACATAGCTACTATTGTTAACAATTTTATTGTCATTTGTTTAGGATTTAATTATTATTTACTATTGCTTATAACTATTCATTTTTTCATTTTGATAATAAATTGGTATTTCTACACATATTTCTCTAAATATAAGTATTCTATATTTAACAATTAGAATCCTTCCAAATTGAGATGCAAAAATTCAATGACGATACAATTTAAATCATTTCTAGAGCCAACAACTAAGGAAAATTTCACATGTGATATATGAAATTTTAAAATGAGTGTAAAATGAAAACCCTAAAGTGAACACAAGGATGAGTAGGGTGGGTTAAAGATGGTCTATGTAAATAACCACCAAACTTTGAAATGATGATTCACTAATGAAGCATGTAATGATCATAAATGAAGACCAAATATTAAATAAGATGTCAAATCAAAAATACAACTTTCAAAACCTTGATAGTGATGACAATTCAAACACAAGCTTAGATGTTGGTGAATGAAGAAAGTTCCAAAAAGATAGATGATTCAAACAACAAATTATTGTATAAATACATATAAATAGATAACAAATAGCATGGGGCAAGGAGCCCAACTTTTGACAATATTGTGTCATTTATCAATCTGTTAATCAATTCTCTCAAAATAGACATAATTCTAAGTGAGAAATAACATAATTATGTGAATTTCACTATTATAGATCTATCATGATAGATAACAATTTAAGATTTTTGTAGACTTATCTTGTGGACATTTAAAATTTACTTCAAAAGAAATCAATAATGGTTTTAGATATAACTACTTGGAAGTTTTTTACATCAACATAAATAAGAACATACTCCATGGTTCATCATTAGGATGTAGAAAATAAATGGTATATTTTAAACTAATTTAGTTGTATATGATTGAATAAGAATCCAAACACAAGCCTAGCTTTAGGTGAGTGAACAAAGTTATGAAAAGCTAGATGCAAACAACAAAATCAATGTAGCAAAATGAAAATATTTGCTATAATGCAATATTAAGAATATAAAGAGATTAAAATAAACTTTATTAATTGATTATAAACCATTACAAATAATTATATAGAAATCTATGACGCATGGATCAAAGAGATGATGTCTAGAGGTCATAAGTTTATATGCCAATCAGTGGATTAGTTAACTTAATCTAAATATGAGTTCAATATTTCAATAACCAATCAAAAGATCTATTCACTCAATTTCACTAGGACTAAGGTGGATTTGAGTAAACAAAGTTGGCACTAAAATACCATCAATCAAGAATTAATGAGAGAGTGGTAGCACTCTTGGGAAACACCTGTGTACCTCAAGTGAAGGCGTATGTACATATAATTGTTTTCTACTTAGATTAGGAAAATTAAATATTCCTAATATTGTAAGTAAACTTATTCTATAGGATCAATATCAAAATTAGGAAAAATGCATATCCAAGGTGAAGAAAATATAACACTAATAGTTCAATAAATACAAGGGGATAAAAAATTAGATCAAAAAATAAATAGAAAAAAGGAAGAAAAAATAAAAGTTAGATTATCTATGATTGATATTCAAAAAAATTTATAATCTTTAATTTTATTACTATCTCTAGCTAATACTAAATGCAATAAAATTGTAACAATGCATAGCCTTTTGAAAAAAGTTGTGTTGATATTAAACTTTTGACATTGGTTTGTTGATATGTTGTAACCAATGTCTACAATTTGTAGATTGATTTTGGATTTGTAATGTGGAACCTATGATGAATCTTTCCATGATAATGTTCAGATATAAGATTGGTTTATGTGAAGTGACCTAGCTAGGACTAGATCATGCCATGCAATTTTTTCCTAATGTTATGAACTTGTCTATTATCAAAGCAACCTTCTACAACATGCTCATGAATTCTATAGTTGTTTCTTTAAAAATGGTGTTGTTGTCAACCATAGTGGGATTTGTAGTATGATAAATGGAATACTTTGGATTTCCTCATTACTAGTCAAACCCCTTGTGAGTTGTACAAAATCTATAAACATGTTAGCTAATAATGCAACACATATGGGTGTTCAAGTAATATAGCTAAAAATGTTTTAAATGTTCTTTTTTACTTTTGATTTGTACATGTGCAAGTGATGTGTGTTCCAAATGAATCCAAGACGCTCTTTTTATGAGATCTAATGACCTAGGACTATCTATTAATATATGGTTTTAGTCATTTAATTTAAGATGTTTAGTGTGGGTTGATAAGGTAATTGTCAAATTTATAATGTTTAATGTTTATTTTTTTTGTTTACTATGAAGAAGAAGGAATGGGTGAAAATAAGTTTTGAAACATTTATTCATTGAGGATTTATTTGATTTAGGTATGCCTCTTAAATCCTAGTTTGATATATATGTTCCATGTGTGATTTTGTGAATTTCAAATACTATTTTCTTGAAGGAAATAAATTATAAAATAGTTTTAAAGATAAGAAATTATTATTTTCATTGTTTAGAAATTGCAAGCAAAACTTCTACTAGTAGAGTATTTTTTAAGCTACATGTTTTTTAAATAAACAATAACTAGACTATAATCTAGAAATGATGAACTAAACATGTGCAAGTTGAAATACATAGTGTGTGTTTCAATCTACATTTTCTTCCACCACATTATCTAGTACAAAAACCAATCAATGTATCTACCAATAAACTCAAATATCGATAATAAATAAACATTAGCACCTAATCATCTATTTAATATAAACTATCAAAGAATATAAATGAGGCTTAATCTAGAAACTAATTCTTTCATCCATAAATTTCTAGTGAATTAATTTCCTTTCAAGACCACAACACATTAGGGAACCACACATTTGAGCCTTAGGAATTTAATAACTTGTTCTCTTTTTCTCTTTAGTATCTTTTGAATTTAATAGATTTTGTGTTCGACAACAAGCCCCGTGTGGTAAATATAATGTGATTTTTGTTTACAACATATATTTCTCAAATATGAAAAAAAAAGTTGTAGTTCATGATTGATATTGCTTTGCAGGGATTTATTTTTTTAACTAATTCTCTTTGAGTGTAGAAAATATCGTATGGAGAAGACCTATATTTTAAAGCTACTAAATGGTGTTCTGTAGTTATGCTACATGAAGACTAGAAATTAGACAAACTAAAATTCATAATCAAGATTTTAAATTTATTTGATTATTTCTTGTCTTTGTTTGTATGTGTGGTCAAAATGATATATGCTCTTTTGTTGTGTTGTAGAGAAATCTTAAGAATCAGAAATGGTTCAATCACTTGTGTATCACTAGTCCAACTACGTATGCTAGATTTCCTCATGCCATATGGTGATCTTGGAAATCGAAAATAGTTTGGAATTCTATTTTATTTTTTTAGGGCTTTAGTGACATGAATTTCATCACTAAGCATTATCCAAAGTCCATGTTCTAGTAGACTATAAATATTCCTTTGAGGAGCTATCATTTTTGGCTAAGTACTGTGTTTTAAGTGCACTATGAAGTGAGGTGGTTTCATCCACCAATATCTAGGCCTTAGACAACATTGTTGTATCATGGATTTGGGCCTCACATATGGAAAGGTATATCGAGGAGTCCCCTATTGAGCATATTTAGCCTATGTTACAAACTATTTAGTTTTAATTGTGTAGTGGTGCTAGGAAATAACATTACCTAAGATTACCCACTCATACCTTTGAGGTATATTTGTGGATGACTATATGGTTATACACCCACTTGACTAGCTTAGGTTGTTATTGTGCATGTGTTCTTGTCTTCCCCCTTGTGTGAAATTTAATCTAGACTCTATCAATGTAAATTCTCTTAAAGCAAAATTAGTTCTACCACAATGGGACATTGAAGACCAAAATCACATTATGATTGAGTAATTGAGATAGTTAAGACAACAATAGACAAAATTAGCCTCTCACATTAGTCCTACAACATGTAACCCTTCATAGCAAAAAAATAACCTAACATTCAACAATTTAATATCTAGCTACAACAATCCAACTTTATCTTTTCCCCATCATTTCCACTCAAAGGCACACCATTTGCCCACAAATGACAAGATATGAAAAATCTTTGCTCAATTTGATGTTTCCATTTATTTGAGAATAGGAAATTTTATATTGTTTTAAAATTCATGTTTAAAAATGCTATAAAAACCAATCA
Organism: Cunninghamia lanceolata; assembly: GCA_027924645.1. Taxonomy (NCBI): domain Eukaryota; kingdom Viridiplantae; phylum Streptophyta; class Pinopsida; order Cupressales; family Cupressaceae; genus Cunninghamia; species Cunninghamia lanceolata. The sequence continues at coordinate 840,402 of BSBN01001014.1, read as the reverse complement.
ATATATGTACCAATGAACTCAACTATCACTAATAGACAATCTTTCACAAAGCCCATGCCCCCAAATTGACATGTGTGATGATCGATGAATGTTCCCACAAACACATCAATATGATTTGCAAAGATAATCAACAAGAGATAAGGTTAGAACATCTTACTCTAAGATAATAACAAAATCAAATCATGAAAGATATGCATATATCATATATTAGATCACATCAAGGACCAAGTCTACACTTGCAGGTTTAGAACCGAGTATAGCATTGGGCTATATTGCATATATCTCAGAACTAAGTGTAACAACAAGGTGAGATACAAAACCATCCAAAGTGCATTGAAGCAGATTGAGTGTATTGCAAATGTTTGTTACAAGAGATATGACATGATACATCACACGGAGTGATTCTACTAGTCAAGCATTAGATATATATATCAACCCCATCTTCATATATGGACTAGGTCCATTTTTGCTTACTTGCTGAAGGGATGCATGGTCCTTATCAGTATTCAGTTATTTTTGTCATCAACCAATTAGGTAGAATCACTAAAGAATGTAAACAAAAAATGAGAGAGGAGAACCAAGTGCCTTAGGAACACCACGTAGGAGGATACCCCCAAGACATCTTCCACAATGCTATGCCCCCAAGGCATGACACACAATGGTAAAATAGAGGAGAAACAAGTAGAATAATGTAGAAACAAATAGAAGAATTGTTACAACAAAGGCGGTCTCCTTGTATCCTTGACCTTACAAGAGTATCAAGGGTCATCCAAAGAGACCTAAACAACATATAACACAACACAGGGGAACACAACACATAAGAGGAGGCTATGTAAGTGAGAAAAGGTATGTTACGACAAAGGTGGCTAAAAAGGGTTAGAAATACTTACCTATTTACACAACTGAACTAGCAATTGTCATTCAGCAAATCATCTTCCTCCCAATCTCAAATGCAAGAGGAAATAGGCACATAGGGTACAATCACCCAACTTAAATCGTCATCCTTTAAATCTTCAACCTTTGGCTCTTCCTTGTTTGATTCAATATTAGGTGGTGGAATGTTCTCTTGTTGACGTATTACTTGTCAAGCTAAGACTTGTCTCTTCCTCATCCGTTCTCTTGCTTGCCTATTCCTTAGTGTTTTATTGGTGATGTTTAAAAAAGTATTCTCATGATTTTCCATAGTCTTCAACATCTCAGAGGAGGAAGCTTGTGCTAAATTAGCCTTTTGTAATGAAATGTTTTGTTCTTTATGGGTATCTCCCAATCCTTGGAAGGATGACAATGGAGGAATCTCGATAAAGACTCCCTTACCTCTCGGTCTACGGGTTTCTTTCAATTAAGGTTGCTCTTTACTTATGATTTGTTCTATAGGAGGTTGAGCCAATTTTTTTATCAACTTTGCTTTATATTGTTGGTATCCCAAGAATATTTGATCTTCGCGTGGTTAAGGAGGCTGAGTAGGTTGTGGCCAAAAGTAACTGAGATTGAAGTTTCTCTGAGTAACCATAGGCTGCCATCTACTATGGTGGATAGTATGCACTCTCCCATGGTGAGGAAATTTTAGACATTTATGAATTGTAGAGGGGACCGCTTTCATGGACTTGAGCCATGGATGGCATAATTTCACACCAAATAGGTTGGTAGGAATGATGTCAAATGATTGTTCCAAGGCTTTATCAGCTACTTTGATCAATAAGGTAATCTTCCCTAAGGCCAGGAGGGAATCTTGAGTATGTGTTTTAATCATCATGTGTGTGGGCTCATTAGATTTTTGCATCAAACCATGTACATAGAGGAACTCTTCAGTAGCCACATTAGTTATATAGTTAGGATCAATAAGGGATCCTCTTGTGGGATCCCCATTATCTATATAGTAATGTAAAGAGGTCCCTCAATGCTTCCAATTGTTCTATCATGTGGTGTAAAGATTAATTCAGGTTTAGGAGTCTTCCTCTTCCTATAAACTCTAGGAGGGACCATAGCATTGTTGTTGTGATGAGAAGCCATGTATGTGAGGTCGTTTCACACCAAAGCACTTGTTTGAGGAAATCATGTTTTGAAAGAGAAAAACACAATCTTCACAACAAACCAAGTAAGATAGAAATAGTGCTACACAACAAGGAAAAATGAATGATTTAAATGTTTTCTTAAAGAGGTTTGAAGAAAGTGTATAAAACTCTTAGTGTTGAAATACACAATGTGTTATTGTAAAAGGTGAAAGTTTCAAAGTTAAGATGCAAAAGTATGCAATATGATCCAACACTACACTTCAAAATTAGATATGAATGAATGTTGAAAAGGAGTAGCAAAATCTAAAAATGAAATTTTGACTACAAACCCTATTTTTTGCAAAGACTAGGTTATATGAAAAATGCAACTTTTTAAGACAAATCCTAACAAATGAAAATTTTAAATGCAATGTTTGATATGAAGCAATGATAAATTTTTGTAATAAGGATTAGATCTAATGCAAATATTAAAAAATTAAATCATTTTTTATCATATGTAATACAAAGTATGCAAAACTATGCCTTAATGCAAGCCTAAAATGCTTGTTTTTTCAAATTTTTCAAATGTATGCAAAATTTTCCAATGCAAGATGGTAAATATGATATGAATGTATGCAAGGAATAATTACAACACTCAGAAAGGTGCAAAATTCTCAATGTTTTAGGGTCACAAAAATGTTATGTATGAAAAATGGGAAGATGGTGGATGGTGTAAAAGTATATCAAATCAAACCCTCCTTTCACAATAACATTCAAGGACAAAAACTAAGCCAAGTCACTACAGATGAATGAGGACTCAACTGCAATTTTATGCACTCAAGAATGATATTGAAAGATAGATTATATTGAGATATTTGTCAAACCCTAGACAGAATAAACCTCAAACCCTAATTATAATGTAATTAAGTATAGACAAATAGAATACTATAGGAAACCATATAGGAAGATACTAAGAGATGATCAGAAACATACCAGAAGTTGATTTTTTGGAAATGCAAACTTTACAGACTATGAGGTGGGTGCCTTGTAAGTTGAATGTGGTAGTTTTTCTGTAAATCAATAACAAAAAGATGTGTCAGACTGTATCCAGCTCCTGAGTTTAGGGTCAAGCCTATCGGGAGGACTACAGGGTGGGGGCGCACTAGTCCAGGAGGGAGGAATATCAATAAATTTCTTCTAGATCCTGAATCCTTATCCTTTAAACTACTTCTCTGCACCTGTACTTTTCCAACTCTCGCACCTATAACCTACAATCACAAAGAAAGGGGGTTGGGGGTTGTGGTGTTTAGGAGCTTGCCTCGGTCAAGCCCCAAAAGGACATTCAAGTCTTCCAACACCATTGTTAGATAGAGTGTGTGCCCAAGGAGAGCAAAGGCCAAATCCAATGATGAAATGAAATGACTAAAACACAAATTGATATCATCTTAGAGGTGAAGCCCTCATGGAGAGGAAGATCCTTCAAATCATGAGGAGATGGATTAATGAAGCCAAATTTGCAACAAACAAACACAATAACAACATAATAATGCTCTGAAACACAATGAAGCCCTTGAAATCTCTTTATCCATCTAGGTGTAAAATGAAGTCATAAACTCACTTATATATACTTTCCTACTAACATTTGTAATTTAAATTAAGAAGGCTGACAAAGGCAAACCTTTTAAGAAGGCCCAAGATGACACACATTTATTTTTATCCTGGCAAATTAGGTTGGACTTGGGTGCAGGTGCCCAAGTCCCAAGGCCAATTTAGGTCATGTTTAAGCACTTAGAACAGGCCCCTAAGTCCCATATGACATGGGTTTTAGGTGAAATTGCTCCAGGATGAGTATTAAGCTTGTAAAGTGTAAACACGAGGACCTAGGAGCTAAACTAGGAGATAAAAAGGCATAGGGAAACTTTTTACTCCATAACAATATCAATTTTTAAATTTTAAATTTTAATTTATATAGCAATTTGAATTTTGATATTAATTATTTCAATTTTGATATCAATTTTAGTTTGAAGATATTGAAAATTGTTAATAAACAGGAACATTTGTTCAAGATATAAATCAATAAATTGTAAATTAGAAAAATCAAGAAACATATATATCAATTTTAATTGTAAATTGTAAATTTTAATTACAAATTAAAAAAATTGTAAACATAGATAAGGGCATGGTTCGGTGGTCAAGTCGCACGGTTGTTGTGGTGGCCACTAAGGTTCAAACCCTTGCTTAGATATTGTTAATAAACTAGAACATTTGTTCGAGATATAAATCGATAAATTGTAAATTAGAAAAATCAAGTACATATATATCAATTTTAATTAGAAATTGTAAATTATAAATTAAAAAAATTGTACATATAGATAAGGGCATGGTTTAGTGGTCAAGTCGCACGGTTGTTGTGGTGGCCACTAAGGTTCAAACCCTTGCCAATTTAGGTCATGTTTAAGCACTTAGAATAGGCCCCTAAGTCCCATTTGACATGGGTTTCGAGAGAAATTGCTCTAGGATGAGTATTAATCTTGCAAAGTGTAAACACGGGAACCTAGGAGCTAAACTAGGAGGTAAAAAGGAATAGGGAAACTTTTTACTCCATAACAATATCAAATTTTAAATTTTAAATTTTAATTTATATAGAAATTTGAATTTTGATATTAATTATTTCAATTTTGGTATCAATTTTAGTTTGAAGATATTGAAAATTGTTAATAAACTAGAACATTGTTCAAGATATAAATTGATAAATTGTAAATTAGAAAAATCAAGTACATATATATCAATTTTAATTGTAAATTGTAAATTTTAATTTTAAATTAAAAAATTTGTACACATAGATAAGGGAATGGTTCAGTGGTCAAGTCGCACGGTTGTTATGGTGGCCACTAAGGTTCAAGATATGATTTATTTATATATTTTCAGACATCCTTTTTTATCTATACTTATTTAGATATGTTTCTCATATCTTTTACACATTTAATTATTGTATCGTATTTATTCTCTTTCATATATATTTATTTTCATTCAAATACAGCTATTTATTCATATGCACATTTGTCTTTTTCTATGTATGTATATATAATTGATGCTTTTATATACTCTTTTATTCTTAATTGATGTCTCATGTAGGATTTTGAGGTATTTTGTTGCTCTTGTTGTAAAATTGTCCTTTCATTTATTTTTTCGTTTATTCCCCTAGTTTTCTCCTTATAACTTCTCCTTTCTTTACTTTGTTGTCTCGCTTAGTTTTACATTTCATTTATTTTCATTCAAATACAATTATTTATTCGTATGGACATTTGAATTTTTCTATGTATGTGTATATAATTGATGCTTTTATTTACTCTTTTATTCTTAATTGATGTCTCCTATAGGATTTTGAGGTCTTTTGTTGCTCTTTGTTGTAAACTTGTCCTTTCATTTATTTTTTTGTTTATTCCCCTGGTTTTCTCCTTGTAGCTTATCTTTTCTTGACTTTGTTGTCTCACTTAGTTTTACATTTCATTTATTTTTTCCCCTTTCTTAGTTTGATCTTGGTTATCCTGGTTCTTTTTCTTTTGTTTTTTCTTTGTGTTTTAAGTTGTAGTTAGTTTGTGCTAGGGGTCTTCTCTTCTGGATAGGTGTTTACTTTTTTGAATTTTCCTACTTGGAATTCTTTGGTTCTCGTACTACCTCCTCAACTATTTAGCATCCTTGTTATGCAAATTACCTCACTTTTCTCTTCTCTTGCTCTTTATTCGATCCTAATGATGGATCATGGAGTATGATCTGAAACGTTGAGGAAAAAAAATGCACACAGTTAAATCCTGAAGCATTAATCTACATTTCATTATGGACTATGGAAATCTAATGTCTATCATTGTTGAAGATAGTCATCTTGTAACAACCTCGTGTTCATATTTTGTTGTTGCTTTTCCTTGATGGATTCTGATACTATTATGATGTTGACATGATTAGTTATTATGCTAGATTACATGTTTATATGTCTATATACTGTTATCATTGCTTTGGTATGATTATGGATAGGAAAGGGTTGATGTTGTAACACTCATATCCAAGAGGCTTACAATATCATGACCCTCTTCCTGATGTCCATTGATGCTTCAGCTATTACATTATATATGTGTGTGTGTGTGTGTGTGTATTTGTAATGTGTTTCAGAGTGATGCAGGTACTAGGTACTGACTCCATCTGGATTCATAGGCCTGAGCGTACCCTTATTCCCCAATGGTGGTTACTGGAGATAGTCACAGGCCAAATGTTCCCTAGCCTTGCCCACTATACCATGTTAGTGTAGTCATTCTGTGATTTGTGTTTACCTTCTGGTTACCCTGTGGTAATGTCTGAATTACCTATCTGGTCTTATGTGGTTTGCCAGTATTGGTTGTTGAGATATCCCATTATGGGTTGTTGGTATTTTAGTATGGTTTTGCATTAGTTTATTATGTGGTTTAGTTTGGTATGTCATATCGGTCATTTAAATGATGATATTTGCATGGTTTTGGTGGATGGGGTTTTATGTGATTTTAAATGAATTAGTTTGAGAACCCTATTAAGTTAATTAGATTACTGGCATTTGAAGTATTTGTGCTAATTGGTATTTTATGTGCATTAAGGGAGCTTGATATATTTAGTAATTTTATTCTGAAGATTTGGTGAAGTTTTGTAGAGGATTTATACCCCATTTCTGAGTGCTACATTTTTATATATAGTTGATGAGATTGAAGGTGCAATATCTCATATTGTCCTAATGCAGCCATATCTTTAAAGGTCACAGATGCAAACATATTTTAGCACTTCCTATACAATTCAAGACATATTTAATGCAGCAACATCAAAAAAGTGGAATTGTGGCTTGAGAGGGGGTAGAAAAATCTTAGGCTGGGTTGCATGAAGATATTTTTTTGAGGGTTTCATTAGCCTTTTTCAACATGAGTAGACTATGTTTGGAGAGGTGGTTAGTAAGGGTTTGGGAGACCCTTGTTGTGTTATGTGGAAGGAGTGCAGCTTTCCTACTTGCTAAACGGCCCTTCAAAGATGCTAGGATTTAGAGAAATAGTGGCCTACATATAAAGAATTGCCCCTCACCTAGCCACATGGAAGAGGAGTCGCACCTCTTTAGAGGTTCACATGAGCATAGGAAAACAACTTTTGGGTTGAGACGTGAGTCTGGGAGGAGGTATTAAAGTGCCCTTGCTATTAGAAGGTATTTTGGATCAGCAACCAACATTGTAGTGAATGAGGAGAGAATATCTTGAGAGAGTATTGTTTGTGGACAGAGCTTGTCTCTACTTCTAGTTTTGGATAAAGTTTAGAGGTATTCATCTATTATTCTTTAAATGTTTGAGTTATTGTTCATGTATGTGCTTAAATTAGTTGTGAATAATGGTTTCTCTACACTTTCCTTATGTTAGATCTGCACTTATATTTCTCTTTCACTTTCATGAATTTTATCAAAAAAACTTGAGGGAAAAACATATTTTCTTAAACCAGCATTGTAACTCTTTTTCAAACAAAATTCTGACCTTGGTTTCTAACTAGAAATGGAAAATTTTAAACTGGGTTGAGCTCTGATTTTAAATCTGGGCACTTTCATTTTTGGTCAAAATTTGTGCCAGCCTGGTAAAACACATTTTTTAACCTAGCACTTAAACCACCTATCAAAAACATAAGATAAATGTGGATTCCATGTTGAAACACCCATATCTCAACTGGGTCAAAGTCAGAATTCAATCTGGGCACTTTGAGTTTTGGACAAAATCTACCCTGCCAACGTACCCTTCGCCATTGTTTGCTGCTCAAAAAAAAGAGACAACCATTTGTTGTGGGGATAGTGATGCAGAGTGCTAGCCGAAACATGTAAAGAAATGTCTATTTCTTCTCTATCAGCAAGAGACTTCCAACACCTCACCGAACTGTCTTGGTTTGAGGTTTATCAGGCTGACTGACCTTGTCGGCCTACGCATACTTTTTCTCCTCGATGGTTTCACTCTCACTGAAACTACTATGCAAGTCGGCCAGACACATGACTATTGGTCTAGTTCTCAACTTTCACTCTGACCATTATCCTCTCCCTGATGACCACGGCTCCCACGACTTAACCACAATGGTTAATCGCCTTCATCGACCAGACACCTCTTATCGGTGTAGCTTTCTTCTCATTCACTAAAGCCACAACTCACGCCGATCAACTACCTTTCCTTCGTCGGCAGAACTCTACCTTTCATTAAGACTTCCAAGTCTTCTCCCGACGATGTTCCTTACTCTGATACTCTTCATCGGTGATACTTCGCAATAGTCACCCCAATCGATGAAACCTTATACCGTCGGCCCAATGTAATTTCCTCAGCCCGATACCTCTGGTCAAGCCAATGCATACCTTTCACGATGCACTGCGTGGGGTCCACCATCTCAATAGGTTTTCTAAACATGTAACTGTATGTGTCTCCGACACCATACAGTCTTCGACAAGATGCGTGCCGTTTGTCACCGATGCCTACTCATCAGGTAGAAATTATCTATTGGAAGGTCTTCAAAAAACTATTTCAACACTCTGTGTTACGCTAATGGACTCCAAAGTACTTTGTGACGACCAGGTGCCAAAAACCCTTCAACAGAGCAATGGATTTGACTAATTCATGAGTCAAGCCTTCAACTTCTTAAAGCAATCTGATCCCAAACAACTCCTGATCACTTCTCATCGATTTCTTGACTAGTCACATGGAGATGCCTAGTCGAATCTGGCTGAGTTATCTGGATTCCTCGGTGAGAATGTAGGAAACAACAAACTTAAATGTCTTTCCCCCATCACACCGATACTACACAGGGCTTTAGTGGACAGAGGAAAGGGTCTCCATTTATGAATCAAACCCTAACCCCTAGGTTACAAACCAGCCTCTATGGAAAAACTGATATTGCACCGTCTGCACACCACAGGAACACTAGGAACTACTAGATAATATTCAATTTAGGGCATGGAAGTACACTCTCTTAACAGAGACATAAAATACAAAGAACACATAGAAAAACCAACATGTATCACACCCAGAAAACTCTTCTTATTCATTCATCAAGTCTCTACTGCAGCACACACTTCTCTCCTCCGTGTGACATACAGCTTGCCCCTAGAAAAGGGTTAGAGACAACAGTTATTTCCCTCCAACCATGCAAACTGATATTCAAATCAGTTAGCTATTGGTCTTACTCCCCAAACAAGCAAAACCACATGTTTTCCTCACCTAATTACATCAATGGGACCAAATTGATCCTTATTACAATATGATATGGCTTAGAGCCTTATGAAACAACAAAAGAAAATATGATCCCCTACTGTACAGAAAGTGCTCCTGCACCATACTCCCCTAGTAGGAAAAACTCAAGTCCCTTGAGTTTCCAATTGATGAAGTGTCTTCCCATGCTTCAGAATATCTACCTCAGTCATCCAAGTGGCCTCTGAATCAAGAAGATCCTTCCACTTCACCAAGTAGTCTTTATAGGCACCCTTCCTAGTCTTCTTGACAACTTTGGAATCTAGAATACATTCCAACTGCAAAGGTTTGCTTGGAGGCAAATCCTTGATCCAATCAGCATCTGTATCCACCACATCTGATCCATTTTCATCATGCAATGGAGGTCTGAAAGGATAAAGATCACAAACATTAAAAATAGGAGAGATACCAAGACCAGATGGTAACTCAATCTCATATGCATTTGGACCGAATTTGTGCACTACTTTGCATGCCCCAATCTTCTTCATCAGGAGTTTAGTTGGTTGACCTTTTGGCAACCTTTCTTTCCTTAGATATGCCATAACTGAATCTCCAACTCTGAACTACACCATTCTTTTCTTCAAATCTTCCCTTTCTTTGTACTTTGTGACTATTTTTTCCAATTGTAACTTGACTTTATCATGGACTGTTTTCATGGAAGTGGCAAAATCTTCACCAAGTGCACTCCTTTTATCCCATCCTTGGAGATCCTTCAATTCAAGTGGCCCCCGTGGGTGAAAACCATAAACTACCTCAAAAGGACTTTTACCAATACTCCTATTCACTGAATCATTGTGGGCATATTCAGCCTGACTGATAACTAAATCCCATGCCATACCATATTGTTTTGTAAGGCATCGTAGAAGGTTTCCAAGGGACCTATTAACTACTTCAGTCTAACCATCAGTTTGTGGATGGTAGGCTGATGAAAAGCACAACTAAGTGCCCAACTTTCTCCACAAGGTCCTCTAGAAATGACCCACAAACTTAGAATCTCTATCTGTTACAACTGACAATGGCAAACCATGTATTCTTACTACCTCTCTAAAAAATAGACCTACAATATGAGATGCATCATTCGTGCATTTACATGGTACAAAATGAGCCATCTTGCTAAATCTATCAACAATAACAAACACACTATCCACCCCTCTAACTGTCTTAGGCAAACCCAGCACAAAATCCATGCTTATACTTTCCCAAGGCCTGGTAGGAATGGGAAGGGGCTGGTATAGACCTGCATTTGAAGACACGCCTTTGGCCCTTTGACAAATTGCACAACTAGCAACATATCTTCTCACATCAGATTGCACCTTTGGCCAGAAATAGAACCTTGTAACTTGTTCTAGTGTCTTGTCTAAGCCAAAATGTCCTCTAAAAGAACCATTATGCTTCTCCTTAATGATATTGTCCCTCATGGAACGCTTAGGAATACACAACAAATTGCCCTTAAACAAAAGGCCTTCCTATAATACAAAATTTGAATATACACCATGGAATGTGTTAGCCAAGTTCACACAAACATCATAACCCTCTTTTAACTCTGAATCCTCTTTATACAATTCCTTCAAATAGTCAATACCCATGCTTTCTAACTAAATTTCCTGAACAATAAGCAACCTCCTACTTAAAGCATCAGCCACTTTATTAGAAACATCCTTTTTGTGCTTAATTGTGAAGGTATAAGCTTGTAACTGTTCCACCCATTTAACATGTCTATGGTTCAATTTTTCTTGGCTATTTAGGAAACTAAGAGCATGGTTGTCAATAAAAACAATGAACTCTTTTGGTAGGAAATAATGTCTCCATTTTTTCAGAGCTTGCACCATTGCATAGAGCTCTAGGTCATAGGTAGAATACCTCTGCTTGGCTTCATTCAACTTCTCTGAGAAGAATGCAACTGGATGTCCTTCTTGGCTAAGGACAACACCAATAGCTTTCTTGTTGGTATCACATTGAACAACAAACACCCTATCATCAAAATCAGGAAGTACCAAAGTAGGTAACTCAGCTACCTTTGTTTTCAATAACTCAAAGCCAACATCGGCTTCCTTTGTCCATTGGAATCTACATTTGACTCCACCCTTGATGGTGTTGAGGATGGGAGCACTAATGTGATTGAAACCTCTGATAAACTTCCTGTAAAAAGTTGCCAATCCATGGAAACTTCTTACTTCTCCAACTGTCTTAGGAGTAGGCCAATTCATAATAGCCTCAACCTTAGAGGGATCCATCTTCAAATAGCCATTAGAAATTACAAATCCAAGGTATACAAGTTCTATTTTCATGAACTCACACTTGTCTAAGTTGATCATCAACTTGTGCTCGTGTAGCTTCTCCAACACCTGGCCAACATGCTTCAGATGCTCTTCTTTTGTCTTGCTGAAGATTAGTATATCATCAAGATAAACAATAACAAATTTACGAATGAATTCAACTAATACCTCACTCATCAAGCGCATAAATGTACTTGGAGCATTGCTAAGACCAAATGGCATAACAAGCCATTCATAAAGACCTTCATTAGTCTTGAAAGTAGTCTTCCACTCATCTCCTTGCCTTATTCTGATCTGGTGATACCCATATTTCAAATCAATCTTGGAATAGTAGCATGAACCACCAAGATAGTCCAACAGATCTTCAATTCTTGGCATAGGAAATTTATACCTTATCGTGATCTTGTTAATAGCCCTTGAGTCTGTACATAACCTCCATTTTCCATCCTTCTTAGGAGCAAGTACACTAGGGACTGCACATGGACTGAGACTCTTCCTAATCAAACCTTTCTCCATAAGTTCTTGAATCTGTCTACCTACCTCTTCATTCTGCTGTGGTGTCAACTTGTAGGTAGCCTTGTTGGGTAATGTGGCTCCAAGAATCAAGTCAATCTAATGACTTATGTCCCTCATAGGTGGTAAAGAATCAAGTGTATCCTCTACCACAAGATCCTGATACTTATCCAGTAATTGTTGCACTTCCAAGGGAATCTCCTTCTGCTTCTTGCTTTACTGATTTGATACATCTACAAGCTTCATCATCAGTGCATACCCTTGGGTATCCTCCTCCTTCATGAGTTGTAGGAACTCTTTGCCACTCACTAACATGACACTGTTGTCATTGTTCTTCTCTCCAACCTACTCTGGTAAGGGATCCATCTGAAACTTCTTACCATTCTTGGTGATCACATAGGTGTTCTTTTCACCATCATGCTGTGCTTTCACATCATACTGCCAAGGTCATCCAAGAAGAAGGTGACAAGCATCCATAGGAATAATTTCACATAGCACCTTATCCCTATAATCACCTAGTTCAAACTCTACCCAAGTTTGTTCTTCCACCAAATAGTTCCGATTCTTATTCAACCAAGATATTTTGTGAGGATTAATATGGGGTAATCTTTTTAGTTTACATTTTTCTACCATTTTAGCAGACACTACATTTTCAGTAGAACCAGAATCAACAATAATTTTACAAAGCTCACCATATGCTACTCCTTGGGTTCTGAAGAGATTCTTCCTCTGTGGAGGCTCCTGCTTCAATGGCATCTTCACTAGGGTTCTTTTAATCATCATGCTCTCTCCTTCAAGCACTAGTGCAGCACTACCAATTGGTGAATTTACACTTTGGAAATCATCATCCTTCAATAGTTGGTTCCTTCTCCTTCCATCATGGGAGCTAGATGCCTTCTCAGGGCACTTACTTGCAGTATGGCCTACTTGATTGCAGTTGTAGCATCTTCCAGTGAAGACTCCAGGTCCTCTACCTGCACCACCACCTCTGCCTCTGCCATTAGGTCTCCTCCAACCTCTGAAACCACTACCTTTATGTTCTGTATCAAAATGTGATTCTTTCTGACTTGAACTTTCACCTTTGTTTGGTTGTCCTCTACCAAAATTACCTCTTCCTCTATTGTTCCTGCCACCTCTTCCTCTGTTATTTTGATCCCCTTTCCTTTTCAGCTTATCCTCAACCCTAAAGGCTAACTGAAAACATTCATCTACAGTCTTGGGAATCACCATACTGAACTCATCCTATATATTGTATCTCAAACCATCTAGGTATTTGGCCACCATCTCTTTCTCTTCTTCTCTGTGATTGGCTCTCATGCTCAATCTGTGGAATTCTTCAGTGTATGTAGCCATGTCCATATCTTTCTGTCTGAGATGATTAAATTTTCTGATGGTCTGTAACTCATAGTCACATGATAAGAACTTGGTTCTCAGCATGGCCACCATTCTACTCCATTTGGTGATTGGACTCTTTCCAACCTTCTCCCTTTCACATTGGGTGTAGTTCCACCAAACCAATGCAGAACCTCTCAATCTGGTTTTTGCAAATTTGACCTTCTTACTGTTACTATACTCCTTGAAGTCAAAGAAATTACTTATGGCTTCAATCCAGTCCACAAGAGTATCTCCATCCAGTTTCCCATTGAATGTGGGAACGTCCATCTTCAGATCACCACTGTCTACATGACCCTTGAGTGCATTTAGGAATGCCCTTTGATCAGTAGACATACCTTCTCCTTGAGGATTCTCTCCTGCTTCTTCTTCTTCATCCTCCTCTAACTTAAAAGTGCTTCCATTCTTCTCTTTGGATCTTTCTTCCTTCAGTCTCTCTTCGAGCATCTCTTCTACCATCTTGGATGGCTGCTTTGCTCATCAACTTGGGAGGCATTGTGCTAGCCTCTGTCTCTATCTCCAGCTCTTCATCTGACACACATGGCTTTGATTTGGTATATTGGCTCTGATACCAATTTGATGCAAAGTACCAGCCAAAACGTGTAAAGAAATGTCTATTTCTTCACTATCGGCAAGAGACTTCCAATGCCTCACCGAACTGTATTGGTTTTAGGTTTATCAGGCTGACTGACCTTGTTGACCTACACATAATTTTTCTCCCCGATGGTTTCACTCTCACCAAAACTACTACGCACGTCGGCCATACACATGACTATCAGTCTAGTTCTCAACTCTCACTCTAACCATTATCCTCTCCCCGATGACTACGGCTCCCACGACTTAACCACAACGGTTAATCGCTTTCATCAGCTAGACACTTCTTATTGGCGTAGCTTTCTTCTCGTTCACCGAAACCACAACTCATGCTGATCAACTACCTCTCCTTCGTCAGTGGAACTCTACCTTTCGTTGAGACTTCCAAGTCTTCTCCCGATGATGTTCCTTACACTGATACTCTTCATCGGTGATACTTCGTAATAGTCACCCCAATCGGTGAAACCTTATACCGTTGGCCCAATGTAATTTCCTCAGCTCGATACCTCTAGTCACACCGATGCATAACTTTCACGATGCACTGTGTGGGGTCCACCGTCTCAATAGGTTTTCTGAACATGTAACTGTATGTGTCTCTGACACCATATAGTCTTCGGCAAGATGCGTACCATTTGTCACTGATGCCTACTCATCGGGTAGAAATTGTCTATCGGAAGGTCTTTAAAAAACTATTTTGACACTCTGTGTTACGCCCATGGACTCCAAAGTACTCTGTGACGACTAGGTGCTAAAAACCCTTCGACAAAGCAATGGATTTGACCAATTCCTGAGTCAGGCCTTCAACTTCTTAAAGCAATCTGATCCCAAACAACTCCTAATCACTTCTCATCGATTTCCTGACTAGTCACATGGAGATGCCTAGTCGAATCCGGCTGAGTTCTCTGGATTCCTAGGTGAGAATGTAGAAAACAACAAACTTAAATGTCTTTCCCCCATCACACCGATACTACACAGGGCTTCAATGGACGGAGGAAAGGGTCTCCATTTATGATTCAAACCATAACCCCTAGGTTACAAACCAGCCTCTGTGGAAAAACTGATATTGCACCATCTGCACACCACAGGAACACTAGGAACTACTAGATAATATTCAATTTAGGGCATGGATGTACACTATCTTAACAAAGACATAAAATACAAAGAACACACAGAAAAACCAACATGTATCACACCCAAAAAACTCTTCTTATTCATTCATCAAGTCTCTATTGCAACACACACTTCTCTCCTCCATGTGACATATAGCTTGCCCCTAGAAAAGGGTTAAAGACAACAGTTATTTCCCTCCAACTGTGCAAACTGATATTTGAATCAGTTAGCCGTTGGTCTTACTCTCCAAACAAGCAAAACCGCATGTTTTCCTTGCCTAATTACATCAATGGGACCAAATTGATCCTTATTACAATATGATATGGCTTAGAGCCTTATGAAACAACAAAAGAAAATATGATCCCCTACTGTAGAGAAAGTGCTCCTGTACCAGATAGGAACTTCTGCTATCACCTTTTGTTGCCCTCCCTTTTGACCTCTTTAAACATATCCAACCACTAATGTTTCATGTTTTTGAAGACTAGTTGTGCATGTTAGTTACTCTCTATTTGACCGCAGCCTTTCTTGCTCTCACTACTGCATTTGTTTTTAATGAAACCTCCTGTCACTTTATGACCAAAAGACTATTAATTATTCAACAGCTTATTACTTTAATTAATTTAATAGTGGATACATGATGTGTTTTAAATGATATTAATGATGGAAATTATTTCCTTGCTTGGCTGTTTAAATGATGGAATCTACAGATTTACTTGGCTATTTTAATTGATGATATCACAGATGGTGATCATTTATTGAATTGTTTTTATTTGGTTTTGTTTACCTCATTTGGTTAAATGAGATGAGATTAGGTCTAGGATAATGAGTCCTTGTGCATGGCCTTGAGCGCTTGTAATGGCTAAGGATGCACATGAGAAGGCCTATCCATCTGTGGGGTGTCAAGTTATCCATTTACAGCATGTTGATTTGGGCATGGTTGAGTCCCCTCATCCTTATGAGAAGTGTACTTGATTCCGTGTGGTGCCATCCCTTCAAGCACGCATGATGACACTCCATCCAATCTGCACTCTAGTGTCTAGTACCTTAGTAGTCAAGAGTAGTACCCGACATGTTATTGGATGAACATCTTTATGTTGTGACATTGGCTTTATGCATTGTGTGATGTGTCTACTCCGTGACTAATGTGAGTGTTGGCCATTGTATTCCTTGCCTTTATTCTTCTGTTTGGACCTTGTGACTACCTCTGAGCATGGTGGGGTGGTCTCTTTTGAGTCCACATGGTTGGGAGGCATTGCCACCACCATTGGGGACTGGTGTACATTTTATTAGAGCACCAATTGGAGATGTCCTCTCTTGTATTTATTTTATCAAGTTATTGTATCTTATCCATGGTTATGCCATTTTACATGTGTATATTCTTTTATGTAATTTTGTACTCTCTTGAGAGAGATGATGTAAATTATATTAATGAGAAGAAATGAGATGTTTTATATTTGGTTTATAGTTTTCTGGTGTTGATATCGGACCTGCTTGTACTATGATGATCATTATGGCTCTATGTTTAAAAGTGGAGATGGGTATTAGGAACATCTGAATTTGGTGTTTAAAATGAATGTATTTTTAACAATGTTTGCAAGGAGGGTGATTTAATTCTTTTCTTTCGGTTGTACATTCGGCCATACTTGGCCATGAATGTTGTTGAGTTATTGAGTCAGTAACCATGTTATGTGTATGCTATCTATTTATGTCAAAAAAAAATCTTTCCCTCTTTTGGCTCTTACCCTTCGGGGTTACATGGTGGGATGTTACATCTGGTATCAGAGCCCATGTTCACACACTGGGAGCTCTGGCATACTTGATCCTTCTACTTTTCACTGTGTTTGGTGTGTGTGGCTTGAGCTTGTCATATTGTTTTTATAGTCTTGATTGCCTTCATGCCTTAGCATGGCATTAGTGGGCTAAGTTACAACCCCATTCAATGGGACTAGAGTGTTGACCTTGGTTGAGAGTTTCCCATGGTTAAGAGTGATCACTCTCCCCTGTTATAAGACGGGGCTAGGAATGTTCTTCCTTGAGTGTTTTTGGCTTGAAGGTAACATGGGTAGCCTAATTACCCTTGCTTGGATATGCTCTTCTTGTGTCTTCCTTTATGTTGCTAGTGAATGAAATGACTCTAATTGGTCATTAATTTCTCTTGTAATTATTTCTTGTATTATAGATGTAAAGGATGAAAGTGTGTAGATGTTTGTGGATGTGGATAGATTAGAATGAATGTTGCATGCTTTCTTGTAAGTGATGTATGGTTGCTGAAATTGGTGTGATGTGACTAAATTTTTCTTGTAACCTCTTGATGTGCTAGATTACTATATTTATCATTCTTTGGTTACAAATTGAAGTAATTGGTGTACTAATGGTATCTTAAACTTCCCCTTAGTAGAATTTGTATGTTTACATATGATGAATATTGGATGGCATGTAATGTCTTGACTTGTGATGAAATCTATCTTTCTCTCCTCTTCTTAGTTGTCAATAGTTGACAAGATGTTAGAATAATGGCACATGGATTTAATTAGTATGTTAAAATTGCAATAAGTAAAAAATTTAGTGAGATAGGAGTGAAGAAGACCTTATGCTTGTTATGGTTATGCATTTAAAGTGATTATATGTTAATTAGTGCCTCCTTGCTTAATGAGCTTGAATGAGGATGGTAATTGCTTAGCGGATATATCTTATTGATGAAATTTGATCTTCTCAATTGCATTGTGGTTTTAATGAGATCATATAAGTGAACACTTGTACTTTAATGCAAACTGAAAATAGTGAATGCTAAGGTAACAAGAATGTTGCATATCTTGATTTGAGTGAGCAATTGAATTCCATTGACGTAGCCAAGCTTACTTATGCTTATATGTATGGATGTGAATGTTGAGAAATGACTAGGGTTCCTCAACCAAACTCATTTAATTGTGTTGTTAGTATCTCTCATTTTCTTGTGAATGAATGGTATTATTGTAACTGTGATATGATGTCACATCATGTTTTATTATGAGATGAGAGTGTAATGGGTGTAATATACAAGTGAATGTAATGATGATTGTGAAGATGTTACTTATGTTTATGCACTAATGTAAAGATGGTAGTGATGATGCTATACATGTTCATGCATTATTATGTTATGTTGAAAGCATTGCAAGTGAATCTATGATGTTATGTGTGAATGAGTTGCCCTTGTAAAAAGAGAAAATTGGTATGGATGTTTGGGAGTACTTATTATTGGGTAAAGTTGCATATTTTTGCATCATGTTGCATAGTCATATGTGGGCTATGTGTGAATGAGTTGCCCTTGTGAAAAGAGAAAATTGGTATGGATGTTTGGGAGTACTTATTATTGGGTAAAGTTGCATATTTTTGCATCATGTTGCATAGTCATATGTGGGCTATGGTATTGCCTGGGTAAGAGAAAATGTGAATTGTACTCCCCATGATGTTAACATCCAGTAATGTGCTCTTGCTAAATGTTGTGAACAACTAGTGATTGAGATGTGTGCCCATGGGATGGTGATACTGTGTACCAATCCATGGATGGTATGTTTGGATTATGTGTACAAGATAAAATCATACCATTATGTGTTTCTTATTGTCACCCTATTGACTACCAACCTGAGGGTTGTTGATAGGTCAATATGTGGAGGGGTAGTAGCAGCAACAAAGTTCCTTGGGAAGGAATTGCATGGCATATGTATAATGGCGGCACAAAATGATGGTGATCATTTCAACCTCCCAAGGAAAGTACTCACTACTCCCCCTTATTAATGGACTAGATACTTGGTTCATATAGTGTTACCCTATTGCAAGTATGAGGTTAACCAGTGTTGTCATTGATGTCAACATACTCATATTGCATTGACAAGAAGGATTGGATGAGCTATGTGCTGAGGATATTGAGAAAATTAGTCTCAACCAGGAATAGTGAAGAATAGTGATGAGAAGAAGGCAAAAGTACTCAATAGGTTGAGATTCAGAGGATGTAGATTAAAGGGTTTGTAGATATGAGTCTTAAGATGATCCAGTTAAGATTTCAGAGGTCTGCATGAAGATGTGAAGAAGTTGTGATCGATCAAGTAGAACCTATTCCAAGAGATGCTCCGGAGTGACAGAGTGCTACAAAAGGGTCCGGTGAGATCCGAAAGTGCATTATCCTATCTTGCGGATTGGACAGAGTGTTTGGGATGTCCTTGTGATGTGTCATCTCAATTTGTTCATGGTTTGGAGGTCCAGAAGCACCTCTTGCAGTATGACAGTGGTGATAGACTATGTTCTTGAAGTTTCAGATGAGGAAGAGAAGAGATTCCAGTGAGTAGAGGAAGTGCAGATGTACCTGGTCATTCTGAAAAGCTTGTGAAGGTTCTTGGATCATGTTGAGGTTGTGTTATTGGTCCGTATTGGTGGTAGAGCCTGAAATTGAAGATATTCTTCCGAATGAAGTTCTTGTTCAGACTAGCCGACCGGATGAGTTGTTCATCTTGCGAATGTTCTTGTGGTGGCTGACCGGATGTGTTATTCATCTTGTGAATGTTCTTATGGTTGATTGCTGACTTAGATGATTGTTCCTAAGTCGATGTCTTGTATAAATAAAGGTTTGTGAATTCATTTTCAAAGTGTGTGTGGAGCGGATGAGTGTGGTATAGCGGAAGAGCGAAAGGTAGAGTAGGTATGACTCAGGCTTAAATGGAACTAATCCAGACATGGTGAAGATGTCATTCTCCAGTTCAAGTTGGTGATACTTATGATCTTGTAGATAGTGTGTCTCTTGTAGGTAGTGTGCCTCCTTGTGAGCAATGTGCTCAGGCAATGAGCCCTAATTGGCATGTGCCATTCATTTTTCTTATTCTTCTAATAGAGAATAATCCTTGGGTTAATCACCTCGTGGTTTTTCCCTTAACCGGGTTTTCCACGTCAAAAATCTTGGTGTCTAATGTGTTGATGTTTATCTGCTCTGGTGTTTATGCTTTGTGCTTTCATGAATGATTAATTGATATGTTGTGTTTGAAGTAGAAGAAAGTTTTTGTACAACTGATTCACCCCCCTCTCAGTTGTGTGCCCTAGATCTAACATTAGTATCAGAGCTAAGTTCCTCTGAAAGGAGCTTAACTGCTTGAGGAGATCCAGGATGTCATCATACAAGAAGGATAGTCCGAAGTTTGATGGAACCAACTTCTCACTCTGGAAAGGTCGCATGAGATGTCACTTGGAGTGTATGGGAAAAGCTTACGTGTCCATGGTCACAAAGGCATATGTTCCTCCACAGGGTGGTCCGACAACTTTGAATGAAATCACAGATGCTGAAAAATAATCTATGGACCAAAGAAACTCTTCTAAGTGCATTGAATGACTCAGAACTCTCAAATGTTATTGACCTACCAACTGCATATGAGATCTGGGTTAAACTAGAACTTCTGCATGAAGGAGATGAGTTTGTTAAGAGTGCAAGGTTGCAAAGTCTGAAAGGGAAATTTGAGAGATTGAAGATGAGAGATGATGAAAATATCACTACCTTTATGCCAAGGGTAAATGAGCTGGTGTGTGGAATCAGGAATGCTGGTGGAGTTCTGGATGAAAATGAAATTGTTTGCAAAATTCTCAGATCCCTTCCTGCTGCCTACAAAATCAAGGTTGCTGCCATTGATGAATTTAGAGCCCATACAACTGTCACAAGAGAGCAATTAGCTAGCAAACTGGCTGCATTTGAAATGACTAAGTTTGGAGATGATCACCCCAAGACTGAATCTGCATTCAAAGCCAGTGCCTATGTGAAAGGCAAACAAAGATTTGATCCAGGAGAGAACTCTTCTAGGAAGCTATCATGGTATGATCAAGCAAGGAAAGACATGGAAGAGGAAGAAGCATAAACAGCTCAACTTGAAGCCCTCATTGCAAAAAGACTGCCAAGAGGATCCAGTAAGTATGAAGGAAAACTACCCTTTAAGTGCTTCAACTGCAATAAGATTGGTCATTTTGCTTCAAGATGTCCAGAAAGATTTGCAAGGTCAAATACTAACAGACAAAGGTTTCAAAAGAACTGCTATTATGTTCATGAAGAAGATGATAATGAAGGAGTAACAGATGATGAATCAGAAATAGGAACCAAATCTAGAAATGAATGGGTGTTTATTGCCATCAAGGAAGAAGATTCAATATCCTCTGAATCTATCAATCATAAGGTTGTAGAAAGAGCTTTGGCTGCCCAAGTTGAAGAAAAGGATGATTAGGTTATTGACAGTGGATGTTCTCACCATATGATAGGTGACAAGAACAAGTTCTTGGATTTGGAAAGGTATGAAGGAGGAATGGTAAAGTTTGGTGATAATTCTGCTGGCAGAATCAGAGGTAGGGGAACTATTTCTTTTAATGGAAAGAGCAAAATTGGTAATGTACTATATGTTAAAGGATTGAAACACAATCTTCTCAGTGTTGGTCAGTTGGTGAACAAAGGCTATGATCTCTGATTCAAGAATGGAAGATGCAGGATCTTTGGAAGCTCCGGAACTGAGATTGCATCCGATACTCAAACAAAAGGTAATATCTTCCATCTAGTTGGTTCTGATAAAAGTTGTTTGTTTGTTCAAGTTGATCAGAGTTGGTTATGGCATAGAAGAATGTGTCATGTAAATTTTGATAACATCATCAAGATAAGCAATTCTCAGGTTGTAAGAGATCTTCCTAAATTGGTGAAACCTACAAATAGTTTGTGCAAAGAATGTCAGCTAGGTAAACTGAGCAGAGTCTCTTTCAAAAGCAAGGATCAGTCCACTACCAGATTATTGG
Source organism: Cunninghamia lanceolata (assembly GCA_027924645.1). Lineage (NCBI taxonomy): Eukaryota > Viridiplantae > Streptophyta > Pinopsida > Cupressales > Cupressaceae > Cunninghamia > Cunninghamia lanceolata. The sequence continues at coordinate 818,466 of BSBN01001014.1, read as the reverse complement.
AATTAGTTCATACTGATCTATGTGGTCCGACAAGAATCAAGAGTATGCAAGGTGATAGATATTTCATGTTACTGATTGATGATCATTCCCAGATGATGTGGGTTACCTTCCTAAAAGAGAAATCAGAAGCCCTTGATAAGTTCAAAATCTTCAAAACTATGGTAGAGAATCAAACCAGATTGAAACTAAAATGTCTGAGGTCTGATAGAGGTGGTGAATTCACATCCGGTGAATTCATAGACTTCTGTGAGAAGCATTGTATAAAGAGACAGTTGTCTGCTCCTAGGACTCCACAGCAGAATGGAGTAGTTGAGAGAAAGAACCAGACCATCCAGGAAGCATCTAGGACAATGATGATGGAAGCAAATGTTCCCCAAATATTTTGGAGAGAAGTTGTCAACACTGCAGTCTACACTCTTAATCATGTTCAAATAAGAAGTAATACCGGTAAGACTCCTTATGCACTTTGGTTTGGTGTAAATCCTACTATGAGATATTTTAGAGTATTTGGTAGCAAGTGTTACATCAAAAGAGATGAAGATCTAGGAAAGTTTGATGCTAGAAGTGATGAAGGAATTTTCTTGGGTTACTCCACTCAAAGCAAAGCATACCGGTGTTACAATAAGAGATTGAGAAAGATGATAGAAAGTACAAATGTGAAGGTTGATGAAGGAATTGAGAAGCCCTCAAGGTTCTATGAATATGATGAAGATGATCAAAATGATTCTCTAGTGCAAGGAGCTTAATCCTCCTCTGAAATTCAGATACAGACTGATCTGGTAAATCAGGAAGAAAAGGCTTGTCTGAATGAGCCTGATCAAGAAACAGTAGTGCAAGAAACTCCCAAAGTTCCAAGGTATGTAACTCTAAACCATTCTGAAGATCAGATCATAGGTGACAAAAGCAAAGGGGTACAAACAAGAAGGAGAATTGCTCAAAATTTAGATGAATGTTGTCTGATTTCAAAGATTGAACCTAAGACAATAAATGAAGCTTGCAATGATGAAAATTGGACCAAAGCAATGGAGGAAGAGTTGATGCAAATTGAGAAAAATCACACTTGGGATCTTGTTCCTAGACCTGGAAACAAAAATGTGATTGGAACTAAATGGGTCTTCTGGAACAAACTAAATGAAGTTGGTGAAGTAATCAGAAACAAAGCCAGATTGGTCTGCAAAGGCTACTCTCAAATAGAAGGAATTGATTTTGAAGAAACCTTTGCTTCGGTGGCAAGAATTGAAGCAGTCAGATTATTTCTTGCATTTGCTACCTTCAAAGACTTCAAGGTATATCAGATGGATGTCAAGTCTACCTTCCTAAATGGTGATTTGGAAGAAGAAGTATACATTGAACAACCGAATGGATTTCAATTGTTTGATCATGATGATATGGTCTACAAGTTGAAGAAAGCACTGTATGGTTTGAAGCAAGCCCCAAGAGCATGGTATGAAAGGTTGGATAAGCATCTTGTGCAGATTGATTTCAACAAAGGTACTGCTGATAGTAATCTATATTTCCAAATAGATAAGGAAAACATCTTGATTGTTGGAGTATTTGTTGATGATATCATCTTTGGAGGAAAAGACAGTATGTGTAAAACCTTCGCAAATCAAATGAAAAGTGAGTTTGAAATGTCAATGCTTGGTGAAATGAATTTCTTCTTAGGTCTGCAAATTACTCAAACAGAGAAAGGCATCTTTATCTCTCAGACCAAATATGTGAAAGAATTGTTGAGGAAATTCGGTATGGAAGATTCAAAGCCAATGAACACTCCTATGGCAACCGGATGTAAGTTGAGAAAAGATGATGACTCTCCTAAGATAGATCAGACCAAGTACAAATCAATGATTGGAGGACTATTGTATCTCACTCAGACTAGACCAGATATAATGCAGGTTATTGATCTTGTGGCAAGATTTCAGGCTGATCCTAGAGAATCTCATGTTATGGCAATCAAGAGGATTTTTAGATATCTAAAAGGGACAATGGAGTATTGTCTATGGTATCCTAGAGATCATGATTTCTCTCTTCATGCATATACAGATGCAGATTGGGTAGGAGATGTGGATGACTAGAAGAGTACAAGTGGAGGAGCATTCTTTTTGGGAAAAAGGTTGGTTTCTTGGCTAAGAAAGAAACAAGAGGCAATATCCTTGTCTACAACTGAAGCAAAATACATTGCAACAGCAAGTAGTTGCACTCAGATCTTATGGATGAAGCAGATGTTAAGAGACATTAAAGTAGAATATGAGGAGCCTATCACAATTTTCTGTGATAATTCAAGTGCAATAAATATTTCTAAGAATTCGGTGTTGCATTCTAAGACCAAGCACATATCTATCAAGTTTCACTTTCTGAGAGAGCAAGTGAACAAGGATGAAGTTAGATTGGAGTATGTACCCTCCAAGGATTAGATTGTAGATATTTTTACTAAACCTCTTCCCAAGGACTCTTTTGAGTATCTCCAAGAGAAGTTAGGGGTCATGGCCCCTCTGGTGATGAACTAGGATGCACTAATGTGCATCAGTCTGGTGGATATCACAGTCATATCTTGTGATCCGGATTGATGATGGGGAGCTGCTACTAAGGGGGAGCAGCTGGTATGATTCTGATGTGCTAGAATTGCAAGTATGAGCCCTTTGCCATTGATGTCAAAGGGGGAGAGAAGACATGTGAAAAACAAGTGGTTGATGTTCAAAGGGGGAGCAGTAAAGGAAGAGAAGACATGTGAAGGGTTGTTGTTGATAGGGGGAGCTGTGACAGAAAGGAGAAGTTCTTGTCTTGATGGTTTTTCACATCATATGTTGCCATCAATGACAAAGGGGGAGATTGTTGCAAGTATGAGGTGAACCAGTGTTGTCATTGATGTCAACATACTCATATTGCATTGACAAGAAGGATTGGATGAGCTGTGTACTGAGGATATTGAGAAAATTAGTCTCAATCAGGAACAGTGAAGAACAGTGATGAGAAGAAGGCAAAAGTACTCAATAGGTTGAGATTCAGAGGATGCAGATTAAAAGGTTTGTAGACATGAGTCTTGAGATGATCCAGTTAAGATTTCAGCGGTCCGCATGAAGATGTGAAGAAGTTGTGATCGATCAAGTAGAACCTATTCTGAGAGATGCTCCGGAGTGACAAAGTGCTACAAAAGGGTCCGGTGAGATCCAGAAGTGCAATATCCTATCTTGCGGATTGGACAGAGTGTTTGGGATGTCCTTGTGATGTGTCATCTTGATTTGTTCATGGTTTGGAGGTCCAAAAGCACCTCTTGTAGTATGACAGTGGCAATAGACTGTGTTCTTGAAGTTTTGAATGAGGAAGAGAAGAGATTCCAGTGAGTAGAGGAAGTGCGGATGTACCTGGTCATTCCGGAAAGCTTGTGAAGGTTCTTGGATCATGTTGAGGTTGTGTTATTGGTCCGCATTGGTGGTAGAGCCTGGAATTGAAGATATTCTTTCGAATGAAGTTCTTGTTCAGACTAGCTAACCGGATGAGTTGTTCATCTTGCGAATGTTCTTGTGGTGGCCGACCGGATGTGTTATTCATCTTGCAAATGTTCTTATGGTTGATTGCCGACTTAGATGATTGTTCCTAAGTTGATGTCTTGTATAAATAAAGGTTTTTGAATTCATTTTCAAAGTGTGTGTAGAGTGGATGAGTGTGGTATAGCGGAAGAGCGAAAGGTAGAGCAGGTATGACTCAGGCTTAAATGGAACTGATCCGGACATGGTGAAGATGTCATTCTCCAGTTCAAGTTGGTGATACTTATGATCTTGTAGATAGTGTGTCTCTTGTAGGTAGTGTGCCTCCTTGTGAGCAGTGTGCTCGGGCAGTGAGCCCTAATTGGCATGTGCCATTCATTTTTCTTATTCTTCTAACAAAGAATAAGCCTTGGGTTAATCACCCTGTGGTTTTTCCCTTAACCAGGTTTTCCATGTCAAAAATCTTAGTGTCTAATGTGTTGATGTTTATCTGCTCTAGTGTTTATGCTTTTTGTTTTCATGAATGGTTAATTGATATGTTGTGTTTGAAGTAGAAGCAAGTTTTTGTACAACTGATTCACCCCCCCTCTCAGTTGTGTACACTAGATCTAACATACCCTAATCCCCACAATTCTTGAGGATGACATTAGTTTATGGTATGAGCATCGGAGACAGCCATGATCTTACCCTAATGTGATTGTATATGAGCTCTAGCATGTATGGATGGATGTGATCCCATGCTGAGAGGTATTCCGTACTGCTCGTGTTCCAACACGATGCCTTAGATATGATGCCACACCCCACTAATGTTCCAACATAGTGCTGGTGATGATGTCGTGTCGCTGATGGTAGCGATCTAAGCTCGAGGACACAATGCCACGTACATAGATACGTGAAGGCATAATATAGATGTTGTGTTCCTACTTATGCTAAGAGGAGTGGTTTCTCGCATAGAGTAGAGGGTTCACTCAAGACTACCTCAATTTTGATCCGTTGGCATGTGATTGGGATCTAGCCATGTGCACCTCTAGCCACATGTGCTTTCTCTATGGGTATGCACTATGTGGGATGTTCCTATGAGTAGGACATTGCCATATGGTATACGGTCATTGTGTGCTTTCTCCGCTTGGTGTATATCATGTACATTCATGTCACATGAGGTATGTGACCTAGGAGTTCTAGTACAATACCTTTCCATGTAAGGTTGCATGAGTTGGTCGCACCCACATGAAGGATTGATGAGGCAGTCACGCTTGTTTTCCTCCTTCCTCGTGTGGTGTCTAGTAATAGTCACGTAGTGTTGTAATGTGTATATATCAAAGATTGTGAATCTTCTTTTCAGTTATTGGTGACTTTTACTTTGCTTGTGTGGACCAGCACTTTGGTTTATCTTGCTTGTATTGGTTTAGCCACATATGATTTTTTTGGCATGTAACTCATGTGGTTACATTTGATTTATTGTTGAAGATTTTTTGTATTTTTCTCACCTTATTGTTGGAATTGAGATTTACTCTTCCTTATTTATATTTTTGGTGGCTAAACTCATTGACTTTTTTGTTTTCGAATGTTGTTCTTGTGTTGTGATGTGATTCCTCATGGGGTATGGCGAGATCCACCCATTTGAATCTATACAAGGAAGCAGATGCAGGGAAACCCTTAAGGATGGGGGTATGTGTGAGTTGTTCTAAGCTCTAATTCACTATCTTCCTATCATTTGACTATCTCTTGGAGGCTAAAATCCTTACACAAACAAGAGATATGTCATTGTGGCTTGTATGGAAGGGCTCACTAGGTGGGTCAATACCATCGAGACACATGGATATGGATATTGGACATGGTTATTGGTTATGGACTCATGGATATAATTAGATATGGATGGTACTGCAACATCCATGTGAACCCCTAATGTAGCCTTGTGATGTGAATGAGTATGTATGTGATAGTTGTACAATTTGTCAAGTATGTGGTTGCATATTAAAATATAGAAGAGAACAAAAATTGCATCATTATGCCTTGAAAAGTGACAAATTATTGCATTATATATAAAGAGATGTCATGTATGCTATGAAATCAAAGATTAAAATTATGTATATGTGTGTTCGTGTGCTCCATTTTAGAGATGACTGCATATAAATCTATTGTTTGAGACAATGATTCTTTGAGGAAATTGAATGTTATGGCATCATTCTTTATTCTGATTAGAGAAAAGTGTTATATGCTAATGTATATTTTATATGAAATTGAGTGCCTTGCCTCTTCTTTACCTGGGTACTAGGACATATTACATGTAACTGTGTATATCGAAATGAATGTGACACACTGAATTTTATAATTATGTTAAATTTCATGGACTAATGTGTGCTATGGCTGCATCTTAGCATTTATAGGCTTCCAGGAGTAAGCTCAGTCCTAGGGGTAGGATGTAACAACCCCCATGTTCATATTTTGTTGTTGCTTTTCCTTGATGGATTTCGATACTATTATGATGTTGACATGATTAGTTATTATGCTAGATTACATGCTTATATGTCTATATTCTGTTATCATTGCTTTAGTATGATTATGGATAGGAAACAGTTGATGTCGTAACACTTGTATCCAATAGGCTTATGATGTAACGACCCTCTTCTTGATGTCCATTGATGCTTCAGCTATTATATATATATATATAATGTGTTTCAGAGTGATGTAGGTACTGGGTACCGACTCTGCTTGGATTCACAAGCCTGAGTGTACTCTTATTCCCTAATGGTGGTTACTGGAGATAGTCATAGGCCAAATGTTCCCTAGCCTTGCCCACTGTATTTTGTTAGTGCATTGATTTTGTGATTTGTGTTTACCTTCTGGTTACCCTGCAGTAATGTCCGGATTACCCAGCTGGTCTTATGTGGTTTGCCAGTATTGGTTGTCAGTATTTTATTATGGTTTTGCATTAATTTATTATGTGATTTATTTTGGTATGTCATATCAGTGATTTAAATGATGATATTTGTGTGGTTTTGGTGGATGGGGTTTTATGTGATTTTAAATAAATTAGTCGAGAACCCTATTAAGTTAATTAGATTACTGGCATTTTAAGTATTTGTGCTAATTGGTATTTATGTGCATTAAGGGAGCTTGATATATTTAGTAATTTTATTTCAAAGATTTGGTGAAGTTTTGTAGAGGATTTATACCCCATTTCTGAGTGCTACATTTTTATATATAGTTGATGAGATTGAAGATATGATATCTCATATTGTCCTAATGCAGCCATATCTTTAAAGGTCATAGTTGCAAACATATTTTAGCACTTCCTATACAAGTCAAGACATATTTAATGCAGCGACAACAAAAAAGTGGAGTCGTGGCTTGAGAGGGGGTAGAAAAATCTTACGCTGGGTCGCATGAAGATATTTTTTTGAGGGTATCATTAGCCTTTTTCAACGTGAGTAGACTATGTTTGGAGGGGTGGTTAGTAATGGTTTGGGAGACCCTTGTTGTGTTATGAGGAAGGAGTGCAACCATCCTACTTGCTACGCAACCCTTCAAAGATTCCAGGATTTGGAGAAATAACAACCAGCATATAAAGAATCACCCCTCACCTAGCCGCATGGAAGAGGAGTAGCATCTCTTTAGAGGTTCACATGAGCATAGAGAGACAACTTTTGGGTTGAGATGTTAGTCTAGGATGTATTAAAGTGTGCCCTTGTTGTTAGAAGGTATTTTGGATTAGCAAACAGTATTGTAGTGAATGAGGAGAGAATATCTTGAGGAGATAGTATTGTTTGTAGACAGAGCTTCTCTCTACTTCCAGTTTTGGACAAAGTTTAGAAGTAGTCATCTGTTATTCTTGAAATGTTTGATATATTGTCCATGTATGTGCTTAAATTGGCTATGAATAATGGTTGCTCTGCACCTTCCTTATATTAGATCTGCACTTGTATTTCTCTCACTTTCATGAATTTCATCAAAAAAAACTTGGGGGAAAAACATTTTTTCTTAAACCAAAATTACAACCCTTTTTCAAACAAAATTTTGACCTTGGTTTCCAACTGGAATGACAAAATTTGAACTAGGTTGAGCTCTGATTTTAAATCTGGGCACTTTCATTTTTGGTCAAAATTTGTGTCAGCTTGGTAAAACACATTTTTTAACCCAGGACTTAAACCACCTATCACAAGCACAAACCAAAGGTATATTCCATGTAGAAACACCCATATCTCAACTGGGTCGAAGTTAGAATTCAATTTTGGGCACTTTGATTTTTGGACAAAAATTGCCATGCTAGCGTACCCTCTCGCCATTGTTTGCTGCTAAAAAAAAAGAGAAAACCATTTGTTGTGGGGACAAGAGCTGCTCTTATCACCTTCTATCACCCTCCCTTTTGACCTCTTGAAACATATCCAACCACTACTATTTCATGTGTTTGAAGACTAGCCACATGTGTGCCATTTACTCTCTATTTGACCATAGCCTTTCTTGCTCTCACTACTGCATTTGTTTTTAATGAAACTTCCTATCACTTTATGGGAAGAAGACTGTTAATTATTAAGAAGCTTAACATGATGTTTTTTAAATGATATTAATGATAGAAATTACTTCCTTGCTTGGCTGTTTAAATGATGGAATCATCATATTTACTTGACTATTTTAATTGATATCACAGATGGTGATCGTTTATTGAATTGTTTTAATTTGGTTTTGTTTACCTCATTTGGTTAAATGAGATGAGTTTAGGTCTAGGATAATGAGTCCTCGTGCATGGCCTTAAATGCTTGTAAAGGCTAAGGATGCACACGAGAAGGCCTATCCGTCTGTGGGGCATCGAGTTATCTATCTACAGGGTGTTGATTTGGGCATGGTTGAGTCCCCTCATCCATATGAGAAGTGTACTTGATTCTATGTGGTGCTTTGACTATGTATGATGACACTCCATCTGATCTACACTCTAGTGTCTAGTACCTTAGTCATCGTGAGTAGTACCCGACATGTTATTGGATAAGCATCTCTATGTTGTGACATTGGCTTTATGTATTGTATGTCGTGTCTGCTCTATGACTGATGTTAGTATTGGCCATTGTATTCCTTGCCTTTATTCTTCTATTTGGGCCTTCTGACTACCTTTGAGCATAATGGGGTGGTCTCTTTTGAGTCCACATGGTTGGGAGGTGTTGCCACTGCCATTGGGGACCGGTGTACAGGTTATTTGAGCACCAATTGGAGACGTCCTCTCTTGTCTTTATTTTATCAAGTTATTGTATCTTATCTATGGTTATGCCATTTTACCTATGTATATTATTTTATGTAAGTTTGTACTCTCTTGAGAGAGATGATGTAAATTATATTAATTGGAAGAAATGGGATGTTGTTTTATATTTGTTTTACAGTTTTCCAGTGTTGGTATCAGACCCACTTGTAATATGATGATCATTATGGCTCTATGTTTAAAAGTGGAGATGGGTATTAGGAAGATATGAATTTGGTGTTTAAAATGAATGTGGTTTTAATGATGTTTGCAAGGAGGGTGGTTTAGTCCTCTCCTTTAGGTTTTACATTCGGCCATACTTGGCCGTGAATGTTGTTGAGTTATCAAGTTGGCAACCGTGTTATGTGTATGCTATCTATTTATGCCAAAAAAAAATATCCTTGCCCTCTTTTGGTTCTTACCCTTCAGGGTTACGTGGTGGAATGTTACACATCTACTTATTGATGAATTTTTATTGTTTTCAAAACCAACAGTTTTGAGTCTATTTATTTGGGCCACTTAGCCAACTTACTTTCTTGTAGTCCTCTTACCTCAAGGACTAGTTTTATTGTATTTTGATTTAAGTTTTGAATGTTGAATTTGGTGCCACTTTTGAATATGACTTATCTTTTAAATTTGAATTATCTTTTGGATCTTAATTCTTCTAAATTTTATTCGTTAATCTTATTCAAGACTTATCTTTTGCAAGCTTTTATCTTTAAGATCTTTGTTATTGTTGGTATTGCTAGTACTTGTGTAGTGTTGTGAACTATGTAACCTACTTTACCCATAAGGGGTACTTGGTGAGAGGAAGATGGGAATAGTCGGTCTTGGTTGATGTCGTACGATCGAGGTTGTTTAGTGGATCTGTAGTGGTGGTTCAGAATTTCCTTGTTGACCTTGTGTCATGTTGAGTAATGTGTTGGTTGCTTTCCCATTTTAGGAGGTTGAATCTTTAAGAATCAAGAGATGGGTTCTTGTGAGGTTTGAAGGAGTAGATAGGTTTGGAAGACCTTAAGATCCTCCCATCGTTGTGTGGACCCACTGTCCTCAAGATTTTGGCCCCTATTTAAGGAGGCTTTGTGGTTGCTCCTTTCTTTTGAAGTTGACCCATGAGTTTTTTTAGTGGCATCGATGTTAGTTTCATTCCTTGATGCTAGGGACGCTTGGACATGTTTGGTTCATACCTATTCTGTAAGTTCAATCTAGGCAGTCTAGTGGGGACCTATTAGTTGAAGGGGCAACTGAGACTTGAGGGTCTCGTGCTTTTTGTTGGGATCTTATGTTTTCACTCAGCATCAGGGGTGTTGTGGCTAATTGTGTGGTCAAGCTTCCTTTGGGCTACTTGTGTTAGATGGGTTTTGGATGGCGAAATGAGGCTAGGAGTATGATTCTATTGAGTTAGGGTTTAGAAGGGCATCTATAAGTGCTAACCTCCTTAGTGTATGTTCCCTCTTTCTTGACCTGGAATTACTTAGAGGTCTATCTTAGGGCATCTAATGCCCTTGTGTCTTATTATGTTCATAAGGTGTTTAGGTATGAGTAGTCGTTAGATACTTGATCCCTTCTAGTCGGAGGAGGTTATCTTTGCAAGTATTGCTATGCGAATTACTTTTTTAATTCCTTTTTGTTCCTTACTTTTTTTTTAAATCCATCTAAGTTCACTGTCGTATTAGGATAGCTTGTAGGTGGGTTTCTCTATGGTACCTCTGTGTTAACTTCTAGGAGGAAGTTTAGCTCTAGGGAGGAGGATGTGAGGCCCACCTTTGTGCGACTGGACTAGTGGCCCTTTTTTGACCATGTTGCTTTGCTTCACCTGGCTAAGAGTTTGGTCTATGGAATTGTGGCATTGTCTTGGGTCAGTGTAGTGATGATGTGGACCTTTGGTAGAAGTGGTGGTGAGTGTTGTAGTGCGAGGCTAACTTTATTGAACTGCACCGGACAACTAAGAGGGGGTGAATTAGTTGTCCTAAAACTTTTAACCAATTATGATAATAAACTTATCAATTACTTATATTCAGATATAACCATGAAAGCATAAAATGAGAAGCTCAACACAAAAGCATAATCAACACAAATGACACTAGATTTTTACATGGAAATCCCTAAAAGGGAAAAACCATGGTGGGTGTTAGCCCATAGAAATATATGAGTTATATCAATACCAAAAAATAGAAGCTCACTGCCTATAGGGCTCACTACTCATATTACTCATTGCAAAGAAGGGCTCACTGCCTATGGGTGTCTCACTACCAAAGGGAGGCTCACTGCCAAAAGGAGGGTCACTGCCAAGAGATTGAACTGAGATAACAACATCTACTCCATGCTAAGGTTTAGTTCCATTGAAGCACAAAACAGCTCTACTCTACTCTGCTACCTTAATTCACTTTATCTTCATATCTTTGCACTTGCATACATTTTCATGACTCAATTACAAGTATTTATAACTTCATCAACCTTGGAATGATCATCAAGGTTGGAATTACAATCATCAACTGTTGGAACAATCTCCAAGGTCAACATTACAAACATACATAAAATAGGTCTAGACCTAATACAAATTTAGCTAAAAAAAAGATGTAAGAATGTATGCAGATCATGCCACGCCTTAGCTGGGACTCAAAGACAATCTTCCATGCTACAACATGCTATCACAATCTTTGATGCATCTCTGCAGATGATGAATTCAACTAGGTTGACCAAGACTGATGTTAACACAAGTATTCTCAAGAAAACGCTTCATGCATAATCTAAATTACACCTTGTAGACCAATCTAAATGTAGGAACATGATTAGAAGACATCTACAAGTACATTGTAATCACCAGGAACAACCACACAATCTCTAACAACTCTATCAATAAGATTCTTCAAACTGAAGCACAAGAACAACACTGCCAACCACTGTCATGAGTAAAAGATATCTTATGGACCACTAAATCGTGAACCATTACACTTGAAGGCATTTAACATCATCATAGACTTACTTCCAAAACTGCAAACCAAAATACTTCAATGTGGAGGAATGTGGAGCAAAACATTTTCTCCTTGTCACCACCAAACATACAGAAAATGTTGTTTTCACTCTCGTGAACATAACTCACTCAATTCTTCATATCAGAGGCTCAAACTTAGAATATAACATCTTTAAACAGACTTCTAATAACTTCCAATTCACATGTAAAGATATTTATTATACAGGAAATGCGGATCTGGACTGTTCTACTGCATGTAATGCATTGTTTCTACTGCAACACATTGTTATCACCAAAGGGGCTAATTTTCTCAATATCCTCAACAAAGTATAATCATAGTTGACACCAATGACAACACCAATATGTTGACATCAATGACAACACAAATTAGGTACATACTTGCAACAACCTTCCCCTTTGTCATTGATGGCAACACATGATGTGAAAAACTGAAAAGACCACCAAGACAAGATTCTCCCCCTTTCTTTTTACACATCTACATTCTTTCTCCCCCTAAGTTTTTCACATCTTTGAATAAGTAGTTACCACAAAAAGCATCAAATAAGATTGAAGACATCTTGGACAACAGAGTTGGATGTAGCACAAGAGGTAGACAATAAAAATAATACCTTGTGAAGTGGAAAGGCAGACTGGAAGAAGAATCATCTTGGTTTTCCTCTAACCCTAGAAAAATGAGGGACTCACTTTTTCAACAACCCCAGGTGTCTAATGTAGGAGCATTCCAAGTTGCAGAGCAATCTTGCATCAACCAAAAATATAAGCATTCTTTCTTTGTTTGTTTCATTTTCTAGTTTAGTCAATAGTAGTTTCAATAGATTGGTCTACATTCTACCACAATTTCATTTCAAACCTTGTGGAGTAGTACTTAGCATCTAGACATCATCATGCACATCATATCCAAAATTCAACTCATTTCGATCAGTTACCGACAAGATATCTCTATCAGAAGATCAACTGTTTTCTCAAAACAGAGCATTCAGATAGTCTCAGACAACCAGTTGAAGGAGAAGACTTGCAAAGCACTTCCATGACTTTTTGAGCTAAATTACACATCATTCAAGATATTTTAGAACATGGCTAACCTTCCCTGAGATCCACACGTTGTTTCATTCACTCGCAGAGGAATACAAGTTGTTTAGGGCCAAGCTATCTGTGTACACATGTTACATCTCTTTCATTGGAGTTTGTAATCACTCTTGGCCAATGCAGAGAATTCTTGTGATCTAGATATGATATATAATCATGTAATAGATGCATAAGAAAGTATTTAGCATAATTCAGAAGTTAGATAGTTCAAATTCTTTTGTATCAGGTGCTTCAAATCTATATCTTGTGCATGTGGTGTAACTAGAGAATCAGGCCTCTGAGCCCTAATTTGTAAGCCCACATGTTACCAACATGTTTGTATTTTGAATCGATGACATACTGAACATCTAAATTTGCATTTGCATCCTATAATTTAATTGCTTCCATTATGTTTACTCGTGTTGTATGATCTAGACTGTTCACTCTGTGGACCCTCCTAACTGTGACTGCACCATTTTTCTCCAACCAAAGAATGACAATCCCCCACTCATCTTCCATCTGGAAGTGGCCCTACCCTTCACAAAAAGTATAGACATAAGGAATCAACTGGTTGTCATCTGAGTTCTAGTGTTGTGTACTACATAACTCAATCGACCATATGTAACTCTAGACAATCTTCTAGCTAAGTATGATCATTTTGATAGGTTATACAATCTAGAAACTGTGAATCAACTAATGCATGCAAAGACAAATGCATCACTTTGGCCAAAGTTTCTCTATAAACTAGACTTTTGTAATAAATGTATTCATGTATTCACATACCTCTAACTCAACTTGGAAACTATCATATCCTACAGTTTGACTTGCTTGACTAGTATCTCTAGACATAAATTATCTTGATTAAACTCAAATCCTGGTCAATCTAACTTAGAATTTAATCCTTAATCTAGGATATATGTAATATATGGGTTTATGACTTTAACCTTTCAGAGAGTCCCTCTTTTCTTACTTGCAAATACTAGGGTCTATGACTTCCTATCATTCTACTTAATGACCTAAAGATTGAGCACTCTTATGTAATATATATCAGGTTTTTACTCTATCATGAAATCATTTATTTTATCATAAGTGCTTCTTAGACTCTTCCTAAATTTTACTTGTCATTATCTATGGCTTCTCGACCATTCACTGTCAATCATAATAAATAATAGAATAATTCAAAGTTATAATAGATTTAAGAGTTTTCAAGTTTTTTTAACCCTTCTAGGTTGAATCTATGGATTTAACTTCTCTATCCCAATGCATTGAAATATCAAATACTCTTATTTTCCAAAAGTAAAAATTTATAATAATAACATGGAAATTATAACCTCTAGTCTTATCTTGACCACATGGGCATTGATCGAATTCACATTTCTCATAACATGTATAAATATAGGACACGAGGTATATCCTCTTTCATATAAGATCTTAATGAATACCTATCATATCTAATTCTTTTGACTAAGTTCAATCTTTCAACCTAAATAAGTTTGAGTCTAGAATAATAATATAATATTTTCAACCTCTTGGTCTTCTTAAGTCCACCGACTTTCAATATAGGAAAGTTTATGAACTCATATATAACATCCTCTGAATATCATGATAATGCTAATCATTGTTGTAGAATGCATATGTGATATTATATCAGTATACTTAGGTGTTTTTAATGATATCAATATCATTTATATATATTCTAAAATAAGTGAATATCTATCATAAAATATTTTGATTGTAAACAATAAAACTTATACATATAAATCATTGTGAAATGTAAACCTATCTCTCTCTAAACTTTCTACAATTTTACTCCTCACAACTCCTAGGTTTATCTCATAAAGTTCAGTCACAATTTTATTCAATTCATTCTTCCATAACCCTGAGCCTAATAAAGCAACGAATTTCTCTATGGGTTTGATGATACAAAACAATGGCATAAAAAGCTATCTACCATAGTAAATTACCACTGTAAACTATAGCATTCTATTGTTTATACTCTGCGGTTTCATATTGCTATACCATGACATTTTTACTATGTCACCCTCATAAATCTAACTCCATTATCACAAACACTCTAAGTGCAGTTTCATAGCTTGACAAGATAATTTCTCTATTTCCTACGTATCTATGTTTACATAGTTGTTATGACCACAAGGTCACTCCTTTGTATATATCTATATTCTTTGCTATATCATAGTTTAATAATGGAAATAATTGTTTATAAGGGATATTCTTACCTCAAGCATCGACAATTTTCCAACTTGAGTTAGTTTCATCATTATTCTCTCTACTACCTGAGCTATCTTATGCCTTCCTTAGCATTTTCTCTCTTTTCCACAGATGCTTGATGATCACAGAGCTCTCTGTTCACCTAGTCTTTCACCCCCCATTTGTATCCCTCAAGATTCCTAATGAGAACCAAGCTCTCTACCTTTTACGAAGTCTTGCCTAACCTATAGACTTCTGCCATAACTACCAACTTGGCTAAGATATGTTCTTAAGGAGTTTGAGTCCCACGACATTCCTCCGAAGATCATGTTCGCATCTATGCCTATTTTCACTCTCAAATGGCATGCAGAAAAGATGATGGAGTAACTGGTCATTAAGACCATTCCCAAAATGTTCAAAAATCTCCTCCTTTCTCTGCATAACCAACATGGAGGAAAGGAGTCTAATGTCCACAAGAACATGAAGTGGTTTTGAATTAAGTTGCAACAATATGTTCCCTAAAAATCTCCATGACTACATACTATGGGTTTAACAAATAGTTCATACCAAATAGATATTTAACAACATAATATCATTGTATACAGCATATACTTATGTTGTCTCTAACACACGATATGATATGAGAATGGGGTCGAGGTATTCTCCCCCTCTAAAAATTGTTTAAATGTCAAAAAAAGATAAATTAACATAATAGAATTCCAATCAGGAATTTTTGATAATAAAGTACTTTAACTACTAGTATTTATTTGTTCTAGTAATATAATTTTATATTCACTTGCCACGAAGGAATAATGACTATTGACCATTTCCTTGTTGACAATCATGTTCAAACTTGACTTAGTTTTCGACAAAAGCCCCACCTTAATGAATCTAATTGACAATCGATGATTTGTCAAGTCAAAACCAAACTTAGACCAATTGGTCAAACATAACTAACCTTACTTGATGAAGGTTCACTAAACTATGAAAGCACAAGACTTAGATGGAAAACAATATGTTCTTATCCATACGTCTATTCTCTTCTCTCTGATGATGCTCTCCCTCTCTTTCTCGAAAGGTGGAAAAACATGTTTACTACTTACAACTTGCAATCACCAAACTAGGATTAGTGCATCATTAGTAAATCTATACACCTTTTGAATAAATAATCATGAAATCTTATAATTGTTATGGAGTAAAAAAGTCCACTTGTCTTTTTACCTCCTTGTTTAGGTCCTAGGTCCCATTTATTACACTATACATTATAAATGTTCATCCTGATGCAAAATTTCCTGAAACCAATGTAAATTGGGAATAAGGGTCCATATTTTATCTTATCCCAGACCCAAAAGGAGCCCAAAGACTTGGGTGCCACCACCCAAGTCTCTCTTGATTACTCAAGGCTTAATTTCATGATTATGAGTGGGAAAGCATATATAAGTGTGTTTTTGAGTTCATTTGTAACTAGGTTAAAAAGAGCTAACTTGAGATATTGAAGGAAAGCAAGAAAGAACATTCATTGTGATTCTAGAGCATATTTGTGTGTTGTTATTGTGTGTTTGTTGTAGGTATGAAACTATCATCTATCCACTTTAGGGTTTGAAGGATCTTCATCACTCTAAGGTATCATCACATAGGTGATATCATTGTTGTTTATCATCATTTGATTTATCATTATTATCTTTGTTTTTAGCCTCTTCCCCCATGAGGGCACACACTCTCTATCAAACAATGGTGTTGGGAAGCTTGAATTCTATCCTAGGATTTGACTGAGGCAAGTCTCTAAACACCATAACCCCCAAACCCCTTTCTATCTTCTTGTGTGTAGGTTACAGGAGTGAGATCCAGAGAATATGAAGATACAGGAAGACTGAGTGAAGATTAGGGTTTTAGGATTTGACAATAGTTATAGAATATTCCTCTATGTAGGACTTGGCCAGTGGTGCCCTAGTCTTCCTGCCCTTTCAGACTTCATATCTGGCATCAAGGTAGCCTCTACAACATCTTTGTAGTTAATTATTATAGAAAAATCTTCCAATTAGGACTTGGGTGGTCCTAAAATAATCCTCTAACACCTCTACTTTTAGGAGACAATTGCTATCATTTCCTTGATCATCTCTATGCAATTGGATTCTGGATTAATGTTGTACATTTTCTATTATAAGTTGATCATTGTTAAACTAGGGTTTCATGCATTGTTATCCTAGGGTTTGATCAAAAGGCTAAATTAAATCTAATTCCTCTATAGCATACCTAAGTACATGATTTGTAGCTAAGTCCTCCATTTGGTAATGCTTTGGGCTCAATCTTGTCCTTGAATCTTATATGGGAAAGGGTTTGATCTAGTGTGCATCCTAGTTATCGTCATTCACCTTTTTCATTCTAAACATTTTGGTGAACCTGTAACTTCAAGCATTTGCATCTTGTTGATTGTTCAAATCAAATCTTGCATTGATTTATTTCATATTTATCAATATTAATTTAAAAATCTTGCATGATCTTTGAAAAAGTTTGTATCTAGGCATTCAAAAAGCTTGTATTTTGAAAAAAAAAATCATTAGGGTTTTAAAAATTCTCTTGCATTCTCATATTGGTGGTAATTGATAAATGAAGAGATCTAATTGTACATTGTTGTTCCAAGACATTTCATTATGGCATCTTCATGTCATTTCTCTTTGGTATCTTTACATGCATATATCAAAGATATTGATTTTGATAGCTTCATAACCCTCATGGGTGAGCATCCTTCAATATTAGAAGATCTAATCGAATTCATCTCCATGAATTGTCATGAGAAAGATGATGGTGATAGTTTTTCTCTTTCTTATACCACAATTAATGATAATTCTATGGATCTAGTCTCTAATACATGTCATGGTCACCTAGCTTTATCTATTTCACCCTATGATTTGGATCCCTATCCCAAAGTTGTTCCCACAAGTGTGAGGACATTTTGGTGAAAGAAGATGAAATCATTAATACATTCCTTAACATCACCCTACCCTCTCTTCATTCCAATGCTCTCCCTTTGAAATATGAAGCACTAGTGGATGAGGATCCTCCATGGGTAGATAATGGGCATTCATCTAATAAACTTAAATCTTCTATAGTACATGAGACTTCTATGGCTCATCCTATGGTTCTCACACCTTTGATTGAATGTTCAAGCACATTGGATATCTCTAAGGATGTAAAGACCATGGATAGTTCTCCTTGGGTTGCTGGTTCAAACCCCTTGGACATCACTAAAGATACAATCATCAACAATTCTCTTACAACACTTTACCTTCCTCTCATTACAATGCTCTCCCTTTAGAAGATGAAGCATTGGTGGATGAAGAAAGGTCTCTCACATTAAATCCTTTGGGGATGGATGTTGAGATTAATTAATGTAAAAACAATGTTAATTTAATCATCATTAATAGACTTATTCAACCTACTAAGGGTATAGTGAATAAGTGTACTAATGTTCCTAAAGTCATTGTACATAAGGCACCTAATGTACCTCCTTGCTTCAAACCGGTGATTACGGTTCAAGGTGCTCCAACACCACCTTGACTCCTAGGTTACATTCTCAATTATGCAAAACAAATTAATCAAGGAAATCAAGTGTATCAAAATGTGTCACAACAAACAAACTACAATGTGGTTGCTCACACATACAATATGTGAAAAAATAAACAAAGTAAACAACAGCTGAACATTCTGATCATTTTACCAACTTCTCAACCTATGCTTCCTCAACCACCTCATCTTATTCACAATGTTGGTCAAGATTATGATCTTGTAGAGTAGCTTCATGATACTCCCACTAAGATCTCTCTCTGGGAACTCATACAAAGATCGGCTACATACCATGGAATGCTCTAAGAAGCTTTACAAAAGGTGATTGTACCACCCATTGTTAAGCCAAATGATGTAGCAACTCTGTTAGACTATATGCATGTGACCAAAATGGATATTATATTTCAACAACATGAATTACCATCAACTGAAGTTCAAAACCAATAGGATCCTCTTGTAATCTCTATCATAATAATTAAAAAGTTGATAAAGAAAACTATGATTGACAATGGATCAGCTCTTAATGTTTGTAGCATTGATGTGCTACACAAAATCAAGGTTGGCACGTCTTTATTCAAACCAGATAAACTTAACATTCATGGCTTTAATAAATTGGAATACAATCACTAGGTACCATAACTTTACCCATAAAGGTTGGACCTGTGACATTATCTACCCTTATCCATGTCATGCCCGATGTGCTTTCATATAACATCATTCTTGGTAGACTGTAGATTCATGCCATGGGGGAATTTCTATCTACCCTTCATCAATCAATAATGTTTATTTATGTAAATAAACTTCAAACTACTGAAGTAGACCTGGATCTGGAAAGTTCTTTACAAGTTGAGGCACAAAAGCAAGTTGTCAATCACAAGATTCTTAATAACTTAAAAGTTGATTCATCAATACTTCTTGCTGCAGATAATGTTGTGCAAGATTCCAAATCACCATTGAATGCACTTCTTAGTGATGCTTGGGATTCATTAGATTTTACTCCTTCCTTTATGGGGTAATATAAACTTAATAAACCTAATCCTAAAGCATCAAAAGTTACCTCGATCTCATCCAATCAATCTTTGGAAATACCTAAGAAACCTAAAGTTTCTTTAGTAGAAAACAAAGATAATACTCTTACTTACACTACAGAATATGAAGCTTATGATGCCCTGCCTTCTTCTAAAGAGATGGAGTCTCTTTATAGTTGTGGGTTTCAAATCCTTTACAAAAATTGTAACTATGTAGGTAATGGATGTGGCATAAAAAAACAAGGAATCAAAGTACCCTTAGAAGTTGTTACACACAGCTCTTCAGTTGGTATTGGATACCATCCTTTGAAGCCCACCAAAGATTACTATCATGCTACCCTCAATGTTAACACAATATCAACAAGTTCAACACTAAATCTGATATATCCTAAGATGATAGACATAAATTGTTGGCCAGGAGATATCCCGTACGAGTCTGGTAAGTATTTCTCCATCATTAAGCCACACTTGATAGGGTGGCCTCCACCTCTTAGGTGTCTATGTTGATGTGTTGCGTTCCCTCTTGTAGTGTTAAAAATTTGTGTAGGTCTCCTTGGATGACCCTTGATACTCTTGTAAGGTCAAGGATACAAGAAGACCGCTTCTATTGTGACATTCCTTTTATTTGTTTATCTATTCTTCTACAATTCTCTTATTACAATTATTGTGTATGGTGCCTTGGGGGAATAGCATTGTGGAGGATATCTTGGGGCATCTTCCCATGTTGTGACCCTAAGCCACTGTTGTCTCCTCTCATTTTTTCATGATTTCATTCTTCCATTGTACTTGTGGCTCTACTACTTGGTAGATGATGAAAACAAATATACACTTCTAATAAGGACCATGTGTCCCTAACAAGAAAATCAAAATGGGCCTAGTCCATATATGAAGATGGGGGTAATAAGTTACTAACGTTTGACTAGTAAAATCACTTTGTGTTGTGATGTGATCATGTATCATATTGTGAAATTGTTGTAACAAGCCTTTGCAATACTCTAAATCTAATTCTATGCACTTTAAATTATTTTTGTCTCACCTTGTAGCTACACTCAATTCTAAGATACTTGAAGTATAACCTCACAGATATACTCGTTTCTAAACCTGTAAGTATAGCCTTGGTTTGTTTGAGCAACATGTTGCCTTATTTTTGTATCAGTTTCATGAGATGATTTGGTTGTTATCATAGCTTAGATCTTCTAAGCAAAGCTTATATATTATTGATCAATGGTTGTTAGAAAATGATATTAATGTCTTTCTATCGTTATTATTGGAAGCAATTCAATGATTGTAAGCACATGTCACTTTGGGGCATTGACTTTGCAAAAGATTTTGTTCCCTTGTGTGTTTTCAACCTTGCCTTAAATGTGATTGCCACCAGCAAGTGGGAGCAACCACTTTAAGGTGGGGCATATATTGGATATTTTAGACATTGTGATAAATTGTGTTTGCGTACACTTCCTTTTCACTGTAAGGCATCTCTATGACATAGGTGGGGTTGTGTACTTTGTTGTGTGTTTGTGTATACTTCCTTTTCACCATAAGTCACCTCTGTGATGTAGGCGGGCTTGTATACTTTTGAAATCCCTTCTGTGGAAGGCAGGATGATGTATATCCTTGAGTAGGTTGCACATCCTTTTGGAAAAATCCCTTTTGCAAAAGGTGACATGATGTATACCCTTGAGTAGGTTGTACATCCTTTTGAAAAAGTCCTCTATGGAAGTAGGGTTGGATCTTGTGTTTTTCACCCTTAAGCCTATCTTTGGCAGTTTTGGTAGCATAGCTCAACTATCAAGTGTGTTTGGCATGTCTTAAATGGCAGAGCATAGTGATGAGATCCTCCCTATCAATTGTGTTTGCTTTGTATAAGATGTGTAGTGGATTGTCGACACACTCTATGGTGCTCATGTATTCCATGTCTTTTTCATGTGTCTTGCATGTTTAATGGAGGCACGTAGCAATGGGTTCCCCCCATTGCATGTGTCTTGCATGTTTTTTTGAGGTGCATAGTGATGATCTCCCCCCACACTGTGTATTTTTTGTGCTTTGATGGTGGCATGTAGCGTTGACCTCCCCCATCGCCTAGTTAGGGTTGTAAAATTGTTTAACCATGTCTTCTCTCCATGTATACCTTGTGTATTACATGACTTCATTCATGTATTTTTCATGTATTACATGCTTCTTTACTATCTTCTCTCTGTTTTGCATGACTATCAAGTGTTTTCTTGTGTTTGCCTAAGCTTGGGGGCTAAAGATGGTCTTCCAAACTTAGGGTGTGCTTTTGGCTCTAGTGTCTAATGTGCTTG
Organism: Cunninghamia lanceolata; assembly: GCA_027924645.1. NCBI lineage: Eukaryota > Viridiplantae > Streptophyta > Pinopsida > Cupressales > Cupressaceae > Cunninghamia > Cunninghamia lanceolata. The sequence continues at coordinate 796,591 of BSBN01001014.1, read as the reverse complement.
AAGTCTTTCCAACTGTACTTTAATGCATGTACTGATTGTAAGATCATACACACATTATAGTGGGGGCTAAATGTTATGGAGTAAAAAGTGTCCACTTGTCTTTTTACCTCTTTGTTTAGCTCCTAGGTCCCATTTATTACATTATACATTCTAAATGTTCATCTCGATGCAAAATTGCCCAAAACCAATGTAAATTAGGAATAAGGGGACCATATTTTATCTTATCCCAGACCCAAAAGGAGCCCAACTACTTGGGCACAACTACCCAAGTCTCTCCTGATTGCTTAGGGATAAATTCAAGTTATGTCAACCTAGGACCTTTCAAAAGGTTTCTCTTTGTCAACTCTTTTAATTTAATTTCATGATTATGAGCGGGAAAGCATATATAAGTGTGTTTTTTAGTTCATTTGTAACTAGGTTGAAAAGAGATAACTTGAGATATTGAAGGAAAGCAAGAGCATTCATTGTGATTTTAGAGTAGATTTGTGTGTTTTCATTGTGTGTTTGTTGTAGGTATGAAGCTATCATCTATCCACTTTAGGGTTTGAAGGATCTTCATCACTCTAAGGGATCATCACATAGGTGATATCATTGTTGTTTATCATCATTTGATTCATCATTAATATCTTTGTTTTCAACCTCTACCTCCATGAGGGCACGCACTATCTATCAAACAACGATGTTGGGAAGCTTGAATTCTATCCTAGGATTTGACTAAGGCAAGTCCCTAAACAACATAACCCCCAAACCCCTTTCTATCTTCTTGTGTGTAGGTTATAGGAGTGAGATTTGGAGATTATGAAGATATAGGAAGACTGAGTGAAGATCAAGGTTTTAGGATTCAAAATAATTTATAGAATATTCCTCTATCTAGGACTTGGGTGGTGGTGCCCTAGTCTTCCTGCCCTTTTAAACTCTAGATCTAGCATCAAGGTAGCCTCTGCAACATCTTTCCAATTGACTGTTATGGTAGAATCTTCAATTTAAGACTTGAGTGGTCCTGAAATAGTCCTTCGACACCTCTACTTCTAGGAGACAAGTGTTATCATCTTCCTAATCATCTCTATGCAATTGGATTCTAGATTGTTATTGTACATTTTCTGTTATATGTTGATCATTGTTAAACTAGAGTTTCATGCATTGTTATCCTAGGGTTTGATAAAAAGTCTAAAGTAAATCTAATTCCTCTATAGCATACCTAAGTACAAGATCTATAGCTAAGTCCTCCTTCATTTGGTAGTGATTTGGGCTTAGTCTTGTCCTTGAATGTTATATGGAAAAGGGCTTGATGTAGTGTGCATCCTAGTTATCATCATTAACCTTTTTCATACTAAAAAATAATCACATGTCTAAATTCTAATCATATAAACATAAACTCATGATATCATTGATTTATCCTAATATTTTCACATAATGTCAAATCATTAATTTATGCATAATTAACTACTAATTACGTGCAAGTAAAAAGTAAATCATAGTCAAATTTTGGGGTGTTACATATCTCCCCCCATAAGATTCATCGTCCTCGATGATATAGTGTATCATGAAATAATAAAATAAACTTTTTATTCAACTTTAAAAAGCATAAAAAAAAAGGAAATCTCTAATAAAAATCATGGTAATCATCCCATGTGGCACTATCCTCTACATATTGGTCCCACTAGACCTTGCACTGTGTAACCTCTTTATTATGCAAGCAGAGATTGCGAACTTCAAGCGCCTTGAGAGGCTCGATCATGACCACTCCTAGGTCATGTACCTATAAAGAATTCCAACAAAGAATATGATTATTGCCTATTATATACTTTTTCAAATATGAAACATGAAAACAATTGTGCATCCTGGCAAGAGCTGGTGGTAGAGTGATTTTGTAGGCAACCGGATTGATCACTTCGAGAACTTCGAAGGGTCCTACATATCAAGGAGCTAGATTGGAAGACTTTCCAAACTTTATGGAACTCTTCTGAGGTTTAACACTCACAAGAAATTTTTCTCCAATTGAAAATTGCCTTGGTGTATGCTAGGCATCAACATAACTTTTGTGTCTATCATTTGCTTCTGCCAATCTATTTCTGATCAGCTTGATCTGTTCTTCCATTTCTAATAACATTTCTAGACCAATGCTAATCCTATCCTCTAGCTTATTCTAGCTTATAGGAGTTTGGCATCTTCTTCTATACAATGCTTCAAATGGAGCCATTTTAATAACAAAATGATAGGAGTTTTTATATGCAAACTCCACAAGTGGTAGATATTTTTCCCACTTGTATTGTTGATCCATGCAATACATCCACAACAAATCTTCTAGAACTTGATTTACCCTCTTAGTTTGACCATATATCTTAGGTTGATAAGTCGAGCTTATATTGAGTTGAGTTCCTCGTGTTGAGAACAAAGTTTGCCAAAATCTTGATGTCATGCGGGCATCTCTGTCTGAGTTAATTTCTCAGGAACTCCATGCAATCTAAATACTTCTTGCACAAACTTTTGAGCTAAAACTAGTGCTCCATTCATTAGATTCCCTGGTATAAAATGATCTACCTTGGTGATATTTTGCACCACCACTAAAATAGCATCATGTCTATTTTGATACATTGGGAGACCTTAAACAAAGTCCATACTAATGACCTACCACTTCCACTCTAGAATATCGTGCAGATACAAAGATTCTACTGGATGATTATGCTTATCGACCTTGACTCTCTGGCACTCTAGGCAACTTTCTACAAAACTTACAGCATCATACTTCATTCCTTTCCAGATATAAATAGGCTTCACATCAGCTAGGGGTTTGGTTACTCTAGGGTGACCTAAATATGGTGCAGAATGAACTTCCTTTTACATAAGGTTTCTTAATTCTATAGAGTTTGGAACATACATCCTTCCTCTGTATCTTAAAATCCCATCTGGTTCAATATAGAACCCCTCATACCTCAAGTCTTGAGTATTTACTGTGAGAGCTTACTTAACTTGTTCATAGTACTCATCACATGCATAATTTTGTAACACTAAATCCTTGAAGTTCAAGTGGATAGAGACAATTGATAAGATCTATACCTCCGTTGAATTAGAGAATTTGCTACTTAGTTCTTTTTACCTTTGATATAACTTATCTCAAAGTCATAGTCAGATATCAATTCCAACCATCTTCTTTGTCGAGCATTCAGATGAGGTTGGGAAATATATACTTAAGACCTTGATGGTCTGACTTCAGTTCAAAAGGCTTTCCCAGCAAATAGTGTCACCACACTTGCAAAGCATGCACAATTATTGTTAACTCTAAGTCATGAGGAGAATAATTCTATTCATATCCTCTCATCTTTATGGATTCATAGGCTACCACTTGCCCATTCTACATAAGCACTCCACCTAAAACTTCACTTGAGGCATAAGTGATTACAACAAATTAACTTTTTGGATCAAGAAATTTCAATATTAGTGTAGTTGTCAACCTCTCTTTGAATTGATTAAATGCCTCCTGACATTTTTTTGACCAACCAAAATTCTTTCCTTTTATCTGAAGCAAAGTGATTGGGTTCGCAATCTTAGAAAAGTTCAATACGAACTTCCTATAATATCCATCTAACCCCATGAAACTACACACTTCATGCACATTCTTTAGCATAGGCCACTCAAGTATAGCTTTGATCTTCATAGGATCTACTGAAATTCCTTTAGCTAATATTATATGTCCCAGATATTGTATCTCTTTTTAAAAGAAAGTACACTTATAAAGTTTCCATACAACTTATGTTCCCTCAACAACTATAGAACTAACCGCAGATGATGCAAGTCCTCTTCCTCATTCTTGGAATATACAATGTAGCTAGGGAAATTCATATTTAATATTTTAAAAAAATAAACTAACTAAACCCTAACTATGCACCATGAAGGATAAACTAGCATGAAAATAAAAACAAAGAGAATCAAATGCAAATTGAATCCATGCTAGACTTGATTGATCTCCATGGCTCTTCTCGATCTTGCAAGAGAATGCATGATGTCGAAGGATTGTTGATTGCTCATTTTTCCAACATAATGATAAGATAAAGATGATAGAGGAGAATAGATAGATGAAGATGAGAAGATTAGAGGAATTTTGGCAGAGTGAGGATACTAGAAGAAGATGGCCCCAAAATGGCTTGTGAGAGGACATATTTAGAGGCAAGAGATGATATGATTCGATGGCTAAGATTAAAAGTCAAGTGTGTGATGTGTATGACTAAGATTAAAAGTTGATTTTAGTGTCTATGATGCACATTAAGTGGGTTATGACATGAGGCTCAAAATAGGATGAGAGTAAATAAGTGGGATTCTTTTATTTATCTTGAATAGAAAATGCCTTATGGTGTAGAAATAAGTGGAGCTAAAAATAGGATTTAAATTATGTGCACATGAGAAGAGTTGTAGTCATGTGACACATGTTGTAATGAGGGATTTGATTTAATATTTAATTTAAATTGTTTGTGGGACATGTGAAGAGGGATTAATTAAATAAAGAGGTTTATTTAATTAATTGGAAAGGTGGTCTAGTGGGATAATGTAAGTGGGATAAATGGGATAATGTAATGACCTAGGATAAATATTATAAGATATTTACAAGATCATGTATGACTAGGTAATTTTATGACATGGACAATTTTGGGTGTCTACATTTTGTCCCTCTTTGAGATGATGTTCGAGATGATGAGATTTATGTCGAGTAACATCATTTCAAAGAAGCTAAGGTATGGATAGATGAAAAAACATAGGATGATGATGGAAAGATAGGGTGATGATGCCCTCTCGAGAGGATAGGCGGGTTGGATAAATACGGGTAGGCTCTCGAAATGAAAGGGATTGGTCAAGAAAGATAAGGGAATGGATAGAAGAAAGGAAAGGATGTGTTATGCTACAATGAAGGTGAGAAACCATGATGTTTGATATAGCACTAGACGTTATGCACCAAGGTATAAGGACCAAGGTGACAATGTGTCTCATGCCCCAGCGTAATATAACCTTGTCTAGATACAAGATATGAATATTAGCTGGGAATTATTCAGATTTGATAACACACACAAGAAAGCAAGCATGCATGCATGCACAAATGATTCAAAACAAACAAGGTATTGCCCCTGCCATGCTATAAACCAATCATTAAGTGATTGATGATTGATAACGTTGTTGATGTGGGAATGATTTATCCTGAGAACACTACAAGGATTGTGTTGTTGATGTGGGAATGATATATCCTGAGAACAACACTACGATTCAGGATGATAAATCCCATTGATTATGATTGATTGATTGATTTGGTAGACATCAAGATTAGGATCAAGACCATTGATGCTATTGGATAATTTAGCAAGATTTATTCACTTGATTGGTATGGATTAAAGATGATTTACATTTAAGTTTATTGCTTGGAATGATTGGATTGAGTTGATTAGAAGAAGTGATTGGATTTGGAGGAATTTGATTGAATGATTTGATTTTGATGAAAATTGATTAGAAGAATTGATTAATTTGTTTTGAAGGAATGATTTGAATGATGTTGATTAGATTTGAATGATGATTTGATGATTGATTTTATTGCTTGGATTTTTGTTGAATATTTAATTTTTTTTGGATTTTGAAATGTTTTTATTTTTTTAATTTTTGGAAATATTTTGATGTTTTTTTTTTTTGTTTTTGAAATGTTTTGATTTTTTTGGATTTTGAATTGTTTTGATTTTTTTTTTGGATTTCAAAAATATTTTGAAGAGCATTGGATGACAATTTTGATAGCCTTTATGCTAGATACCAATAACAAGGGAAAACCAAGTCTAGGTGCAAGGATAATGTAGGATTGGATGAATGGATAAAAGGGTGGGCAAAAGCTCATGATAAGGGGATGGATAAAAGGACAAGCAATAGTGAATGGGGTAGATGCATCATAAAGGAGAAAGGATGTGATCTCCAAAGACTATGTCGCATGGGAATAACATGCCCCAATCTAGGTGTAATGCTTAGGATATTTCAATGACAAAGCTTATGACAATAGGATAATGATAGGCTTGTTTGGAAGGATGAGGTATATCAAGAGATAACCAAAACATGTGTCAACATTTTTGCCCCCAATTTTCATCAAGGTTAAAAGGAGAAGGGTGGACAAATGGACTCAATGTGATAGGTATGTATGATGGCTAAAGATGGCAGGTAGGATGGAAATGGTGGAAAATGATAGGTTGGATGAGACAATGTGCCCCCAAGTGTAAGTGACATAGAAGACCAACCTACACATGATACCTATTTGCCAAATTTTTATCATGGTACTTATCCAAGGCACCTGTTTACTAGGTTTTCACTGTTGGATGAAGGGATTTCTCTTTACTATTTTGATTTTTTTTTTTAAATTTTTGGATAGGAGAAGGATAGGAGAAGGATAGGAGGGCTCAAGTGTCTAGTGCCATGAAAAGTGATAGTCCTGCTAGATGGATGTCATTGCATGGACCATGTCAAATTTCATTATGCTCATAGATGTTGGTAAGGGATGACATGAGAGAGGTAGATGGAGTAGGTAGATGATAGATTATGATGTGAATTATACATGGATTGATTATGATGGGGATTATGTAGGGAATGAAAGGCTTATGCAAAAGGATGGATGAAAGACTTATCGAAAAGCATGGACCATAGGAAAGTGATGTGGGAGATATGTAGGATAATAGGTTAATGATGGGGAGATGGAGGTATGTGGAAATGTTGTGGAATGGAAGGGAAACATGACCAACAGTTGCACACACCATGATAAAAATTGAAGCTTTTGATGTGGAGGTGGTGTAGGAAGCAATGGAGATGTTTTCTTAGGAGATGGATGATGTAAGCATTTAGCTACCCACATAGACTTTGTATTTTTATGATTTTTTCTTTTGACGTGGGATGAAGGAATGTGATATTTTTGAATGGAATGGGTGGAAGTGGATGATTGGGATTTTTGAGAGGTGGATGCCTCATTTGACTTTCCTTCTTTTTGTTTAGTTACCCATATAATTTTAGTTTTGACCTTTTCTTTTGAAGGTATGGGCTTGGATAGCCTTTTAGATGGATTTTTTAATGTACTTTGCTTTGACTTTTTGAATTGATGTGGTAAGGAATTAGCACCCTTAGGAGTTTTCATTTTATGTGTGGAGGCATCTATTTTTTTTATTTTTGAATCCCATGGGATAGGTGGAATGAGTTGAAGCTTCATTTTTAGACAATATGTGCATTTGCTGCATGATTAGGAATGTAAGGGGTTTTATGGATGATAGGGGTATTAGGTGTTGGAAGAAGTGGAGGTAAATTAGATGTAAGGATATTAGGAGTTGAAAGAAGTGGAGGTAAATTGGATGGTGGAAGATGTATGGTCATATGCTTTTGACATTTGTAGGATAATGGAGGTGGAATGGCAACTTATGTTTTAGGTATGTGATAGGGTTTGTGATGGAAAGTGGTGGACTTAGGAGGAATGGAGGAATTACCAACATCTTTAGATTGTTTACCTTGGAGTGTGTATCCAAGGCCATATGAGCGTGGAGGAACTTTGACATGGATGGGCTCTAAAACACCTTATTTATGAAGGCCTAATCCTTTGCCTTGATAGTTCATGTTTTGGAGTATGCGGTGGACTATGGGACTAGTTGTAGTTTGAACATTAGACACGAGTTCCTTATTGGATGGAGAAAGTGAAGTGGTATACAATGGTTGTTGTGTTCCTAGGGAGGAACATTCATGAATGAAGGTGGATAGACCAATAGGATGTGATGGTAGATTTGGAATATGATCGATAACAGATGTGGAAGGATCATTAGAATCTTGATCATGCTCATTAGGAACTAAGGTATTTGTTTGATCTTCTATGCTTATGTATTCTTGGGAGGCATGTGTCTCATCATGACAAGTGGATGTTGGTGGATCGTGGATAGGACGAGGTGGAGGTGTATTTGGGATATCTTGCTCATGGATAGGTATAGGATCAAGTTGCTCATGGATAGCTTCTTCATGAGTAATCTCTTGATCATAGAAAATATATAGGTTATGATAGACTAGATGAAAGTGATTTGATCTTGAGTAGGACTAGGGCTTGATGTTTCTGCATGCTTAGGATTAAACTCTTGACATAACTCTTGGTTTTCTTGAATAGAAGTGGATGACTCTTAGATATGTTCTTGGCCAACAACTTGAGGGCATGATGGACTCATGGGAGGAAAATTTTCAATAGGCTCAAGGGGTTGTGGACCACATGACAGGGTTGAAGAAGTGGACATGGCATTTAAAGGTTCTTTGGTAGACCCATCAATGGATTCTTGACATGGGGATGGTTTGTTCCTTTCTAGTAGTCCTTGAATCACATCCTTTGTAGGTTAATGGGTGATGGAAGCTAAAGGCTCATGATTGTGATTAGGTGGAAGGCCATTTGGATTAGGTGGATTAGGACTAGGAGTAGTTAGATCCCATGGTGGAAGGACAAGAGGGATATTGGATGGATTAGACTTAGGACTTGGACTTTGATTAAATGGAGGGCCAAAGGGATTTAATGGATTGGTGGATTTGGATAAATCCATAGCTTTTCTTTTTCTTTTAGATTTTGCAAAGAATTGTTTGAGAAAATCATTCGAGGATTTGTTGGTTAATGGATTAGAGCTTGATGGTGATGTTGGTGTAGGACTAATAGGCTTTAGGATAAGAATTCTATTGGATGGTGATGGAGGACTAGTAGATGAAGTGTTGTATGATTCCAAACTTAAGGTGGTATTTCCCTTGTCAAGAGTATCATTAGAGCTTGAGGACATTTGATCTTGTTTCAAGGGGTGACTTAGATTGACATGTGCTTGTTGCGATGTAGATGGATATGAATATTTGTTGGCATGGAAAGAATTGGGATAGGTTGATGTGGCATTGACTTGATAGGTGGGTGGATTTGGTTGGATTTGACAAGTGGCTATGAATTGTTGGGCTTGGGCTAGAAGGTGTTGTATTTTAGGTGATTGGTTTTGTTGAAAATTTTGAATGATGGTTTGGAATCTTTGTATGGTTTGTTGATCTATGGGTTGGGGTACCTCATGAAGGGTTTGAATGAGGTCTTGGAGTTCTTCTACTATGATATTTTGCTCTTGTGTTGGGATGGAGTTACACATAGATTGAAGGTTTTGGATTTTGGTATGTTCTTCCAAGTATTCCCAAAATTTTGGATCACTTCAGAGTATGTATGGTTTTGGATTATTACCATGATTAGGAGGGGCTCCTCAAAGTGTGACCTTGGGCTTTGGATTAGGATTAGGACCATTTTGACAAGTGTTGATTAGGATTAAGATGATGATTTAGAATGATTACGATGATTTAGTTTGGAAAGATTGGATGATGTGGAAAATTGTTTATTAGTAGTTTGACTTAATATCAAACATAAAATTTCACATGTAAATGCATGAACACTCACACCAAACACAATGATGAATTTTCTTTTCAAGATCTTAAATGTTATGATTAAGAAAACACTTGAAGACAAATCAACAAGGCTTATGTTGGAAAGAGACACTACTAGGCATGATATATGTTGTCATTGATGGAAACTAAGATCATCTCAATCATCCGTATAACACATTTTGTGCATACCGGAAGTCAGATTCAAAATTTGTCTAAGTTTGGACAGTTAGGAATAGAGCAACAACAGGGTCTAGTATTTTGGTCTAGATCTCTCTGGTAGGAAGTCATGATTAGATGCGGATCAAGGGGAGTCATGTGCATTGTCAAGTTAGTCTAAATCTAGATTTTTGTCCTCTGGTGATGAAGGATTCAAAAGTTATTATCCTTTGAGTATCGGGTTCTAGTTTGTCAAAGCAGATAGAAGAAGAATAGGTAGACCATGTAAAAGATTTTGATTCTGAATGCATGGAAGTTGTTTATTGGAAAAATAGTGATGATCAGTGATAGTGGCCGACATGATTAATGATTATCAAGAGAAAGTTTTGGTCTGCACCTTAAGTTATGCATAAATCTAGCTGATAGAGCAAAGCATTCATAAAAGTTCTAAGTGTTGTTGAAGCTGACTGATAGAATGGTTGTAGATCTTATTGCTGATATATATAGCCAATGGAATTGGGTGATTAACTGTGTGGTGTATGCGAAGAATGTGTATGTGAGAAAAGTAGAAATCTAAAGTGTGAATGAAGGTAGAACAATAAGAAGAATAGAGCAAAGATGAAATGTGTAAATTAGTTTTTGTACTCAACTTGAACTAAAATTCTTGCATGGGTAGATGCTATTTATCAATTTAGATCTATGTTATTTTATTGTAATAATTCCTTAGGCAGTGAGCCTGAATGCATGTGCATTCCCATTTGTAAAATACTTTTAATAGGGTATTAATTTTTGTGGGTTAATCCCCACCATGGTTTTTCCCTTAACTAGGTTTCCATGTCAAAAATCTTGGTGTCAAATGTGTTATTCTTGTTTCTGCTCATATGTTCTCATTTAATACTAAAATGTTTATATAATTGATTTGATTTTAAATTACAAAGGAGGAATAACAGTAGAAAAGTTTAAATTGAGGGACAACTGATTCACCCCCCCTCTCAGTTGTCTGAACCTAATCCAATAATTGGTATCAAAGCTAAGTTCCTTTGAAAAAGTTTAACAGCTTAAGCAAGATCTGGAAAGATAGCAAAATGGATGAATACAACCTTCAATGGAAACTTAATCTCACCCTAGATGATCTTGAGAAGTCCAAGGTAGAAGTTCAAGAGCTACAAGATAATCTCAAAAAGGTAGAAGACTTCATTGAAATTTTAAAAGAAACTTTGAGCAAATCCAATGTTAAAGGAAAGGAGCAACCTCTTCAACTAGGAAAACATTATGAAGACAAGGCCCTAAATGACAAGACAAAGGAATGTGAAAAGTTAGCCAAAGAAGTTACTATCCTAAGACATGAGATGGAAACTAGGGTGATGAGACTAACCAAAGAAATTGAAGATAGGAAGAAAGCTGAAGAAGAGATAAATCAAAATCTGAAAAAGAGTTCTGAAGAATGTTGCAGATTGGACGTGATAGTTGGCCTTCTAGAATCTAATCTACAAGAAAGTAGTGGCAATGAAAGAGAACTTGAGAGATAGATTATCACTCTCAGACATGACCTAGAAATTGCAAATGAGTATAAGGAGAAGTTCACGATAAGTATAGCTAAATTTGAAGCACTAATTGAAGAATAGAAAAAGGATGTTGATATGCATAATCTTGGGTATGAGAAAGGTGAAAGCTCCAGATCTAGGCAGAGAAATTTTCAACCTAGAAATAGGAGAAACAAAACCAGAAATCCTCCAGTAAGACGGCCTAATGCTCAAAGATATCCATCATTCAATGGAAATTGTTTCAACTGCAACAAATTTGGTCATAGAGCTACTTAGTGCAGAAGTAGAGTGAATCAAAATGGTCCATCCTTCTTCATTCAATGCTTCAAGTGTAAAAGGTATGGTCATAGATCAAATGAATGCATAAATATGATAGTGAATAATGCTAACAATAGAGGAGCTAGCAATTCTTTCGATGGTTACAGATTTCTTTGCAATGGGTTTCGACATATGGCTAATTAGTGTAGTTCAAGAGAAAATTAGGTCTATAAGAAAAGAAATGTTGTATGCTTTAACTGCAATAAATCTAGTCATATTGCAAGATTCTATAGAAGTAATGGAAGAAGAGGTCTGGTAAACAGAAAACTAGATGAGTAGAAACAAGACAAAGGTAAAAGGAAAATTGATGTGGATAAGATACGGAGTGAAATGAACAAGATTTGGATAAAGAAAGATATAGTTAATAATGATAATGGGTCCGCACTAGAATCAGGTGTTGATAATTCCTCTAAGAATTAAGTCAGGAGCTCTAGCTCAAGGGGACCTATGTTGAACATCAATTTCCCCCAGTCAGTAAGTGGGTGCCTGAATCTAGCACAATAGAAGGGATATTTTGAATTCATTCAGAGTCTTTGGAAGGATTTTTGAAAGGAAAAATGTTGATATGAGAACTTGCGGAATGATTCATGAAGATCTATGACAAACAGAGTAACTAGATAAAGTTACGGCAACACATTTATTACAACACCAAATCAAGGATTACAAAAGACAAAAGGTCACTTATTCACACATATGAATTACTTTGCATTTGAAGGAAATGAGAAGAAGAGCATTTGAGCTAAATATCTAGAGACTAAAGCACGAAGAGTGAATCCAACCGGTAATCGATCATCCCTAACCCCATGGAAGAAAAAGGTATTTCTCTGTGAAACTTTGAATCTAAAATTATAGAGATGGCTACTCCTCATGTTGTTGACATTACTGAAATACCTTGACCCAAATTTAAGAAGCATCCTCATAAATCAATAGAAGTCAACCCATTAAGTGCTTTTTCAAGTGTTCCGTATGGCGTGCTACATGTTGAAGACATTAGGGTTTATATTCATGCAAACATAGATGAATTTGGAGATTCAAGGTATGTAGAATTGTTTGAGAAATAACTCATGGATGAAGATCACGAACTTAAATCTGAATATAAGACACTACAGGATAAACACTTTATTCAGATCATGGGGTTTCCAACATTTGATGAGGATGAATGGGTCTGATATGTTTTAAGTCAGATGCATGATGAATTTATTTGGTTGTTAAAACCATTCAAGATTACCAAGGATGCTATCATAATTGTAACTGGATTAAACTCAACTGGTAGATTGCCCATGCTGAAAGCTGTTAAAAACTAGATAGTGGCTGATGCTACCATTGCCAAGTTTGACAGAAGGGCAATGACCATCAATGATATTATAGAACCGGATATCAAATTTGCCTCCATGGTGATTGGGTACAAGATTCACCACTCAAGAAGAGAAAATTCTATCTCTGGAACAACCATATATGCTACATACAAGATGCTAAAGGAAAATACTAATTATGACCTGTGTGAATTACTATAGAATCAAGTGATCGAGAATCTAAACAAAATCAAGAAAGATAAGAAAAACACCTTCAAGTATGGTACATTGATTCTATGTCTATTCTTATATTTTATGAATGAGGTACCTAGAGTAAAAGGTGTGCACTGGACTAAGGATGAGCCAATTGCCAATCATATCAGAAATCATCTTTACAACATAGGTGATTTCAATGCTCAGAAAACTACAATATCAGGTTACTTCAAGAATTTTCAAAGTATGATGCACTTACGAGAAAGAATCCCTAATTAAATTGTTGACAAATACAAAAATGAAATATGCTCCATGGTTGATACTGATTAGTGTTTATGGAAGCAGTGGAACCCAGAACTATTTGGATCATGCCCATGGGGTATGAAGTAGATGAAAGGATCTTGGATATGTATGCTCAACACCTACTAAGCAAGCCCAAAGACATAACGGTTGAAAGATTTGGAACTTATGAGGAATTGAGTTTAATGTTTCATACTAAGCTCAGAGAACCTGAAACCAATAGGACAGTAAGAAAAGAAGTTGAGTAACTAGCTAAAAATCTTGGCCTAACTAAGGAAGCTATGAAGAAATTTAGAGAAAGAACAGAGAAGGATGAGAAAGAAAATCAAGATAAGAAACAAACAAGTGATCTAGTACAATTCTCTTCCACTTCAAGAACAACTAGAAGCTCTGCTATTGCCTCTCCTCCTTCTAAAACTGCAAACCAGAAGAAAAATCATCCAGAAATTTGGAGAAAAGGAAGAAAACAAAAGCATCCTAGACCTATAAAAGCATAAGAGAAGAAGAAGTAGATAGACTCTGACATTGAAATCAAGGAACTAAAGGTCACTGGAACAAATGCTACAAAGTTAACCAAAGAAAAGTCCTACGAAAGCAAAAGGACTAGCACAAAGCAAAAGATAGAAGAGTATGAGGAATATGTTGAGAAGCCCACACTCTCCCTAGAAGATGTGATAAAATCAGTCACTATGGATGGTAATCTAAAACCCATGATTGAATTCTATGATGAATATAATGATATGGATAAAAGGGTGTTGGAGGAAGCAATGGTCAAATATCTCAACATCTACAACAAGGCACTAATTGAGATAACTTTTGAGTTACCACAAAGTCTGGCAAATATCTTGGAGTTGAGAAAAGAAAATGCCAAGTGCAAGGACATGGAGATCAAAGATCATGAGCTAATGAATTTGTGTCCTCAAATTTCTCCTGATCAAATAGATATGATATTCAAGGAAGTCAAAGATGACTTTAAATGCAAAAGGAGAATGAACAAGGTCATGCTCAGAGAAACAAGTGAAATCATTGAAGAAACTCGAGAGATTCTTTTGAAAGCATTAAGAAAGCACAATTTTCTCATAGTCACAAAAGAAGTTCCAAATGGTGAAGAAGAGAACACTACTGAGCAGCAATCTGAGTTGGGTGAAGCCTCTGTTCTGAAAGTAGAACAAGCAAATCAAGAAAATACAAAAATGTTGGATAAAGTACTTGGTGTAGGAAATACTCCCAATCCACCTAATACTTCAGAGAAAGAGGATAATATTACTACTTCACAGAGCCCTCTAGAAAATACAAGTGAGGTAGCAAGTGATGAACAAATAGGAAAGAGTTCTTCTACAGAGAACACAAAGAAAGATAAAGCAAAAGACGATGGTGCAAATGTTGAAATACATAAAGCAATAACTGATAAACAAAAGGATGATTTAGAAAATACTGCAAGAGACACTGCAGATGTAGCAAAAAGTCTTCTTGAAAAGGAAATGAGTGAACTTGATTGATGCAGGAGCGCCCCTTCAATGAGATAAAATATGCATAAGAGGGAGAAGAATAAGGTTTTAATATGTTTGATACATTTCATGTTATCATGTAGCATTTTGTGTTAACATTTCATGTTTGTAAGAACCGACCCCACCATCCACCATAGGAATCGAGGTCACAAATTGGGCATTCCAATAAGCCAATTTGGACATCATTAGGTATTAGGATATGTGGATGATTAAATCAATGTGTCGAACTATTTGGAGTTTTACTATCTAAATCCAAACAGGTGTTGGGAGATTAGTTAGGGTTTTTGTTTATAATCTTGGTTAAGAAAAATCAGAAGAGGGAAGAATAGAGAAGAAACAGACGGAGGTGGTAGAAAGGAGAGTTCGCCTTCCACCTAAAATTATCAAATGTATGAATATCTGTAATAATGAAGAAATAGAACTTCTAACAGTTGTGTTTTACAAATTCTGGATTCTTTGTAAATTCCCTATGTATTAAATCATCCTGTGTATATTATCTGTATAGACTCGTTTTGTGTTTAATTTAGTCTTTCTGTTGTCGAGATGTATGATTAAAGCCATTTCACTAGTGGATTTATGTGAAATCAGTGGAATGGACTTGTAAAATAGTTTTCTATTTTGTTTTCCTTTTGTTTGTGATCATGGAAGATTAGAAATTGTGAGATTTGTTACAGAGGAGGTTATCAGCATGTGATTCAAATACACAGTTATGTATATATGTCAATTTCATACCAGGAATAGTTTGTAAGAATATCACATTTGTATGCGAGTACCATCCTGCATATATCTTGTGATGAAAGGTATGTATAAAAGTCTTTTTGGGTTAAGTTTGTGTTGTTCGTTGGATATACAATTCATGTATATATCACAATTGTATGAAGGTCCATTTCCTGTGTATGTCAAAATTGTCTACAAAAATACATTTTCTGTGTATTCGTCAATTGTATGTCACAAACAATGTATGTGTATATCGCTATTGTATGCAAGTGTAAGTTTGTGTGTATACTGCTATTGTATGTCGGGATTGTATGTTACGAAAGCATGTCTTGAATGTACATTTGGATGATGCAAAGGGTGAGATGCAAAGAGTGACCGGTTGAACTGGGAGAGAGAACCGGTGATAGGAAGTTGTTGATTGTATGTTCCAATTGTATATTCCAGTTGTATGTGGAAACATACATTTTCTTTTGAGACAGTTGATGACTGGCTGTAGTGGTCAAAGTGGGTAACAATACAATGGACTACTGGCGATAGAAGGTCAGGAAATGTATATACATGCCAATGGAATGCATCTCGGCATGAGAAGAAGCTTCGGAGTGACATTTCATAAAGAGGCCAATGATATAATGTTTGGTTCGATGAATAGGAAGGTTTCGGTGTGAAGGAAACCATCGGGGAGACAGAAGATAGTCAGGCTGACAAGGAAAGAGTGCAAGAGTTTCGATGAAACATTTGAGATCTCTTGCCGATATTGACAGAATTACCATGGTGTACATTTCCATGATGTGTGCTCTGCATCATAGTGGTATCAGAGCTCAGCAAAAGATTTGGGCGGCAGTTAGAATTGAGGAGCTGCAGGTGTATTGGCATTTGGGTGCTATCTATGAATGTTTATGTCTGACAAAGAAGGCGAAGGAGGGGCTAGTGAGATGCCTCCAAAGGGGATGACCACTGAAGTGGCCAAAAAATTCAAGGAGATAGAGGATATGATAAAAACTGGAGTTAGGGAAGCACTCTAGGCTGAGTTGAAAACCTTAGGAAAAGGAAAGAAACCAGACGAGTAGTCTGATGGAGAAGAAGATGGGGAAGAGGAAACAACTTCAGGATAGACAGATATATCTATAGATCAGAAACAATTTTTGGAAGCCATAAAATCACTTGGTAAGGAGTCATCTGAATCAAGAATGGAGATTTTGATGTTCAGTGGAAAGATGGATGCAAAAGAAGTCATCGAATGGATCGAGGCTTTGAACAACTACTTCGAGTACAAGGATGTACCGGAGAATAGAAGAGTCAAGTTTGCAAAGACAAAATTGAAGGGTGCTGCACTCACATGGTGGAACTACACCCAGGGAGAAAGGGTGAAGAATGACAAGAGCATGATCTCATCCTAGAGTCAGATGGTAGGGAGGATCAAGGCTCAGTTCTTACCAGTAGATTATGAAGTGCAAATATACAGAAAAATGCAGAACCTCAGGCAGAAGGATATGGATGTATCCACTTATACCAAGGAATTTCATATATTATCTCTAAGGTGTGGGCATGCTGAGGATGAGAAAGGAAGAGTTGCCAGGTATATCAATGGCTTGAAGTACAGTATACAAGATGAGATTACCATCTTGACACCAGAAACCATTGACATGTGTTTCCAGGTGGCACTGAGAGTAGAAGAGAAATTGAAAAGAAGAGGAGAACTGTA
Source organism: Cunninghamia lanceolata (assembly GCA_027924645.1). Lineage (NCBI taxonomy): Eukaryota > Viridiplantae > Streptophyta > Pinopsida > Cupressales > Cupressaceae > Cunninghamia > Cunninghamia lanceolata. Next base: position 779,418 of record BSBN01001014.1, on the reverse strand, counting down.
GAACAGAGGAAGAGGAAGACAGCAAGGAGGGGGAAGAAGTCCTTTCAGAGGTAGAGGAAATGAATTTGGACACCAAGCCGAATCTAATCAAGAGAACAGCAAAGGAGACAACAGTCAAACTCAAAGGGGAAGTTATAGTCAAAATGGAAGCTTTAGGGGTAGAGGACCTCTCAGATGTTACAATTGCAATCAAGAAGGCCACATAGCCAATAGATGTCTAGAAAAAGCAACAAGTTCAATGGGAGAAAGAAGAGCAAATTTGATCCAAGAATCTGACTGCCAAAGTGTGACAAGCCCAAACACTTATCAAAGTATGCATGCTTCTGATAGTTATGGATATCCTAAGAAGGGAGAATCATTGATGCTTAGGAGAACACTTTTGAAGACATCCAAGGAGATGATACAAAGGGGGGCACTTTTCAGGACCAATTGTAAAAGCAAAGGTAAAATATGCAAGGTAGTAATAGATTATGGTTTAACAGATAATATGGTATCTCAGGAAATGGTGGATAAGTTGAAACTAGAAAGGATTCCACATCAAAATCCTTACAAGGCATCTTGGGTAAGTGACAGTCAATCACTTTTGGTATATGAATAGGCATATGTTGATTTTCAGATTGGAGATTATCAGGATAGAGTTTTATGTGACATATTGCCCATGGAATGTTGTCACCTGTGTTTGGGTAGGCCATGGCAATTTGATAGGAGAGCATTGTATGATGGATATGCTAACACATACACCATCAAGAAGGATGGGAGAACTATTGTGTTGATACCATTGCAGGAGGATGCTACAGCATAGAAGGTAGCCAAAATCATTTTAGTGGGAAAGAAAGAGTTTGTGGAGATGCCTACAACAGAGTCAAAGGAAGTTGAGGATATCTCAAGGAGAGGAGATCATAGTTTGAAGACAATTTCAGTTCTGACTGACAGGGATCAGGTGGATCAGCAAAAGGTTACAAAGCAAGTTTGTACATAGCCACAAGCTGATTGGAAAGACAAGGATGCCATCATAGTAGGGACTATTGTTTGTCCTCTAAGAGTTGAAAGACAAACACCTTCTACCATAGCAGTACATGGGGTTTCCAATGCAGATGTTCAGATAGAGATGATGGTAAGAAAGGATGTCCAGCAAAGTGTGAGAAGAGCCTACAGTACTAGGCATGAGTATTTGGTTCCATAGTAGCAGGTTGCAGTCCAGAGATCATGGGGTAGAAATAAGACATCAAGAGATAAAGGTGGATTCAGTCAAAGACTTAATTCATGGGACATGAGTTCTTTTTAAGATGGGGAGTATGGTGCAGGAGCACCCCTTCAACGAGATAAAATATGCATAAGAGGGAGAAGAATAAGGTTTTAATATGTTTGATACATTTCATGTTATCATGTAGCATTTTGTGTTAACATTTCATGTTTGTAAGAACTGACCCCACCATCCACCATAGGAATCGAGGTCACAAATTAGGCATTCCAAATAACCAATTTGGACATCATTAGGTATTGGGATATGTGGATGATTAAATCAATGTGTTGAACTGTTTGAAGTTTTGTTGTCTAAAGCCAAATAGGTGTCAGGAGATTAGTTAGGGTTTTTGTTCATAATCTTGGTTAAGCAAAATCAGAAGAGGGCAGAATAGAGAAGAAACAGACGGAGGTGGTGGAAAGGAGAGTTTGCCTTTGGAAAGGAGAGTTTGCCTTCCACCTTTTGAAATTATCAAATGTATGAATCTTTGTAAGAATGAAGAAATAGAACTTCTATCAGTTGTGTTTTACAAATTCTGGATTCTTTGTAAATTCCCTGTGTATTGAATCGTCCTGTGTATATTATCTGTATAGACTCGTTTTGTGTTTAATTTAGTCTTTCTGTTGTCGATATGTATGAGTAAAGCCATTCCACTGGTGGATTTCTGTGAAATCAGTGGAATGGACTTGTAAAATAGTTTTCTATTTTGTTTTCCTTTTGTTCGTGGTCATAGCAAATTAGAAATTGCAAGATTTGTTACAGAGGAGGTTATCGGCATGTGATTTAGATACATAGTTATGTATATATGTCAATTTCATACCGAGAATAGGTTGTGAGTATATCGCATTTGTATGCGAGTACCATCCTGCATATATTCTGTGAAGAAAGGTATGTATAAAAGTCTTTCTGGGTTAAGTTTGTGTTGTTCATTGGATATATAATTCATGTATATATTGCAATTGTATGAAGGTCCATTTCCTGTGTATGTCAAAATTGTCTACGAAAATACATTTCCTGTGTATCCATCAATTGTATGTCATAGACAGTGTATGTATATATCACTATTGTATGCGAGTGTAAGTTTGTGTGTATACTGCTATTATATGTTGGGATTGTATGTTACGAAAGCATGTCTTGAATGTAAATTTGGATGATGCAAAGGGTTAGATGCAAGGAGTGACCAATTGAACCAGGAGAGAGACCCGATGATAGGAAGTTGCTGATTGTATGTTCCGATTGTATATTCCAGTTGTATGTGGAAACATACATTTGCTTTTGAGACAATTGATGACCGGCTGTAGTGGTCAAAGTGGGTAATGATACAATGGACTACTGGCGATAGAAGGTCAAGAAATGTATATACATGCCGACGGAATGCATCTCGGCATGAGAAGAAGCTTTGGAGTGACATTTCATAAAGAGGCCGATGATATAATGTTTAACCGATGAATAGGAAGGTTTCGGTGTGAAGGAAACCGTCGGGGAGACAAAAGATAGTCAGGCCGACAAGGAAAGAGTGCAAGAGTTTTGGTGAAACATTTGAGATCTCTTGCCGATATTAAGAAAATTACCATGGTGTGCATTTCCACGGTGTGCACTCTACATCATTGATGAATCTAAACTACTTCAAGGCCTAGCCAATCCTGATGCTCTCTCTCCAATTCAACTGATGAAAATAGCATCTTTCACCTAGGTAAAGGCTAGAGAAAAGATGTTAAAATTCCACATAGAGGACAATGAGCTACTGAGGATTGCATCCAAAATTTTAGAAAAGCTAATGCCTACCTACCAGAAGAATCCATCTGATTCTCCCTCCTAACATCTGAAAAGTCTTGTAAGTTTTGTAAATACTCATTTTGAGTCCTTTGAGAAGTCCGCGGAGGTAGAAGTTCAGAAAGAATTCCTGGATAAGAAATTTTGTGAAATAAAGAACCTAATAGGAAATGATAGAAGAATACTTGGCATTAGCATAAAGAGTATTTAGAATTCTCTAAATGATGGAAGTGATATTTACAAATTCTTTCTATCATGGCCCAAAGTTAATGAGGATATTGAGAAAAAGATAAAGGAGCAAGAACCGAAACTGTCAAATCTCTCTAAAAATTTTGATCCTCTAATAGTTTCGCTCATAAGTCAGGAATGTCCAGTAATTATCTTGATTGTGGAGTTAAAGAAACTTGTCAAAGAGAAAGGTAACATCATGAAGAGAATGTGTGAGCTCCAGAGATTGATTGCCCCTAAGTTAGAGATAATGTATAATGCCCTTTCTGAAGCTCAAACTACACTTCAAACTGGTGATCCATCAGAACTATCAAAGGCAAAAGTATTTTCATTTGTGTTGAGTGGGCCAATCTTAATTTTGGATGGAATGAAGAGTACTTGGGCCACTAAACTTGTGCAATTAAAAACTAGTTTTACAGACATTCTCAAGTTCATGTAAAGAGAACTTAATGATTACTTGTACATATGCGGCATTATAACACAGAGGTTTTGGAGATTTTGGCTTGCAGATCCCACCCTTTTCCATTGATGTCAAAGGGGAAGTGAAGAGTAGTGAAAAATGAGGAATCTAGCAAAGGGGGAGCATTGGAATGAAGTATGAACAACAATATGGAGAACAAGCAAAGAGGGAGTTATTCTGACACTTAGTCATTTTTCACTAAGTGTTGCCATCAATGCCAAAGGGGAAGATTGTTGGCAAGAGACACTACTAGGCATGATATATGTTGTCACTGATGGCAACTAAGATCATCCCAATCATCTGCATAACACAATTTGTGCATATCAGAAGTCAGATTCAAAATTTGTCTAAGTCTGGACAATTAGGAACAGAACAACAACAAGGTCCGATATTTTGGTCCGGATCTCTCCAGTGGGAAGTCATGTGTCATGTCCCCTTTATAATAAAATAAATTGGTGAACTTATTAGTTCATTCCTATTTTCCCATGGGCTAATGTAAATCAAAAGGGAAAATATTTTATTTAATATTTTAATTGTAATCCTGCAAATTAAGGATTTATTATTTTCAGGAGCAATTAAATATTAAATATTTTAATTTATTTGCACAAATGGGGAGTATGAGGTGTAATTGTAACTTCCAAGAGTGATTTTAGGAGATCTTATAATAGGTTCCTAAAAAAAACCTGATTTTATGACAGTTTGTAAGAGGGGAGTTATTTCTTATTTTTGGCCAAGAATCTTGCATGGATTATGACACATAAGCACCATTTGAGGGAATTTGTTTAATTTATTTTCCAAGAGAGGGATGTTTGGATTTGGAGCTATTATAAATATGCAAGTATTTTCTTTCAGAAGGGCTTTTTGATCATTTTACAACACAAATTTCTGAATTTGAGCACATGTGCTTGGATTTTCTTCAATGGACAAAAACCCATTCGAGTTTTGCAGCTGTGAATGGAAACCCATTGGTTGCTTGGATCAGAGGACAGAAACCCTTTGTTTATTTAGGACATTCTCACAGAGGGAGTGCATTGGAGCTTCAAAGAATTGATAGATTTTGGCAGTTTTTGTGAAGTTTGCTTGCTTGTGGATTTATATGCAGTTTTGATGTTACCTAGAGCATTTTGAAGTATTGTAAGTGTTTACAGGTGTGGAATTCATGGTTTTATATTTGTTTACTATTTTTGCACCATTATTTTTTCCTATGTCCATTTATATTAAGATTTGGTGTTGTCTTTGTGAGTTTGGAGTAGTTTCAGTGTATGTTGGAGTTGGGGTTTTGAGTAGTTAGCAGTTTATAGTTGCGGGTTTGTTATCATAGTTTGCTTCTATTTTTATTGGTCATATCAGACCTGATATCAACTGTATTTCATCATAAAATCATATAATTTAATATTGGGTTCATCAGATATCATTTTTGTGCTACCGAGTGAAATCAGGTGAAGTGAAATTGTTAACTTTGTATGCAGATTTGTATTTTTTATTAAATCTGGTAATTTTATGATATCCTATAGTAAGAGGCCATACATTTTATGTTAATTATCATAAATTTAATTTTTGAATAGGTTTCCTTTGATTTGGGTAAGAAATTGTAAATTTCAAGTACCATTTGTGTAGTGAAAATTGGGTATTTGTGAAGATAATTAAAACATACAATTTCAGATTTGATATAGTTGCAAATATTTTTGGTGGGGACATTATAGTGGTATTAGAGCTAAGATCTTGCCATCTTGTAGGGTATAAAGCTAATTTTTATACAGAAAGATGAAGACATTTCAAGAATCCATGATGGAAATGATGCAAGAATTTCAAAAATCTCAGAAGAATCTATTAGCATTGATGAAGGATCCAAAAATAAAGAAAATATTTTTGAAGAAAAAACCAGCGAATGTTGAAGAAAAACATAGAAGAGCTAGAAAAGAAGTCCATAGAACCAAAAGAGGTGATTGATACATCAGAACCACAAACGGTCAAGGAAGAAATGGTGAAGGTGGAGCATAAAGAAAAATTAGATTTGCAAGAAATTGAAATGAAGCAAAACTTGGAGAAATCCACCATAGATTTTGAAGGTAAACATTGTTTAGAAATAGAAGATGTTTATTTTAATTCTAATGATTGTACATGTCAAGAAAATATTGATGAAATTGAGGAGGAAAAGACATCTCTTGTTAGTTGTGAAGAGCCCAAGATGGATCGACATGCACCAATTCATGCACTATCTTCTGAACTTCCAAATGGTGAGCCATTATTTGATTTGCATAGTAGCATTGTGGATGGGTATGCAATTGAGAAGAATATTATGGTTAGTCCTAATTTAAGGGTTTTGAGTCATAAATATGGAGTTGTTGAGGCTATCTCAATGAACTCTCTTTCAACAAATGAGGATGAACATCTTATTTGCAGCCCAAGGTATGAAAATATTTCAGATTTGTCTCCTTCTATATCACTACAAAATTCTTGTCATCATGGAAAGCATGCTAAAAAAGGGGATAGATTGAGGGATACAATTTGCAGTATAGGGCATGAGGACTCTTTGAGTCAAGTCCAAAATTGTGTTTTCATATGGGATCCAAGTAATCTCTTGAGGATTAAAGTAGTTAGAGGTACTATAGAGTTCTCCATCTCTTCTATTTGGAATGAAAGGAAGTCTATGGGGATCCATATAGGGTTTGTTGTGCTTTCTAATCACATTATCAAGGATCAATGTTCACATTTTATGGATCACTTGTGCAATCCAAGTGCCACACTTGAAGAAAATATTCTGGGTAATGGTCAAATGGAGATAGGAAAATTGAGATGTGTATCATGGCAATGTGGTAAGGAAAGAAGGTGTCATTTTGATGCTGACAATTTTATTACTAAGCATGGCATGGTACTTTCAGGACCAAGCTTCATATAGGTTTTCTACCATTGGATGTATGGAGGAGTTTGCAAGAAGGATAAGGTTTGAAAAGATGGCCTCATTGTTACTAGCATCAAGAAGGTTGCAAAGTTATCATACTTGGATCATATCAATGGAACTTCAAACATGAAGGAGAATGGAATGCAAGAAGTATTTGATGAGCCATGAAGGTAACCAACTCATATCTTATTTTTTTTATTTCAGATTTCTCATATCCATTTGTGGAAGGATATGATGTTTCAAGGGAATGTGATTGGGCTTCCTTAATGCAAAGGTGGGGCTCCATTCAAATTGAGAACATGAAGTTGACAATTGTAGGAAATGGGTTTTCTATCTATGGTAGAAGATTCCAGTATGTTTTAGAGTTTTCTATGGGTTGCATTGAGTATTTGTGTTTAACACTTGCTGCACTATGTGTTTATGATGAGGAGTTCCAAAATGACCCTATTGAAGAATATGCACATGAAATGGACATCTTTCTAGATATAGATGTCAAATTTCAACCTGCCAAAATTTTCAAATCAGCAACCTAAGTAGGAAATATCAATTTGATCATACATGAGCATGAGGAAAATAATGTGAAGGATCACATGGTTCTATGGTTGCAGCCTAAGAGTCAAATGCAAGGAGCCACAGGATGTCACTTCCAATATGGCTATGGTAATGGAGCAATCTTGAGTTCTGGTAAGAAACACAATCTACTTTATGTTATTCAATTGCTTCCAAATCCACAAAGAATGGCGTTTAGTAATATGTTCCCAAGATCACCATTAGATAGAAGATTCCAACATGTCGTAGAGTTGGAAATTGATTTTCATCAGAAAAATTTGAGGAAGAATGATGTCACATACTGGGGCCATGTCACTAGTGCTCAGGGCATACATGAGGATGCAAGACAAGAAGGATTAGAAGGGATTGAAAAGGTAAACAACTCATGTTATGTACTTATAATTTCATATTTCTTACAAGCATTGTTTATAGGATGTGATGATTTAGGAAAAGGAGTTGTTTTGGTTATAATGCAAAGGAGAAACTCCATAAAATTTGAAAGCATGAAGCACAAAGATTCAGGAGATAGTCTCAAGTTCTTCTCAAATCCACTTGTCTTGTATGATCAGCAACAAAAATGGAATTTTAGAAGTATACAAATATTTGTGGAGAGATTTTCAGTCCTTTCATGGTTGTCCACCAATCCTACATTAGTCACATTGATGATTATTACATAGGTTTGCTATTTTTGTAGTTGTTACATCATTTGCATGTTGTTGATTTTGATAAATTCAGTTATGAACAACTGCAGATTGACGTGTTTGGAGGAAGTATCCTTGCATGATGATGTGACAAGAAGGTCTACAATATTATTGAACATGAATCAATTCATCATATCACTAATTTGGAGAAGATTCAGGGAAGTTGTTGGCAATATTGTGTGACTTGGAGTTTTTATTTGACAATCATGGGATTTTTATGTTATGGACATTATAACATGATTCTTGCATTGGTGTATATGAAAATGTATGGTAATCCTTGCAATAAGAGTGATGAATCACAGAAATGGGCTAACAAGTTGGTGCTTGTAGATGGTCTCATTTGGCACAAGGATAGAATCTTTCCAATTTTTTACACTAAAATGAAGCAAAATATTTTGTGGAGGAATCTTGAGGAGGGCACTCTCAAAAATGCCAAGGAGTACAGCATCTTCCATAATGATATGGTAAATCATGTTGTTCTAGTAAGTTTGTTGCAGCCATTGCTTACCTCTTATCAAGATTGGAAAAGTGTTTACATGGACATCATCTTCTATTTCGATGAGTTGTTGTTTGGAGATTCATTTTTTTATGATTTGTGGTGTATATGTTGCTGTTATATGATGCTACTTGTTTCTCCTCTACTGAACACTTTCTGTTATAAATCAGTCCATGAATATGAAAGCAACACCTCTCAGGTTGAGGTAAAGTATGGGCCAATTGATGTGCATTCCTGTAATGTATATTTCAGTACTTTGGAGGTAAGAGACGTAACTATTTCTTAGTTTCATATTTGCTATAATGGAGAGTGCATTGACAGTTATATCAGTCCTACAAGCAGCAAAAAACATATTTATATCATTGGGAGAAGTTGTAGAAGTTTCAATTTTGTCCTATCTCATGCTAGTGCATTTGACAATTTTACTAAATCTTTGTGGGAATATGTGGATCAGTTGGAGTATGAGAAAGAATGCATCAAATACTTATATATCCAAGAGCCCAAATTGCATAGATATTATTGTTTGATTCATGGAATTGGTAGAAATGAATATAAGTCTTTAGGTTTTCACAGTGTTCTATGGCAAGAATTGCAACATCTCACAGGTACAGGATCAAGGCTTTCTATGCAGTATAACATAATTTGGAAGCATCATGGTTTTAATTGCTTGAGGACAAGCAATTTTGAGGAGAGGAGATTTGTCATGTCCCCTTTATAGTAAAAATAAATTGATGAACTTATTAGTCCATTCCTATTTTCCCATGGGCTAATGTAAATTAGAAGGGAAAATATTTTATTTAATATTTTAATTGTAATCCCGCAAATTAAGGATTTATTATTTTCGAGAGCAATTAAATATTAAATATTTTAATTTATTTGCACAAGTGGGGAATATGAGGTGTAATTGTAACCTCCAAGAGTGATTTTAGGAGATCTTATGATGGGTTCCTAAAAAATAGCTGATTTTATGACAGTTTGTAAGAGGGGAGTTATTTCTTATTTTTGGCCAAGAATCTTGCATGGATAATGACACGTGAGCACCATTTGAGGGAATTTGTTAGAAATTAAATTATTTTAATTTATTTTCCAAGAGAGGGACATTTGGATTTGGAGCTATTATAAATATGCAATTATTTTCTTTCAGAAGGGCTTTTTGATCATTTTACAACACAAATTTCTGAATTTGAGCACTTGTGCTTGGATTTTCTTTAGTGGACGAAAACCCATTAGAGTTTTGCAGCTGTGGATGGAAACCCATTAGTTTCTTAGATCAGAGGATGGAAACCCTTTGGTTCTTGACGGAATTGTCACACATGGAGTGCATTGGAGCTTCAAAGAATTGATAGATTTCGGTAGTTTTTGTGGAGTTTGCTTGCAGGTGGATTCATATGCAATTTTGATGTTACCTAGAGCATTTTGAAGTATTGTAAGTGTTTGCAGGTGTGGAATTCATGGTTTTCTATGTTTTTACTATTTTTGGACCAGTATTTGTGCCTATGTCCATTTATATTAAGATTTGGTGTTGTCTTTGTGAGTTTGGAGCAGTTTTAGTGTATGTTGGAGTTGGGGTTTTGAGCAGTTAGTAGTTTATAGTTGTGGGTTTGTTATCAAAGTTTTCTGCTATTTTTATTGGTCATATCAGACCTCATATCAACTATATTTTATCAAAAAATCATATAATTTAATATTGGGTTCATCAAATATCATTTCTGTGCTGCCAAGTGAAATCAGGTGAAGTGAAATTGTTAACTTTGTATGCAGATTTGTATTTTTTATTAAATCTGGTAATATTATGATATCCTACAGTAAGAGGCCATACATTTGCTGTTATTTTCTGTTAATTATCATAAATTTAAGTTTGGAAAAGGTTTCCTTTGATTTGGGTAAGAAATTGTCAATTTCGGGTATCATTTGTGTAGTGCAAATTAGGTATTTGTGAAGATAATTAAAACATACAATTTCAGATTTGATATAGTTGCAAATTTTTTTGGGGGGGACATTACATCATGATTAGCTATGGATCTAGGGGAGTCATGTGCATTTTCAAGTTAGTCTAAATCTAGATTTTTATCCTCCGATGATGAAGGATTCAAAAGTTATTAGCCTCTGAGTACCGGGTTCTAGTTTGTCAAAGCAGATAGAAGAAGAATAGGCAGACCGTGTAAAAGATCTTGATTCTGGATGTATGAAAGTTGTTTATTGGACAAATGGTGATGATTAGTGATAGTGGCCAACATGAGTAATAATTATCAAGACCAAGTTTTGGTCCACACCTTAAGTTATGCATAGATCTAGCTGACAAAGCAGGGCATTCATAAAAGTTCTAAGTGTTGTTGAAGCCGACTAATAGAATGATTGTAGATCTTATTGCAGATATATATATAGCCGATGGAATTGGGTGATTAAGTGTGTAGTGTATGCGAAGAAGGTGCATGTGAGAAGAGCAAAAATCTAAAGTGTGAATGAAGGTAGAATAGTAAGAAGAATAGAGCAAAGATGAAATGTGCAAGATCAGTTTTTGTACTCAGCTGGAACTAAAATTCTTGCATGGGTAGATGCTATTTATTAGTTCAGATCTTTGTTATTTTATTGTAATATTTCCTTAGGCAGTGAGCCTCCATTTGAGCAGTGAGCTCCAGGCAGTGAGCTCATATGCATGTGCATTCCCATTTGTAAAATACTTTTAAGAGGATATTAATTTTTGTGGGTTAACCCCCATCGTGGTTTTTCCCTAAGTTAACCAAGTTTCCACGTCAAAAATCTTGGTTTCAAATGTGTTATTCTTGTTTCTGCTCATATGTTGTCATTTAATACTGAAATGTTTATATCATTGATTTGATTTTAGATTAAAAAGGAGGAATAACAATAGAAAAGTTTAAATTGAGGGACAAATGATTCACCCCCCTCTCAGTTGTCCAGACCTAATCCAACACCCTAATGATTAGTTAAGTGGGGTATGACCAATTAGGTCTTAAGCTAGGTTTCACAAGGTTGACTAGGGAAATGGTTTGAAAGAGAAATCTTGCCACATAGCCGGGAGAAAGGAGTAACCCACCCTTCACCTTCACTTCCCAAAGGTATAAAGTTTTTTGGGGCTTAGCCAGGAGTGACAAGATTTACAACTCCCAATGAGGGTGTCTTTCAATTCAACCTCGGTTGAGGTCGTCCCTTGGAGTGGCGTGTCTCCAAGTAGGCCTCCTAAGATAGGGTATGACAAAAGAAAACCAAGTGAGGTTTTTTTGATCTCCAAGATCTCCTTGTGGTGTGAGGAGAGAGCATACACACACACCCTTGATTCACACTCGCAGTTGTTAATTGACCCTTAGAAATGAAATGTGAGGAAAACAATTCAAGCACTTGTTCTTTTTAGAACCCAAATAAAAATGTGTAGGAAGACAATGGTTGATTTTAGACCTGATTTTTGATATGTGATAGCAAGAAATGTTCATTTTAAGCCTAAAATCCAAATGTGTATGCAAACAAGTTATTCTTTTTATGCCCAAATCGAAGTGTTTTACAAACAATGATTATGAAGAAATGAAAAGAGGTAAAAGATGAATGGAGTGCACCTGATAAAATCACTTTCCAATCTTCTGTACATACTGATGCAAATGTTGTTCCAGCTTCATATGATCACTAACAAGATTAGAAAATGATATTATAATCCAGCCATAAAAAAAATAAGCTCATTAGAAAATTGCAATTTCAGATACATGTTTTTAACATAGCCAAATTAGATTTGATTATTTGAAGACATTTGTGATCTCAAAACTAAAAAATCAAACAAGAGACCCCTACTAATTTTCTAAGATCTTTTTAGAAATGTAAAGAAGTCAAAAAAATTCCTTGTTTTGTGCCCAGAAATGTGGATTTATGGAAAACCTACAACATACAAAGATTTGATTTTTTTACACATTATATGAACTCAAAATTAAATGTGTAAAGAATAGACCCCTATTATAATTTCAAGAGATTTCTAGAAATGTAAAAAATTCTAAAAAATTCTCTGATTTACACCTAGAAAAATGATTTTATGAAAAAATGTAAAATTGTGATAACTCCTACAAAATTGGCGATCAACATATGATTTTTCTATTGTAGCCTCTTGAGATGATGCACAAGCTGCTGTGAAAAATATTGTAAAAAAATTTGCATCCATTTGGAAGATATTAAGAAATTTGTAAAACCTAGGGTTTTGTCCAAAATGACATAAACCAGCAACAAAAAGTTAATAAAACCTATAAAAAGCAAGCTAGATCAAGGGATTCACGTCAGGTTCACCAAAATATAGTTAGGGAAAATCATATTTAGTGTTAAAAACAACAAACTAACTAAACCCTAACTATGCACCATGAAGGACAAACTAGCATGAAAATAAAAACAAAGAAAATCAAATGCAAACCGAATCCACGCTAGACTTGATTGATCTCCATGGCTCTTCTTGATCTTGCAAGAGAATGCATGATGTCAAAGGGTTGTTGATTGCTCATTTTTGCAGCATAATGATAAGATGAAGATGACAAAGGAAAATAAATAGATGAAGATGAGAAGATTAGAGGAATTTTGGCAGAGTGAAGATACTAGAAGAAGATGGCCCCAAAATGGCTTATGAGAGGCCATATTTATAGGCAAGAGATGATATGATTAGATGGCTAAGATTAAAAGTCAATTGTGTGATGTGTATGACTAGGATTAAAAGTTGATTTTAGTGCCTTTGGTGCACATTAAGTGGGTTATGACATGAGGCTCAAAATAGGATGAGAGGAAATAAGTGGGATTCTTTTATTTATCTTGAATAGAAAATGCCTTATGGCGCATAAATAAGTGGGGCTAAAAATAGGATGTGAGGGGAATCTCATAATTTAAATAATAAAATTATTTAAATCATGTGCGCATGAGAAGAGTTGTAGTCATGTGACACATGTTGTAATGAGGGATTTGATTTAATATTTAATTTAAATTGTTTGTGGGAATGTGAAGAGGGATTAATTAAATAAAGAGGTTTATTTAATTAATTGGAAAAGTGGTCTAGTAAGATAATGTAAGTGGGATAAATGGGATATTGTAATGACCTAGGATAAATATTACAAGATGTTTACAAGATCATGTATGACTAGGTAATGTTATCACATGGACAATTTTGGGTGTCTACATATAAGAATGTCATCTAGAAACACTAGAACAAATTTATCCAAGCAATCTCAGAAAGCACTATTCATCAAATTCATGAATGTTGTAGGGGCATTCATAAGTCCAAAAGGTAGAACTATGAAATCATAATGTCCATACCTTATTCTGAAAGTTGTTTTATGAATGTCTTCATCTTTTATTCTTAGCTAATGTTATCCAGATCGTAGATCGTTCTTCAAGAATATTGTTGCACCCTGCATCTGATCAAAAAGATCATCAATACATGGTAGATAATACTTATTAGATTCATTGTTGCTTTGTTGAGCATACGATAGACTATACAGATGCAAGGTTCCATCCTTCTTTTTTATAAAGATCATAGGTGCTCCCCAAGGAAAAACACTAGGTCTAATCTATTGTCAATGTGTGTTGTCATTGATTTCAACATAGCAGATGGAAATGTATAGACAAACTTGTATAGAGGAAGAGTTAGTATGGTCAAGACAAACTAGTCTGGGAGAAGACAAAATAGTCTAAGTATGGGGAGATAATTTTTGGGGGGTTTGACCACTATGTGGAGGTAATCACTCATGTTCTTGCATAGTTTCTGCATTCCCACATTTATATCTAATCAGTTGGGTGTATCACACTTAATGACAAAAAGAAAACATCTCACTAAGACATTCACAGTGCACATACTAAGGTAGAGTCATCTTGATTTGGTCTGCATTTCTCCATAGAGCAATATCTTATCTTGTCATTTTGAAAATAGTTTTACTAAGGTATTAAAATGATAAATCCAATTTTCAAGTCCTCATATCATTTGTATGAAAAGTTACAAAGGACAAAGTATCGACCATCACTTAGACAAAAACAATGTGGACTATTCTAGAGCCCATTTACATAGGGTTAAGTTTTGTGGAGGATGAAACATGTATAGATTAGTCATTAGAGAGTGTGCATAGACACTACATGTTCCAAGGGATATCAAGCATGATCCAAATGCAAACAAATTTCATTTTCTGGTACCACATCAAGTTATTTTGTCTGCAAGTAAAGTGTTGAGCATAACTGTCCTCCGGACTCCTAGTTATTCATGCCAAACTTTTGAATTCCTCTAAAATCATTAGATAAAGGTGTGTGGATCTAACAAGAAGCATATAATGATGTTTAATCTCATTCCCAAAAGGTTTCAGGTCTTGCATTTCATCACAACATCATATTATGAGATGTGAAGTATCACATGTCATCCAGGATGCTCTATTTTCTACAGATAGTCATGTTTCCTATCTTGCGGATGTATAGATTGAGTTGATACTTCAGAAATAAGAAGTATGAAGGTTTTTGAGTTCATGTGTGATTGAATTCTTGGTCTGCATAGAGTTTTTGGCTTCTCCCTAGCTACATGAAGAATAACAATTAGTAGTGTTGAACTGTTTGAGCTAACTGGTTAAGTATCTGACATATGCAGAGGATCCAAACTAGTTCCCTTATCTTTGAATTTATGGAGAGATGTGCATTGATCCCCTTAATGATGCCCTGAGGTCTACAACAAGTTTTTCTTATCATATTGCATGTTTTGAGGCTAACTTGTGAAGAGGTACATGTTTCATCTAATGATGGTTTGATGTTGACCTAATCAGTGTTTTTGTAATGTCCCCTTCAAGCAAGCCAAAATTTTCGCACCCTTGCAAACAATTTCAACTTACCAAAAGAGTACATTAGTATTCCATTTTTCATTTCCTTTTAATCTTGATGATAATCATAAACATAACCATATACTATTTGCCATTTCATAAATTCATTTTTCCATACATCATGATTCTCCTTGGGTGAGATAATCCTTAGGCTTCTTATTAACCTCACCTTCCACCTTGTGAGAAAAGATTCGTTAGGTAGGTGATGTCATCTCAATCCTATGGGTCCATTAATATTATTCCTTAGTTTGTCAACCAATGCCTATAATTCCTTAGTTTGTCAACTAAGGCCTATAATTCCTTAGTTCATCAACTAAGGCCCATTCCTTTGATACTTAAATCGAAGGTCCATAGTAATACCCTTGATTCGTCAATCCAAGCCCATAATATCCTTGATTCGTCAATCAAGGCCCATTCCCATGGAATGATCAATACCTACCATAACTATCTACCCCACCTTCTTGGTGTTAGGTGGTTAATTAGGAAGTCTCGTATCTACCCTTAGGAATTCATTCCTTTATTAATCTTTAGGTTTTACGCTAAAACCTTCATTAATCTTTAGGTTTTATCCTAGAGCCTTCTCCCTAGGTTTTACCCTAAGGCCTTAATTAATCTTCATCTATACATATACATACTTGTTATCTCTCATATGTCATTTATTAACAACTTATGAATTCAAATCATACAAGATACATATTTAAAATATAAATTTCAGACATAAATGTATCTATCACATATATCAATTTCTACTTAATAACCTTATTATTTATATCTTTCAAGTTATAAATTGAACAAGTAATTATAAATTCTTACAAATCATAAATTGAATAACTAAATATAAATACTTACTTACCTGCTTTACCTGGGATTCCTTACCTATGCTGCAGTAATATAGTCTTTATTGTATTGCTGTTATAAAATTCAGATCTAAATATATGTATTTATCCCATACTCTTTTTATATTTTGTACCCATGATCCTTTTCCTTGGCTGCCCTCGTGTCTTCCTTGTGATATTTTCTTGCTATGTCTTTGATGAATTCAAATGATGTTTCTTCTTTATTACCTTTATTGAATTCACAGCTGTTTATTTATTTCTTTTTATTACTTCATTCTTTCGATGATGATTTCCTTCTATCTCACAACCTTTATTTATTTCCCTTTCAAGGGATATGTTCGAAGAGGTATGTCTCTTATTATTTTTATTACTTTATATTAATTCCCTTTTGTGGTAAAACTAGTTCTAACCATATGTAACTCCCTTATCATAAGAGGATAGGTTAAAAGATGTTTATTATTATTTATTTACCTTATTTGTATTTATATTATATCATTATAATAAATGATATATTAGTTATATTTATATTACAATATAAGATAATAATAATAATAATAATAATAATATTTGTATTTATATTATTAGATATATTTATAATATATTATTTATTAATGTGCTGCACTTATAAATATCTTCCTTCAACCTCCCCTTAATCTTTTTAAAGTACATTATTTATATAATATATATAGTATAAATAAATACTTTGGTTACTAAGTACAGGAGCTCTTTTATTTTATTTTATTTCCAAGCATATAATATAGTGGGATAATGTTTGTCTTATTAGACTTTTATTTTTATATGATTTTATTTTGAATTTAACCTTTTGTTTAACCGTATTTACTTTGTCTTATTCCAAATTACTTTACTTTCTAACTTTAATAGGTAAGACTCTTCATAATATTTATTTTTATATATAATAATATATCTTATTAATTACTCACATAAATATTATATTAAAATATTTATATTTATAATATATCTAGTTAATTAAAATATAAATATATATATTTCATATATTTTATAATATTTAAATTATATTAAATTAATAATATTATTTATTAAATAATACATATTAATAATATATTTTAAATAAATATATTATATATTTAGTTTATATAAGGCTAACTTATTATTTAAATAAACAATTCAATTATAAATCATTATAGGGACCTCACAACCCTCCCCACTCAAGATTGCTTGTCCTCAAGCAATTATAATTAGGTATCCTAAAGTAATATTTAATAACATTATTAGTTTCTACCAAGAAAACTATAGGCGAGGCCTGTTGTTAACTAGTTATTAATAATTCTTTTTGCAACCAATGAGAACTGAAATAGTTTTTCTATTTCAAAAATATTTAGCTATTGCTATTGTATAGATGCAAATATTTTAACAAAACATATTTGAAAAATGATTTTTCTTCAATCTAATTGGCAGAAAACTTTCACCCGATAAGGGTGATTATTGCGGATCATCAAGGTTTATATTATAAAGTTTTGTGATAGATAATATCCTTAATCTATGATAATAATATACTAATACTTAAAACTAAGTTTCTAGTTTGAGATTTTATGGGTAAAATATTAGGCAGTAAATTTTTTTTAGCATCTCACCTATTAACCGATTTAAATATATTATAACTAAAATAAAAATAAAAATATTAAGAAATGTGTATTTAAATTCCTATTAATGTTAATATTGATTAGTAATAGGAATCTTATATAACTATATAAGATTCCTATTACTAATCAATATTATTACTAATAGGAATTTAAATACAAATATAATTTATAAGTTTATCCCAAATTTATATATATGTCTTTAATAATTATTAATAATAATAATATTATGTCATTTACATAGATAATATCCTTAATCTATGATAATAATATACCAATACATCAAAATTTTAAAATATATATTAATGCATAGATAGGAAAAATTGATCAGTGATCAATTCCATAAGTCCTCCCTTCACATGAAATTTAAATAATTTTAATTAATTAATTAAATTTCCCTTAATCCCTAATCTACCTTTAATCATAAGATTTATTTAATTTTAATTAATTAATTAAATCTTTCCTCTGTAAATAAAAATTAAAATTAAGGAATTTAATTTATTATTTACAACTTTTGGTACATTTCTGGAGATATCTATTGCAAGACTGGAAAAATTTTAATTATTTTTTAGTTCACGGGCTTCAATTGATTTGGGTTCTTGCAGTAGTTGTTATTTTTGTCATTGGCTCAATAGTTTCTTTCATTAT
Organism: Cunninghamia lanceolata; assembly: GCA_027924645.1. Classification (NCBI taxonomy): domain Eukaryota; kingdom Viridiplantae; phylum Streptophyta; class Pinopsida; order Cupressales; family Cupressaceae; genus Cunninghamia; species Cunninghamia lanceolata. Next base: position 761,136 of record BSBN01001014.1, on the reverse strand, counting down.
CTGACCTGAAACTGAGGGGAGATATTGCTTTTGCCGCGTGCTATCAACTATCACATTCTAATATTTTCTTTGCAGAGTCATCTTCATATTTTGAGTTGCAAAAAACTATTTGTATTTTGTAGTCTCATCATTTAATATGTGAATGACATCGCTGTGCATTGTCTTGGAACGTGTGGGAAATTTTCTAAACTGTTTGGTTCCTATCAGCGTATTCACTAAATTTCATGTTGTAAACAACATTCACGCTCGAAGATCTTCTAAACTCGTTTTCTATTCCAAACAAGGTATTCCATGATCCTCTTATTGGTGCAAGTGCTAGTTATATGGTAGAACTAATTTTAGGGTTTCACTTGTCCCTCACTATAAGCTATAACTTCAAATCTTTAAAATAATGATGTTAAGTGATTTTTATAGCACTCAACTCTTTGTATTGCAGATTAAGTGCAAACTGTTGAAGGCTAGTGCATTTATTGCCTTCTATATTTGCCTCTTGTCAGATTGTCAAGAACCAAGTTTTAATTGCCAGGGTGCCCATTTCTAGCCTTAGGAGGTTGTATCAATCAAATAATCCATTTTGTCAAGTTCACCATAAATCTTGAAGTATAATCATAAATATTCAGGTATAATAAAAAATCACGTACTTTGGAACTTCCATTTTATGCAATCTAATTATTAAATGTAGAATCTCAAAGTTTTTCAATTTGCAACATTCATTGTAAATATTAGAAAACTGTCAACTCTAACTTAAACCAAAAAATTCACAAATTTTATCAACATTGTTGTTAAAACTAAAGAAACACAACAAATTAAAACAAAACAAGACTATTCATGAACATTTTGGCAGAAACTTGGCTACTTTGCAGCTCTTGTATTTTATTAAGTTTCCTTATATAAAATAAGGTTTCACTCACCAATAATATAAAATAACCTCTAGAAAATGTAACAAATTAATATAGCTAATAAACTATGCCTAAAATAATAATTTATAAATTTGGGTTTACCCTTTTAAATTTTCAGCACTAAATTTGCATAAAGGCATTTCTATTTATTTAATTATCAAAAATGTTTTAATAACTATTAATATTATTTTAATGCCATGATTAACCAATAGCATCAAATGAACAATCCAAACCAAATAACCAAATGTCAAACATACTTGACACATACATATACATATACATACTTGTTATCTCTCATACGTCATTTATTAACAACTTATGAATTCAAATCATACAAGATACATATTTAAAATATAAATTTCAGACATAAATGTATATATCACATATATCAATTTCTACTTAATAACCTTATTATTTATATCTTTCAAGTTATAAATTGAACAAGTAATTATAAATTCTTACAAATCATAAATTGAATAACTAAATATAAATACTTACTTACCTGCTTTACCTGGGATTCCTTACCTATACTGTGGTAATATAGTCTTTATTGTATTGCTGTTATAAAATACAAATCTAAATATATGTATTTATCCCATACTCTTTTTATATTTTCTCCCCATGATCCTTTTCCTTGGCTGCCCTCGTGTCTTCCTTGTGATATTTTCTTGTTGTGTCTTTGATGAATTCAAATGATGTTTCTTCTTTATTACCTTTATTGAATTCACAGCTATTTATTTATTTCTTTTTATTACTTCATTCTTTCGATGATGATTTCCTTCTATCTCACAACCTTTATTTATTTCCCTTTCAAGGGATATGTTCGAAGAGGTATGTCTCTTATTATTTTTATTACTTTATATTAATTCCCTTTTGTGGTAAAACTAGTTCTAACCATACGTAACTCCCTTATGATAAGAGGATAGGTTAAAAGATATTTATTATTATTTATTTACCTTATTTGTATTTATATTATATCATTATAATAAATGATATATTATTTATATTTATATTACAATATAAGATAATAATAATAATAATATTTGTATTTATATTATTAGATATATTTATAATATATTATTTATTAATGTGCTGCACTTATAAATATCTTCCTTCAACCTCCCCTTAATCTTTTTAAAGTACATTATTTATATAATATATATAGTATAAATAAATACTTTGGTTATTAAGTATGGGAGCTCTTTTATTTTATTTTATTTCCAAGCATATAATATGGTGGGATAATGTTTGTCTTATTAGACTTTTATTTTTATATGATTTTATTTTGAATTTAACCTTTTGTTTAACCGTATTTACTTTGCCTTATTCCAAATTACTTTACTTTCTAAATTACTTTACTTTCTAACTTTAATAGGTAAGACTCTTCATAATATTTATTTTTATATATAATAATATATCTTATTAATTACTCACATAAATATTATATTAAAATATTTATATTTATAATATATCTAGTTAATTAAAATATAAATATATATATTTCATATATTTTATAATATTTAAATTATATTAAATTAATAATATTATTTATTAAATAATACATATTAATAATATATTTTAAATAAATATATTATATATTTAGTTTATATAAGGCTAACTTATTATTTAAATAAACAATTCAATTATAAATCATTATAGGGACATAACAGTTTTGAAGTGATGCGGAGGATATTTATAGAAGATAAATTTCATTTGTAATGTAATAAGGTGAATCTAAACATAGTAGAGCAGCGGGAAAGTTATGAAGTGTGTGAAATTAGTTTGAGGATATATATTAAGCAGAAGAAGCAGACTGCTTTATCAGCATAAGTCAGATGTGTTCTTTATAGCAGTCCATACATTTGTACTTCCTTTGTAAAACCTATTACAATGAGTAGATACTTAGGGACTAGTAGCTTTCTTGGGTGGTAGCCCTAAATCAAAGTTGTAATACAGGAGTAGTAACTTCCTTGGGTTGTATCCCTAAAAGAAAGTTGTAACATTTTGTAGTGAGCATATTATATTATGACCTAACACTCACTATGATTTTTCCCTATCTTAGGGTTTTCCACGTAAAAATACTAGTTTCATGTGTTGATTCTTGTGTTACATGATTTCCTTTCTATTCTATATGTTATTTAGTTTTATTTGTTGATATCTAGTTAAGTTTTAGTATGTGCTGATTCACCCCCTCTCTCAACACCCCATTGTGTTCAACATAATCAATCCTTTAGCGAACATCTCCTGAAGCTGGGATTTCAATTCCAACAACTCTGTAGTAGTCCTACAGTATGGCACCTTTGATATCAGCTTAGATCTAGGTATTATATCAATAGAGAAATCAAAATCCATCTTCAGAGGTAACCCCAAAAGTTTATCTGTCTGAAAGACATCTCAAAAATCTTGATGGAAAGGATAGTTCTCCAAGGGTACCTTTTGTTTACTTGGATCCTCTTCTACTTGTTCCATTTTGACTACAAAAAGTTGACATCCTTTTCACCTAGCCCTCTTTATTTGCATAGCAGAGATTGGTCTAATCTTGACTTCTCTTTGTGTGCCTTGTAGACAGACTTTGTTTCCTATATCATCTAGACACTGAACTATTTTTACAAAATAGTCAACATTGGCCCTATGTCTCCATAGCCAATTTATTCCTAAGATAACATCATAGGAACCTAGGGGTGCTACAAACAAATTCACCTCAGTTGAAAAAGTAGGAAGATCAATTTTGGCTTCAAATAGGCATTGCTCTACTTGAGCTTTAGTCTGGTTAGCATATTCAATTGACCAAGGTTTAGCCATATATCTATCTCTCCTATGAAATTTATTCAATACTCTTGGAGAAATAAAACTTTTAGTTGCTCTAGTATAATTAAAATAGAAATATGAACCCCAAACAAATTACCTATCATCTCTATGGGAGTAATCTGGTACTTCACCTAGTGATTGTCCAATGCTACATGGATTCTCTGTTGAAAAACTGCTTGTTGGGTAGGTAATGCATTACTACATTGTTAAACTCCTTGGTTTTTGGTTAGACATTGATTTGCATAATGATCTCCACCACAAGAGAAACATCCTACAGGAGGTCCTTTCTCTTCAGTAGGTTTGCTTGCATTATTATCATTCTTACAGAAATTGCTATTATTTTTCTTCTCATCTCTAGGACCATTCCTATTATTTCTAAATCCCTTGTCAGCTTTCTTATTCACATCATATTTATCATTCCTTTTCTTGAAAGGTTGAGAATCTTATGACTTATTAAACCTCTTGCAATTCTTCTCGCGATATGTAGAAATTGACTTGAGTTTTTGCTCTTGTTTGATTACCTTCTCAAAAACTTGGTCCATAGTGGTAGGACCATGCACATCCACTTCTCCACCTATCTAGGCATTCAGACCCATGATGAATTTTTTGATTCAGAACCTTTCATCCTTATAATATTGTGGCACATACTTTAGGAGACGGGTGAACTTTTCCCAATATTTAACCACTGACATTTCTCCTTGTCGCAGATTCTGAAAATCTGTTAGTTTTGGTTGAAGAAAAGCTATGGTAACCACCTCTGTCAAAATATGACCACAAATTGATCCCAAATTAATCTTAGAGAAATTAGCCCCGGTTTTGTTTTCTTGTTCATCCACCATGTGGATGCTTCACCTACCAGTTGATAGGCACCCCATTCTACCTTGGTTATCTCAAAGTAGTTTATGATCTCAAAATACTTTTCTATCTTTATCAACCAAGATTTTGAAGCATCACCACTTATTGTTCCATTAAACTTAGGTGGCATCAGTTTCTTCATATCTCTTGACAACTCTAAGGCAAGTCTATTTCTCCTTTCTTTTGAGACTTAGTCTTATCAACATCCTACCTTCGGTCACTATGAGAACTAGGTTCATGGACATAATCATCATCCCCTACATGTGAGTCATCTTTTACTCCTTTGAGTCTGCCTTGGCCCCTAACTTCTTCTTCTAGGTTTTCAAGCCTTTCCTTGGTTTCATTCAACATGTCAATATCTAATCCATCTTATTCATTAGGTTTTCAGAAGGATTCGACTCTCCCTAACTATCTCAAAGATTTGTTTGAGTTCAAACCATGATCATACTCTATATCACACCTAATATTCGTATCAAGTTATAGATTAGAATTTAGAAATAATGCATCTCATTAATTCAAAATCCATCATTAAATCTATTCACAAAAATTAGATTTGTGTAAAACAATCTCATTTTATTATAGTTTATTTTGGATATAAATACATCCTTATTTATATAGATAACACAAAAAGACTACATGTCACTGTCAGTTAAAGGACATTCCTCAAGTTCCTCTTCCCCATCAGAATCTAGTAAAACAAAATTAGAGGGTGGATGTACATGCAGACCTACTCCTCCAACAACTCTTTTCCTAAAGTAGGGGCATCACAACCACATCCAAATAGCATGTTGTGACTAAAAAATGGTTTACTCGATTTAACTACATGAGTAGGAACAATGGGTTTCTTAGCCAGTTTATTGCATTGTTTCTTTTCTAGTTGAATATGCTTAAGAGCGTTAGCTAATGTTTTAGAGTCTTCCAGCCATGCACCCTCAGCATAGTTAATATGTTCTTGGAGTTTTACCTCCTTAATTATTTCTTCCTTAACTACTATCTTGGGTATGTTCTAGGGAATAGGCTTCCTCACAGTTTTTTTGGTTCTTCTCCATGCCATTGTGGCATAAAACCAATTTCAAACATTAGCCAATCTACTAAATGTTAACAAGCTTTCTCATAGTGAGCTCCGAAGTCCATGTGTTTAACATGGTGGCTATGATACCATACGTAACATACCAACTCATACAACTTGGAATTACTCACAAAATTTACTAAGAAAGTAAAAGAACATGTTTAACCATGAATAAAATTTCTTTTTAACATTTCCATAATCACATAGAATTAAATGTATATCTTTTCTGAATATTTTTCAACCTTGAAATAACAATAATATTCAAAAATAAAATCATAGTGAAATCATTTCACTTGACATTTACAAATAATTTAAATTTCGCAATATGAGGGTATGTGCAGGACCATGATGGGCCAAACTATAACTCTAAGTGGCAATGAAAATACAAAAAAAATAGACTTAATCAAGTTCATGTGGAAATTTGAATGGATTATCTACACAATTTGAAAAAGATGTAAGAACAAAATTTGTAGATAATTGAATCTAGTTTATGGGCTACTATTTTTTTTAAACTAAATTTACTTAATGAAAAATGAATATTTCAATGAACAGCTATTAAATTTTTTAGAAAAAAATAAAAAGTGGGTGTCATTCCAGCCAACCTAACTATAAGCAAAAAAAATATTTTGTTTTGAAACTTTCAAAATAAGTAGAGGACTCATGCACGGATGTGACGCATATTTTATTGAATTTTTTTTCCAAAAAAATAATAAGTTATGATTTTTTTACTGTGACTTTTTTGTAAAAACTAAAAAGTAATTTTCCAACCAACCTAACTCGATAAAAATAAATAAAAATTCAATTTTTTTTTAACCTATAGCTAGAAAATCATAGAGTGTGATGCAACTTTCAAATCTCAAAAAGGTGAAATGGTTTGAAAGTTATGGATGTTTTTCAATTAGTGTGTCCATTAGGATTTCAGACACACACTATATAGAAAAATATTAATAATTATTTAATAAAATGATAACCAAACAAATCTTATATTTTTAGAAAGCTGACAATTTATTCTATAAACCATTTTCATTTTATCAATTTTCCATAAAAAAAAGTTGTCAACACGACGGGTGAAGTTCGAAGAAGAGAGTGAAACCTACAAAAATGTTAGAATTGAGGGAAAGTCAACTATGATAGTCCCAAGCCTACATACAAGGCAAAAGCGAGCAAAATAGATATCCGTTTTGCTTTGGTAAAATATCATTTTCCCTTTTAATATATATAATGATAAATAAGACAAAGGAATAAGGTAAAGAAAAATGGATATCTATTTTGCTTTACCTTATTCCTTTGTCTTATTCAAGTATCATTATATATATTTATTATAATATATAGATATTTATATATATTAGTTTTATATATTTATGATTATTCAAATATTTATATTTATATAATATGTCTTGCTAATTAAAATAAATATATTAAATAAATTAATATATTATGTTATAATTATTATAATTATAATAATATTTAATTTGATTGTATTTATATTTATTATTTATAAATACAATGAATATAGCATTATTTTTTAGTTTGTTACTAACTATTGATAGTTTATTACTAACTATAGTCAATGTGTTCATGTCTTCTTGTATAACCACCACTACCAACCATAAGCTTGTGGTAACACATACAACCATCTAACCAATTCTTTCAACTTGTAGGATTGTGGAACATTCTCTTAACATAACCAAGCCTCTAGATTGTTCCACATGAACTTCAACTCTGCTACAAGTGTATCTGCATTATCATTTATGCTTCTACTAGCACAATTAAATATGTAGTTGTGAGTACTTCTTCAAATGACTCATGGTTAAATTTCCATAGCAACACCACATGTAGACATATCTCCATACTATATCGCAACATCTAAAACTCACCACATCCTACCACATTACATTTTATCATTGTTCAATACTTTCCATATAAACTCTCTCTCTCTCTCTCTCTCTCTCTCTCTCTCTCTCTCTCTCTCTCTCTCTCTCTCTCCATCTTCATCCCTATCCGTCTCCCTTATCAACAAAGTAAATGGAAATAAGGAAACTAGGACATGCAAAGAGGAAAGTGAGGACATAATGCAAATTTAACATGGCATGAACTCTCTTGGAAGGCTAAGCATGGACTATAAGAAGATTGAACTAGTTGGATCTGTTAGGCTCACCAAATGAAAGAACCTTAAACGTTAACCTTAATTAGGTAAGGTTATTTTTTAGTGTGGTTGTTTGTGCAACAATGTGTAAATTAATGTTACCTAAGGATAAATCTAATTATACTAATATTTTAATAACCATGAGAGCTAGGACTAACAATTAGACTAAAAACTTGACAAACAATACAACTTGGACACATGTAGGAATTGGAAAATGGAAAATAATAAGTATTAAATGTGGAAGACAATGAAAAAGTGGTATAGCAAAACAATTAAATGTGAAGAATTGGGTAAAACAAATTTGGCCCGCGATGATCCTGCACATGCCCATGAATAATTATACATAAGTTTTGTATACTGCATCTGGAATCTAGTATATGTCTCACGTCTCAGCAAGTCTTCTACTACAGAGGGAGAACATCATCTTAGTGTTCTTCCTACAACCATAGACTGACAATCCCCAACTCATCTTCCATCTAGAAGTGGCCTAATCTTCAAAAAGAGTATATACATAAGGAACCAATTGGTTGCCATCTGAGTTCTAGTGTTGTGTCCTACATAACTCAATCGATCATACAACTCTAGACAATCTTCTAGCTAAACGCAATCTAGACACGGTGAATCAACTAATGCATGCAGAGACAAATGCATCATTTTGGCCAAAGTTTCTCTATAAATAAACATTTTCAATAAACGTAGTCATGTGTTAACACACCTCTAACTCAACTTGGAAAGTCATGTGTTAACACACCTCTAACTCAACTTGGAAACTATCATATCCTATAATTTGACTTGCTTGACTAGTATCTCTAGACATAAATTGTCTTGGCTAAACTCAAATCCTAGTCAATCTGACTTAGAATTTAATCCTTAATTTAGGATATACATAATATATGGGTTTAGGTGACTTTAACTTTTCAAAAAGTCCATCTTTTCTTACTTACAAATACTAGGGTCTATGACTTCCTGTCATTCTACTCAATGACCCAAAGATTGAGCACTCTTATGTAATATATATCAGGTTTTGACTCTATCATGAAATCATTTATTTTATTATAAGTGATTCTTATACTCTTCCTAAATTTTACTTGTCTCTATCTATGGTTTCTCGACCATTCACTGTCGATCATAATAAATAATAGACTAATTCAAAGTTATAATAGATTTTAGAATTTTCAAGTTTTCTTAACCCTTCTGGGTTCGATCTATGGATTTAACTTCTCTATCCCAATGCATTGAAATATCAAATACTCTTGTTTTCCAAAAGTAAAAATTTATAATAATAACATGGAAATGATAACCTCTAGTCTTCTCTTGACCACATGCGCATTGATTGAATTCACATTTCTCATAACATGTATAAATATAGAACATGAGGTATATCTTCTTTCATATAAGATCTTAATGAATACTATCATAACTAATTCTGTTGACTAAGTTCAATCTTTCAACCTAAATAAGTTTGAGTCTAAAATAATAATATAATATTTTTAACCTCTTGGTCTTCTTAAGTCCACCAAATTTTGATATAGGAAAGGTTATGAACTCGTATATAACATCCTTTGAATATCATGATAATGCTTATCATTGTTGTAGAATGTATATTTGATATTATATCAATATACTTAGGTGTTTTTAATGATATCAATATCATTTATATATATTCTAAAATAAGTGAATATCTATCATAAAATCTTTTCATTGTAAACAATAAAACTTATACGTATAAATCATTGTGAAATGTAAACCTATCTCTATCTAAACTTTCTACAATCTTACTCCTCACAACTCCTAGGTTTATCTCAAAAAGTTTAGTCACAATGTTATTCAATACATTCTTCCATAACCCTAAATCTAATAAAGCAACAAAGTTCTCTATGGGTTTGATGATACAAAATAATGGCATAAAAATTTATCTACCATAGTATTCACATGGTAAACTAAAGCATTCTATTGTTTATACTCTACGGTTTCATACTGCTATACCATGACATTTCTACTATGTCACCCTCATAAATTTGACTCCATTATCACAAACACTCTGAGTAGAGTTTCATAGCTTGACAAGATAATTTCTCTATTTACTATGTATCTATGTTTATATAGTTGTTATGACCATAAGATCATTGCTTTGTATATCTGTGTATTCTTTGCTATATCACTGTTTAATAATGGAAATAATTATTTATAAGAGATATTATTACCTGAAGCATCAACGGTTTTCCAACCTAAGCAAGTTTCTTCCTTACTCCCTCTACTACCTAAGCTATCTTATGCCTTCCTCTACGTTTTCTCTCTTTTCCACAGATGGTTGATGATCATAGATCTCTGTGTTCACCTAGTCTTTCACCCCTCATTCATATCCCTTAGGATTCTTGATGAGAACCAAGCTCTCTACCTTTTACAAAGTCTTGCCTAGATTGTAGCCTCCTACCATATCTACCAGCTCAGCTAAGATTTGTTCTTAAGGAGTTTGAGTCCCACTATAGTCCTCCATAACCATGGAGATCCTGGCCATTTCTACACCCATTTTCACTCTCAAATGGCATGCAGAAAAAATGATGGGGTAACTAGTCATTAAGGCCACTCCCAAATTATTTGAAAAGTTCCTCCTTTCTCTCCATAACCAACATGGAGGAAAGGAGTTGAATGTCCACAAGAACATGAAGTGGTTTTGCATTAAGTTGCAACAACACCATGTTCCCTAAAAAGCTCCATGACTACATACTATGAGTTTAACTAATAGTTCATTCCAAATAGATATTTAACAACATAATATCATTATATACAATGTATACTTATGTTATCTCTAACATATGATATGATATGAGAATGGGTTCGAGGTATTCTTCCCCTCTTAAAATTGTTTAAACGTAAAAAAAAAACATAAATTAACATCATAGAATTCCAATCAGGGATTTCCAATAATAAAGTAGTTTAACTACTAGTATATATTTGTTCTAGTAATAAAATTTTATATTCACTTCCCACAAAGGCATAATGACTATCAACCATTTCCTTGTCGATAGTCATGTTCAAACCTAAATTAAATTTTGACAAAAACCTTAGCTTAATGGATCTAGTTGGCAATCGACGATTTGTCGAGTCAAAACCAAACTTAGACCAATTGGTCAAACATTACTTACCTTACTCAACGAAGGTTCACTAAACTATGAAAGCATGAGACTTAGATGGAAAACAATCTATTCTTATCCATACATCTATTCTCTTCTCTCTGATGATGATTTCCCTCTCTTTTTTGGAGCTTGGAAAAACCTATTTCCTGGTTACAACTTGCAACCACAAAACTAGGATTAGTGCATCGTTAGTCAATCCATAAACCTTATGAATAAATAATCATGACATCTTATAATCACATGTCTAAATTCTAATCATATAAACATAAAATCATGAGATCATTGATTTATCCTGACATTTTCACATAATGTCAAATCATTAATTCATGCATAACTAACTACTAATTATGTGCAAGTAAAAAGTAAATCATTGTCAAAATTTGGGGTGTGACAAGCTTAATGGATTGGATGGATGATTTAAGAGATAACGAATGGAAAGGAGGATCAATGATAAATGTATGGGTGAAGGGAGTAACAATAGGAGATGCATAGAGAAGATAAGGGAAAGGATGTAGGATGTAACCTCCAAGGACTATGTTGCAAATGAATAACATACCCCTACTCAAAAAATTTCATTTAGGATGTTGGACAAAAGGATCTAGTGAATTACATAGGATATAACAAGATGGTTGGAGGATATACTGCAAAAGGATTGGCTATGTCAAGCATTTATCAAAGCATGTATCAAAATCATGCCTTAGTCCTTATCAAGATTAACGTTATTATCAAGATCCAAGTTGAGTAGGAAGGATGACAAAGGAGAATTAGAGCAAGGAAATATGGATATGACCAGTTAGGATGATAGATAAGGGATATGTTGGTATGAGATAGATGAGATAACCTTCCCCCAAGTATAATTTTAATCGACAATCAATTTACACATGACACCCACGAATGGGATTTAGTCATGGTACTTATCCAAGGTGCCACGGAAATGGTTTTCACCATTGGATGAATGATTTATCTTACTATTTTAATTTTTATATTTTTTATTTTTTATTATTATCTTTTTTTTTTTAAATTTAATTTTTTTTATTTTTTTTATTTTTTCTATGTTGATTAAATAGCATTGACAACCTGATACTCAAAATGGTCTACAATGTCCCTATCTATTGGATTCAACTAATGTAGACACAATTGTCATAACATGATAGTAATTTCTAGCCTGAAGTAACTGCTTTGTGATTATTAAAGCACCTGTGTAAAATCTTTTGATTTTTGTGAAATCTTTGTCAATAACTAAGTTGACCTTGTCCAAATGATTACATTTTGATAGGGAACCATCATAGCCCTTATAGTGGAGTGTTGTTACCACAACATGGTGAATTTGGGAGTTGGATTTCTTGGGTTTGAGTTGTGAATTTGTATGTGTTGGGGGATATTGGATACAAGACTAGGTGATTGCGATATAGTCAACTTGGATGAATAGATTGGTGATGTATATGGGTTTGACAGATTCTTGACTTGCCAAACTTGTGCTAGTAGATTATGAAATTTGGGTTTAGCATTATGATGTGTAGATGTGGAACTAGGATGGTGATTAGGACCAATACTCTTGTATAGATTATAAGGTGGTGGGCACCTGTTATATGCAAGGTGTGTTTTTTTATTTTGATAGCTTTGATAGCTCATGGTATTTGGCTAATTTACTTTATTTGACATGCTTTGTCCATTTTGTTTTGGGACCCATATTACTTGTAGACACCTAAAATTGACTCATTATCATTAGCATTCAAATATTGCATTAGCTATAATCTGCATTTGTCTAACACACTTGATCAATTTCCCTATCACCTATTTCTTCTATTAATTAAATAAATTCTATACTTATTTATTTAATTCATTAGCTATTTCCTCTAAGCTATAATTAAACAATCTTTAATTATTTAATTATCTTCTTTCTATCTATTTTAATTAAATAAATCTTATTTATTTAATTAAAAATCCATTCATAGCCGATGATGGCATGGTTCGGTGGTTAAGTCACTCAGGATGTAGTGGCGGCCACCAAAGTTCAAACCCCCACTGGGCCAACGAGCTCGCAAGGCTTTATGCCTTTGCTGGGCCAATGAGCTCACAGGTTTGAAGTGTTCTTCCTAAGGGATGAGGTCCCCCAGTTGTGGCTTCACCGGTTCATTGCTCCGGGCAAAAGCATTCACGTGGAGCCGAAGGGCGTGTCGCACCAGCGTCGCTGGTCACATTAAAAAGTTTACCAGGTGCATTATCTTTAAAAATAAAAATTTAAAAATCCATTCACAAACTCACTTTCCAATTAATTAAATAAATTTTATTTGTTTAATTAATTCCTCTTATCATTTATTTCATGAGCCGATATGTGTGCCTCTTTTGTTTAAAAAGATAAATGGTACTACATCTTTTATTTAATATATTTCATATGTAATACTTTTTATGTACACAGTCACACATAAGCCTTATCTTCTCTCTACTTGTCATCTACACATTCATCTATACCTATGATTCAATCTTAGCCATTCACATAGCCACCAAATCTCCACCATTGATTGATTTTGGTTGAGTTTTATATAAACACCCTTTCATTCCATACTACATATATTCAGCATTCATATAGCGTCTACATTATCATCCTGAGCATATTGAGCATTTTAGCATCCATTTAGCATTTTATCACTATCATCCATCCATTATGGCAGCCTTTATCTTCATAATTGTTCGTTGTTGAAGAATCAATCCACATCATAAACAAGCAATCATACAATCTAGGTGATATTATTCTTGAATTTCATGCTTTTGATTTCATTTGGATTAGATTCTTTAATGATGGTAGGGTTAGATTTTCATGGCTATGCTTCATCTTATTAATCTAATTTTTTACCTATCACATTTTGGCATGCCTGGTGGGATCCACGTCCTTGATTAACTTTGCTATTTGAAGTTGTTTTTATGAAGATCAAATTTTCCAAGTGCTTACAACAAGTTCTAGTCACTTCTAAGTGAAAACTAGTCGATGTCTACACAAATGCATCACTTTTGAGCTGAAACCTACCTCTTTTAGCATTCCTGGGATCACTTATGAGTGAACAGTAGTCACTTATTTCCTATTTTTCATCACTTACAAGATAACCATGGCCACTTATGCCTTTATTTGAATCACTTTTAACCTAACTGTGATCGCCTTTAGCTATCCGGATCACTTTCTGTGAAACTAGGGTTTTTGTTATATTCTATTTTTTGTAGATCTGAGTTGCTTATGACTTGAAACCAGTTGCCTGTTGCTTTTTGGCATCACTTATGAGCTTTATCATTCTGCATCTGGAATTACTGGCATCGCTTCTGATCTATAACATTTCACTTGTGGCAAAGTACAGTTCACTTTTGATTAATAGTTGATCGCCTCTGGTAAACTTGTCATTTTCAGTCTTTATCATTTGTAGTTTGGTTTTCTTGGCTACTAATTGGGTATTTGTGCAGCATCTTATTGATTGTCCAAGAAGAGGAGGTTATTAAACTACTAACATATCTATTGCAGCTTCGATCAGTCTAAGACTTGTGGTTTTTCACTAAATTAGGAACATTTGGGCTTGGTGCTTAAAAAGAATCATTGCTTGCTACATGCTTGATTTATTTTTCTTGATTGCTTGCATGTACTTATTTGTAACCAAAATTTAATAGCAAAATTATCCTCTCCCCTTTCCTATCAAATGGATCTTAGGTGTATGAGAACTTGTTATCATCTTTAGAGGGCCTGCCTTCCTAGTGTGAGAAGGGGTATGATCCAAGCAGTAACGGGCTAAAGCCAAGTCCTTCCGAACTTCTATATAAGAAAAGTGTTTGTGTCGAAAGCCACAAACAACAGGTGTTGTTGTGCTATACTAACAACCAACCTCCCCCAAAACCCTCCAAGGTGTAACCCTTCAAGGTTGGGAGACTCCATAACAAAGAGTAGAGCTATGGCACGTATAGCCACCCAAACAAATGCCCATATTAGCAACTTTGTGTAGTAGCCAAAAACCTTCTATTTGTTGATGTAAAAGGTGGGACCTTTAAAGACGCCCCGATTCACATGGTTCTTAGAAGAGATAACAAGGACAATCCTAAGGTTTGGTGGGGGACAAGCCTTGGGAAACCTGGATCTTGGTATGCATGAGAAGTGAGTGTCGTGGAGGGGAGTTCGTGCTACCAAGATCCTGAAGCTATCTACTTTGAATAAGACTGGCTAGGGGACTCAACAAATACAGTCCTTTCCTGGCCTAGGTTGTACAAATTTGTGATTGTTGTGAGTGTGAGTGACTGAAATTACTATTTTCTTGTCAAAAACACAATTCAGACATATTTCCTGATAGACATAGTCACCTTTGAGCTTAAACTACCCGTATACAGACAATCAAATTGCTTTTAAACAAGAGTTAGTCACCTCTAGTCTAGACTATGTTGCCTTTGATCAATAGTAAATCGCTTCTAAGTCCATACTGATCACCTGTAGCAAATTGGCTTGCCTCTGGTTAACATTGTAGCCTATTACCTGAACCAAAACTAGATCATATTTAAGCTATTACCAGTCACTTTTGACCTTTTTTGAGTCACATCTGAGCTATTACCTGTCACCTATGGTTAATTATTAGCAAATCTTAGTGACTCACCTGAATCAGTTACACTTCCAGCTTGCTTAGCCTCAGCATTAGCTTTCAGACCTATCTTTGATCATTAGCAAATACCTGGACTTTGTCTCCTGCTTTGAGCTTACCAACCAATTGGACTTTGTGAACTTTTCATCATTTTGAGATCCCAAACCAACAAACCAAACATCAATCAATCGGTCAACTTGATCAATCAGCAAAACATTATGTTTTGGCTTTAGCTTTAGCAACATCAGAAAAACAACAATCTAAGTTTCAACATCAACAATCATGCCTCAAACTAGGAGTCAATATAGAGCTGAAATGGAGGACAAATTGTGAACTGAGATGGAAGCCAAGATGCAACAATCTAGATCAACCCCTCTCAGAGATATGACTCAATTTATGACTGGTATGCCTCCTCACATGTTTGTGTTCCATGGGTACACCATTGGAGAGTCATCTTCACGACAAGTGCAACCTCAAACATTTTTAGAGACTTATGAAGAACAATCCCAGGAAGACTTATTGGAATTTAGAGATACACATGTATGGGATCAATTCAAGAGACTTGTTATCTGATCCTAACCACTACTTCTTGTAACTTGCCCACATGGGAGCTAAATTACCAAGAGATTTTGACATACCACTATTAGAGAGCACGATCTAAACATTCCCACTATTGTTGCAAAGGGACCACCCACTACAGTCACACCATCCCATACCATATTACAAACTCCATCTTCCAACCCATCTCTTTCATTGCCTATTGTTACGTCATTTGATCCACCACGCTTGAAGAACACTTTAGAACCTTTGATAACTCCAACCAATGTACTCCCTTTCCTTTCATAAAATCTAAACATTCCACCTTTCCATGTTTCCCAACATACTCCTTCTCCCACCATGACCATATCAGTGCCTCAAGTAACACAAGATGTCCATGTTTCTCAAGTGCAAACTCCCCAAACATCACAAGCTATCCCCATATCCCATATTCCGTAGGTTTCCCAAGCTATCCAAACAACACCAACAGTCCAAGATTCACAACCATCACAATCTACTACCCCCATGGCATCACATGTGGACACCACATCCCATATTCCTACTACTGCTAATATGGTCTCCATTATATCCATGAATCCATCTAATACATCATATAATCCCAATGTTAGTCTTATTGACATGAGTGACCTGCCTATTATTTCTCAAGCTAATCCTAGAACTACGGTCTCTTATGTTGATCAACTTACATCCATTCTACCATCTTCTTATAATCCTTCACAAACCATCAATCCATCTTATACTACCCAAGGTTTGCCTATCGTCACCCAACACATGACATATACCAATCCCCATGTTGTCCAAAATACAAACCCAAATGTCCATCCTTCTTCCACATCCACCAATCCTTCCATCACTTACCATATCACAAATCCAACTCCAAACTCACAACCATTAACTAACACCAATCCATCTTCCACTTCCCATGTGATGCAAAACCTTGGTGTTACTTCATTGCAATATACCCAACCACCGCTTGTGTCTCATGGACAGCAATCTTCAACCACCTATGTGTCGTATACCAATCCTCTGACATACATTGTGAGTACACAACCTCAACAAATGGTCATGGCTTCATATATTCCACAATAGCAACCTCAATATACATCATACTATGCTTCACTTCCCAACCAACCACCCCCTTTGCAACAACAACAATTATCTCTAGTGGATGTTCAACAAATGATTAACCAAGCGATAGAACAAAGCAAGAAGACATTTTCTTTAGAAAACATATGCGCTTATCCATTTGACAAGTCACTCCATATGACACCTTTTCTGCCACACTTTGAAATTCCACAATTTGACAAATACAAAGGAAAAGGAAATCCAAAAGACCATCTTAGAGCATTCTTTGTGGCATGTCTCAATGTTGCTCATGATGATACATATCTTTTGAGACTATTTCCTCGAAGCTTAGCAGGACAAGCTCTTGAATGGTTCTCTCATTTACCTCTAGGCATAAAGTCTTTTGTGGAGTTAGCAAACAAATTTTGATCACACTTCACTTTTAACATCGAACATGAAGTGAACATGAATGACCTTGTCAACAATAAACAATGCAATGGTGAAGCCTTCTATTCATTTACTCAATGATGGTGTAATATGGCTAGAAAAATATCATGGGAAATACCTAAAAAACAACAACTCGATATCTTTGTTCAAAATCTCCATCCCGAGCTATCATTCCAACTACAATTGCAAAGTGCTAGCACCTTTGATGAACATGTTTCCAAAGGAACCATCATTGAACGAGCTTTAATTGCTAAAGGCACTATCAAGATTTTTCGTGATAACAAAGACTATCCCTAAAACTCCAATGATAAGTCTCACTTTTGGAACAAGAACAAGAATGTTGTCAACGATGGTGTTGTAGACGCATAGAACATACAAACTATGAAAGCTCCCATCAATATTCAAGCTGCTTCTACAAAAACTCAAACTTTTCAATGCACTCGACAATGACAAACGTCAAATCCTTACTGACAATTTACACCATTAGCGAAACCTATGGAAGTTGTCTTTCGAAAGCTTCTCCAAGCGGGTGATATTATATTACCGGATGCACCACCTAACGGTGAACTGCTCTTCAAAGATCCTTGGTATAAAGAAAATGAGTATTGTGATTACCATAGAGTTAAAGGACACAAAACAAATGGTTGTATGTGCTTAAATCATGTTATCCAAGATTGCATCGATCAAGGTTTAATCAAAATTACACATCCAACAACTCAACTTGCACAGTAACCAACATTGAACTATGATCTAGATGCTTTCAAGAATCCACTTCCATCTCATGACAAACCAAGTAACCCTCATGCTGGGAATGCCATTCAGTACAACTATAAATCATCCACTATTAGCCGCATTAACCATGCTCACATTTCTACCATTACCATCCAAGGCAAAGCATCTGACTGCGTTGTAGCTACTTGAAGAGGTCACATTACCATTCAAGGAGCACCTGTCCATCCTCCTTGACCATCTTCTAGCTATAATATCCTTGATCACCTTGGCAAAACAACTGCGCACATTTCCATTCTTGAGTTGCTTTGCATATCCCCTACTCATATAGCTATCCTGGACAAAGCTTTACAAGAATCTTCGGTACCTAACGATATTAATACCACACAATTTTAATCTATGGTCGCTAGCATTGTAGCCCCTTGTCATGTAACCTTTTATGACAAAGATCTTCAGTCCTCCATTCATCCTTCACATAACGAAGCCCTTCACATTGAAGTGTTTGTCAAATAACGCCATATTAAATGAATCTTGGTAGATGGTGGAGCTAGTCTTAATATATGTTCCTTGAAATTGATAAAACAATTGGGATATTTTGAGAAAGATGTTGACACTTCCAAGGTTATTACTATCAAAGCATATGATGATATCGAGAGAGATACTGAAGGGATTATTTACTTTTTTATCCAAGTTGGGCCAGTCACGACTAAAACCTATTGTCAAGTTCTTGATATTAATATTCCTTATAACATCATCCTTGGCCGTCCATGGATCCATGCCCTCAAAGCAGTTCCTTCTACATACCATCAATGTCTTAAATTTCCACATAACGGTGTTGAGATTACTATCCATGCTGATCTCAATCCATTTGAATTTTGTTGTGCCTTTCAAGCTAAATATCAGAGTCCAAACTGTATTCCTATCAACACCGAAGCATACCCATCTTCATCATATGTAGATCTGTCCATCCTACTCAAGCCATCATCTAGTAAAGCCGCTTCTAATCTACATATCAAGTACACTGAACATGGCCCTAGTGAATACACATTGCAAGAATCTTGTTGTGTGGGCACCCTTCCCTTGCCTCCCAAATCTCATGGCAAACCTTCTACATCCAAGCCAGCTTCATCTGCAGCTATCATCAAAGCCCCACCCATAGTATTCATTCAAGGTGGATTCCTGGATGATGAAGACATTGATGATATCAACTCTTGGATATTCTTTGATGAGAACGACCAAGTCTAACTTGAAGTGGAGAGATATAACAATGGATTTGGCATCATAAAGAACATGGGCTACAAAGGACATGGTGGATTGGGATCACATGAACAAGGACCTATTAAACCCATTGTAGTGTCTAAGAAGTTTAATAAGCAAGGCCTTGGCTATCATCCAGAGGTACCGCATTCCAAAGACATTAAGTGTATTTCTGATATGGATGTTGGACCTTCCTCAGTAGGAGAGACTTCTAGCTCAGATACCATCGACAACTCCTCCCTTCATATTACTGACCTTTTTCAAGAAAACTCTATCTTCATGATTTCCACAACCTCCTCTAGCCATAACCATTTTTCTGTTACCCTTTCACTTATATATCCTGACCTCATCGATTGGGACCAACAGGGGGCACCCATATTAGATACATTTGAGAGTGATGAAGCTATTGCAGAATTCATGGGCTTATGACAAGGCATTCCATTGGGTGATCACAAAGTAGGTTTCATGATGGATCTCCCTAAACTAGAATATTTTGGTGGAAGTATCAAATCCTTCAGTCGCAAAAGTGAAATAAACAAAATCAAACAAAATAGGTCACTAGGTGAAAACTGAAAGGCACCTCTTGACTGTGAAAAAGTAAAAATAAAGGATGTATCCAAAGGTGAAAAGCTCTCTGAGGCACTTGAGGATGGGGGATTTGATCTTCCTGTTGCCACTAACTATCATGAGAAATCAATAGTGCTAGTTGAACAATCACAAGACATAAACTTGGGTACAGAGCAGAATCCAAAGATCACTTTTTTGGTAGCATCACTATCAGAGCAAGAAAGAAGAGACTTCACAGAATTTTTTATAAAAAGAGCTATCAATTTTGCATGGACTTACTATAAGATGCTAGGTTTAGATCCATCACTTGTGGTACATCATCTAGTAGTATCTCCTATTGCAAAACCTGTCAAACAAAAATTGTGCAAAATACATCCGCAAGTAGCGCTATTGGTTAAGGCAGAGATTTAGAAGTTGTTAGAAGAAAAGTTCATAAAACCTATTGATTATCCAGAATGGGTTTCAAACTTGGTACCTGTAGCAAAACTTGATGGATGAGTTCACTGCTGCATAGATTTTAGAGATCTTAACAAAGCATATCCCAAGGATGACTTTCCACTACCAAGCATAGACAATATTGTAGATCTTACAGATGGACATGAAATGCTATCTTTAATGGATGGATTTTTAGGATATAACCAAATCAGAATAGCAGAGGAAGATTAAGGTAAAACATCATTCATTTGTCCATGGGGCACATACTGTTGGGTTGTAATGCCTTTTGGTCTCAAGAACGCTAGAGCTACTTATCAACGAGCCATGATAGTTATTTTCCCTGACCTTTTTCACACTATCATGGAATATTATGTTGATGATATCCTAGGGAAATCCAAGACAAGAGAAGGACATCTACAAGTATTAGCACAAATCTTTGATCGACTAGAGAAGTATCAAGTTAGACTAAACCCAAACAAATGTGTATTTGGCATAACATCTGGAAAACTATTGGGATACATTGTGTCTCGATGAGGGATAGAAGTGGACCTAGCCAAAGTAAAAGCTATCATGGAAATGCCTCCACCAGCAAATCTCAAGCAGCTTTGTAGTCTACAAGGAAGGTTACAGTCCATCAACAGATTTATATCACAACTAGCAGACAAATGTCATCCTTTTCAACATCTTCTTCATAAGGGTGAACCTTTTAAGTGTGATGAAAAGTGTCAATAGGGCTTTGATAAAATAAAGGAATATCTGGCAATACCTCTTGTGTTAGTACCTCCTCTGCTTGATCGCCCATTATTGCACTGCATATCATCAACAATAGCAGCATTGTGTGCCCTTCTAGCTCAGCATGATGATTTAGGGAAAGAACAAGCCATCTACTACATCAGTAGAACTCTTCTGGGATATGAACTTAATTATTCATCTATGGAAAAATCATGTTTAGCATTAGTGTTTGCATCCCAAAAGTTGCAACATTATATGTTGAACCAAACAACAAAGCTCATATCTAATGTTGATCCACTCAAATATCTTCTCTCCAAAGCAATCCTCATGGGAAGATTAGCAAAATGGGTTATGATCCTAAGTGAATTTGACATACAATATGTGGATCAAAAATCCATAAAAGGACAAGTCATTGCTGATCAATTAGCTGCAGCACCCATCATAGATATTCATCCAATATATCAAGAATTCCTTGATGAAGGATTGTTCAACTTAACTTCACCAACATTGTGGCAACTATATTTTGATGGATCTTACACACAACATAGATTAGGAGTAAGTATAATGTTTGTTACCCCTCAAGGAGATTTTATACCCAAATCATATAGAATTGCATTTCCATGTACCAATAACATAGCAGAGTATGAAGCTTTAATCACAGGATTACGCATGGTAGTACAATGGGCTATCAAACAGTTGCAAGTTTTTGGTGACTCTCAACTGGTTATCAAACAAGTCTTAGATGAATATCAAACAAAAGATAAAAAGCTTCTTCCATACAAGGTAATGTTTGATGATTTTAAAAAATACTTTGATAATATCACCTTTGCACAAATCCCAAGGCTACAAAATAGAGTAGCAGATGCCAGGGCTATGATTGGATCCTTTCTAGACATGCCATCTAATACACATAAATGTGAGTTTTTGGTTGAACAGCTTCTGATTCTAACATTTGAAGTACCGCAGTCTGAGCTTATATGTGAAATTGTTGGTCCCAATTCACCATGGTATGAGGACTTATACGAGTATCTCCGCAATCAAACTTTTCCATTCCAACTATCTAACACCCAACACAAAACCTTTATCTGTCAAGCCTCTCGTTACACTATCTTAAGAGACACCCTTTATCACCGGAGTCTTGATGGTATCCTTCTTAGATGTCTTGATTATGAGGAAGCGAAAGTGGCCTTACATGATGTACATGAAGGTGTCTGTGGCTTGCATTCTGCTAGCCCTAGCCTTGTTAAGAAACTTCTACGAGCTGGATACTATTGGCTAACCATGGAAAAAGATGCACAGCAATTTGCAAAGAGATGTTAGGAACCTATGTTTAACCCTTCTCTTTACTTTGTTAGTATATTATTGTTAGACACATATGCTTTGTAAGTCATCTCGTGAGTATATTGTATTATCCCACATTCACGGGGAGTAATAGTTGTTTAGATTAGACTTAGTATATAAGTACGTGTTGAGGCCAATGAAGGCATCCACAAGTTTATTATATTGAGCTTGCTCAAAGGAGGTTGCCCCCTCGAAGTGGCCTACAATAAATAGATTCCTTATGTGTTCTGCTATTCTATTATTTCGTACATTTTCATTATTTTGTTGCAGGAGGTTCCTCTCATTTGGTATCAGAGCACTTTCTTGGGCTCACTGGGTAGAATTTCTACCAATTTTTTTTCTTGCAGTGGCCTCCAAGTGGCATCTGTATTGTTTATTTCAAGTGCAAGTTTGGATTACAGAATAATCGCTATCCGTTTAACTGTGGGAAGTGCCTGGGCATAGCCCTAAAACTCATTGTGTGGAGTACCACAAGAACCCCAAAGTAGCTATCCCATTGAGAGGACCTGCCAGCGAAAAGGGCAACAGCCCCTACCTGATTGACTAGTTCCCATCTATGAGGTAAACCAAGAGCTGTCGTTTGTGGCAAAGTGGTTATCAGTTTTACCTGAGCTATGGAGTGAGGGGTACTACCCCAATATGCAAGTAATTAGACAGCATTGGTAGCCAAGTGAATCCCTAAACCTTTAGGAAACCAAACATACCTAGGGTCCATATCTATTGCTAACTGATAAATCACAGATTGCATCTATCCAAAGCCATTGCAAATCCTGTTGCAGATTGTTTCCACTAAAAAAAAATTGTTTTTTCGCCATATCTTCCTTGTTTTAGCTTCATTTCCCCTAAAAATTCACTGGAACCCCTAAAATTCTCTTCTACATATTTCCTTCCTTGAGGACCCTATCCCAAATTCCACTTATCGAAGCCAAAAATCCCACATTTGTCTATTTTTAGGGTTTTCCATAACGTATTTGATTCTCACCAAATCGCCTTCAAATTTTGCCACAGTGTTCATTTCCTATTTCTTCTCCATTGTCCCTCTTGGACAAATTTTCCCATTCTTTCACCCTACTTTTGAAATCCCCATTTTCTGCCTATCCCTCAAAAAGTGTCCAAACCCTTGTCAAACCCCAATTACCCATCAGAGTTTTTCCCAAATCTAAATTTTCCTTTACTAAAAAAGTTTTTGTTTTTGTTTTTCTACCCATTCCCAAAAAAAATCTTGGTTATGGTTGTCACCTGCACAGGAGCAAAAAACATGGAGGATGAACTTGCATCACTCAAGACCAAACTCCAAGATCTGGATGAAAAAATTCTCTACCTCAATCTTTAGTATTCAGCCATGAACAATGGATGGCAGCCAGATTCTTCTATAGACACTGGGTTGTCTTCTTCTAGCAATTTTCATGGGCTGAAGCTTGATTTTCCATGCTTCAATGGTGATGATCCGACTGGATGGATATACCAGGCAGAACAATATTTCAGTTTGCATAATACTTTTGATTTCAACAAAGTCCCACTTGCATCCTTTCATTTGGAACATGAAGCCCTTCAATGGTTCCGTTGGTACATCAAGGCTCATGAAGAGCCAAAATGGATAGATTTTTGCAAACTCATTTTGCAATGATTTGGCCCTAGTACTTTTGATGATTTCACAGGAGCACTCACTAAACTTTACCAAACTAGCACTGTGAGAGAATATCAAACAAAATTTTAGAAACTGGCCAATCACACAGAGGAATTGTCTGATGAATTCTTCAGGAGTTGTTTTGTCAGTGGCCTGAAGGATGCAATCCGATCTAAGGTTAAAATGTTCCATCCCAACACAATGATGGAAGCCATAGGGTTGGCTAAGTTGGTGGAGGACAAGATCATAGCTCAACAGCACTCCAAATCCACTTTTGTTCCATTAAGAAATATGGTTTGCCAAAGACCTCCAATCACGCTAGCTCCTAGAACAACTACTATCAAGCATTTGTCTGAAGCAGAGATGTGGGCACATAGAGAAAAAGGGCTTTGTTATAATTGTGATGAGAAATTCACTCAGGGATATAGATGTGTTGAGAAAAAGCTCTATCTCTTGGATGTGGATTCTTCGCCTACAACTAAAGTTTATGAAGATGCTCAGGATACAATAGATGATTAGGTTGACATTCAGTAGTTGCCTGTTGACCCTACTTCTCAGGATGGCCACCTAGAGATATCTCTCCATGCTTTAGTAGGAGTCACCACCCCACAAACCATGCAGGTCAAGGGTTACTTCAAGAAGCTCCCTCTTACAATACTCATTGATTCTGCTAGCACTCATAACTACATTAACCCTTGGATTGCCAAACAAGCTGATTGTTTTGTCCATCCTTGCTCCAGCTTTGAAGTCATGATTTGCTAATGGGGGCACCTTACCTTACAAAGGGAAGTGTTGCAATGTGTGTATCTCTATTGGATATTATAACCTATGCTCTGACATGTTTGCCTTGCCCTTAGGCGGATGTGATGTAGTTTTGGGTGCTCAATGGTTATGCACACTTGGACCCATCTTATGGGATTTTGCTAAACTTTGGATGTAGTTTTTAGATAATGGGCAAAAACACACATTGAAGGGATTATAACCAAGGTCTCTTAGCATCATCAGTTCACATCACATGGAAAAGATCCTTAAGAAGAATTCACATGGTGTCATCGCTCAGCTACATTCCATTCAGATGCAACCATTAGTGGTCTCCACTACTCCTTCGGATCTACAATGAATTATGGATAGATATGCATGTGTCTTTGCTAAACCAATGGGTTTGCCACATTCATGACTAGAGGACTATCATATTCATCTCCTTCCTGGAAGAATTCCTCCCAAAGTCAGGCCCTATCGCTACCCATTTCACCAAAAGACAGAGATTGAGATGCTCATTCAGGACTTACTGAAGTAAGGTATTATTTGCCCTAGTACTAGTTCCTTTTCTTCAGTAGTTATTCTTGTCCAGAAAAAGGATGGGTCATGGCACCTCTACATTGACTTCCGAGCACTTAATCACATCACAATCAAGGATAAGTTTCCAATTCCTATTGTTGATGAGCTTCATGGAATTCATTTTTTCTCCAAGTTGGATCTTTGTTCTAGGTATCACTGAATTCAGGTTCATGAGGATGATATCCCTAAAATAGCTCTCCACATGCATGATGGCCACTATGAGTTTTTGGTCATGCCCTTTGGCCTCACTAATACTCCTTCCACATTCTAGGCAATGATGAATAAAATATTCCAGCCCTACTTGCAAAAATTCATTCTGGTCTTCTTTGATGATATCCTCATCTATAGTAAAACATGGGCTAAGAATCTCTAGCATCTAGATCTTGTACTGTAACTTCTCTCCGATCATCATCTCTATGCACAATAGTCTAAATGTGTTTTTGGGTAGGAGGAAGTAGAGTATCTCGATGATATTGTTTCAACCCAAGGGGTTCGCGTGGATCCTGCCAAAATAGATACCATGAAAACTTGGCCACATCCTTAGACACTCAAGAGCCTCTGTGGTTTTTTGGGACTGACGGACTACTACCACAAGTTTGTCAAGGATTACGGGAAGATTGCAACTCCATTAACAGCTCTGTTGAAAAAGGATGCTTTTACATGGACACATGCTGCTGAGTGTGCCTTTGAAAAAATGAAACAAGCTATGTGTGCTACACCAGTTCTAGCTATGCCAAATTTTTCCAAGACCTTCATTATTGAGAGTGATGCTTGCGGCAATGGACTTGGTGTTGTTCTCCTTCAAGATGAACATCCCCTTGCATTCACCAGCAAAGCCCTTTCCGGTAAGAATTTAGTACTCTCTACATATGAGAACGAAATGATGGCTATTTTGAATGTAGTACAGAAGTGGCAGCCATACCTATTAGGGAATCATTTTTGCATCAAGACTAATCACTAGAATCTAAAATATTTCCTGGAACAACGAGTCTCCTCCCCAATGCAATAGAAATGGGATAGCAAAATCATGGGTTATGACTATGATATCACTTACAAGAAGGGTAAGGACAATATTGGGGTGGATGCTCTTTCTCGCAAATTTGATGACCAAGCTTCTCTTTCAGCTATTTCTATGCCTGTTCCAAATTGGTTGGAATCTGTTCAGCAGGGCTATGTCAATGACTCTTCATTATCTCAAATCATCCAATAATTGGCCAATAACCCTTCTATTGTACCGCATTCCTCTTAGGATGGTGCTTCTCTGAGATACAATGGTCATCTGGTGCTTCCCCAATGCATAGATCATCAACAGGCTGTCTTCTATGAACTCCATGCTTCTCCATCGGCAAGGCACTCTAGGTTCCTCAAAATTTATGAGCAAGCACGACGTAACTTCTTTTGGAAGGGAATGAAAAGTGCAATTCAATAGATGGTGGCTAAATGTGATACCTACCAGCACAACAAGGGTGAAACGACACTCCTTCCTAGATTGGTCGAACCCTTGTCCATCCCTACACGGATTTGGATAGATATTTCTATGGATTTTATTGAAGGGCTCCCTAAATCTGGAGGGAAGATAGTGATATTGGTTGTGGTTGATCACCTCTCCAAATATGGTCATTTTTGTGCCCTCATTTTTGTGCCCTCATGCATCCCTATACTACCTCCTCAATCACACAAATTTTCATGGAACAGATCTTCCGTCTTCATGGAATCCCTTCTTCCATTGTCTCCGATTGTGATGCAACTTTCACCACTCATTTTTGGATAGAACTATTTTGCACCAAACTAAAGATGAGTTTAGGGTATCACCCACAAACAGATGGTTAGACTGAAGTTATCAACAAATGTTTAGAAACTTATCTTCGTTGCTTCACCTCAGAACAACAGCATCAGTGGGCAAAGTGGCTCCCTCTCACTGAATGGTGGTACAATACCTCATACCACACTGCATCTAAAATGACTCCATATGAAGCAGTCTATGGTCAGGCACTGCCAATGCTCCTTCCATACACCCCCAGCAGTTCACTAGTTTAGGTAGTTGACACGGTTCTCTGAACCCAAGATCAGATTCTTCACATTTTATAGGACAATCTTCACATGGCAAGAAATCGAATGAAACAACAAGCTGATCAGCACCATTCTGAGTGCACTTTTCAAGTAGGTGATATGGCTTTTCTTCATCTACAGCCATACAAGCAATCCTCCCTAAAACTCAAAGTGTGTCATAAGCTGGCTACAAAGTTCTATGGGCCATATAAGGTTCTTCAAAAGATTGGGTCAGTTGCTTATAAATTGGAGCTTCCTCCTTCCTGCGTTCATCCAATATTTCATGTCTCTTGTCTAAAGAAAGTTCTTGGCACCAACATCAGAGCACAAACTATTTTACCATAACTGGATAATGAAGGATCCATCATTTTAGAGCTAGAGGCCATCCTCAATAGGTGCACTCATTAGCTTCGCTCTCAATCCATCATAGAGGTATTAATTCAGTGGCATGGAATGTAACTAGAGGATGCTACATGGGAACCACTCCTTCAGATTCAGCAACAATTTCCACATCTTAATCTTTGAGGATAAATCTTTTCTAAGAGGGAGGGGATGTTAGGAACCTATGTTTAACCCTTCTCTTTACTTTGTTAGTATATTGCTGTTGGACGCATATGCTTTGTAAGTCATCCCATGAGTATATTGTATTATCCCACATTCATGGGGAGTAATAGTTGTTTAGATTAGACTTAGTATATAAGTACGTGTTGAGGCCAATGAAGGCATCCACAAGTTTATTGTATTGAGCTTGCTCAAAGGAGGTTGCCCCCTCAAAGTGGTTTGCGATTAATAAATTCCTTCTATGTTCTGCTATTCTGTTATTTCATGCATTTCCATTATTTTGTTGCAGGAGGTTCCTCTCAGATGTCTACAATGTTAGAAACATGGAGATTTAATATATGCACCAGCACATGAGCTTTAGCCTATCACTACTCCATGGCCCTTCTCGTAGTGGGGACTTGATCTCATAGGTAAAATCCATCCTACTTCATCAAATGGTCATAAGTTCATTATCACTGCCACTGAATATTTCACAAAGTGGGTGGAAGCCATACCAATGACTTATATTACTAGCAAGCAAATATCCAAGTTCATCCTACACTATATCATTTGCCACTATGGAGTTCCTCAAGCTATTGTCACTAATAATGGTCACCCTTTTAAGAACCAAGAGGTTAGAGATCTTTGTAACAAGTTCCATATCCAACATCGATTCTCTACTCCTTACTATCCTCAAAGCAATGGCCAAGTTGAGGCTTCTAACAAAACAATCATTAAGATTCTCAAAAAGATAGTCAATGAAGCTGGTCGTGATTGGCATTTACAACTTCATCCTGCATTATGGGCATATAGAACAAGTATTAAAACTCCCACTAGAACTACACCTTATGCTCTTGTGTATGGCACTGAAGCTATCCTACCTATTGAGGTCAAGATTCCCTCACTGCAAGTATCTCTATAGCATACCATCTCAGAGGAAGAATATTAAGTATCTAGACTCAATGATCTTGAGCTACTAGATGAACAGGGTCTTACAGCACTCAACCATCGCCAAGTCTATCAAAACCATCTATGCTGTAGCTACAACAAAAAAATCAAAGAATACAGATTTCAAGTTGGAGATCTTATCCTTAAAGGGAATCAAAGGATTCAACAACATCATGAGAAATAGGGCAAGTTTGAACCAAATTGGCTTGGTCCTTTTATCATCACAGCAGTTTATGGATCAGGTGCATACACTCTCTCAACACCTGAAGGCATTCCCCTACATAATCCATATCATAATCCACATTTCACCTTGTACAAATATCATAACTCATTTCCCCATAATAAACAGCTTTTCCATCTTCACCTCTGTCAATGCTAGCTATCATACTCTGGACATTGTTGCGATAACTATATCATTTGGCACCTTAGCATCTTTTCTGCACGTGCCATCCATTGCCACTTCTCCACAATAAACCTCATCCCACACTGGGGGCACTTGTTAAGCCTTATTTGGAAGTGGATACCACTAGCTCTAGCTCATAACATAACAAACACCTTAGCTCACAACACAGCAAACTTTCAACTTCAACCGCAACGTTCATCCAACATCAAAACATGGAAAACATTTGCAACCAAGATTCATATCTTTGCAATTATTTCAAGCTCAAACGACATCGAAAAACATAAAAACATTGCCAAAGCCAAAATCCAAGCAATAAAGTTGATTCTTTCAACATCAATCATTAGCGTACTAAGCAAGAACTATATCACCAGCTCTATCGTTAAAGCCTTGATCATGTGGGTAAGTACTCTAATTTAGGCAAAGACGATAGCCCTCTTTTCATCATCCATCCTCCATCTTTCTTCTAATCATCCTCCAATCTTTCATCTCACTTTCTTCTATCTTTAATCACTTACATCATCAATAAACCCAAAACTACATATTCATCATGTCTCATCATCATCGTAAATGTGCTTTGATCCCATGGACATAGAGTATGTAGGCAATCTGGAATATGAAGGAAGTATCCAATACTCAAGCACAGATGACCCACCCCATCTTCTTCATCATAATCTAATTTCTCCCATCTTCTTCTCTTTTATCAATTCAAGAAGGAAGCAAATTATGTGTATACTCAAAGCTCAAGTACTTTAACCAATCCAAGTAAGCCAAAAGCTATTTGTCTGCATGCCTTAAGCCAACATTTGCTATAGCATTTTATCAACATCTTTAGCCTTCAACAGGATGCAGCTTTCCTCTCAACAAGGCCCCAGCTTAAACCCATCTAAGAGCACCTAAATTTGGCAAGAGAACAAGATGATAGTATCTTTTGTTTTTATTTATCTTTGTCCCTTTTCTATGCCTAATCAAGACTACCTTGATTTATCATATCTTGGTATGTTGCGATGAAGTAAGGAATGGGGCATGGTCATATTGCTTTCATATGCCATGTCTACAGGATGATCTTATTCTCTTCCTATGCATATTGGTATCTTGTATGTGTTGGGATTAGTATCTTACATATCAATATCTCTAGCATCTGAGAAGCTAAATAGTCTCTTATGCACATGAGACTATTCTATGTCAAGACTAGATCCATACATATAACCAGCAAGGTGTCACTCTATGTAGTGGAGATAAGCTCAAACCATTGCTTGTAGCATCAAAGTCCATCTCGAAACACTAGCTGCTTATTCATATCTTGTGTATGTTGGCTCAACATCTTGACCTCATGCGTTCAAACAAGATTGTAGTATGCTAGTTTTGCATTAGATATCTCGACACCTTGGTCTTCTATACCCTGGTGCATAACATCCACATGCTATATCAAACATAAGGATTGCATTTATTTTCATTCTTGAGCAATTACTTTTAAAGCTGCCCATCACACCATCTATTCATCTCATTATCCACCTATATAGTCCTTAACCAAGATCAATCATTTCCATCATCCTTCTTCCACATCTCTTATCTTGCAAAACAAGTGTGTTAGGTATACATAGTTCCATCACATATCATATCATTATCATCTATCTATATGCATAAGTCCATAATGTGTCATATCATTACCATTTACATATTAACATTTCCATTAGTTCCATTTACATATTCATATCATTTGCATAAACATCCATACATAATCCATAAAAATACAAATACAACATGCATAACCATCATAATACCAACAGTGCATCCATTACAACATCATGTAGATAATCAATGCCATCATATATATATACATGTGTCAATATACAAGTATCTACATATACAAGCTGAGCCATCAAAAATGTATGTACAATCTGCTCTAGGCCTCATCATGATACAATATAATATACATAAACAAGGTAGCCCTAGTGACTACTAGTAGCTCCCTCACCTTGACCACCACCACTGGGTCCTGCACCTATCCCCCTATCTCTCTGTGGCCCCATCACTGATGCTACAGATCAAGATCCACCTATCCTCCATGAACCTGAAGCTCCTGATTGGCTCCTGAAGCTAGGCTACCTATGCTCTGCTGGCATAGCCCCATAGTACAAGCCTTTATAATACTCTGCCTCACCCTGTACTCTTTGTAGCTCTCCCTGTACCTATGTCAATAGTGTGGCCAAATACATCATAGCTCTATCTGTACCCAATACAGTCACTACTCTATCCCACTCGCCAGTCATTGCTTGTAGCTGTTGGACAATTGTATCCCTCTCAGTCCTCATCGCCTACATCTACTGTATAGCCATATCTCACTCTAATCTCATCATCTTCTCGCTCTACCTCACTGTATCTCTCTCTCTCTTATCACCCTAGTAAGTGCACTGTCATCTTGCCCATCCCCAACCTATACTCTAGCTTGTAACTGAGCCTGGTATGTCTCAGTCTATGCTCAAGCATGCCGCAAGCCAATCATTGCCTAGAGTCTATCCAACTCCACTCTCCTCAATCTCATCTGAGCTCACTGCCTCCATCTCCTCTCCTCTCTAATCCTCCTCTACAGCTGTTGAATCCCAACATCATCATCTCCCAATATCTGTCCCTAAGGCTATGCAAGTATATGAGGTTGTCCCTGCATCTATCCTTATACCTGTATCCCAAGAGTTGCTAGCACAATAGCCTGTGCTAGTGGAGCTCATCATTGCCTCCTTCTGACTGGTCTCTCCATCCCTATCTCTCCTATCTCTCCAACCCGTGTCAGTTGCATTGATCTTGTTGTCACCCAGTATGCATCATAATCTAGTAGCGTGCCTAGATCTGTAGGACCCTGTCCACACTACCATACAACTAGTTGTAGCCCCTCTCTCTCTGCCAAAGCCATGTCAACCACTACCTCTAGCCCCCAATCAAAAAACTCCTATCAAGTCCTCCCAAAAATGTCATCACCAACTAGTACTGCCTATGGTAACCCAAACTGTCTCAAAACCCTCTTGAGCAAATAGCACTCTATAATATATATCCCATGTCCAAAAATATATCTCACCTTCCTAGCATAGACAACCTCAGTATCCTCCTCATCCCATCTCTCACATCTTAGCCATGGCCTCCATATAAATCTATCTACCTCATCTAATATCCTCAACTAGTACACTAGTCCTCTATGCCACCAGTATGTCAAAGCTCCTCTATACATCCTATCATAAGGCTCTCCTGCTACTCTAGCCACCCATCCATCTGGCCTCATCACTAGAATATGCTCATACACCCATACATGCAAAACTGTGACTCTTGCAGACATACTAGCCCTGAATATATACATGCAATCATGTAGGAAATGATAGAGCTGTCCAAGGACACACTCCATCCATGCATATCTCGTCCCATTGGAGAACATCCCCTCCATCATTGTCCCCCATCCGACTAGAAATCCTCTCACTTGCCTATCTCCAACTAGCCATCTGATGATAGCTACTACCACTCACTACAGTCTATCACATAGCTCCTCCATCCTCACCAAAGGTATCTCTGAGCCCTTTGCTCCAATGTCTGGTGTCCCGAACAATCTCCTAAAGGCAGCTGGACCCATATTAGGATCATAATCTACTTGATCCCCATCAATAGGAACATCCAGAATCCGACATCCTCTAGTGTGATCATCACCTCTCATGTTAGCAACAAGAAAGAACTATGCTTGCTCATCCACAGCTCCACCATCACCATCATTAGTCCTTGATCTGCTTGCACCAGCTCCAATCTACATACATGCTCTAATCCAAGGATCTCTAACACTAGCCACTCCTCTACATCTAGGAATCTAACAAAATGCAAATCCCTAGGATGTGGCTCTCTTGATAATAATGGTAGTAGTACATCCTGCATCATTTCACTCTTGTTAGTCTCTTGTGCTACACACAACTGATACAAAACTAGACTATTTTCTTGCTTTACCTGCTTCTATCTACTGCAAGCGACTCATTTTTCTATATGTGCCTATTTGTTGATTGCAAGAGAACTATTTTCCTACATGAGCTCATTTCTCACCTACATGCAACCTCATTTTCTTTTGCGACTGCTTATTGACCAAGTGCGAGCCAAATTTCTATACGCACATACTTTTTTCCCCTAAGCGATCTTTATTCTATAAGTGAGCATCTTTTCTTTCTAAGTGAGATAAACCTATATATGTGCCTACTTTTAGCCCCTAAGTGACTTGCTTTTATCCATATGCACATTTTGTCTATATTTGTCTAGCCGACTGGAAGCAACATATTTTCCCATACATGACCAAGCCATGCCTATAAGTGACCTCAAATACCCTAAGCAACCTATTTTTCTTCCTAAGTGACATGAACTGCCTATCCTAAAAACTAGTCGCTTCTGGTGATGTGTGTGCATTTATGATGCTTCTAGCCTAGAAAAATCATGTTTTTAGCAAAAGTTTCAATACATACTAGTGTGCCTACTCCCTCTGGTTGTCCATGTGTCCTCACTTGCTCGGCATGATGATCTCTGCATGGAATCATCATCCTGATAGCTCTCTAACTCTCATCACCCAACACCTCTACAGAGCTCTGGATTTCTCTAGCTTTCTAAATACAAATGAGCACAAATGAGCCTATTTGCCCTTAAAATACCTACTTATAGCCCCTATCAAAAAACCCTAATTCTTCTATGCCAATGCCTATTTTCTTCTGTATCATCCCATTTTCTGCCACCCAACCCCCATTTTCTTTGTGTCAACCTTGTTTTTAGCCTTTCATCCTATTGCGAGCCAACCCAACCTTCCTAGTTAGCCTGGCTTACCTCTCGAGGGGCCATCACCTACCAATTACACTGAGGCATAACCTTGTTTCTCAAGTGAATTACCGTATCTTCTTTGACACAACGCTCTAATGAACATTGTATCAAAGAGGGGCAAAATGTAGACACCCAAAATTGACTCATTATCATTAGTATTCAAATATTGCATTAGCTATCATCTGCATTTGTCTAGCACACTTGAGCAATTTTTGTATCACCTATTTCTTCTATTAATTAAATAAATTCTATATTTATTTAATTAATTCATTAGCTATTTCCTCTAAGCTATATTTAAACAATCTTTAATTATTTAATTATCTTCTTTCTATCTATTTTAATTAAATAAATCTTATTTATTTAATTAAAAGTCCATTCACAAACTCACTTTCCAATTAATTGAATAAATTTTATTTGTTTAATTAATTCCTCTTATCATTTATTTCATGAGCCGACATGTGTGCCTCTTTTATTTAAAAATATAAATGGTACTACATCTTTTATTTAATATCTTTCATATGTAGTACTTTTTATGTACATGGTCACACATAAGCCTTATCTTCTCTCCACTTATCATCTACACATTCACCTATACCTGTCATTCAATCTTAGCCATTCACATAGCCACCAAATCTCCGCCATTGATTGATTTTGGTTGAGTTTTATATAAACACCCTCTCATTCCATACTACATCTATCTAGCATTCATATAGCGTCTACATTATCATCCTGAGCATATTGAGCATTTTAGCATCCATTTAGCATTTTATCACTATCATTCATCCATCATGGTAGCTTTTATCTTCATAATTGTTCATTGTTGAAGAAGCAATCCGCATCATAAACAAGGAATCATACAATCTAGGTGATATTATTCTTTAATTGCATTCTTTTGATTTCATTTGGATTAGATTCTTTAATGATGGTAGGGTTAGGTTTTCATGGCTATGCTTGATCTTATTAACCTAATTTTTTACCTATCACATTACTTTGATATGCTTTCCTTGATTGTTGACTTCATATGCTTTTGACATTTGATTTGAATCTTTTACTTTTAATGCTCTATGATTTTGTTGGTCCTAATCGATAGGTGGAATAAGTGGAGAATAAAAGTTGGTGGTAGAGATGGTGCAAGTGAAAGTGGGAGGATTGTCAAGATTGTTGATAACAAGTTTAGTGCAAGGGATACAAATGGTTCCTATCTTGATGCTCTCATTGGATGAGGTTTCCTTAGCGATCTTGGAAGTATTTCTAACATCATTGTATTTCTTAAATAATTTTTTGCCAATACTCTGACTATGTCCGATGCGGATTGGGATAGTTCAAGGATTCCTTGTTCATGAAGGCCCAATCCTTTCCATGATAATCCATGCTTTGACATATCTTATTCTTGATAGGATATTTGTTGTCTTTGAAACATGATGCTAACTCCTCAGTATTTTGTTGAGAGTAATTTGAATTGGCTATTGTCTCCTCTGTGAGTAAATTTGTCTTGATAAAGATAGTAGATCCTATTTGATGGGATTCCTATACTGACTCATCATGTAGACTTTTTGTACCTTTCAATCATAATCATTGATTGTTATTGTCACTCTTTGATCATATGAATTCTCAACGGTATCCATTATGACTTGTGTTTTTGCATGCTTGATGTAAGTAGGATCTTGACCGCAACTATGCTCATTGGGATCATTGTGACATGATCGAAGTGATTTGTTTGATTTTATATGTTGTCTTGGGGACCAAGTGTCTCATCATAAGAAATGGATGTTATAGTTGGATATTCAATAGGGCTAGTTGGATATTTGATAGGATTATTTTGGCTTTCTTGATCATGGACATCATAAAGTTCCAAGAGGGGATCAATTTGGTTTTCTAGATCATAGCTAGGATCATGATCACAAATGGGAGTAGCTTGGCTAGTTTGATCTTGGATAATTTGGATAACTTGACCCTGATTAGCTTGAATAACTTGATCTTGATTTATTTGAGTATGTGTTTGATCTTTCTTTAGATTTGATTCTTGACATAGCTCTTGAGTTTGTAATATAAAGGTTTTTTGGATAGACTTTACAAGCTTTTGATCATTGACAACATAGTTGTATAATGGATTGTAATTTAGGCTTATGGTAAGGGACTCTTAGATAGTTTTGATAGGAAATGATAATGGTTCATTGTTAACATGAGACACTTGCATATATTGTATGGACATAGGATTGCATGATGGTGTTGGATGGATATGCTTGACACTAGAAGGCTCTTGTTCACACTGAAAAGACTTTGGATTGATAAGATCTTCACATGTGGCATGCTTAGTGACTTGGGGCTTTCTAGTTTCATTTTCTTCCTTTGCTAATAGTCCTCGAAAGAAATTTGAAAAGGATAATTTGGGTGGAGTGGACTTGGATTGTAAATTTATGCTTTGAATGGAAGAATGGTTAAGTTGATGGGATGAGGGATTGGCATAGGATGATGTGGATGATATAGAGTATGGAAACAAAGTTAGATTTGGAAACTTGGATTGGACGTAAGGATCTAGTTCTAAACTAGTGCTTCCCTTGTTGAAGGTATCATAAGGAGAGTCACTAAACAAATATTTAGGATTGGCATGA
This sequence comes from Cunninghamia lanceolata, assembly GCA_027924645.1. Lineage (NCBI taxonomy): Eukaryota > Viridiplantae > Streptophyta > Pinopsida > Cupressales > Cupressaceae > Cunninghamia > Cunninghamia lanceolata. The sequence continues at coordinate 724,146 of BSBN01001014.1, read as the reverse complement.
TAATTAGTCTTAGGACAATCACTAGAGAAAGGTTTGGAAGGGGTGTGATACCTAGTGTTGACAGGCTTTTGAATGAGAGACTCTTTCATGGGTGTAGAAAACTTGTGATTAATCATCTCATCATCAATGCTATTGTTATCAAGATATTCATCATGATCCACAAGACTATCATTATCATCATCAACAAGTTGAGGGCCACCTTTGATTGTAATTTTAGGCTTGAAATTAGCTTTATCAATAGTTGTATGACTAGGAGTTCTGCTTTGCATGATAAAATTTTCACACCAAGAATCTCTAGAGTGCATGATGGAGGATTGTAAGATACTTGGATACAAATTTGGACTTGGTAGACTTGGTATGAGACTATAATGGACTTTACACAAGATGGATACAAAATAATGACTTGGATAAAAAAGACTTGGGAAGATTTCAACTTTTTTGCAAAGAGGATTCATTTATGGTTTATGCAAAGTTGGATGTTTAGGTTCGACTACAAACTTCTTATTTGGATGTGTGCAAGGATTTGTTTACGAGAATTTGACTAAAAGTGAATTAGCAAAAGATTTGAACAAACAAAACAACACGATGGTTAACTGATGTTTCAAGGTGACAAAGGATTATTGTCTTTCACTAGTTTCACATAAAGAATGCATGCCAAAGACTTGATCACAAACCTAAAATTAATCAAGTAGGTGTGACATATCTTGTGGATTTCATGAAATGGTTGTGGGTCAACCCCAACTCAAAATAGAGAAGACATTCCCACCCCAATTAATACCATAGTGCTATAGCTTAGATAGATAGGGAATATATGGTCCTATACCACCATATACCCCTTACCATGGAGACTTTCATCGTACCCAAAGTAGCCCCTATCTCAAGTATAACAATATGTGTGAGCATCTTCCCCTCCAACTGTAGTGGTGCACCACAAGATATGATGCCCGGTGGTCTTAATCTAGGCTTGACAAGGATTCTAAGAAGTTCCCTATATATCCAAGGTATGTGAGGCCCAAACTATGAATAGGATTCCACAATGATGAGCCACAAATGTCACCAAACCAAGTATCAATGTATTGAGGATCTCAGGGATCAATTTAGACTTATCAAGTTCACCATTAAGGTACATCTTTCACTCTCCCTTGTTTATATGCTCCATCAGAACATGTGGTTGAGGTCACCCCTAAAGGTGATGAAATCACCTAGTAGGCCTTTGGGAAGGAATACTATTCACTTTTGATCTCCAAGATCATGTGAAATGCAAGGAGAGAGCATATGTGAGATAGCACCCTAGGACTGAACAAATAACAAAGAGGAAAAAGATGAAATTTTGATCCCCCAAGTTCACTCAGGAGTGCGAGGGGAGAGAATACATTCAATCAAGATCCTAAAACCCAGCAAACAAGTTCTTTCTTGACTACTTTAATTTAGTGCAACTAGACTAGTGGAGAAAATTCCAAGTGTTTGACTGCAATGCTATAGAAAATAATTAGTAGTTTAAAAAATTTTATGTCTTGGACTAACGTGAAGATGCAAAAAAAACATTAGTGAAAAACAATAAATCCTACAAAAACCAAAAATATGTGAATGCATAGCAAAAATAATATCACCAATGGATTATCCAGGACTTTCTATGCAATTTTTAAACAAATTGTTGAATATGGAGTTCATATGAAAAAGTTGTTGAATGCACAAGACAACTGAGAGGGGGGTGAATCAGTTGTATCAAAAACTTTAAGTCTTCACAAACATAATCACATCCACATCAATTCACATAAACCCTAATTCTATTATGAAGATTAAACATGAAAAATAGATAACAGAAATTTATCACATCAACACCATGCACAAGAAACCAGATTTTTATGTGGAAAACCCTGAAAGGGAAAAACTATGGTGAAGATTAGATGACAATATATAGTTGTAACAATAATGGATTACAAAGAGGCTCACTACCCAAGGACTCACTATCCAAATAAATGATCACTGCAAAAAGGGCTCACTACCATGAATTGATATAATAGCATCTACCATATGTCTGAGTTTAATTCCATTGAATCACAATACTTATCACCTTCACAGCCTCACAACACAAACATCCTCATTTCTGCATCATCGTGCATTCACATGAATTCTTTACACTTATTTATATCAATCATCAACCTTGGAATATACATCAAGGTCGGCAACACATTCTACAACCTTTGGAATAGTCTTCAAGGTTAGCAAGCATACACAATTCAAATTAGGTCTAGACCTAAACAATCTTTAGAAGCCAATGAATGAAGGTATAACACTTCATAGCTTAGCTTGGACCTAATTACATCTTCACATGCTTCAACATACTTCCACAATCCATGAAACACATCTGCAAAGAGTGTTATCACTCAAGTCGGCCAAACTTGTGCAAACACCAAGAATACTTAAGCACACACTTCCAAGAACTCAATTATAGCTTGCGGACCAAGTGCAAGTTATCAACACAATCTGGAGACATCCACAAACAATATGAAATCATCTAGGGGCCAACAAATCTAGCTACAATAATGCTAACTTGAAGACAACAAATCTCACTTGAAGACAAATCACAGACTGCTCACAACAAACACTATCAAACTCTACTACACAAGAACTTGCTTTCTAAAGCATAAAATCACAAATCCTTTGGAATGAAGATATATAAGGACCTTATAAACATATTTCTAGAATTGTATCACCTAAAACCACTTTGCAGAGAAATGCAAAGCAAAATACTTTCTCCTAAACACCTCTACACAACCCAAAAACTCTATCAAATATAGTCTTCAAACTAGTGAACATAACTTCTATTGCATAGTGATCTAGACCATCAAATTTTGGATTTAATATCTTCAAAAACTTTTCTAAAACATATCCAAATCTCACTCTACTCTTCAATATAGAATAAATGTAGAGAAAAAACTCAAACAATATCCTGCAAGCCAGAATACTCTGCAACACACTGTTTCCTCTGGAGAGCAAATTTTCTCAAAAGCACTTGGAAACTCAGTAATGGCAACAATATACCATCATCATCAGCACTTCTATAATGCATTCAAATCAATTTAGCATGACAACTCAATCAAGCAACAATTAGCAATATCAGAAGACACAGTTGACACCAATGACAACACAAGCATGTTGACATCAATGACAACACTGGTTAGCACATACTTGCAACAATCTCCCCCTTTGTCATTGATGGAAACATATGATGTAAAAAACCATCATGACACAATTCTGCACTAATCTCATTTTCCCCCTTTCTTTTATGCATCTTATTCTCTCTTTGTTTTTCACATGAACTCTCTCCCCCTTTGACATCAATGGAAAAGGGCAATTCACCTTTCTCAAGCTTTCTACCCCTGAATATGATATTGCACATACTTGCACTTTTTCTTAACTACTCTAAATACTCCCCTCTGACTACAACACTCTTCAATGTCACTACCTGCTCCCCCTAAGAGGTAGCCTCTACAATCAGTCTAGAAAAGAAATGACTCTTGAATCACATTGGACTGATGCACTTCCTTATGCATCTAGTTTAACAAAGGAGGGGCAATAACCCCTAACTTTTCCTGAAGATACTCAAATGTATCCTTAGTAAGATCCTTGGTGAATATGTCAACAATCTAAATTTTTGTAGGCACATAATCAAGCTTCACTTCTTTCTCTGCAACATTCTCTCTCATAAAGTGATACTTGATAGAAATATGCTTTGTTATTAAATGCATCATTAGGTTCTTTGAAATGTTAATGGCACTGGTATTATCACAGAAAATAGGAATTGGATCATCATACTCAACTTTGATATCCTTCAGAGTTTGTCTCATCCATAGCACTTGTGCACAACATGATGTTGTTGCAATGTACTCTTTCTTTGTAGTAGACAAGGATATTGAATCTTTCTTCTTGCTTTGCGATGAAACAGCTCTATCTCTAAGAAAGAACACACCACCACTTGTACTTTTCTTGTCATCTACACATCCATCCCAATCTGCATCTGTGTAAGCACTTAGGTTGAAGTCATTGTTCTTATGATACCACAAGCCATGATCTAGAGTGCCCTTCAAATACCTAAATATTATCTTTACTGCCATGACATGTGACTCTCTAGGATCTGCTTGAAATATTGTCACAAGACAGACTACATGCATGATATCTAGTCTGGTAACATTTAGGTATAGCAGTCCTCCAATCATTGATCTATATTTGCTCTGATCAAACTTAGGAGATTCATCATCTTTTCTCAGCTTGCAACCAGTTGTCATGGGAGTACAAACTGGTTTAGATTCTTCCATTACAAATTTCTTCAACAATTCCTTAACATACTTTGATTGTGAAATGAAAATGCCCTTATCTATCTGATTAATTTGCAGTCCAAGAAAGAAATACCCTTGACCCAATGTTCATCTTTAAATGCTTCAGAGACAGTCTTAGGTTCAACCTTTGAAATTAAATAGAGATTTACCTATTCTTTTGCAATTCTTCTTGTCTAAACTCCTTTGTTTTTGTCACCAATGATTTGATCCTCTAAGTGATTCTTTTGCACATACTTGGGGGTTTTAAGAACTCTTTCCAGAGCTTCTTCTGTTGAAATTAGGGTAGACAACTGAGAGAGGGTGAATCAATTTTCACAAATCTTTGTCTTTTGCTACATTTAATCATCTTTATCACTTATAAACAGATTAATGATATAACCATGAAAGCATGAATCAACAACACAAGAGAAAATACATATTCAACACACATAACACCAAGATTTTTATGTGGAAACCTGATTAAGGGAAAAATCACGGTGGGGGTTGACCCATAAGATTTATTCTCTATTAAAAGAATAGAAAATGGGAAGGCACTTGCCTTCGAGTGCACTACCTAGAGCTCACTTCTCAAAGGAGGCTCACTACCTACAAGAACATTTACAATGTTAACACTGAAAGATTGAACTAAGAAATAGCATCTTCTTCATGCAAGGTTCAATTCCATTGAAGCGCACAACACCTCTGGTCTGCCCCCACTCACTTCCTCACTACATCCACATCTTTTTTGCTTTCACACTTTTCCATGAATTCACAACACTTATTTATACATGTCATCGACTTTGGAATGAACATCAAAGTCGGCCAAACAATCATCTATCTGAAACACTCTCCAAAATACGTATTACAAACAATTATTATCACAAGACTTAAAATACTACATGCAAACCACTGCACTGTCGACCAAACATAACTAGGACTCAAATCTTCCTTGAACATCACACCAAGTTCCATAAAACTTCTCTTAGATCATCTGCAACATGCACCATGCATTTAATCAGCCAAGACTGGAAAGAACAACAACACCCAAGGAGAGATCTTCATCCACGAGCTCAATCCTCAATGCAGACCACCAACACAATAGGCACCTAATTTAGAGACCACCACAAGCACAATGAAATCAATATGAACAACTACACCTCAAATCACCAGAAACACTTGCACCTTCATCTGGGAACTCAAGAACACTAACTGTCATGACTGTCACACTAGAAAGATTGCTTACAAACCTCCAAACCATGAATCACTTGAGTTGAGGGTACACACTAACATCCCAAACACACCTTTAGATCCATAGATCATAATATTTGAATGCGGATCAATCCAAATGAAATTTTTGTCACTCTGTCACCTCTAAAAAATTACAAAACCTGGTTCTACTCAGATGGCCATAACTTCTCCAATTCTCCAAGCGGACCTCTCAAATCTTGACTAGAGCAACTTTAGACAATCCTCTACAAACCCTTTAATCCATAGACTCTGATCATCATCTTACTGGAAATGTGGAGCAATCTACTTCACTAAACTGCACTATCTTCATTGTCTCTGAAAGAGAGATATGTAACTCACTTGTTTCTTCCTGAGAGGATAATTTTCTAAATATCCTCAACATACAGGTCTTCTAAACAAGCACTAAAATAAGATACAATTGACACTAATGACAACAAGGATATCTTGACATCAATGACAACACCGATTAGGCACATATTTGCAACAGTCTCCCCCTTTGTCATTGATGGCAACATATGATGTGAAAAACTAGTTCAACCATCACTACAAGAACTTCTCCCCCTTTCTCTTATCACACCTACAACCACTTTTTTCACTATGTCCCCTTTCACTAAGAACTCCTCACTTCCATCCAAGTTTTTCACATGACTTCTCTCCCCCTTTGACATCAATTGCAAAGGGCACATATTTGCAATCATCTCTCATCCTTTTGTTTCTTAGATAAGACCAAACAAAACTCAAAACATGATGACTACTCCCCCTGAGTAGCATCCCCTTAACACCAATTTGGATCACTAGATATGATTGTGAGTTCTACCGGACTGATGCACACTAGTACACCTTAGTTTTGAATAGGAGGGGTAATCACCCCTAGCTTCCATCTGACATATTCAAAAGTGTCCTTAGGTAGAGGCTTAGTGAAGATATCTGCAATCTAATCCTTTGAAGGAACAAACTCCAATCTAACTTCATTCTCATTTACCTTCTCTCTTAAAAAGTGAAACTCGATGGATATGTGCTTTGTCTTTGAATGCAACACCAGATTCTTTGAAATGTTTATTGCACTTGAATTATCACATAAGATTGTAATAGGATCTTCAAACACAACTCTAATATCCTTCAACATTTGGTTCATCCACAAAACTTGAGTACAACTGCTTGTTGCTGCTATATATTCTACCTCTGCAATAGACAGAGATATTGCCTCTTATTTTTTGCTCAACCAAGAAACCAATCTCTTTCCCAAGAAAAATGCACCACTACTAGTACTTTTCATGTCATCCACATCTCCTACCCAATCAGCATCTATATATGCATGAAGAATGAAATCATCATCCTTAGGATACAATAAGCCTTAATCAGATGTTCCCTTTAGATATCTAAAAATTCTTTTGACTGCTACAACATGAGATTCTCTAGGATCGGCTTGAAATCTAGCAACAAGTCCAACTGCATTCATAATATCAAGTCTGGTATGAGTCAAATAAAGCAGTCCTCCAATCATTGATCTATACCTTTTCTAATCTGTCTTAGGGGAATCATCATCTTTACTCAACTTGCATCTAGTTATCATAGGAGCGCTCACTGATTTTGAATCCTCCATTCCAAACTTTTTCAACAACTCTTTTAAATACTTGGACTAAGATATGAAGATGCCCTTATCTGACTAAATGATTTATAGACCCAAGAACAAGTTCATTTCACCAAGCATGGACATCTCAAATTCACTTTGCATCTGATCAGAAAATTTATTATACATGCTCTCATTTCCACGAAAGATGATGTCATCAACAAATACCTCAACAATCAAGATGTGTTTATGATCAAATTTGAAATAAAGATTACTATCAGTAGTGCCTTTGCTAAAGCCTAACTTTAGAAGATACTTATCTAATCTTGCATACCAAGCTCTTGGGGCTTGTTTAAGTCCATACAATGCTTTCTTCAATCTACAAACCATATCTCCTTGATTAGACAATTGGAATCCTTCTGGTTGCTCAATGTACACTTCTTCTTCCAACTCTCCATTTAGGAATGTTGACTTGACATCCATCTGATAAACTTTGAAATCTTTGTAAGAAGCACGAGTAAAAAATAATCTAACTGCTTTGATTCTTGCCACCAGAGCAAAAGTTTCTTCAAAATCAATTCCCTCTACCTAAGAATATCCTTTGCACACCAATCTTGCTTTGTTTCTCACAACTTCACCATCTTCATTCAATTTATTCTGGAAGACCCATTTAGTTCCAATTACATTTTTGTTTTCAAGTCTAAGAACAAGATCCCAAGTATGCTTATTTTCAATTTGCATTAATTCTTCTTCCATTGCTTTTACCCAACTTTCATCATTACAAGCTTCATCCACTGATTTTGGTTCAACCTTTGAAATTAAACAATACTCTTCTTGTTCTTCAACAATTTTTCTTCTAGTTTGAACACCTTTATTTCTACTTCCTATGGTCTAATATTCAGAATGATTCAACTTCATATACCTAGGAGCTTTGAGATTTTCTTAAACTTTTGATTCTTGAACTTGTTCCTCAATAGTTGTACTAGCTTCTTGAGTCACTAGATTCTCCAGAGCAATCTAAATCTGAGTTTGAGGAATTTTATTTTTATCATCTAATTCATATCCACAAAACTTGGAAGGTCTCTCCTTACTTTCATCAACCTTAACATTAGCACTTTCAACAATCTTTCTCAATCTCTTGTTAAAGCACCGGTATGCCTTGCTTTGGTTAGAATAACCTAGAAATATTCCTTCATCACACCTTACATCAAACTTGCCTAGATCCTCATCTCTTTTGATATAGCATTTACTACCAAAAACTCTGAAGTATTTCATAGTAGGAGCATTACCAAACCACAATTCATAGGGAGTTTTACTAGTATTACCTTTGATCTACACCCAGTTAAGAGTGTAGATAGAAGTATTCACAGCCTCTCTCTAATAGACATGTGGAATATTTTATTCCATCATCATGGTTCTAGCAGCCTCTTGAATAGTCTAGTTTTTCCTTTCCACAAATCCATTCTGCTGAGGAGTCTTAGGAGTAGATAATTGTCTTCTTATTCCATGCTCTTCACATAATGCATTAAACTCACCAGAGGTAAACTCTCCACCTCTGTCAGATCTCAGACACTTTATCTTCACACCAATCTCATTCTCTACCTTAGCCTTGAACACCTTGAATTTGTCAAGAGCCCCTGATTTCTCTCTCAAGAAAATGACCCACATCAGCCAGGAGTAATCATCAATCAGCAACATAAAGTATCTATCTCCTTGCAAACTCTAACTCTGGCAAGACCACACAAATCAGTGTGCACAAGTTCCAACAATCCACTTGAAAATTGTTCTTTACTTTTGAATGTAGTTCTGCTCTATTTGCCCAACTGACATTCCTTACACATGCTATTAGCATGTTTTACAAGCTTTGGAAGATCTCTCACAGCCTGAGTAGTACTTATCTTGACAATATTATCAAAGTTTACATGACACATTGTCCTATGCCACAACCAACTCTGATCAATCTGAGCAATCAAATAGCTCTTACCAGTACTACTTAAATGAAATATATTACCTCTAGTCTATGTACCAGATGCAATCTTAGTTTTGGAGCTTTCCAAGATTCTACATTTCCCATCCTTGAATCAGAGATCATACCCTTTTTCAACCAATTGTCCAACACTGAGAAGATTATGCTTCAACCATTCTACATACAAAACATCATTAGTGTTATTCTTACCATCAAGATAGATGGATCCTCTACCATAGATTCTACTAGCTGAATTTTCTCCAAACTTCACAATCCCACCTTCATACCTTTCTATACTTACAAACTTACTCTTATCACCTGTCATATGATGAGAACATCCACTGTCAATCACCCGTTCATCCTTTTCTTCAACCTGAGTAGCCAAGGCACTTTCCACATTCATATAGCTAGCAAATTCAGTAGGCACCGGATCTTCTTCTATGATAGCAATGAACACCCATTCATTTCTAGAGGTACTTCCCTTACCAGATTCATCATCTGTAACTCCTTCATCAACAGTTTCTTGGACATAGTAGCATTTCTTCTGAAACCTAGGTCTATTAGGGTTTGGCTTTGAAACCCTCTCCGAACATCTTGAAGCAAAATGACCAATCTTATTTCAAGCAAAACATTTGAAAGGCAATTTTCCTTCATACTTACCAGATCCTCTTGGTAATCTTTTAACAAAAAGGGCTTCAAGTTCTTCAATCTCCATTTTATCTTCTTCAAGTTCCTTCCTTGCCTTCTCATAACTGGTTATTCTTCTTGAAGGGCTTTCGCCTGGATCGAATCTTTTCTTCCCAGAAACACTGGCCTTAAAAAAATATTCTGATTTAGGAAGGGAATCACCAAACTCACTCATTTCAAATGCTAAAAGCTTTCCAACCAACTGATCCCTTGTAACAATTGTCATAGTCCTAATCTCCTCAATAGTAGCAACTCTATGCTTGTATGAAGAAAGTAAGGATCTAAGCACTTTGCCAACAATCTCTGATTCTTCTAGTTTTCCACTAGAACACCTGATACTACACACAAGTTCATTCACCTTCTGCATGTATCGGAAGTGATGTTTTCATCTTCACTCATCCTCAAACTTTTGTATCTACCCTTCAAGCTTTGCAACTTAGCACATTTGACATATGCATCACCTTCATATAGAGTTTCCAACTTCTTCCAGATTTCATGAGTAGTTTTCAATTCTATGACATTTGTCATTTCTATATCAGTCAAGGAACTTAATAATGCTTCTTTAGCCCGAATGTTGTTTTCAGCATCTTTGAGCTCATCTGGAGTTGAAGGACCTTTCTCCAGAGGCTTATATTCATCCTTTGTTAACAACCAATAAGCATCACCCATGCATTGCAAATGGCACTCCATGCAACTCTTCCAAAGAGAGTAATTTGTTCCATCAAATCTCAGACTATCCTTCTTGTAAGTCGACATCCTGGATCTTCTCAAGCGGTCAAGCTTCTTTTAGAGGAACCCGCTCTGATACCCATTGTTGAAATTAGGGTACACAACTTAGAGGGGAGGTGAATCAGTTGTCAAAAATCTTTGTATTTTGCTGCATTTAATCTTCTTTATCGCTTATAAATAGATTAATGATATAACTATGAAAGTATGAATCAACAACACAAGAATAAATACCTATTCAACACACATAACACCAAGATTTTTACGTGGAAACCTAGTTAAGGGAAAAACCACAATGGGGGTTAACCCACAAGATTTATTCTCTATTAAAAGAATAGAAAATGGGAAGGCACTGGCCTTTGGGTGTACTTCCTAGAGCTCACTTCTCAAAGGAGGCTCACTGCCTACAAGAACATTTACAATGTTAACACTGAAAGATTGAACTGAGAAATGGCATCTTCTTCATGTAAGGTTTAGTTCCATTTAAGCACACAACACCTCTACTTTACCCCCACTCACTTCCTCACTACATCCACATCTTTATTGCTTTCACACTTTTCCACGACTTCACAACACTTATTTATACATGTCATTGACTTTGGAATGAACATCAAAGTCATCCAAACAATCATCTATCTGAAACACTGTCCAAAATAGGTATTACAAGAAATTACAATCACAAGACTTAAAATGATACATGCAAACCACTGCACTATTGGCCAAACATAACTAGGACTGAAATCTTCCTCGAACATCATGCCACACTCCATAAAACTTCTCTTAGATCATTTGTAACACGCACCATGCATCTGGTCAGCCAAGACTGGAAAGAATAGCAACACCCAAGGAGAGATCTTCATCCACAAGCTCAATCCTCAATGTGGACCACCAACATAATAGGCACCTGATTTAGAGATCACCACAAGCACAATGAAATCAACAGGAACAACCGCACCACCTCAAATCACCAGAAACACTTGCACCTTCATTCAGTAACTCAAGAACACTAACTGTCATGACTATCACACTAGAAATATTTCTTGTGGACCTCCAAACCATGAGCCACTTGAGTTGAGGATACACACTGACATCCCAAACAAACCTCTAGATCCGCAGATCATAATATTCCAATGCAAATCATTCTGGACCAAATTTATGTCACTCTATCACCTCTGAACAACTGTAAAAACCTGGTTCTACTCAGATGGCCATAACTTCCCCAATTCTCCATGCAAACCTCCCAAATCTTTATTGGAGCAACTTCAAAAAATCCTCTACAAAATCCTCTACTAGGAATGTGGAGCAATCTACTTCACTGAACTGCATTGTCTTCACTATCTTTGACAGAGAGATATGTAACTCACTTGTTTCTTCCAGAGAGGCTAATTTTCTCAATATCCTCAACATACAGGTCTTCTAAACAAGCAATAGAATAAGATACAGTTGACACTAATGACAACAAGGATATCTTGACATCAACGGCAACACCAATTAGGCACATATTTGCAACATCTTCTTCATTAATCTGAACTTCCTTATCTTTGACTTTTTCAACTGCTTCTATATCAATAGACTCATCTGACTCATATCCATCAGGCTTTGACATTTTCTAAATATCTTCATGTACCTTTACATTTGCACTTTCAATAATCTTCCTCAACCTTTTGTTGTAGCACCACTAGGCTGTGCTCTTAGTAGAGTACCCAAGGAATATACCTTCATCACATCTAACATCAAACTTTCCCAACTCTTCATCTCTTCTAATATAGTATTTACTTCCAAAAACTTTAAAATACTTGACAGTAGGATTTTTTCCATACCACAGCTCATAAGGTGTCTTTGTTCCATTTTCTTTGACTTGCACTCTATTCTAAATATAGACATCAGTATGAATAGCTTCTTTCCAATATATTTCTAGAACCTGTCAGCTTCTTTGATCATTGTTCTAGCAACTTCCTAAACTGTTCTAATCTTCCTTTCAACTACTCCATTTTGTTGAGGAGTTTTGGGGATAGACAATTGTCTCTTTATCCCATGTTCTTCACAAAAGGTATTGAATTCATTTGAAGTAAACTCACCACCTCTATCATACCTTAGACACTTGATTCTCAAATCTATTCCATTTTCAACCATTGCTTTAAATGCCTTGGACTCATCTAGGGCTTCTAATTTTTCCCTAAGAAACGTAACCCAAGTCATTCTTGAATAATCATCAATAAGTAGCATGAAGTACTTATCACCATGTAGACTTCTTATTCTTGTAGGACCACATAAGTCTGTATGTACAAACCCCAATAGGTCGGTAGAGGTTTGGTCTTTGCTTTTGAAGCTTGTCTTTGTTTGCTTCCCAAATTGACATTCTTTGCAAATGGCATTAGTAGGCTTCACAATCTTAGGCAGGTCTCTTACAACTTGAACTGAGCTTATTCTCACCAGATTATCAAAGTTAATATGACACATTCTCCTATTCCATAACCAACTTTCATTTGTCTGAGCCAACAAACAACAATTGTCAATACCTTTCAAATGATAAACACTACCATGAGTCTTCATACCAGCAACAATTATTGTTTCAGAGCTTTTCCTTATCTCACATCCATTGTCCTTAAACATCAAATTGTATCCTTTGTTATACATCTATCCAACACTTAGAAAATTATGTTTTAAGCCTTTGACATAAAGAACATCATCTGTATTATGCTTGCCATAAAAAGTAATTGACCCTTTTCCACAAATCTTACCGGCTGCATCATCACCAAATCTAGCTAGTCCTCCATCATACTTTTCCAATTTGACAAACTTACTCTTATCTCATGTCATGTGATTTGAACATCCAATGTCAATGATCCATTCATCCTTTTCCCTTTTAGCAGGAAATGTAGACATCTCTTTCTCTTCTTCCAGACTTCCTTCCTTCACACAGCTTGCAAGGTTAGCAGAAATAGGTTCTTCTTTTATAACAATAAACAAGCATTCACTAGCATTACCATCTTCAAAATTAGATTCATCATCAATTACACCTTCATCATCTTTAACATAGTAGCTTTTCCTTATCATCTTACCTCTGCCTTCTTTGTTCTTTATCTTCAAAGTTCTGTCAGGACATCTTGAAGCATAATTGTGAATCTTACCACAACTGAAACATTTGAAAGGTAACTTACATCTGAACTTTCAAGTTCCTTTTTTCATTCTATTTAAAATTTTTGCCTCAGTCTCATCAAAGTCTTCCTCATCTAATTCCATAGCATACTTCTATGATCTAATAGCCTATCCTGATTTAGCCTTAAAAGTAGTCTCAACTTTCACATGACCTTCAGTAGTGCCAAATTCTCTCATCTCAAAAGCAGTCATTTTTTCAAGAAATTTATCTTTTGAAATCTTTCTCGTATCTAGAAATTCTTCAATGGCAGACACTTTATGACTATAAGATTGTGGAAGTGTTCTAAGTATTTTATTCACAACTTCTTCATCATTCAGAGTTCCACCAAGATCTTTAATGTCATTGACAACTTCATCAACCTTCTACATATAGCTTGTTATGTTCTTGTTATCCTATTTTGCCTTTCTGGCCAAATAGTTTAAGCAATCCTAAAATATGGTGTTTTCACTCTCTGGTTGGAAGGCCAATGGTTTAAACCCTACTCAGACCTCTTAGGATTTCCATTATTTTCCTTGTAAACCCCTAGGTTTTACAGTTGCTTTACTTTATGTTATAATTTGTCATTGACTGTCTTGCCCAGGTCGCTGGTCACTTAAGTTATAACTTTGAGTCCTTTATGTCATGAAGTGACCAGCCCCACGTCCCAAGATTACCTTCTATCACCTGGCGACTTCATTTCCTTTTGACCTAAGTCTTTCGGGGCCCATGGTGCCACATGGCAGTATTTTGTGAGCCCACAAACCATCTATGATGATGTCACATACCTTCCGCATGACTATGAAATGAAGATAGATGTAAACTAAGTTCAAAGGGGCCCCAACTTTGAGGATCCAAGAGCAGCACATAGGCATAGAAGAATCTTAGCAAAGGGAAAGATCATTCGCATGGCCGCAAGATCATGACATGTGTTTGGCTTCAAGGTAAGAGTAAAGGTATATGAAAGGGGGACATGCAGCAGCTTTTAGGGTCATAGAGCTCAAAGGAGACAATATTTTGGATGGAGGTCTCAGAACGCTATCATTCACTGCCATGTGGAATGTGTTACAAGCTTGCAAACTGTTGAAGGTGATATCATTTTCCTTTCGCCCAGCCCTGAAATGAAGACACATGTAAGGTACATCGGGGGCCTATGGCCATATGATTGAAGATTCAAAATCAATAAAGGAAGCTCTACCAAGTATTAGATGAAGAGGTCAGCTATAGTGTTGAATCTTGCTGACGTCATAAATCCAGTGCGCGGCCACGAGATGTTGTCAATGCAAGTTTGTAATTTCTCTGCAGGATCTTCATGATGGGCCCTTATCTAACAATGGCTATTAAAAGAAGAAGACTTGCCCATTCTAATTGCACCACGTATGCGAAATCTTAGGCCTCAGTGAATAGAAAAAGGTAAGTGTGTATTGCGGAGCTCATGAGGCCTTCGATCTTTGAACCATTCCTTCATCCAATAGTCCCAATTCAAACTTAGGATCCTTTGAACTCCTCGGTGGGACCAAGGCATTCATCTGAGTTGGTGAGTTTTGTAGAGAGTCAAGGGGCTAAAAAAATTAAAGTGTTGTAAAGCTACCCCTCCCTATCATCTCAACATTCAATTTATGTAGCTCAGGCCGATAGGGATAGATGAAATGGTGAATCTTTCAATGTAAGATGCCGATGCAAGGTCAATTCAGCAATAAAAGATAAAGACTTTATGCATCTCCTCATCAACATGTCTGTCGTTCTTTCACACAAGCAACCTATTTGTAGGTCTGACAAGGTATGGGCTTTGCGCTAATTTGTAGGTAGTTTCTGAGCAAAAAATTCAATGCAGCAATGTTGATGTCACTTCTCATTGACTTCTTTTCCCACCATGGTTGTTATAGTAAGTGTTGAAATGCTATATATACACGTCTCAAAGATGTATTTATGGTTGGTTGTTCTTCTGGGCTACCATGGGATAGAGAATTTCTATAATCAGACCTATGTAATGCAATTGCAAGAACAACTAGATGTGATGGACTGTGCTCTTCTGATGAGCCTCTCATGTCTCTAGGTTTTTTCAACAATGATTGTAATTGATTATTCTGTGTCTATCTCTTACATTATTCTCTCTTCTGTAATAGTTATTTGACCTCTATAATCAATATAAGCTATTATTTTTCCTCTATCTTTTGATTTTAGCACTATGTCTACTCTTTGGATTGGTGTGAGTTATGTATTGTGGATAAAATAGTCCCTTTCATTTCTCTACCTATATGTTCTGGCCTCTGTTGAAATCAATTTAGTCTGTGTGAGTCCTTCCAGCTGTGAGATTATTACTATGTTGAGTCAGTTGCAGCCAAACACATTAAATCCGGTGCATCATATTTATTTCCATTCATGTTCCCTCCTAACCCTTTTCCCCTACAAGCATTAGCACTAGGTTTAGATAGTTTTCTCCAAGCATTAGGCTTAGAATGAGGAACCAACCTTCTCTGAAGGTTTGATCTCAATTTGCAAGGTCCCACACCTTGAGATCATTCCCATTATGTCATTAGAATTCTTGGACTCTCTCCAAGCTGGGTGCAATTCTATGTGAGAATAGTTTCTGGCATGCCTGGTGGGACTAGTTTGATGAGCTCTATCATCCATTGAAGAGTTTTTGGTGTGCTCTTTAGTGCATCTTTCCATTCAGGGTAGTCTTTCAAAAACCATGGCAACTCTACTAGGCAAATCTACTGGTGCAGCCAGTTCATGCGCTTAAAGAACTTCAAGAATCAGGATTTCAATGGTTGTCCTAGCCTATTCTACTTTCAGAAGCATCTTCAATCACCTAGCGACTCTCTTTTAGTATGTTCCCAGTCTCCAAAGCAAAACCTATTACACTTATTTTCAAAGATTATTTTGATACATCCCTACTTTTCAATGCTCTAGTATGTCAAGCTGTTATGGAAGTCATGGTTTTTTATCTCCATCAAGAATAGGCTTCCATACACCTAGCATATCATCCACATCACTGCCATAGCCTAGCTAAGAAATAAACCATTTGTAGCCTTTAATGTTGAAATCCCTCTCAACATTGCACAATATAATGACATCCCTATTCCAGGTCTAAAGGCTATTCCCTTTTTCACTAGTGAAAGTGCCACTACACCTCCTAAGCATGTCCAAGACATTATCAGTGTATGCTCCATTCATAATGTTACCCAGGACAATGTCATTGTAAGGCTCCTTGCTTCTTCCTTGAAAGGAAAGGCTCTCCGGTTGTATAGAGGATTACCTACAGATTTAATTCATGAATGGGATGATTTAGGAACAAGGCTCTGTCAACATTTTGAGGATAAGAGTGATCATTTGTCCCTGATATAGCAACTTGCCACTATTAAAAGGGCTCCCTATGAATTCATGGTGGATTTTAATTTCATATTTCAAAAGACTTGGTACAGGATCCCACCATTGGTAAGACCTTACCCTAATGCTGCCTTCTTGTATTATTTGCAATCCCTAAATAGTGATATTGTTCTCATGATCCAGTCTCTAGGAGTCCAGATGTGTTACCTGATGCCTATGAGGTAGCTATTAGGGCAGAAAATTGTTTGATTCTAGCTAGAAAGATTGCCCCCAGGCCTCCAATGCCATTATTTCTACAAGCCCCAGTCATGCAGTGAATTATGGCACTAATGCCTATAGCTAATATGGCATACCAAGCTTCCAATCATCTCTATCAGCTTAGTGGACAGCCTTGTCAAGGGAATAATCAAAGACAAAATCAACTGAGCTACATTAGGCCCTTGAATTCCATCAAATTAGCTACTGCAAGTATATCAAGAAATCTTGTTCCTATTCAAAATAGCTTAACCCAAGGTAATGAGCTGCTCCATTCATGCAATCCATCAGCAGCCCCAAAAAAACTGATTGGATCTAGCCAACAAGCTATGGTGGAACAAAGGTAGATGTAGGCCAAGTGTGTGTTTCTGAATTGGGAAGCAAATGAGATTTCTCTATTTATAGAGTTGCCTAGTCACATTGAGAATGAAGAGGACAAGAAACTAGTAGTGGATATGCAACAGTAGGGAAGCAGTGAAAACAATGGCAAAGGGTTGCAAGCTGAGGCCAAGAATGATACTAAAATTCCAATCCATAAAGAAGGGTGTACGAGTAGTCCTATACTGAAAAGTATAGAGGACTTGGAGGAGGCTCATTTCTAGGATGAGCTTGATGTTTTTTGTTCAAACCTGGATAGTAAATCAATGCATCTAGATGAGGTAAACCCTGAGTAGTTTGAGTAGGTGAAGGAGGCAGTAATTCCTCCCCTTGAGATACAAGAGCTAGAGCATTCCAAACAATAGAAAAGGGTTGCAGAATCAAAGTAGAGGCATGAGATCAACTCTGTTGATTTGCTTATTACTTCAAAAGGGTGCCCAATTAGGCATCTAGCCTAGTTGGGGACAAATCAAAAGGAGTCACCACTTGTCATGCTTTCCTCTAAGCATGAAGTTGAGCATCAAATGAGCTGAAACAACCCATTTATTCACCACAAGCTAGTAGCATCAACAATTAGTTTAGGTGGATAAGTGAGTTTATCTCCATTCTAGGGGAGGTACTGCATCAATTTGTCATATGCCTATCCCTTCCTCACCTCCTTTTAGTTGCCCATAGGTATGAAAAGCATTGTAAACTGTTAAGGAATGGAAGCTACTTTCAAGAACCAGTTAATGGCTTTGATTAAGGTCAGTTCTAGTTGGTTAGTTTAGGATTAGGTTATTTTTGTTTTTGTTTTAGCCTTTCTTTCAATAAGTGCCTTTGCACTCTGTTGTATTCTAATTAGGAGGGTGCATGCTTGCTCATTGTTTTATTTTGCCTTGGAGGCTTGCCTAGTCATTTTAGCCCCACTATTCTTTGTGCAATCTTATTTGACCCCATGCCTAATGGATTGACAAGGCCTCTAGTTTTCATGTGTTTAGACAGGCAAACACCTCTGCAAAGTTGCCAAAATGTTATCCTATTTTTCCTTTCTGGCCAGATAGTCTAAGCAAACCTAAAATCTTGTGTTTTCCCTCTTTGGTAGGAAGGCTAATGGTTTAAACCCTGCTCAGACCTCTTAGGGTTTCCATTATTTTCCTCATAAACCCCTAGGTTTTATAGTTTCTTTACTTTATGTTATAATTCGATGTTGACTATCTTGCCTAGGTTGCTGATCACTTAAGTTATAACTTTGAGTCCTTTATGTCGTGAAGTGACCAGCCCCATGTCCTAAGGTTACCTTATATCCTCCGTCGACTTCATTTCCTTAAGAGCTAAGTCTTTTGGGGCCACGGTGCCACATGGCAATATTTCACGAGCCCACAGACCATCTATGATGACGTCACATACCTTCGGTAGGGCTATAAAATGAAGACAACTGTAAAGCAAGTTCAGTGGGGACCCAGCTTTGAAGATTCAATGGCAGCGCATAGGCGCAAAAGAATCTTAGCAAAGGGAAATATCCTCCACACTACCGTGAGATCACGATGTGTGTCCAACTTCAAGGTAAGAGTAAAGGTATATGAAAGGGGGACACATGACAAGTTTCCAAGTCACAGAGCTCAGAGACAAATTTTTAGATGGAGGTCTCGAAACGCTATCATTTCCTACCATGTGGAAATGTGTCATAAGCCTACGGACCATTGAAGGTGATGTCATTTTCCTTCCGCCTTGCCCCAGAATGAAGACATGTGTAAGGTACATCGGGTGCCTATGGCCATATGATCGAAGATTCAAAATCAACAAAGGAAGCTCTACCAGGTGTCAAATGAAGAGGTGAGTTGTGGCATTGAATCATTGACTCCATCGAATGGCAGTGTAGCATTGCAGATGAATCTAGATGATGTCATAAATCTAGTGTGTGGCTGCAAGATGGTGCCAAGTGGCAGGTTCATACTTTCTCTGTAGGATCTTCACAATGGGCCCTTATCTGGTGGTAGCTATCCAAAGAAGAAGACTTGCCCATTCAGATTGCACCACATATGCTGAATCTTAGGCCTCAACAAATAGTAAAAGGTAAGTGTGTGTTGTGGAGCTCATGGGGCCATTGATCTTTGAACTGTTCCTTCATCCAAAGGCCATAATTCAAACTCAGGATATTTTGTACTCCTTGGTGGTGCCAATGCATTCAACCAAGTTGGTGAGTTTTGCACAGATTCAAGGGGCTAAAAAATTTAAAGTGTTGTAAAAGCTACCCCTCCCTATCATCTCACCATTCAATTTTTGTGGCTCAGGCTGATAGGGGTAGATGAAACAGTCAACCTTTCAATGTTAGATGTAGATGCATGGTCGATTCAGTAATAAAAAATAAAAACTTTTTGCATCTCCTCATCAATGCGCCTGTCATTCTTTCACACAAGCAACCTATTTGCAGGTCTGATAGGGTATGGGCTCTACCCTAATTTGCAGGGCTTTTCTGAGCAAAAAAATCAATGCAGCATGGTCGATGTCACTTCTCAGTGACTTCTCCTTTTCCTACCATAGTTGTTATAGTAAGTGTTGAAATGTTATATATACACGTCTCAAAGATGTATTCAGGGTTGGTTGTTCTTCTGGGCTACTATAGGAAGAGAATTTATGTAATCAGACCTCTGTATGCAATTGCAAGAACAACTAGATGTTATGGACTGTGCTCTTCTACTAAGCCTCTCATGTCTCTAGTTTTGTTCAACAACTAATGTAATTGATTATTATATGTCTATCTCTTGCATTATTCTTTCTTCTGTAATAGTGATTTGATGTCTATAATCAATTTAAGCTATTATTTTTCCTCTCTTTTGATTTTAGCACTATGTCTACTCTTTGGATTGGTGTGAGTTATGTATTGTGGATAAAACGGTCCCTTTCATCTCTCTACTTATCTGTTCTAGCCTCTGTTGAAATAAATTTAGTCTGTGTGAGTCCTTCCAGCTATGAGATTATTACTGTGTTGAGTCAATTGCAACCAAACACATTAAATCTAGTGCATCACCTTTAATTCCATTCATGTTATCTCCTAACCCTTTTCCCCTACAAGTATTAGCACTAGGTTTAGATAGTTTTCTCTAAGAATTAGGCTTAGAATGAGGAACCAGCCTTCTCTGGATGTCTGATCTCAATTTGCAAGGTCCCACACCTTGAGATCATTCCATTGTGTCATTAGAATGCTTGGACTCTCTCCAACCTAGGTTCAATTCTATGTGACAACAATTTATGGCACGTCCAGTGGGACTAATTTGATGAGCTCTATCATCCATTGAAGAGATTTTGGTGTGCTCTTTAGTGCATCTTGTCATTCAGGACAGTCTTCCAAACACCATGGCAACTCTACTGGGAAAATCTACTGGTGTAGCCAGTTCATGCGCTTAAAGAACTTCAAGAATCAGGATTTTAGTGGTTGTCCTAGCCTATTCTTCTTTCATAAGCATCTTCAGTCACCTGGAAACTCTCTTCTGGTATGTTCCCAATCTCCAAAGTAGACTTGTTACACTTATTTTCAAAGAATGTTTTGATACATCCCTACTTTTCAATGCTCTAGTATGTCAAGTTGTTATGGAAGTCATGGTTTTTTCTCTCCATCAAGAATAGACTTCCATACACCTAGCATATCATCCACATCACTGCCATGGCCTAGCTAAGAAATAGACCATTTGTGGTCTTTATGGTGAAAGCCCTCTCAACATTGCGCAATATAATGACATCCCTATTCCAGCTCTAAAGGCTATTCCCTTTTTCACTAGTGAAAGTGCCACTACACCTCCTGAGCACATCCAAGACATTGTCAGTGCATGCTCCACTCACAATATTACCCGAGACAATGTCGCTATAAGGCTCCTTGCTACTTCCTTGAAAGGAAAGACTCTCTAGTTGTACAGAGGGTTGCCTACAGATTCAATTCATGAATGGGATGATTTAGGAACAAGGCTCTATCAGCATTTTGATGACAAGAGTGATCATTTGTCCCTGATAGAGAAACTTGCCACTATTAAAAGGTATCCCTATGAATTCATGGTGGATTTCAATTTCATATTTCAAAAGACTTGGTACAGGATCCCACCATTGGTAAGACCTTCCCTTAATGCTGCCTTCTTGTATTATTTGTGATGATCCCCGAACAATGATATTGTTGTCATGATCTAGTCTCTAGGAGTCCAGATGTGTTACCTGATGCCTATGAGGTAGCTATTAGAGCAGAAAATTGTTTGATTCTAGCTGGAAAGATTTCCCCTAGGCCTCCAATGCCATTATTTCTAGAAGCCCCAATCATGCAGCTAATTATGGCACCAATTCCTATAGCTAATATGCCATACCAAGCTTCCAGTCATCTCTATTAGCTTAGTAGACAGTGTTGTCAAGGGAACAATCAAAGACAAAATCAACTGAGCTGCATTAGGCCCCTGAATTCCATCAACTCAGCTACTACAAGTACATCAAGAAATCTCATTCCTATTCATAATAGCTTAACCCAAGGTAATGAGTGGCTCCATTCATCCAATCCATCAATAGCCCCAAAACAACAGATTGGATCTAGCCAGTAGGCAGCCAAGTGTGTGTTTCTGAATTGGGAAGCAAATGAGATTTCTCTAATTCAAGAGTTTCTTGGTTACATTGAGAATGACGAGGAAAGGCAACTAGTAGTGGATTTGCAATAGTAGGGAAGCAATGAAAACAATGGCAGAGGGTTTCAAGCTGAGGCGCAGTATGATAGTGAAATTCCAGTCCATAAAGAAGGGTGTACACGTAGTCCTATACTGAAAAGTATAGATGACTTGGAGGAGGCTCATTTCTTGGATGAGCTTGATGTTTTCTACTCAAACCTAGATAGTAAATCAATGCCTCTAGATGAGGTAAACCCTAAGCAATTTGAGCAGGTGAAGGAGGCAGTAATCCCTCCACTTGAGGTGCAAGTACCAGAGCATTCCAATCAATAGCAAAGGGTTGCAGAATCAAAGCAGAGGCATTAGATCTAATGATTTTCCTATTACTTCAAAAGGGTACCCAATCGGGCATCTGGCCTAGTTGGGGACACATCAAAAGCAGTCACCACTTATCATGCTTGCCTCTAAGCATGAAGTTGAGCATCAAAATGAGTGAAATCAACCCATTTATTCACCACAAGCTAGCAACATCAGCAATCAATTCAGGTGGATAGGTGAGTTTATCTCCATTCTAGGGGACATGCTTCATCAATTTGTCCTATGCCCATCCCTTCCTCACCTCCTTTTAGTTGCCCACAGGTATGAAAAGCATTAAAAATTGTTAAGGAATGGCAGCTACTTTCAAGAACTAGTTAATGGATTTGTTTAAGATCAGTTCTGGTTGGTTAGTTTAGGATTAGGTTAGTTTTGTTTTTGTTTTAGCCTTTCTTTCAATAAGTGCCTTTGCACTCTACTGTATTCTAATTAAGAGGGTGCATGCTTGTTCATTGTTTTGTTTTGCCTTGGTGGCTTGCCTAGTCATTTTAGCCCCCCTATTCTTTGTGCAGTCTTATTTGACCCCATGCCCAATGGATTGACAAGGCCTCTGGTTTTCATGTGTTTAGACAGGAAAACACCCCTGCAAAGTTGCCAAAATATTATCCTATTTTTCCTTTCTGGCCAAATAGTCTATGCAATCCTAAAATCTGGTGTTTTCCCTCTTTGGTAGGAAGTCCAATGGTTTAAACCCTGCTCGGACCTCTTAGGGTTTCCATTGTTTTCCCTGTAAACCCCTAGGTTTTTACAATTACTTTACTTTATGTTATAATTCAGCATTGACTGTCTTTCCCAGGTCATTGGTCACTTAAGTTATAACTCTGAGTCATTTATGTCATGAAGTGATTGGCCTTACGTCCTAAGGTTACCTTCTATCGTTCGTCAACTTCATTTCCGTAAGACCTAAGTCTTTCGGGGCCCACGGTACCACATGGAAGTATTTTGTGAGCCCGCAGACCATCCATGATGATGTCACATACCTTTAGTGGGGCTGCAAAATGAAGATAGCTATAAAGCAAGTTCGGTGGGGCCCTAGCTTTGAAGATTCAATGGCAGCACATAGGCACAGAAAAATCTTAGCAAAGGGAAAGATCCTCCACATGGCCACAAGATCATGACATGTGTCTAGCTTCAAGGTAAGAGTAGAGGTATATGAAAAGGGGGATATGCGGTAGCTTTTCGAGTCACAGAGATCAAAGGAGACAATTTTTTAGATGGAGGTCTTGGAACACTATCATTCCCTACCACGTGGAAATGTGTCATAAGCCTACAGACCATTGAAGGTGATGTCATTTTCCTTCTACTCGACCCTAGAATGAAGACATGTGTAAGGTACATCAGGGACCTATGGCCATATGATTAAAGATTCAAAATCAATAGAGGAAGCTCAACCAAGTGTAAAATGAAAAGGTGCGTTGTAGTGTTGAATCATTAACTCCATCGAATGGCAGCGTACCATCATAGATGAATCTTACTGATGTCATAAATCTAGTGTGTGGCCACAAGATGGTGCCAAGTGGTAGGTTCATACTTTCTGTATGGGATCTTCATAGTGGGTGCTTATCTAACGGCGGCTATTAAAAGAAGAAGACTTGCCCATTCAGATTGCGCCACATATGTCAAATCTTAGGCCTCAACAAATAGTAAAAGGTAAGTGTGTGTTGTGGAGCTCGTGGGGCCATTGATCTTTGAACCATTCCTTCATCCAATGGTCATAATTCAAACTCAGGATCTTTTGAACTCCTTGGTGGTGCCAAGGCATTCAACCAAATTGGTGAGTTTTTGTAGAGATTCAAGGGGTTAAAAAATTTAAAGTGTTGTAAAAGATACCCCTCCCTATCATCTCACCATTCAATTTTTGTGGCTCGGGCCAATAGGGGTAGATGAAACGGTGAACCTTTCAATGTTAGATGCAGATGCAAAGTCGATTCAGTAATAAAAGATAAAGACTTTATGCATCTCCTCATCAATGCACCTATCATTCTTTCACACAAGTAACCTATTTGCAGGTCTGACATGGTATGGGCTCTACCCTAATTTGCAGGGGGTTTCTAAGAAAAAAAAATCAATGCAGCATGGTCGATGTCACTTCTCATTGACTTCTCCTTTTCCCACCATGGTTGTTACAGTAAGTGTTGAAATACTATATATACATGTCTCAAAGATGTATTTAGGGTGGGTAGTTCTTTTGGGCTACTATAGGATAGAGAATTTCTGTAATCAAACCTCTGTAATGCAATTGCAAGAACAACTAGATGTTATGGACTATGCTCTTATGTTGATTCTCTCATGTCTCTAGTTTTGTTCAATAATTAATATAATTGATTATTCTATGTCTATATCTTGCATTATTCTCTCTTCTATAATAGTTATTTGACGTCTATAATCAATATATGTTGTTATTTTTCCTCTCTTTTGATTTTAGCAATGTGTCTACTCTTTGGATTAGTGTGAGTTATGGATAAAACAGTCCCTTTCATTTTTCTTCTTATCTTTTTTGGCCTCTGTTGAAATCAATTTAGTCTATGTGTGTCCTTCTAGCTATGAGATTATTACTGTGTTGAGTCAGTTGTAGCCAAACACATTAAATCTAGTGCATCACATTTATTTCCATTCATGTTATCTCCTAACTCTTTTCCCCTGCAAGCATTAGCACTAGGTTTAGATAGTTTTCTCTAAGCATCAGGCTTAGAATGAGGAACTAGCCTTCTCTAGAGGTTTGATCTCAATTTGCAAGGTCCCACACCTTGAGATCATTCACATTGTGTCATTAGAATGCTTGGACTCTCTCCAAGCTGGGTGCAATTCTATGTGACAATAGTTCTCATCTTCAGACATTCGCATAGTTTCATATCTTGACTTCAAGTTCTGCATCTTGTCTTTCTTAATAGATTGGTCACCTTCATATATACTCTTCATTTTTTCCCAAATCTCATGAGTAGTTTCCAGATCCAACACTTTCACCATTTTAGTATTAGATAGAGCACTCAGTAAGGCATTTATCCATTAGCCTCATAAGCCCTAATCTCCATTCCATCCTTCAGACCATTATTAGGTATATTGTATTCATCTTTAACTATTCTCCACACATTATAACCAAGAGAAACAAGATAACATTGCATTTGTACCTTCCAAAAGCCATACCCAATTTCATTAAATTGAGGAATGTCTTTCTTGTGCACCATCCCAAATCTACCTTAAGTTGTTAGGCTTTCATCCATAGAGCCTTCGCTTAAATATACCAATTGTTGAATGCACAAGATAACTAAGAGGGGGGTGAATTAGTTGTATCAAAAACTTGAAGCCTTCACAAACATAATCACATCCATATCAATTCACTTATACCCTAATTCTATTATGAATATTAAACATGAAAAATAGATAATAGAAACTTCATCACATCAACACCATGCACAAGAAAACACCAGATTTTTACGTGGAAAATCCTACAAGGAAAAAACCATGATGAGGATTAGCTCACAATATATAGTAGTAACAATACCAAATTACAAAGAGGCTAGCTACCTAAGGACTTACTATCTAAAGAAATGCTCGCTGCAAAAAGAGCTTACTGCCATAAGGGCTCACTGCCATGAATTGATATAATAGCATCTACCATATGCCTGAGTTCAATTCTATTAAAGCACAATACTTATCACCTTCGTAGCCTCACAACATAAACATCCTCATATTCACATCCTCACGCATTCACATGAATTCTTTACACTTATTTATATCAATCGTCAACCTTGGAACATACATCAAGGTTGGCAACACATTCTACAACATTTGGAACATTTTTCAAGGCCAGCAAGCATACACAATTCAAATTAGGTCTGGACCTAAACAATCTTGTGAAGCAAATGAATGAAAGTAGAACACTTCACAGCTTAGTTCAGACCTAATTACATCTTCACACACTTCAACAGGCTTCCACAATCCATGAAACACATCCACAAAGAGTGTTAGCACCCAAGTCGGCCAAACTTGTGCAAACACCAAGAATACTTAAGCACATGCTTCCAAGAACTCAATTATAGCTTGCGGACCAAGCACAAGCCTTCAACACAATTTGGAGGCATCCACGAGCAACATGAAATCACCTAGGGGCCAACAAATCTAGCTACAACAATTCTCACTTGAAGACAACAAATCTCACTTAAAGATAGATCACAGACTACTCACAACAAACATTGTTGAACTCTGCTACACAAAAACTTGCTTTTCAGTGCATCAAATCAGAAATCCTTCGTAATGAAGATAGATAAGGACCTTATAAACATATTTCCAAAACTGTATCACCTGAAACCACTCTACAGAGAAATGTAGAGCAAAATACTTTCTCCCAGACACCTCTGCACAACCCACAAACTCTGTTAAATAAAGTCTTCAAACTGGTGAACATAACTTCTACTGCATAGCAATCCAGACCATCAAATTATGGATTTAGCATCTTCAAACACTTCTCTAAAACATATCCAAATCTCACACTCTAGTCTTCAACATAGAAGAAATGCGGAGCAAAAAATCAAACAGTATACTACAAGCTAGAATACTCTGCAACACATTATTTCCTCTAGGAGAGCAAATTTTTTCAAAAGCACTTGGAAACTCAGCAACAGGAACAATATACCAACATCATCAACACTTCTATAAGGCATTCAAATCACTTTAGCATGACAACTCAATCAAGCACCAATCATCAATATCATAAGACAGTTGAGACAAATGACAACAGAAGCATGTTAACATCAATGACAACACCGGTTAACACATACTTGCAATAAAATTTGTTGCTATTTGATGTTTCAAAAGAAAGGATGATTTTAGAGGAGTATACCTACAAATTTGAGCTGATTCTGGAGAAATATCCTGCACCATAATGTAGATCTTGGACTCCTCTTTTCGATGCCTGCAAAATCATGAAAATCTGATAAAAATGCAAAAGTTATGTCCAATTGAATAAAACAGCCTCTAAGGGCTAGAAATTGGCACTCTGGTGGCTAACTATTGGGTGCCGATTTGACTTTGACATGGTCACATGAAAATGTTTAGTCTTTAACAGTTATCATGACATAAAAGGTCAATATTTCCACCTTGGTAGTTAGAATTAAACCTAGAGTTTGCATTGCAGGCTGCTCAACACAAGGCTTATGCTAACATCCAATCTCAACAGCAGGTGAAAGAATCTACCATTAGGTCAACTATAGTAGACTAGGAACTCTTAAACAATTTGAAACATAATATCCTCCATGTATTAAGTGTCCAATGCCAGAACCCACCACTGTGGGTCACAATTTCAGTTTAACTATCACAGTTTACAGTCAAGGACAAGTGACGATTATACAAAACTATCTACGGCTACAACAATGTGATGATGCCAAATTCTAGTGGATAAGGTTTAGATTTGATAAGTGGTTTGATGTCTCATTTTATAGGGGAGCTTAAGACTTTGGCCGCTAATATTCATTGATTATTAGGTACCTGACGACTTGTTGAAGTTGTGGATAATTAAGTCAAATGAATGTATTGCAACTTTTGACTAGCATGAGGACAAGATCTAGGCCTTGGCTTTTGGAAAGAAGATAGAAATGCTTGCAAGTGGTGGCAGTGATTCTCTTGTAAATCTGTGGCATGATTGTACTGTTGCAGATGAAGAGGAAGCTCTTCTCAAAGAGGCAAAAGAAACATTAAAAGACCAAGACTTGGAAAATTCTCTAGCAGATACTAATTATATCAAAGCCATTGAACTTACATTTGAACTAAGGAGACCGTATAAGTCACGATTGAAGTTCAAATCACTGTAGGTTACGCCTATTGCGCTTACAGCTTACAAGTGCTGCCAACGATTATGAGTCTGACAATTTAATGCAATCAAAGGCCACGGTAACAGTAAACACAATCTCCAGCAAAAATTAAAATTAAAAGTTAGCTACTATGTGAGCAATACATGTAGAAGATGAAAATAAATGTTAAAGTAAGCATTAAATTCATT
This sequence comes from Cunninghamia lanceolata, assembly GCA_027924645.1. Lineage (NCBI taxonomy): Eukaryota > Viridiplantae > Streptophyta > Pinopsida > Cupressales > Cupressaceae > Cunninghamia > Cunninghamia lanceolata. The sequence goes on along the minus strand of BSBN01001014.1, from coordinate 695,542 downwards.
GTTTGCATAGAAAGATAAACTACACAGCTTGTAATTATTGTATTATGTCACTGATAACATAAAACACTACTTGTTTGAAACTAACCACCAATACCTCATGAAAATGCTAATATTTAACAACCAAATTTGGCATTCACCCTACAAACATTATTACCAGTGGTTTCAAGGAAAGCGTTAATTACAAAATGCTAATATAAATTGTTGATGCTGGAATTAAACACCAAATCTCAAGTTCAATGTCTGAGCAACAAACACAACCATGCACATTTCCAAGATTCAGGATTTTGTAAAATGGTGACTATTAACAAAGCACATTCATTGACCAAAGTACTTAATACAAGTTGGTAACCAAAACAATTAAAAGAACTGTTACCAACTGAAATCCTCGAACAGCTAAACTGAGAAACCAGTATGTCATTAATATTCATCAAAAGCGTAGAGTTGTAAATTGTTCTTTATCAAGAAGGATAAATTATGTGATGTGTCTCTCATTACTGCTCCAATGACCTGTACTAAAAAACTGCACTAACCATGAATGCTACCACATATACCAACTGCTCACAACCATACAACTGTAAGTGTCAGTTATTCCATATCAACAATAAATATAACCAAAGATAAACCTCCAATTGGAAACTCAAAACTTGATAATAAAATATATACGGACACATATAGTTATAATAACTATTTGTCGATAGTTGTGAACTGTCATCGTGGCAATTATGTCGCTCACCTGTATTCAAACACAAATCCAACAGATAAAGGTGTTCAATAATGAGCAAAGCTTTCAAGAGTAGATAGGAAGTATATCATTATTGATGAGGCACAGCGTATGAAGGACAGGAAATCACAACTTTCACATGATTTAGGTATCAAAAGGTGATTGCTTCTTACTAGAACACCATTACAGTATGATTTGCAAGTAGGTTCTATAAAACCAAAGGTTAACAGGGCACAATACTACAACTATCATATAAATAGTATCCAAGAATGTGCCCATACCCATTGGATGAGACTGGCCTGCAAAAGAAGAACACATAGAATTAATGGATAAACCAGTGAATAATAGAGAAATGGTACAATCGTACAACAGTACAAGGGGCCAAAAAGGCTTAAAAACTAAAAAAAATAAAAAATTGTCAACTTTTCTAAAACAACAAGTGTTTATGTTTTCCTCATCTACAAATTTCTCTGAAATCAATGGTGGGATCAGTTTTAGGCTAGGAGGACTCCTGTGAAAGTTGAACTCTAAGACTTGTAGAAAACCACACCAAAAACTTGCACATACTCACCAAAACAACTTGCAAAGAAAATAATTAATAGGGGTGTGTTCATGTTAGGTTCAACAAAATATACACACAAAATATAGATCAAAACAAAGATTTCAAATATAATGTGAAAACCTTGAATCTATATCAAATGTGAGCTCCGATCAAGCATAAAATTCAAATGTAAAATGCATAAACACAAGAAGATTACCCATGTTTCGACTTTGTTACACTACATACAAGTGGTTTTGCTTCAAAATAATAAAATATGGATGTTTAGATTGATAGCATAACACTATTCAGAGAATGGATGGGATAATGCTTCTCAACGCACGAATTTATAGATTTTGATGAAGTAGATCAATGGCTAGGATTGAATGGTAGATCAATAGCCAGGATTAGGTTGGTTGAGTTGGTTGAAAGATCAAAGGTGGAGGATAATTTGGATTATTCATTGATTTTTAATATTTTTGGGAGATAGTTATGAATTGGTTAGGGTGAAAAAATAAAAGATTTTTATATTTCTTTTATTTCATTTATGGGAGACGAAGTGGGATTTAATTAATTAAATCATGTGGTGAGGGGACATGAATTATTTAGGATAGGAAATAAGTTAGAACTTAGAGAAAAATGATTAGGTTTAGGGATAAATGGGGATAATTAGGGATAATGATAGGCTTAGGCCTTGATAATTGGGCTAATTAGGTAAATATGATAAATCAAAATGATCAGGGGATAATTGACCATGATAAGGATGATTTAGGGATAATATGGTTGATGTAGGGTATCAGGATGATAGTTCTAATTGAATTAGGTCATGTTCAAATTTTAGGTGTCTACAGTTTCAACTTGTTAGAATAGAGTTCTCCAAACTATCTTGGGACCACACAAAGTCATAAAGCATTCTTAAAATTAACTAGGTCCTTTATGATAGTCTAGAGCTTCTAATAGCAATCAAATACATTAGGAAATCATATGATCTTACTTGTAAGGCTTAATACTTCCTCACTTATGGATTCCTCCAAGGTGAAACAAATCTTGTTAACAAATGATAATGTTGTTCTAAACTTATAATAGTCATCTAATACTACATTTTCATGGGGGTCTTCTTGATAATAGCCAAAAATAGTGAGCATACCCCCTTATTGACTAGCCTAAGAACTTATTGAACCTATGATCTACTTATACTTACTTGTAGCAATGCATGAAGGAGAAAAATGAAGGATTGAAGGTTGTATCTAGAACAATTTCATAGTAGATGTTTGAATAAATGACATTCAATTGAAAGGAGATGCCCTAAAGACTCCATGGCAACCTTGATGACAATGCCAAATACTAACACAAACAATATTAAGTCTCTTTTTTCATGATTTGGCCAAAACAACTATTGCAAAGTAAAAATAAATAAAAAAGACGAGCTGTTATAAGACCTAGATGGTCAAAGGAGGGTTTGTCCTTCACAATCTAATTGTCAAATTTAAGCTTAAAATAGATTTGGTCATGCCCATAAAAATATTTTTTACTAAGGTCATATTCACTTCCACATTAAAAGCAATCTCTCTTAATTTTTCAACTAGGTCATATTGTAAACCTTAAAGAAGTCTAATTCATGATTTAGTGTGGTTTCTTGAAGGAATATAATTTATTATGTTAATTTTCTCTATTGAAACCTATAATTATCTATGTTGGTGTAGTCGGCTTTCTCTAACAAGGTGAAAAACTTAATATATGGCTCATGGCACCATTACACTAAATGCCATTGATGTATTTTGCAAGAATGCATCCATTGTTGGCATGGTCAAATGGTTTTAAGTTGAAAAAATTTGAGAGACGTTATCATGGAGAGACCCCATATGTAGTTGTAAGTACAAATAGAACATTCCTAGGTGCCACAGATTCTAAGAACTACTCCATCAAAGATTGGTAGTTTTTGGTAGTTTTTGGCTTTTAGGTCTCTTAGGAGACTTTATCAAAATCCTATAGTCTAGAATTATTGGGACACTTGGGGTTCAAAACTAGGCCACCTCTAGCATTCACCACCCACCCCAACATTTTGGCATAGTCGATTCGGCCCCATGAGATGAAGAACAAAAAAATGGCTCATTGCACCATTACACTAAATGCCACTAATGCAATATGCAAGAATGCATCCATTGTTGGCATGGTAAAATAGTTTTGATTTGATAAAAACTAAGAGAGGTTATTGTGGAGGGACCCCACAAGCAGTTGTAGGTCCAAACAAAACATTTGTAGGTGCCACAAATTCTAAGAACTACTCCGTCAAAGATTAGCAATATTTGGCTCTTAGGTCTCTTAAGAGACTTTGTCAGAAGCCTGTAGTCCAAAATGATTAGGACACTTTGGGTATGAAACAAGGCCTCCTCTAGAATTCACCCACCCACACTGATGTTTTTGCATAGTCAGTTCATCCCCAAGAGGTGAAGAATAAAAAAATGGTTCATGGCACCATTACACTAAATACCACTAATGCAATATGAAATAATGCATCCATTGTTGGCGTGGTTAAATAGTTTTGAGTTGATGAAAACTAAGATGGGTTATTGTGGAGGGACCCCACATGCAGTTGTACATCTAAATAGAACATTCATAGATGCCTCAAATTCTGAGAACTACTTTGTAAAAGAGTGGCAGTATTTGTCTCTTAGGTCTCTTAAGAGACTTTGTCGAAACCTTGTAGTCTAAAATGATTGGGATACTTAGGGTATGAAAAGAAACCTCCTCTATAATTCACTCACCCACCTTGATGATTAGGCACAATCAGTTCAGCCCTAGGAGGCAAACAACAAAATAAATGTCTCCTGGCAAGGTTATGTTGAACACAAATGATGCCTTTTGCAAGAATGCATCACTTGTTGGCACACTCAAATAGTTTGAGTTACAAAAATAGAGAGAGGTTATTGTGGATGGACCCCGTGTGCAATTGTAGGTATAAATAGAACACTCCCAAGTGCCGTGGATTCTAAGAACTGCTCCGTCGAAGATTGGTAGGTTTTATTCTCTTAGGTCTCTTAAGAGACTTTCTTGGAAGCATATAGTCTGAAATGATTAGGACACTTGGGGTATGAAATGAGACCTCATCTAGTATCCACCCACCCACCCTAATGTTTTAGCACAATTGGTTCATCCCCATGAGATGAAGAATGAAAAATATGGCTCCTAGAAATGTTATGTTGAACGTAAATGATACATTTTGCAAGAATGCATCCATTGTTGGCATGGTCAAATAGTTTTGAGTTGACAAAAACTAATGTTATTATGAATGGATCCCATGTATAGTTGTAGGTCTGAATGGAACATTCCCAGGTGTCATGGATTTTGAGAACTACTCCATCAAATATTGGCAATTTTTTTCTCTTATGTCTCTTAAGAGACTTCGCCGAAAGCCTATAGTCTGGAATGATTAGGACACTTGGGGTATGAAACAAGACCTCCTCTAGCATTCACCCAACTACCTCAACATGTTGGCATAGTCAATTCAGCCCCATGAGGTGAAGAATGAAAAATATGGCTTCTGGCAAGGTTATGTTGAATGTAAATGGCTAATTTTAAAGGAATACATCCATTGTTGACACAGTCAAATGGTTTTGAGTTGAAAAAATAAGATAGTGTCTTGTGTATGGACCCCACATGTAGCTATAGGTCTGATTGGAACATTCCAAGGTTCCATAGATTCCAAGAACTATTCCTTCAAATATGTTAGAATAAATAAGGTTTACATATAGTTAAATTTACATTTATAGGTTAGTTTATACATAATAAATAAATGTTAGTAAATAAAGCAATAGTTAGTTTGTTAGTTTGTTGGTTTCATACGGGAAATGTAAGGCTATATAAGCCAATATGGAGCAATTTAAAAGTAAGTTAGATCAATTTACTATTATATGTTTATGCTTTGGCTATTCAACCATAATTTAGTTTTTAGTATTATTTGTTTTCTCTACCATTTAACATATAGTATCAGAGCATTTCTTGATCTTGTGTCATGAAAAGAAGTCATGATTTCATGATTGGTCTTGTGTAGATGAAGAGATTGGCAGGAAAGATCTATGTGAGAAAATCCAAATGTTGTTAGCATGAGAATAACACATGATTGTCATCTTGTAGCATGAATATTTGATGATGGTGGCATATATAAGCAAATAGATAGAAGAAGGCATTTTAGTTTGTAATGCAAAGGAATGTGAAGTGCATAAGAAATCTTGCACAAAGGCATGCCTAGAAGATCAAAGACATCTATTATTTCTATTTCAAGTCATTTTAAGGTTACATTCGATTTGTATAGATGGTGCAAATCTTATTTAAAAATGGATGTCCACTGATTAGTATTGAAGGTTGTTGGTGCTATGTGAGTTTTCTCTATTGTTTATTTTGCTTTGCCAAATGCAATATATACATGTCACTTGTTATTGCAACATTGAATTTGCTTGAGAATAAAAGGCGTAAAGATGCATTTGAATGCATTTATTAGCATACAAAGACTAGCGTAGAATACTGTAGAAGTTGCTAGAATGAAGACCGATCTTGTGAGTTTCTGGGTATGCATTATCATCGATTGGAGGAACTACTAACTGGTTGGTTCTTTATGATGGAAGCTTTCATACAAGATCTCCTCACCATTTTAATAAAAGTTTTGTCCAATCTACATTGTTGGCATAAGAAATGAACATGATAAAGGCACAATGATTTGTGTATGCTGATTTGATGTGGGCACTAGAATTCTAAAGGAATTTTCAAATTGATTTATTCCGAAGAACCTCAATCTTGTTGCGTACAGGAAGAGATTTGTAAGTAAAACCTACAATTCACTCAATTCAATGCATATGTAACTATTCAACAAACCTTTCATGTAAATGTGTGTAGTGGAGTTGCTATATGATTTTTTTGTTTTTTGCAAGTGGTCACAGGATCAAAACTATGCAATTGAAAGTGGAGTTATAAGGTGTGAAATGAGAAGTTTGATTTTTCTTTGTTTAACTTATTAAATTTTTGGAGTAATAAGGTGGAGATAATTAGAATTATAAGGATATTATTGAAGTTTATTCTATATTTTTGGAGAGATTCATTATAAAGGGTGCATTTTCGGTTGAATATGACATCCTATTATCTCATGGGTTTAACAAATATATTTGAAATCCTTTTTTTGCTTTCAAGGCCATCCATGTTAAATCTATTTGGGCTCTCAAAAGATTGGGTGAATAAAGTGTAACATATCATATTGGAGGTTGGAGGCAATGGAGGTAGGAGGTCTTTTGTCATCTTGAGCTAGTTTCTCACTTGGGGATGATTCATTGTATGAGGAGCACCCATTTTCAATTTGTGTCCCTTCATGGAGCAAGGGGGCTTGGCAATTTGTGGCAATATGTGTGGATAGTGTAACTTCTTAAATATGGTGGAGTTAGTGTATCTGTATTTACTCAATTTGTGGATAGTGTAATCTCTAAAATAGGGTGGGATTAGTGTATTCATAGTGATTCAGTTCTTTTGTACAACATAGGAGGGATTGTCTCCACAGTACTGGAGAAGGGATATTGACACACTTGGAGGATATGTGAACTCTTAGAGGAGAGTTGTTCTCTCATGTACAGCACTAGAGGAGGCATTTTGACACAATCGGAGGAGATGTGGACTTTTGGAGGAAAGTTGTCTCATTGTGCAAGGAGGTTGGGGACACTTCATGTTCTCTCATGTTGTGCAGAAGTTTGTAGATTCTATAGTCAGGAGATTCACTGATGGAGTCAGTCTAGAGTTTCCTGGGTGAGTGAAGAGGATTGGTGAAGGTGCTTCATTAAAGTCTCCAGAAGGGTTGTTGTGATCAACTCTTGCAGTGTTTTGTCTCTTGTTCGAATTGATGTAATAAGGGGGGAATGTTGGCTTTATTACATGTAAACCTTAAGGGGGTTGTTAGAATAAATAAGGTTTACATATAGTTAAATTTACATTTATAGGTTAGTTTATGCATAATAAATAAATGTTAGTAAATAAAGAAATAGTTTGTTAGTTTGTTAGGAGTTATTCCCGTAAGTAGGTTAGTTGGTTTCATATGACAAATGTAAGGCTATATAATCAAATATGGAGCAATGTAAAAGTAAGATAGATAAATATACTATTATATGTTTATGCTTTGGTTGTTCAACCATGATTTAGTTTTCAGTATTATTTGTTTTCTCTACCATTTTTAATAAAAGATTGGCAGTTTTTTGCTCTTATGTCTCTTAAGAGACTTTGTCAGAAGCCTGTATTTTGAAATGATTAGGACACTTGGAGTATAAAACAAGACCTCCTATAGAATTAACCCACCCACCCTAATGTGTTGGCACAGTAAATTTTTCCCCACGAGGTGAAGAACAAAAAATATGGCTCTTAGCAAGGTTATGTTGAACGTAAATGACACATTTTACAAGAATCCATCCATTGTTGCCATGGTCAATCAGTTTTGAGTTGACAAAAACTGAGATAGGTTATTTTGGATGGACCCCACATGCATTTGTAGGTCCAAATGGAACATTTTGAGGTGCCATGGATTCTGAGAATTCTCTTGTTAAAGATTGGTAACTTATTTATCTTAGGTCTCTTAAGAGACTTTACTGGAAGCCTATAGTCTAGAATGACTGGGACACTTGGGGTATGAAATGAGACCTCCTATATAATTCACCCATCCACCCTCAATGTGTTGGTGTATTCAGTTCAGCCCCACAAGGTGAAGAATGAAAAATATGGCTCCTGGCAAGGTTATGTTGAACGTAAATGACACATTTTACAAGAATGCATCCATTGTTGGCACGTTCAAATGGTTTTGAGTTAAAAATATTTAAGAGAGGTTATTGTGGATAGATCCCATGTGTAGTTGTAGGTCTAAACAAAACATTTCTAGGTGCCACAAATTCTAAGAACTACTTTGTTAAAGATTGGCCCAGTTTTTCGCTCTTAGGTCTCTTAAGAGACTTTGTTGGAATCCTATAGTCTAGAATAATTAGGACACTTAGGGTATGAAACAAGACCTTCTCTAGTATTAAACCACCCATCTTGACATGTTGGTATAGTTTATTCAGCCCCATGAGGTAAACAACAAAAAACTTGGCTCTTGAAAAGGTTATGTTGAACATAAATGACATATTTTCCAAGAATGCATCAATTGTTGGCAAGGTCAAATAGTTTTGAGTTGAAAAAAGATGAGAGAGGTTATTGTGAATGGACCCTACATATAGCTACTAGTATAAATAGAACATTCCTAGGTGCCACAGATTCTAAGAACTGCTTTGTCAAAGATTGGTAGTTTTTTCTCTTAAGTCTCTTAAGAGACTTTGTCAGAAGCTTGTAGTCCAGAATGATTGGGACACTTAAGGTATGAAATGAGACCTCCTCTAGAATTCTCCCACTCACTCTAATGTGTTTACATAGTCCATTTATCCCCACGAGGTGAAGAACAAAAAATATGGTTCCTGGAAAGGTTATGTTGAACGCAAATTACATATTTTGCAAGAATGCATCCATTGTTGGCACAATCAAATAGTTTTAAGTTGGAAAAACCTAAGAGAGCTTATTGTGGATAGCCCCCACATGCAAGTCTAAATGCAACATTCCCAGGTGCCACAAATTCTGAGAACTACTCCATCAAAGATTAGCAATTTTTTGCTCTTAGATCTCTTAAGAGGCTTTACCAAAAGCCTGTAGTCTATAATGATTGGGACATTTGGGGTATGAAACAATACCTCCTCTAGTATTAATCCACCTACCCTAACATGTTGGTGTAGTCAGTTCAGCCCCACAAGGTGAACAAAAAAAGTGGCTCCTAGCAAGGTTATGTTAAACGCAAATGACACATTTTACTAGAATGCATCCATTGTTAGCATGATCAAATGGTTTTGAGTTGACAAAAACTAAGATAGGTTATTTTGGATGGACCCCATTTCTAGTTGTAGATCTAAATGGAACATTCCTAGGTGCCACAGATTCTAAGAACTACTTCATCAAAGATTGGCAAAATTTTGATCTTAGGTCTCTTAAGAGAACTTGTCAGAAGCATGTAGTCTGGAATGATTGGGACACTTGGGGTGTGAAAAAGACCTCCTATAGAATTCACTCACCCACCTTGATGTGTTGGCATAGTTTATTCATCCCCAAGAGGTGTGGAATGCAAAATTTCGCTCCTAGCACCTTTCCACTGGATCAAACTTAAGCATTTTGGAACATTGCATTCCTTTCCACCATAGGCAAATGAAATTGATTTAGAAAAAACCAAGGTAGGTATTTTGAGGTGGAATTGACATCCACCTATACATGAAAACAAGACATTTCTAAGTGTGTGGTTTGAGAGAATAGTCGGTCCAAAGTCTGGCACATTTTTCATCTTAGGGCTCTTAAGAGACTGTCTCTGTCCAATGTAGCCAATAATGACTAGGAGGCTTGGCCATTGAAAATACAACTCCCTTAGCATTCACCTACCCACCTTAATGTCTTGGCACTTTCAATTTAGTCCCAGAAGGTGCAGAATGCAAAATTTTACTCCTAGCACCTTTCCACTAGATGAAACTAAAGAATTTTGGAACATTATGTTCCTTGCCACCACAAGCAAATAAAATTTATTTAGAAAAAAATTAGGTACTTATAGTTTGACCTGACATCCACCTATACATGCAAACAAGACATTCCTAGGTGCCACAATGTGAGAGAATAGTCGGTCCAAATTCTGGTACCTTTTTTGTTTTAGGGCTCTTAAGAGACTGTCTCTATCTAATGTAGCCGAGAATTACCAAGAGGATTAAACACCAAAAATACACCTTCCCTAAAGTTCACCTTCCCACCCTAATGTGTTGATGTTGTGAGTTTGGTCCCAGGAGCCATGGAATGCAAAATCTCACTCCTAGTACATTTCCACTAGATGAAACTAAAGCATTTTAAAACATTGAATTCCTTCCCACCATAGGATAAAAAAATTATTTAGTAAAAAATGAGGTGTATATTTGTAGGTGGAACTGACATCAACCTACATGTAAATAAGACATTCATAGGTGCCACGGTTTGAGAGAACGGACAATCCAAAGTCTGCGCCTTTTTTGTCATAGGGCTCTTAAGAGGCTTTCACCGTCCAATGTAGCTGAGACTAACCAAGAGGCTTAGACACCAAAAAGACACATCCCCTAGCATTCACCCACCTACCCCAACATGTTGGCACATTCAGTTTAGGCCCATGAGGTGCAAAATGCAAAATTTCACTCCTAGCACCTTTTGACTGGATGAAACTAAAGCATTTTGGAACATTGTGTTCTTTGCCACCTCAAGAAAATGAAATTAAGTTAGAAAAAACCAAGGTAGTTATTTGTAGGTGGACCTAACATCCAATATACATGCAATCAAGACATTCCTAAGTACCATGATTTGAGAGAACAGTCAGTCCAAAGTTTGATACCTTTTTTGTCTTAGGGCTCTTAAGAGATTGTCTCCGTCCAATATAACTGAGAATGAATAGGAGGCTTGGACATTGAAAATACACCTCGCCTAGCATTCACCTACCTACCTCAATGTGTTGGCACTATTAGTTCAGTTCCAAGAGGTGTGGAATGCAAAATTTCACTCCTAGCACTTTTCTAGTAGATGAAACTAAAATGAAAGTTATGTTGTAATCTCCATTTTTAGGTCTTTCTCTTATAGTGATAGAAAAATCATACACATAGGTGAAATCTTGACTCCTTTGGTGATGTGTACATGATGCTTTCTCACCATTAGAGATGATATATGCTATAGGAAGGTCATTTATTACTACAAGACAAATACATTTTTTTGTTTCTAAGATTATTTTATCCCTTGGTTGTTGTATATACATATGGTTGGTCAATGATTCTTGAGGAGATGTATTGGGATCACATTTATGTCTATTTGGGAGCCATTTCCTTTGTTTGGGCGTACACTCATTCTAATTTTAGAGGCTATAGGCATGTTTGTCATTTCTGCCCTACCTCAAGCCTTAAATTTCTAGTGTCACACATGTTTTGTGGGCTCACACTTATGGCTCTACTCTCCTTAAGTTTACCTTCCTCCATTTATGAGCTTGGACTACCATTGCTGCATATTGTATAAATATATTTATGTTTCAATTGAAATCTTCAAGCTATGACAATTTTGAATGAGTTAAGACAACTTACTTCCATTGAATGAGCTAAGGCAAACTATGAATCCATTGAATGATCTGAGACAAATAATTGTGTTACCTATTTTGTTTATGGTATTGCATGTTGTAGAATAAATTAATCCATTGAATGAGCTAAGACAAATAATTGTGTTACCTATTTTGTTTATGGTATTGCATGTTGTAGAATAAATTTAAATTATCCTAAGAGTAATATTTAGTTTATATCCTCAATTGTATGGTATTTAGTAAACATGTTCATTTACCCCAAACACACACACAACTCAATAGAGTAAATGAAGTACTATGATAACTATAAACAAAAGAGATGAGAATGAAAATTTCTATAATTTAAAATACTAAAATAAAAAAGAGGTGAGAAATAGAATCCCTAATTCATTGATTGATGTAGGTGTTTTCTAGAAGAAGCTAGTGTTGCAAGTATGTACTTACCGGTGTTGTCATTGATGTCAACATATATGTGTTGTCATTGATGTCAACATATATGTGTTGTCATTGGTGTCAACTATGCTTTTGTTTTGATGCTTACTTGTGTTGAGATAATTGCTTTGTATTGGAATATATAAGTGTTGAAGATAATGAGAAAGTGTTCCTGATACTGAGTTTCCAAGTGCTTTTGAGAAAATTTGCTCTCCTAGTGGAAACGGTGTGTTGCAGAATATCTTATCTTATAGAAGAACAGTGAAGTGTTTTCCTCCACATATCTTGTAGATCGAATATCTTTGTATGTGGTTTAGAAGTTATGTTAAAAGATGTTTGTAGTTGTTGTGTTTCAAGTTTGAGCCTATGGTATGAAGATTTGAGTGAATTCTGTTCACCAGAGTAAAAACTATTTTTCTATGCATTTAGTGGTGACATGGAGAATGTATTCTGCTCTGCATTTATTTTTATTTAAGTCTTATAGTCTGTAGTTCTAGACTTAAGTTTATAATGATGTGTGCCTTTAATTCAAATGGTTCATGATTTGGTGGTCCATAAGAAAATTTTTTCTTTATGACAATGGCTGATAGTGATGCTTAAGTGCTCCGGTTTGAAGAATCATATGGATAAAGTGTGTAGAGGTTGTGCAGATGTTCTTGGTGATTGTAACATGCTTTTGGATGTCTCTTGATTATGTTCCTACCTTTTGATTGTTCCACAAAGAATAATCTAGATCGTGCATGATGCATGTTCTTAAAGGTCTTAGTGTTAACAGCAGTTTTAGTCAACTTTAATACTTGTGATTATGTTTTGGAGTTTGTGATAGCGTGCTGTTGCATGAAAGATTGCATTTGAGTCCCAGCTAAGGCATGGTTTGGTCCGCATTCATTTTTATTCTTCATATAATTTATTTAGGTCGACCTATTCTAATGTATGTGTGTTTTCTGACCTTGGAGAATGTTCCAATGGTTGATGATTGTAATGCTGGCCTTGATGATCATTCCAAGGTTGATGAATTGTATAAATACTTGTAATAAAGTTGTGAAAATGTATCCAAGTACGAAGATGCAAAGATAAGTGTGAAGTGAAAAGTAGAGTAGAGCAGAGGATGTTTATTGTGTTTCAATGGAACTAAACTTTGGCATAGTGTAGATGCTACTATCTCAGTTCACCAAATCTGGCAGTGAGCCACCCCATTGGAAGTGAGCCTCTTCTCTTATAATGAGCATTTTGGGAGTGAGCCCTAAGGTAGTGAGCCTCTAACTTTTAGTATTGTTATTACATATTATATTGTGATCTAACATACACCATGGTTTTTCCCTTATTGGGTTTTCCACGTAAAAATCTAGTGTCTCATGTGTCTCATGTCTGAATGTGTTTAAGTTTTTTATTTCATTCTTTCATGGTTAAATATAATAACAATGATTAAGTGGATAATGTGTTAATGGTTTTGAAATATTGGTTACAACTGATTCACCCCCCCTCTCATTTGTCTTGCCCTTTTCAACAATTGATATCAGAGCAAGGGTTCCTCAGCAAAGAGCCTAACAGCTCGAGGTAGATCTAGGATGGTGCACAAGAAGGAATCACCGTAGTTTGATGGAACAGATTATGCTCTATGGAAGGTATGAAAGAAAAGTCATCTCATTTATCTTGGTTATGGTGTTTGGAAAATGGAAGAAACTAAGTACACTATTCCTCAAAATGGTTCATCAAATGAAGATGAAGTCAAACAATATGAATTAAATGTAAAACCTAGAGATGCTCTGTTAAATGCCTTATCTAACACTAAGTTGGTGAAAGTTATGGATTTGGAGACTACTTATGAGATCTGGGATAAGTTAAAAAATCTATATGAAGGAGATGATTCTATAAAGAGTGCCAAATTACAAAACCTAAAGGTGAGGTATGAAGCCTTGAAGATGAGTGAAGATGAGAACATAACAATTTACATGCAGAAAGTTGATAATATTGTCAATGGAATCAAAGGTCTTGGAGGAACTACTAATGAGGATGAGGTTGTGCTAAAGATTCTTAGGTCATTACCCAAATCCTATAGTCACAGGGTGGCAACAATTGAAGAATTTATGAGTGTGAAAAAGATTTCAAAGGATTAGTTGCTCAAGAAGCTTACATCTTTTGAAATGAGAGAGTTTGGTGATGTTCTGTCGAAGACTGAGATTGCTTTCAAATCCAGCACTTCAAAGAAGACTTCAAGAGCTCAAAAATATGTTGTGCAATCCGATGATGATCTTGATGAGATTGAAGCAAACTTTGTGGATAAAATGGAAATAGGTACTAGTAAGTTCAAAGGCAAATTACCATTCAAATGTTTTTCTTGTGGTAAGATTGGCCACTATGCCTCTATGTGTCAGGAGAGAATTAAGAGAGGTAAGAATAAATTTGAAAGTAGACCTAGAGTCATGAAGAAATGCTATTATGTCAGAGATCTTGATGATGATGGTGTAATAGATTATGAGTCTGATTATGCTAATACTAGTGCAAATGAATGCGTGTTTATTGCTATTAAAGAAGAACCTGTGTCTACTAGTTCTACTAGCTATGTGAAGGAAGAAAAGCCAGTGGAACAGAGTGCTTTGTCTATTCAGGTTGAGAAGGATAAGGATGAATGGATTATTGATAGTGGATGCTCACATCACATGACCAATGATAAAAGTAAGTTTATAAGTTTGGAAAAGTATGATGGAGGACTAGTTAGGTTTGGAGATGATGTAGCTGGTAAGATTTGTGGAAAAGGAACTATTTCTTTTGATGGTAAGCATAACACAGATGATGTTCTATATGTGAAGGGTTTGAAGCATAATCTTTTAAGTGTTGGTCAGATGTGTGATAAAGGGTATGATCTAAGATTCAAGGATAATAGTTGCAAGATCATGGAAAGATCCAGAACAGTGATTACTACTGGTAAGAAGACTAGAGGTAATGTTTATCATTTGAGAGGAACTAATTATTGTTGTTTGTTGGCTCAGATAGATGAGAGTTGGTTGTGGCATAGGAGGATGTGTCATATCAATTTTGACAACTTGGTAAAGATAAGTTTAGTACAAGCTGTGAGAGAACTGCCTAGGCTTGTAAAACCTACTAATACTATTTGCAAGGAATGTCAGATGGGCAAACAGCCAAAGACAACTTTCAAGAGCAAGGAACAATTTTCTATTGATCTACTTGAGCTGGTACATACAGATTTGTGTGGTCCTACAAGAACAAGAAGTCTGCAAGGAGATAGGTAATTTATGTTGCTTATTCATGATTATTTTAGAATGACATGGTTCACTTTCTTAAAGGATAAATCAGAAGCCCTAGACAAGTTCAAATTGTTAAAGGTGATGGTTGAGAATGAGTTAGATTTGAGGATCAAGTGCTTAAGGTCTGATAGAGGAGGAGAGTTTAGATCAAATGAATTCAATACCTTTCATGAAGAACATGGGATAAAATGACAGTTGTCTGCTCCTAGAACTCCCCAGCAGAATGGAGTTGTTGAAAGAACGAACAGGACAGTTCAAGAAGTTTCTAGGTTAATGATGATGGAGGCAAACCTACCAAAAGTGTATTGGAGGGAAGCTATACATACTGCTATCTAAATTCAAAACAAAGTTCAAGTCAACGGTAATGGTACTAAAACTCCTTATGAATTGTGGTATGGAAGAGTTCCCACATTGAAATATTTCAGTTTTTGGAAGCAAATGTTATATCAGAAGATATGAAGAGTTAGGCAAGTTTGATGCTAGGAGCAATGAAGGAATTTTTTTTGGATACTCTACTAAGAGTAAGGCATACTGGTGTTACAATAAAAGATTAAGAAAGTTTGTTAAGAGTGCTAATGTGAAGGTTGATGAAGATAGGGAAATAACATCTTATCTAAGTGGTAATAAATCAGATGAACCTACTATTACAGTCAATGAAGAAAAGATGGAACCAAAGGATAGTCATGTTGAAGAAGAAAAAGCTCCAGAAAGTACTATTAAGACTCCCAAGTATGTAAGGATTAATCATTCAGAAGATCAGATAATTGGTGATAAAAGTAAAGGGGTATTGAAAAGGAAAAGAGCTATAGAGGAATAGATGAACTACTATTTACTTTCACAAATTGAACGTAAGACTGTAAATAAGGCCTGCAAAGATGAAAGTTGGGTAAAAGCCATGGAAGAAGAATTGATGTAGATAGAGAAAAATTAAACTTGGGAATTAGTTCCTAGACCTGCCGATAAGAATGTGATTGGAACTAAATGGGTGTTTAGAAACAAGATGAATAAAAGTGGAGAAGTGGTAAGAAAAAAAGAAAGACTGATATGCAAAGGATATTCTTAGGTTGAAGGCATAGATTTTGAAGAGACTTTTGCTCCTATGGCAAGGATTGAAGCAATAAGAATGTTACTGGCATTTGTAGCACACAAAGACTTCAAAGTATATCAGATGGATGTGAAGTCTACATTCTTGAATGGACAGTTGGAAGAAGAGGTTTACATAGAACAATCAGAAGGATTTTAGTCATCAGACCAAGGTGACATGGTATGCAGATTGAAGAAAGCCTTGTATGGACTTAAGCAAGCTCCTAGAGCTGGGTATGCAAGATTGGACAAGTATTTGTTGCAATTAGGAATTAATAAAGGTATTGCAGATACTAATCTCTACTTCATAATCAGTGATGATCAAATTCTGATTGTTGTGGTCTTTGTTGATGATATTATCTTTGAAGGCAATGAAGGTATGTGTAAGAGATTTGTAGAGGAAATGCAAAAAGAATTTGAGTTGTCTATGTTTGGTGAAATGAATTTCTTTTTAGGACTACAGATTACTCAATCAGAAAAAAGGAATTTTCATGTCTCAGTCCAAGTATGTGAAAGAATTGTTGAAGAAGTTTGGAATGGAGGATTCTAAGCTAGTATGTACTCCTATGATAACTAGTTGCAAGCTTAGCAAGAATGATGAATCACCTAAGACTGATTAGAAAAAGTATAGATCTATAATTGGAGGATGACTTTATCTAACTCATACCAGACCTAACATAATGCATGCAATCTATCTTGTGGCAAGATTTCAAGATCTCAAAGAGTCACATGTGATGGCAGTTAAGAGAATCATGAGGTATTTTAAAGGAACTTTAGAGTATGGATTGTGGTATCCCAAAGATACTGATTTTACTCTTAGTGCTTATACAGATGTAGATTGGAATGGAGATGTTGATGATAGAAAGAGTACAAGTGGAGGTGCTTTCCTCTTGGGTAACAGATTGGTTTCATGGTTAAGTAAGAAACAAGAATCAATTTCTTTGTAAACTACAGAAGCATAATATATTGTTGCAGTATGTTGTTGTACTCAAGTGCTTTGGATGAAGCAAACATAGAAGGATATAAGAGTTGTGTATGAATAATTAATTTCAATCTTTTGTGACAATACAAGTGCTATAAACATTTCAAAGAATCCATTGATGCACTCAAAAATAAAGCATATATCTATAAGGTATTACTTTTTGAGAGAAAAGGTAATAGAGAATGAAGTAAAGATGGAATATGTGTCTATAAAGGATTACATTGCAGATATTTTCACAAAGCCTCTGCCTAAGGACACTTTTGAGTATCTCATATAAATGTTAGGGGTTATTACCCCTCCTTCTCTAAACTAAGATGCATGAGAAGTGCATCAGTCCAGTGGTGCCTAAAGTCTTATTCTTTGATCTGGATTGATGCTCTGAAGGCTACCTCTTAGGGGGAGCAAGTAGATGTTTCTAATATGAGTTCTTGATAAAGAGAAGTAATTGTTGTAGAGTTGTTGATAGAGTAATTCCAATTTGATCAGAGCAGTAGTTTGCAAGTATGTATAGAGAAAGAAGAAGTGATATCCTTTGCCATGATGTCAAAGGGAGAAAGAAAATCATGTGAAAAACTCAGGAGGAGAAAGAGTCCAAAAGTGTAAAAAGAAAGGGAGAGAAAGTAATCAATGAAGAATTTTGTCTTGATGGTTCTATTAGTTTTTCACATCAATGACAAAGGAGGAGATTGTTGCAAGTATGTGCTTACTGGTGTTGTCATTGATGTCAACATATATGTGTTGTCATTGGTGTCAACTGTGCTCTTGTTTTGATGGTTTCTTGTGTTGAGATAATTGCTTTATATTGGAATATATAAGTGTTGAACATAATGAGAAAGTGTTCCTGATATTGTGTTTCCAAGTGCTTTTGAGAAAATTTGCTCTCCTAGTGGAAACAGTGTGTTGCAAAATATCTTAGCTTACAGAAGAATAGTGCAGTGTTTTGCTTTGCATATCTTGTAGATCGAATATCTTTGTCTACGGTTTAGAAGTAATGTTAAAAGATGTCTATAGTTGCTATGTTTCAAGTTTGAGCCTCTGATATGAAGATTTGAGTGAGTTATGTTAACCAGAGTAAAAATTATTTTTCTGTGCATTTAGTGGTGACAAGGAGAATGTATTCTGCTCCACATTTCTCTGCATTTAAGTCTTACAGTCTACGGTTCTGGACTTAAGTTTGTAATGATGTTGTGTGCCTTCAGTTCAAATGGTTCATGATTTGGTGGTCCGCAAGCGATCTTTTCTTTATGACAATGGCTGGCAGTGATGTTCAAGTGCTCTAGTTTGAAGAATCTTATGGTTAAAGTGTGTAGAGGTTTTGCGGATGTTCTTGGTGATTGTAACATGCTTGTGAATGTCTCTTGATTGTGTTTTTTCCTTTTGATTGGTCCACAAAGAGTAATCCAGATCGTGCATGAGGCATTTTCTTAAAGGTTTTAGTGTTAACACTAGTTTTAGTTAACTTGGTTGTTTTCACTATTTGTGATTATGTTTTAGAGTTTATGATAGTGTGTTGTTTCATGGAAGATTGCATTTGAGTCCTAGCTAAGGCGTGGTTTGGTCCACATTCATTTTTCTTCTTCATAAATTTATTTAGTTCTAGACCTATTCTAATGTATGTGTGTTTGCCAACCTTGGAGAATGTTCCAATGGTTGATGATTGTAATGCCGACTTTGATGATCATTCCAAGGTTGATGAATTGTATAAATACTTGTAATAAAGTCGTGAAAATGTATCTAAGTGTGAAGATGCGAAGATAAGTGTGAAGTGAAAAAGTAGAGCAAAGTAGAGAATGTTTATTGTGCTTCAATGGAACTAAAATTTGGCATAGTATAGATGCTACTATCTTAGTTCACCAAATCTACGAGTAAGCCACCCACTGGCAGTGAGCCACCCCATTGGCAATGAGCATCTTCTCTTGCAGTGAGCATTCTGGGCAATGAGCCTCTAATTTTTTGTATTGTTATTACATATTATATTGTGAGCTAACACTCACCATGGTTTTTCCCTTATTGGGTTTTCCACGTAAAAATCTGGTGTCTCATGTGTTGAATGTGTGAATGTGTTTAAGTTTTTGATTTCATGCTTTCATGGTTAAATACAATAACATTGATTAAGTGCATAATGTGTTAATGGTTTTGAAGTATTGGTTACAACTGATTCACCCCCCCTCTCAGTTGTCTTACCCTTTTCAACAGCCAAAAGAAGAGTTCTAAAAACTAGTTTTTGGCACATAAACAAAGGTTACCTAGAATCATGATAGTGTTCTAAGAAACTATGGTAGTGACTAGATAAGTTAATATAGTGACCTCTAAAGTCTACTACTAAATTAATAGGAACTTGACAATAACACAAACTTGACCATAAAACTACATATTATTAACCCCAAAATTGTGTTACTAACCTACAATAAGCAGAGGCATCTTTTGGTAATTAAGCTATATTTTTTAGTGAATCTACATATCTTCCTCACAATTCTCCTTATGTTTGTAGAATCTAGAATCAATGACCTAACGTTTAGATATATCATGTGTTTGAACCTGTGGAAGGAAGGGGAGAAAATGGGGTTAATCTACAAAGGAGACTGGCTTAGTCAATCTCATGTGAGTTGTGTGTTTCAACCTTACTGAGTGGATTAGAAATTTTGGAGTGTCTGGTTGCCTAGTGTGAAGGTGGTGGGTGCTCACAAGAAGTGTACAAAATACATGGCTATTATGTTTTTCTATAGGTGTGTGAGGTTCCCTACTAATGGAGGAGAATAAAGGAAATGGATTCATTAGGATACTATGGAAAGAGGATAGGGATTGATCTACATATTTTTGGCTATGGAAGAAGTGTTGTAAAGATATTGGTGATGGAAGAATAACTAAGAGTCATAGGAAATGTCAAGAATTCAAAAAATAGCCAAAATTTTTAGAGGAAGAAGAAGCCAGTAATTTAAATCATAAAAGAAGTTCTCAAAATTTCAAGAGAGATTTGAAGATGACAAAATGAGGATTAAAATATGTTTTTATAGATTTTAAGTTGAGATACTTTTTTAAGAACATAAAAAGGCCAAAAGGATCATATTTTTAAATGCTTTAAGGTGGTTTGTGTGTAGACACTACTATGATCATGCTAGTGACCAAGGTCATTACCATGATCACACTAGTTTCTGGGTGAAGAAAGATTGTAGAAAGGTGGAAATTAGTAAGAAATTGATACAAAATTTTAATTATGGTAATCATGTCATCTTAGTGAAGGTTTTTAGGCTTGGAATTAGGCTAAGTGAGTGTTAAAGCATACTAAGGGGATGGACACCAAAATGAATGCATAATATAGAGTGGAAATTACAAAGTACATGATTTTTGACTCTACACATTCAAATTGGTTGTTTTTATCTAAATCACCCACTCTTAAGGTACCCATTAAATATTAATATCTTGGTGTTGGTTGTTATTTTATGGCATACTTGATTAGTGTAGTGCTTAGATTAAGAAAGGATTAATTCATGCAAATTATAAAGGGAGCTATTTGTTTTCAACATGAAATGATATTTTTAGAACATAGATGGTGGGCTCATAGTGAAAGTTCTTATGTAGAAAAGTGGTTTAATGAAGAGTAGTTTTTCTTCATATCAAATGCATCTTGATTGATTTATATTCATCTAATTAGAATCATTTCTCAAGTTGATTAGGTGATGGAATCAAACTCTATAATTCCATTTCTAAATTGGAAAATGATTTTGATCCAAAAAATTGGGTCTTAGTGCTATGTGTTAATTGGAGAGTGAATTCATCATTGTATCAGTGAGAAGGGACTATGATAATGGGTTAGGATAATTAGAGATAGAATGGGACATATTCAAAAAGTTTTTCAAAGTTTTACACCCCAATATGACCCAAAAAACCTACTTTGATGAATTCATTGCTTGTAACAAGAGGTGAACATGTTGTTCACCATGGTGAATTGTCAGCAACTGTTAAACACGTCCTAGAAATTGGTGAACTCTTCTTGATGCAAACAAATGAGAGAGATTAATAGAAAAGTGGAGAGAGAGAGAGAGAGGTGAAAAAGAGAGATAGGGAAATAAATAATGAGAGAAAGATATATATATAAATAAAGAGTGAGAGAGAAAGATAGATAGAGTGATATAGGAAGAGATAAGAATAGAGAGGGGGTTTGGTAGAGAGGGGGAGGGAAAGAGAGACACAGAGAGAGAGTGAAACAGGGAGAGAAAGAAGGGGGAGAGAGAGATTGAAACATACAAAGAGATATAGGGAAAATAAAGAATGAGAGAAAGATATATCTAGAGAGAGTATAGAGAGAGACAAAGAGAGATACAGAGAAAGATAGATAGAGAGACAAAATGATATAAGATAGAGGCAGAGAGAGAGAGAAGGGGAGATACACAAGGCCACTATGGATATAATGATGTAGGTTGAACCAATGGGATATTACCATTAATATTGATGCAAGATAATAAAACTTAATTAACTGGCCTTTGGTATTAGTGTATGCATGCCATAATTGTGACTCCACCACATGGCCATGTGTCTTGTGATTCGTAGTGAACAAAATTTCACCTATGGCTAATATAATTTGTTTAGTTTTAAATGGGTAATTGAGCACTAACCTTATGATCCATAGCTTTGAATCCACTTACCATATATCTTATCCAACATGCTCACTCAAATATATCCTTAACTAGAGCACATATGCCCTTCATCCACATGAAAGTGTTAATGATTACCTATACACAACCATTGATAGAATGCCTCAAAGAAACTATAGTTTATGCAAATTTCAATGTATCATTTTTTGTTGCAACTCAAGATTGTATATTTTTCAAAGGAAATCATCATATGGTATTGATAAAATACTAACCAAGTTAACATACAAATGCCTAGCAGGGATGCAAGATGATTAAAAAAACATAAAGGCTACATTACTATTAATATATTGAACAATGAGTGATGGACAGTGGAAATTGAATAATTGGTTTCTTGATGCATGAATTTAAAGATCACTTATGGTTTACTAGTGTTCCAATTCATTTTTATTTTACAAAAAAACAAAATGAATCTGCAAGTAGATTATGAACATTAAAACAATGGCTAGATGTGGAATATTAAAATTTCATTACTTTGCAAATCCTTAACTCTACTATTAGTGTTGGGAATTAAGGTGTCTCAACCTTGGTAATTCCTTGTATTATTTCATTGTATTTATTTATTTATTTCCTATTATTGTAATTAGGATGCAAATCCTTATTGTTATCTTGTGGGAGTTGGCACAGTGATGTATCATCCTATGTGGAAGGTGACCACATGTAAATTTGTCCTCACATGAGGAGATAGGCATCCCACTTAGTGGTAGGAATATTTTTCTATGTGTCGGCATCTTGGATAGTGTGTAAGGGAATATTGACCAAAACAGTTACGACATATTCCTATGACAAATCTATGACGCGTAAGAGTCATAAATGGAAGATTCTATGATAAGTGAAGACATGTGTCAAAAGGCATCTTGGAAGAAGGCATATTTGGGTGCCCCAAGGAGGGTTATGACAAGTTTTAAGAGAATATGCTATATTTAGCATGTGTATGATAGATTCTCTTACAGCTGTAAGATATGACAGCTATGACAGATTCTATTACAGTCGTAAGAGTTGTAAGATTATATGGCATTGCCCAACTTGGAAATAGGTGACCTCTTTGGGATGGGGTGATATGACAAGTGTCATGAATATTATATAGTGTTGGACAAGTGTCCCCAGGCATGGATTTTCGGCCATGAGGCCATGTTAGATGCCCATCTCAAGATAGGCTCATTTTTACCTTGTATCTTCTATATAAACAAGTGCTTTTGAGAGGAGATGTAGTATGTGATTGATAGGTACTATTATGCTATCAAATTGTCTCTAGATATGAGTGTCGAAGACTCTTGAGAGCTTGCATTGCAAGTGTATTATAAACCATTACAGTTTTGATAATACATTGTGCAAGTTTTGGAGTGTGGGGTTTTCACTCGATAAGGATTTTCCCCAAATTATATATTGTCTCTCTCTTCTTCTATCTTACATTCTTGTGTTGTGTGTTTCTGCAATATCTCCATTGTTGTGTTAAACATTCTATAATTGTAAAGGTTAAAAATAATTTACACTCATCTCTCTTCATTAGATTAGTGTAGGAAGTGATTTATGCACACCTAGCTTCCTTTCAGTTGGTATCAGAGCTTGATCACCTTTGGTCCTAGTTGTTGGATAGGGATTTTTTGAGTTAATCTTAGGTTGAGTGGGAGCTTTGTGTAGAGTATTATGTAATCTTGTTGAAAGAAAGAGATGGTAGGCACATACGAAAGATTAGAGGTGGAGAAATTCAATGGCACAAATTTTGAGTTATGGAAACTTAAGATGGAAGACATGCTTGTTGATTGAGACCTATGGGAAACTATATCCAGTGTAAAACCAATTGTAATGGCACAAGATGATTGGGATCTCAAAGATCATAAGGCTAAGGGTCTCATCAGACTCAATCTAGCTAATTATATCCTATTAAATGTCCATGAGGAGAAGACCACAAAAGACCTTTGGAAGAAGCTGGGTGATGTTTATCAGGCCAAATCCCTGGTGAACAAGCTTTTTATGAGAAAAAAGTTGTATTCTCTAAGGATGGAGGATGGAGGATTTGTTGCAGATCACCTGATTCAACAAGTTAGTTGTGCAATTGACATTCATTGGTGTGAAGATGGAGGAGAAGGATCGTTGTATGACCTTGCTTTGTTCTTTACTGAAGTTGTGGGATCATCTTGTTATGGTTATTGGGAACACCACATCTAAATTCAAAATGGATGAAGTGGTATCTTCATTGTTATTTGAAGAGATGTAGAGAAAGTCTTTTGAGGCAACCAAAGAAGCTCTTACGGTTTGTGGAAGACCCAAGGAGAAAGGGAAAAATAATGAAAAGAAAGCTAAGAAGGGTATATCCAAATTCTGTGGGAGATCCAAATCTCCTGGAAAGTCCAAGGCTCTCTATTGGAACTATGGAAAAATTAGGCATTTCCAAAAGGAATGCAAAGAGGAAAAGAAAAAGAAGTAGAAGAATGCCCCAAATTCAAATTCTGACAAGTCACAAGATGATGGTGATGTCTTCATCACAGCCCTAGCCACCCATGCATTTGATGATGTGTGGTTGATAGATTCTAGTGCATCATTCTACATGACCTTGCATTAAAGCCGGTTCACAAAGTATGAAGAGTTCAATGGTGGAAGAGTGTACCTGGGTGATGATTCTCATCTAAAGATTGTTGGTCATGGAAGAGTCTCAATCTAATTCCCTAATGGACGAGTGAAAGGGATCACTAGGGTTATGCACATCCCAGGCTTGGCACAGAACCTTCTTTCTATAAGTATGTTGAATGATGCAGGTGTACAAGTTGTCTTTTTGAAGGATGGATGCAAGATGACTAGAGGATCTATGGTGCTTGTGAAGGGTACTCAGAGAGGTACTCTATTTCAGCTGGAGGCATGCACTTCACAGTGCAATAGTTCTTCTGACTTGAAGAAAAGAGTTGTAGTCACTTCATCCCCACTATCTGAACAAGTAGTGAAGAAATCTATTGTAACAAATTCTGATGGTAGTACATCTTGTGTACCCAAGAAGTTAAGCTTCCTGCTGAAAAGATAATGTTATGGCATATGAGATTTGGCCACATTGGTGAGAAGGGTCTTAGAACCCTAAAAAATAAAAACATCATTGAGGGATTAAATGATTGGAATCTCGAGTTTGACTTTTACGAACATTGTATATATGGAAAGTAAAACCATGTTCAGTTTTACTCTAGTTCTCACAAGTCTTTTGGTGTATTGGATCTTATTCATTTTGATGTGTTTGGTCCTGTTAGTGTTCCTTCGATCTCCAAATCTATATATTTTGTATCTTTCATATATGATTATAGTAGAAGTGCATGGATTTATTTTCTCAGAAGAAAGACTAAATTCTTTAGTCAGTTCAAAGAGTTTAAAGCTTTTGTTGAGAATCAAACTAGTAAAAAGATTTAAGTGTTTGAGAATTGATAACGGTGGTGAGTTTTGTTCAATAGAATTTGATAAGTTCTATAAAGAGAAATGGATTGAAAGACATAAGACAACTCCATACACTCCGTAGCAAAATGGAGTTGCAAAGAGGATGAATAAGACACTAATGGAGGGGGCTAGGAGTATGCTTAGTTGAGCAAGCCTCAAACAAAAGTTTTGGGTTGAAGCTGTAGCCACTACTTTCTACCTGGTAAATAGGTCTCCTACATCATCTCTTGTTGGTAAGACACCTATGGAGGTGTGGTCTGGTAAGAATCCTTTAGTTAGACATCTTTGTTTTTTTGGTTGTGAGGCATATGCACATGTGCCTAGGGAGAAATGGTCTAAATTGGAGAATGAGGCTATTAAGTGTATTTTCATTGGCTATGGTGTCAGTGTGAAAGGATACAAGGTTTGGGATCATGTGGCTGAAAAAGTATTGTATAGAAGAAGTGTTATCTTCAGAGAACTAACACCTTCTTCTATTGTTCTACATCCAGAATAGACAGAAAAGAAAGAGGATGTGGTTTAGTTTCCTTCTACACCTGAGAAAACTAAACCGACAGACCCTGTGAGACCTAATGATGAAGAGAGCTCTAGCAGCTCTAAAAGTTTAGAAGAAGAAGTAGAACCTCAACCTCAGCCATTAAGGAGGTCTACACAAACAAGAAAGTAACCTGATAGGTTTGGTTATTCATTGCTTGATTCTAGTTGTGCTTTTGCCTTGCTTACTAACACTGATGAGCCTAGAATGGTGATAGAGGCTATGGGCATGAAAGATGCAGGTTCCTAGAAGGAGGCCATGGAAGATGAGATGGCTTCTTTGGAAAAGAATAAAACATGGGACTTGGTGCCTTTACCTGAAGGATGGAAACCTATTGGATGCAAATGAGTGTTCAAGAAGAAATTTGGTGTAGATGGCAGTGTTGAAAAGTACAAGGCCAGACTAGATGTGAAGCAGTACTCACAAGTGGAGGGAATTGATTATGGTGAAATTTTCTCTCCCATTGCAAAGCTGACATCTATCCAGTTCCTGTTATCTCTTGCAGTAGCTTATGACTTAGAGGTGGAGAAGATGGATGTGAAGAGAACATTCTTTCATGGTGATTTGGAGGAAGAGATTTACATGTCACAACCAGAGCATTACATAGAGAAAGGTAAAGAAAATTTGGTTTGCAAGTTAAAAAAGTCTTTGTATGGTTTGAAGTAGTCTCCTAGGATGTGGTACTTGAAGTTTGATGCCCTTATGTTGTCAGTTGGATTTCTAAGATTGAAATCAGATCATTGTGTGTATTATAAATTTGACAATGATCACATTCTCATTATTGCATTGTATGTTGATGACATGTTAATTGGGAATGGTAAGAATGTGATTTCTGATTTGAAGTCTCAGTTGTCAACACAGTTTGAGATGAAAAATCTAGAGGCAGCCACATACATTCTAGGAATGAAAATTAGAAGAGACAGAGCTAACAGAAAACTTTGGTTAAGCCAAAGTAAGTATGTGAAGACCGTGTTGGATAGGTTCAGCATGGTAGATTGTAGACCATTGTGTGTTTCTATTTCTTTGGGGACAAAGTTGTATGTTAATGATTGTCCAAAATCTCCTTGTGAGGTGGAGGAAATGAGCAGAGTACCTTATGCTAGTGTTGTTGGTACTTTGATGTATGCTATGGTCTGCACAAGACTAGACATTGCCCAAGCAATGGGAGTCCTTAGTTGATTTATGGATAATCTTGGATGGGTACATTGGGATACAGTAAAGAGACTGATCAGATATTTGAGAGGTACTTCTAAGTATTCCATATTATATCATGGTAATCCTACAGGACCTCCACATTCAATTTGTATTCATGGATTCGTAGATTCTGATTGGGCGGGTGACATTGACAGCAGGAGATCCACCAGTGCCTATGTGTTCACTATGTTTGGTGGTGCAATTAGTTGGATGAGTAAGTGACAACCTATGGTTGCTTTGTCCACAATAGAAGCTAAATATATGGCAACAACTCATGCTTGTAAGGAATCCATTTGGCTTAAGAAATTATGTTCAGATATTGGTGTTGATGCAGGACAAATTATGATTTACTGTGACAGTTAGAGTGTGATTTGCTTAGAAAATAATCCAACTTTCCATGCTAGAACAAAGCATATTGATGTACCATTTCACTTCATGCAAGACATGGTAAAGGATGGGAAGGTGAATTTGGAGAAGGTAGACACTTTGAAGAATGTTGTGGATGCATTGAGGAAACTAGTGGGCGCAAAGAAGTTCAAATGGTGTTCGGAGTCTATAGGCTTTTTGGCCTATAGCAGTTAAATCTTGTTATTTCCATTGGCTCTTGCAAGGTGTTCGACAAGTGGGAGAATGTTGGGAATTAAGGTGTCTCAACCTTGGTAATTCCTTGTATTATTTCATTGTATTTATTTATTATTGCCTATTATTATAATTAGGA
The DNA here is from genome assembly GCA_027924645.1 of Cunninghamia lanceolata. Lineage (NCBI taxonomy): Eukaryota > Viridiplantae > Streptophyta > Pinopsida > Cupressales > Cupressaceae > Cunninghamia > Cunninghamia lanceolata. The sequence goes on along the minus strand of BSBN01001014.1, from coordinate 667,848 downwards.
TGCAAATCCTTATTGTCATCTTGTGGGAGTTGGCACGGTGATGTGTCATCCTACATGGAAGGTGACCACATGTAAATTTGTCCTCACATGAGGAGAGAGGGATCCCACTTAGTGATAGGAATATTTTTCCATGTGTTGGCATCTTAGATAGTGTGTAAGGGAATATTGACTGAAATGGTTATGATAGATTCCTATGACAAATCTATGACGCATAAGAGTTGTAAATAGAAGATTCTATGACAGGTGAAGACATGTGTCACAAGGCATCTTAGAAGAAGGCATCTTTGGGTACCCCAAGGAGGGTTATGACAAGTTGTAAGAGAATATGCTATTTTTAGCCTATGTATGATAGATTCTCTTACAGTTGTAAGATATGACAAATATGACGGATTCTATGACAATTGTAAGAGTATATATCATTGCCCAACTTGGGAATAGGTGACCTCTTTGTGATGGGGTGATATGACAAGTGTTATGAACATTCTACAGTGTTGGAAAAGTGTTCCCAGGCATGGATTTTGGGCCATGAGGCCATGTTAGATGCCCATCTCAAGATAGGCTCATTTTTGCCTTATATCTTCTATATAAACAGGTGCTTTTGAGACGAGATGTAGTATGTGATTGATAGGTACTGTTATGCTACTAGATTGTCTCTAGATACGAGTTTCAAAGACTCCTGAGAGCTTGCATTGCAAGTGTATTGTAAACCATTATAGTTTTGATAATACATTGTGCAGGTTTTGGAGTGTGGGGATTTTCATCCAATAAGGGTGTAGATTAGATAATGCAATAAGGAAAAACACTAAATCAAATGCAAATAAAACACATGATTATACCTTACAAAACACCACCTAATCCCATCAAGGGAAGAAGGAGCCTTTGCACCCAAAAGAAGCTCCCAAGACCAAGATTATCCCTAGACTATGGATTCAAATGTGAAGTGCCCTTCAATTGTGCAACTCACTAGCTATTCAAAGATGATTTTGGCATGGTAACTTTGCATGGAATTAGATGATGAAAATGACTTGTGAGACGTTGTATTTATAGACTTTTTGGGGAGATTTTGATCCAAGGGTGGAGATTGAATGGAGAGATCAATGGTGGAGGATGAAAGTGATGTGGAGGGCCTAGATTTGATCTTGGAAGATGGAGGGTTAGGAATAAAAGTAAATCTTTTATTCATTTTTGGGAAAGGGGTAAATAAATGAGGTTGGGTGAGATGGATTATTTGTGAATTAAAAATTCACATGGGGAAGGGTAAAATGAATTAAAAATTCATTTGGGGAAGAGTGGATATTTATTAGCTATGACATGTGTAAGGGATGTGTAAGAGGAGTAAATGTGATGTGTGATTTATTTGAATTTTAAATTTGGGGGATGTGGAGAGAAGTGCTAATGAGGGTTTGACCCACTTAATTAGGGTGATTAACCTAATTAATGTGGCTGGAATAAATTAGTAGAGGGATTAGAGGGGGGATGAGATTAATTAATTAGTGATTTAATTAATTAATCCTAAGGCTAGGATGAGGTAGGCTAGAGTAGGCAATTAAATAATAGCTATTTTATTGTCTAGGGTAGGGATAGGCTAATTAGTAGGCTGGATTAATTAGTTAACATGGTTTTAACTAATTAATTAGGTTTAGGGAAAATGGGGGAATTGATTTAATAAATTTTGCATATTTATTAAATCAATTGGCTAAGGTTTGGACTATTGAATTAATAAAATTAATTCAATTTTGGGGATAAAATGGTGTGGATTTAGATGGTGAAAGGGGTAATTAATTAAATAGAAATTCAATTAATTGGTTGGAAAGGAAATTGGTATTTTTAGGGATGTCGGGAGTCAGTTTGGTGGTCGAGACATTTTTAGGTGTCTACAAAGGGTTTTCCCCACATTATATCTTGTCTCTCTTCTTCTGTCTTACATTCTTGTGTTGTGTGTTGCTACAATATCTCTATTTTTGTGTTAAACATTCTATAATTGTAAAGGTTAAAAAGAATTTGCACTCATCTCTCCTCATTAGATTAGTGTAGGAAGCGATTTCTGCACACCTAGCTTTCTTTCAATTAGGGGTGATCAATCTTGATTAAAATTGAGGGTTTGAACCTTATGATATCAACTTATTTTAGCATATTATGACTAGATATGAGGGATTTCGAAAAGATGTTGGCTCTTTGAAAGTAGGTTCAAGAGGAACTGTATTGGCTCTTCTTGCTATTTTGAACATATGGCCTCTTAAGAGTGGAACGCCTATGTAACCATTTTGTTCTTCTACATGTAATATATGATGCATGAATTTTAAGAATTAAAAAAAGGGAATAAAATGAGACATGTGTAGTAAAGATGCACCTTCTCTTCAAAAGAATAAGTTGGAGCTACTTTCATGACCATTGCTTACTGTTGGCTTCATTTTAACCTTGTCCATTTTTAAAATTCTCGTTCCAAATTGAAAACATATTCATGCATGAAATCCATACATCATGTCAAGTCACTAGTCAAATTGAAGTCATCATAATGTATTTTGTAGTCACAAAAGGTTGGTGTTATAGGTTTTTTGCACAAATTGACCTAGAATGGCTTAAATGATTAAATCAGGAGATCTATCTGAGTTGAAAAGAAATCACCTTACAAAGACATTTATGACTTCATAAAACATGATAGGGCAAGTTTTTAGACCTCAAAATACCTTTTCATTTGGAATATTTTAATTTTATAAAATTTTGTTGAGCACTTTGCGGAAATAATTAAATCAGGAGTTTTATAGGAGCTGGAGTGACACAGTTTAACATGAAGTCTTATGACGTTATTGATGATGTGGCAAGTTTTTGAGGGAAAATATTAAGCCAGTTCAAAGTTATGATATTTTATCTCTCATCATGATTATAGGTGTGTTAGACAAGTTTTGTGAAGTTTTTGCGAAATAAGGTTGGATGCCTTTCAAGTTTCAGAACCTACATTAGCACACGTTGGGATTCTTAATGCTCGTTTTAATAAGAGTTTAGTAAACAATTTTGTTTTGACACTATCATTCTCCATCAATGAAGGCATATTGGAGCAACTTATATCAGTGGTTTGGCAAAAGTTAACAACCATTCTTAAATCATTGATAAAGATAATATAAATTAAATATCAAGGAATTGCGAGTTAATATCCACAACTTGATAAGTTAGTGGTTCAAAGATTTTCAATAGAGAGTAAAGGGACATTTTAAGTTACTCATTTTTAGTTAATAAGTATTCAAAATCATAAGTCACAACTTAGAACTTGTTTAACAGTTGTGAAAGGAGACCAAAGTGTTAATGACAAAGGAAAGTTAGAAGTCTCGCAAGTTCACAACTCCTCTTAAAATGTTGATAAAGGATAAAATAAAGCTCATCGGTATTTTCATTAAGTTTCATAACTACTCCAAAAATTTGATGAAGTATCATTGAATGATATGACATTGCATGCAAAAGGCATCACTCCTCACATCTTGCTAAAATAGCCCACTCTATAGCTATCATTCACAACTAGATGTGCATCCATCAAAGTATAACATGATGGGATCTTACCAGAAGCACGTTAGTTACAGTTGCATTGGTCGATAGGTTTGCAAAATACAAAAGTATATCCAAGACATGTAAAGTATCATAACACCTCAAAGAAATCGAGTCTCATGGGCAATGATTGTAGGATATGCATAAAATGGGTTTGTTAAAGAATCCTTGCAAACTTTCAAACAAATGCATTTGGCAGGCATAAAGCCAACCTCCACAACCTTGGTGTAGACACCTAAAATTCACACGTCTTGTGACATCACCTTGTCTATACATCCTCATTTGAGACACCTAATGAGACATTTTCTCGTAGGACCATTATAACCCCTTTCATCACCTAATTAGTTAAATAAATCATATTTATTTAACTAATTCCCATTATAATCCCATTTTCATCCCTCTAGCCAATTAATTAAATAAATTTTATTTATTTATTTATTTCCCACTTTTCCCTCATCCAAATTATTTATATAAATTAAAGATTTATTTAATTAATGTATTCCACATCATCCCTTTCCAAAAATTAAATAATTTTATTATTTAATTCCACATTTATGTCTATCTTCACATGACTAGAAGCTTCTAATCCTTATTATGTGGAAGCTATTTGACTTTATTCCTTTCATTTAACCCTCATGTGACACTTGTCACATGACTACAACTCCAACCATCACTTAATCCTAGCCATCCATCACTAATCTAATCTTAGCCATCCATTCCTATCCCTCATCTCCTATAAATGAAGCCTCACCCAAGCCATTTGGGGGCACTTGAAAGAACACATCTTCAAGTATCATCATCTTGTCCAAATCATTCTAGAGCCTCTCATCCATCATCCTCATACTATGGTTATGTTGCAGATTTGAGCAATCAACATCTCATCCTATCTATCATCCATCATCTAGAGCATAGCTAGTAGATTTGGGTGCATCTACTATGTTCTATCAAGTGTGGACGACTTGGTTTGAAGGTAAAGTTAATTGGGTATCTTGTATTGTCTTTGTATTGCCTTTATACCAATTTTCTATCTTCATTTTTGGCATGCCCAGTGGGATCCACTATACCATTTGTGCACATCTTTGATCCTGTCATTATTGTTTGTGTTTGTTAATTTATAGGTTATATTTCATAGTTTGTTCGATCGTGTTGGTTGTTTCTTCCCATGGAATATTTACCCCTGGTCTCCTAGTCAAACTCCCTTTCCACTGCCACCACCACTATCAATTTCCTCTGATCTTAAACCCTAACTCCTCTTGTAGCCTCTAAAACACCCTTACCACCACTCATTTTCCATCTCCTCTATGTTTTAAATCCTGGTCAACCCCCCAAAATCCCTAGTCACCATCATAGTCGACAATCCTGTCAACCTCTCTTCGCCACCCATCCACTATTAAAATCTTTGTCACCATCCTCAGAAACCTTGTTGCCTCTAAATTCTACTACTCTACTCTCCAATCTCTTCCTTTAGCTTATCTCTCTCATACCCCTGACTCACTGCGACTTCCGCCACCATCGTCGACTAAACCTCCACCATTGTAGTAGATTAAACCTTTGCCACTCTTTGCAACTCGATCGCAGCCCTCAGAATGTTGGGAATTAAGGTGTCTCAACCTTTACAAATTCCTAGCATTATTTATTTAATTGTATATTTATTGCCTAATATTATATTTACTTGCACATTCAATTTGGTCACAAAGTTGAGGTGGCATGGTGACATGTCATCTTACTTGGAATGTGACTTGGATGGTCAAGTCAAACCTACATGGATTTGAGTGTCCCATTTGAGGTGGCACTATTATGCCATGTATTAACATCTTGTGGTATGTGGAAGAGGATATTCCATATGACAGAATCTATGACACGTAAGAGCCAAGTTTGGATATTCCTATGACGAGTGAAGACAAGTGTCGGTGAGTATCTTTGCATGAGGGAAAGGCATCTTTGGGCACCCAAGTTGAGCTATGACATGTTGTAAGAGGAATATGCTATATTTAGCATTGTATGATGGATTCTCTTACAACATTTAAGGTTGTTATGTTGGGAAAATCTATGACAGCTGTAAGATGCGTAAGGGCATCTGTCATAGTCTATTTTTAGCCTTGGAGCGCTCCATGTTGGGAAAGTAAAATCTACCATGTATGATAGATGTAAGGGATGTATTTGTAGCAAGGACAGGTGTCCTTTGATGTGGGATAATGACCATGTGGCCAAAGTGGATGCCTATCGCAAGATGCTTTAGAATATGCCTTGTAATCTCTATATATTGCATAGTTTGGAGTTGTAGTTGCATAATGTTTTTACAGGTACTATTATGCTACCAAAATAACTCCAAATTTGGCATTTGAAGACTCTTGGAAGAAATTGTATTGAAAGTGTATTGTAAACTGTAACTATTTCAAATAATACATTGTGTGGGTTTTAGAGTGTGGGGTTTTTCACCTAAAAAGGTTTTCCCCATGATACATCTTGTGTCTACTTCTCTCTATCTACATTCTTGTATTGTGTTTTCTATTGTAATATATCTGATATATGTTTCATATTGCTGCAATTGTAGTTTCATATTGCTGCAATTGCAAGGGTTAAAATGAATTTGCATACCTCTCCCCTCATTAGATTAGTTTAGGAAGCATTTTTTGCACACCTAGCTTCCTTTCACAAAAAACCTATCAGCATCCCCTTTTGTCTCCTAGTTGATGTCAAATCCACTAATTTTGTCACTGGTTTGATTAGATTCATCACCAACTAGTCTCCCTTGGCCCCTGCTCTTTAGCATGCATCCTCACAAATGACTGGGGGCTTGTCTTCCAGCCCTGTGTCATGTATTAATCTTTTTTTTTTATTTTTTTGATCACCTTTAGCCCCTAATTGCATGGGTGACTAGGGGCATAGTTAAACATAAACTACCAACTTAACTGTGGTTTACTAACTGCCCATGTGACCACCTGACCACTAACCACTAGCAATTAGATCTAACCCCCAACCTGTCTTTGTTGACCTCCAAAGCCCTAAAAGGGTAGTTTTTTTTCTTTTTTCATAACATATCAGATTTTCACAAAACTAGTAGCGTTGGAGATCTAACTCACCTAGCTTCATTGTGGGGAAGGAATTTTTAGGTAACTATATTAGGTTTTAAATCTACACTCAATCAAAATCAACCCTTCTTTGCAAGCTTCAAACACTCATAACTTGTGTAAATTATATCTGATTTCAGCGAAATTTTTTTGAAACAACATAGAATTTCCTATAAATTGATCATATTATCTATTTTTCTATTACTAATCATATTTATTAGAATTTCAATTGATTTCTCTTTTTTGACCTAACACATTGGCTTGCAAGTTTCTTTGTTCTTTCTTTTGTTTTGATGGAATCTAGGAGGGCATAATGCATTGTATAGAATTAGCATCCGCATCAGATCTAAAGACTAACATTTTAGGTGCACAAAATCCAACTTTGCACTTTCATTTTATCCAATATCTTGTTTGCAATCACACTTCAATTTGGGCTTAAAAAGAACACATGTTTGCATCATCATACTTGATCTTGGACTTAAAATAAACATGTGTCTTCATCGTCACATTTGGGCTTTGATATAAAACAAACTTGTGCTTAAATTTCTTGGTAGATTTGAGTGTGATTTAGGGTGTGTATGCTCTTCTCATGCACTTCGTGTGATCTTGAGAATAAAAAACATCCTTTAATCCATTCATCTTCACACACACATTTCAATTTATAAGGGTGAATCAACATTGTGAGTGTAAGTCAAGTGTGTGTGTATGCTCTCTCCTCGTACCACAAAGTGATCTGGGAGATCAAAAGCACCCACTTGATTTTCTTTTGTCACCCTTCCTAGGAGGCCTGCTTGGAGACACAACACTCCAAGGGATGACCTCAACTCTAGCATTCTGGTGGAGTATAAAAAGTGGGGAGTGAATCAAAATACACACCTCTTGGAAGATTGGAATCTTTTCATTCGGGCTAAGCCCCCAAGGAATTTATACCTTGGGGAAGTGAAGGTGAAGGGTGGACTATGCCTTTCTCTTAGTTTTTTGGCATTATTTCACTTTCATTTCATGGAATTGGGCCCCTCATACCTTGTGTATATTGGGGACATCCTTAGACAACTTGTGCATCCTAGATTAAGAGCTATTGGCCATACTCACTTGACTAATATTAGTCTTGTTGATGTGTCTTCAAGTGTCTTCATAAATTCAATAATCAATATTGAAATTCAAACATTCCATTGTGTCTTGTGTGTGTGATCTACGCATGTACATGTGACATATTGTGTTTGCAAATTTTCTAAACCAAGCTATCAACAAATACATTCCACGTCATCCTAATTATCCTTGTCATCACTTTCATCATAATATGAACCCTAATCATCCTAATTATCCATCCTAGTTCTCTTAATCGTCCCAATCATCTTATCCACATCATCTCCTTTTATCCCCAATCCAATCCAAGCCATCATTTAGGACCCTAATCCTAATCAATTTTCCTATCCAATCAAGGTTCTAACCCACTTAGCCCATCATTCATTTCTTTTGTCCAAAATGGTTTTGACAATCAAAAACAATCCTATTAAACTCATAATCAATAGGAAACCCCCGTTCATAATAAGAGGTCTTGAATTTGGTACCAATGATTATGAGGTCCTTGTAGAATATAATGAACCTTTTGAACAAGAGAACCTTGTAGACCATGATGCATATCTTGATGAACTTGAACATTATTGTCATGTGAATGCTTCTATCCATCCTACAACCTCCTATCACCCTTCATCCTCTTATAGGGATATGCCACCAAAACCTCTCCAAGTTGACGATGCCAAACCCAAGGTCATAATCCTAGGACGTCCCCAATTTCCTCCCAATGATGATGAGAACCTTGTAGATCATGATGTATATTTTGAACAACAAGCTGAAATATAAAGATTTCAACTTATGTGTAAATCCATCCTAGCACTAGAGAAAAAGATCCTTGCCCAACAACAAGCCCTCATTCAACAACTCCTAGCCACCCACCAATCCCAAACCCAAAAAACACAACCACAACATCAACAAATTCCACCTCAATCCTATGTGTCACCTCCATCATCATACCAACCTAGTCCATCCACATATCATGTCAATTCTCCATCAACCTATCCCACTTCTTTCAATATCAATTGATATCCATATCAATCCATACCCCAAGATCATCCAGCTACTTATTCCAACAATTCACTTCATCATCAAATCCATTTACAAGATTATCAAGTTCCTTCACAACAAGAACATGCAATTCCTATTGATATGTGCCAGACAAGTGAGAGGGGGAGTGAATCAGTTGTCACAAAAACTTAAACACTTTCTATAATTTAAACATTCATCACTTATCCACAATTATTATGATTTAATAGTGAGTGCATGAAATCAGAAACTTAACAATAGATACAACATCAAACACAAGAGACACTAGATTTACGTGGAAAACCCCAAGGTGGGGAAAAACCATAGAGAGCATTAACTCTCAATATATCTTGTAATCTTGAAATAATGATGTTCAGGCTTGGTCACTCCATGGGCCTAAACATATTGGCTTAGTGCCATGAAGAACAACTAGGTCTAGCAGGCTCACTACCTCAACCCTAAACCTAACCAGATTAAAATAAGGTTTGTTAAACCCTAATAGTGGCTTACTACCAGACTCACTGCCATGATCAACACCTTTCTATATTTATAACTGAAGTACAATAATTCACGTGCTCTACTCTTCCTCTGCTCTACTCTTCCTATGCTCTGCTCTTCCTCTTCTTTCCTCTGCCTCTTCTCTGCTCTACCTTTTGGACCTTTCTTAATATCTTTTCCATTTTTTCTCAAGGACACCTTTTCCATGACTCAACTACAAGTATTTATACACTACATCAACCTTCGAATGATTATCAAGGTCGGCATCACAATCATCAACCATTGGAACAATCTCCAAGGTTGGTATTACAAACATTTACAAAATAGGTCCTGACTTATTACAACAATGTGCAAAGGAAATGAAATGCAGATCATGCCATGTGTTAGCTGGGACTCAAACATGATCTTCCATGCCACAACACACTTCCACAATCTTCCAGAGATCTCTGCAATCACTGGGATCAACCAGGTCGGCCAAGACTGGTTATACACTACATTATCTGGGAGCAATCTTCACACACCATCTCAATTTCTTAATGCAGACCAAATTCTAGATAGGAACATTATTAGGAGACATCCACAAGAACGCTATAATCATTAGGAGAAACCACACGAAACTTAACAACTTTATCCATAGGAATCTTCTCATTAGAACACATAAACTTCACTATCTTCAACTGTCATAAAAGAAAGATAGCTTGCGGACCACTAAACCATGAACCATTGGAACTGTAGGCACTTATCATCATCCCAAACTTCCTCTAGAATTACAAAGCCAAATACTTTATTATGGAGGAATACAAACCGGAATACTTTCTTCCTGTCCCAACTAAACTTACAAAAAAAGTAAGTTTCACTCTGGTGAACACAACTCACTCAGATCTTCATGCAAATGCTTCAAAACCTGAATGTAGCATCCTTAGTCATACCTTTAACTTACTTCCAATCCACATACCACGATCCTCAAGTAGAAGTAAATGCAGAGCAGTTTACCAGACTATTCTTCAGTGTACAACTCACTGTCTATACTACACTTCTCTATAGCTCACTAGTTTCTTCCAGAGAGGCTAAGTTTCTTAATATCCTCAACATACAAGTCTTCTAAACACATAATAGAATAATACATATTTGACACCAATGGCAACAAGGATGTGTTGACATCAATGACAACACCAATAAGGCACATACTTGCAGCAATCTCCCCCTTTGTCATTGATGGCAACATATGATGTGAAAAACTACAACAGCCATCAAGACAAGATTCTTCCCCTTTCTCTTCACACACCTGCACTCTTTCTTTTTTCCAAAATTCTCACCCTTTCTCTTACACAACTGCGCTCTAAGTTTTTCACATGACTTCTCTCCCCCTTTGACATCAATGGTGAAGGGCACATACTTGCACTCATCTGCTCTGATCTAATCTCTCTTCTAAACTCTGTCACTACTCCCCCTAAGAAGTAGCCCTAAAAAGCATCAATCTGAACCTCTGAACATCTCCAAACTAATGCACTATTGTGCATCTTAGTTTAGAGTAGGAGGGGTGATGACCCCTAACTTTTCTCTGAGATACTCAAAAGTATCCTTAGGCAAAGGCTTGGTAAAAATGTATGCAATCTGATCCTTGGTAGAAACATATGCCAACTTGACTTCATTCTCTATCACCTTTTCTCTCAGAAAATGATACCTGATGGATATGTTCTTTGTCCTTGAATGAATCACTAGATTCTTTGATATGTTAATGGCACTTGTGTTATCACAAAAGATTGCAATGGGATCTTCATACACCACTCTGATGTCCTTCAAAGTCTGCTTCATCCGTAACACTTGAGTGTAACTACATGCTATTGTAATGCATTCTGCCTCTACAGTAGACAGGGATATTGAATCTTGTTTCTTGCTCAACCAAGATACTAATCTTTTTCCCAAGAAGAATGCACCTCCACTTATACTTTTTCTGTCATTCACATCTCCAGCCCAATCTGCATCAGTATATGCACTGAGAGTAAAGTCACAGTCCTTAGGGTACCACAAACCATAATCTATTGTGCCTTTTAAATATCTCAAAATTCTTTTGACTGCCATTACATGTGATTCCTTGGGTTCTGCCTGAAATCTTGCCACAAGACACATTGCATGCATTATGTCAGGTCTGGTTTGAGTTAGATAAAGTAACCGTCCAATCATAGATCTATACTTTTTCTAGTCTGCCATGAGTGAGTTATCATCTTTTCTCAACTTACAACTAGTTATCATAGGTGTGCATATTGGTTTAGAGTCTTCCATCCCAAATTTATTTAACAACTCTTTCACATACTTAGACTAAGAAATGAAGATACCCTTCTTTGATTGACTTATTTGTAGACCTAAAAATAAGTTCATCTCTCCAAACATAGAGATTTCAAATTCATTTTGCATTTCTCCAGCAAAAGCTGAGCACATACCTTCATTGCCTCCAAAAATAATATCATCAACGAAGACTACAACAATCAGGGTTTGTTCATCATTGATCTTGAAGTAAATATTACTATTTGTAGTACATTTACTGAACCCTATATGTATCAGGTACCTATCCAACCATGCATACCATTCCCTTGGAGCTTGTTTTAATCTATACAATGCTTTCTTCAATATGCATACCATGTCCCCTTGTTTTGATGACTGAAATCCTTCTGGTTGTTCAATATAGACTTCCTCTTTCAACTCTCCATTTAAGAAGGAAGACTTCACATCCATTTGATAAACCTTGAAATCTTTGTATTCTACAAAAGCCAGAAACATCCTTATTGCTTCAATCCTTGCTACTAGAGAAAAAGTTTCTTCAAAGTCTATTCCTTCAACTTAAGCATATCCTTTGTATACCAACCTCACTTTGTTTCTTACCACTTCACCATTCTCATTCATTTTGTTTCTGAAGACCCACTTTGTACTAATTACATTCTTGTCTGCTGGTCTGGCAACAAGACCCCAAGTTTGATTCTTCTCTATATGCATCAATTCCTCTTCCATAGCCTTAATCCAATTTTCATCTTTGCAAGTCTCATCCACAACTTTAGGTTCAATCTTGGAAATCAGACAAAATTTTACTTGTTCCTCTATAGCTTTTCTTCTGGTGAAGATCCCTTTACTCTTATCTCCTATGATTTGATTTTTAGAATGACTGATTCTTACATATCTTGGAGTTTTAGTAGCACTTACCGGAGCTTATTATTCTTCATCTATGCTATCTTCATGTTGCACCACTCCTGAAACATTTGTATCATTTGACTCATATCCACTTGATTCTGAAGACCTTTCCTTACATTCATCAACTTTAACATTTGCACTTTCAATGATCTTATTCAGCCTCTTATTATAGCACCAGTAGGCCTTACTCTTCGTAGAGTAACCACGGAAGATTCCTTCATCACATCTAGCATCAAACTTGCCTAAATCTTCTTCTATTTTGATGTAACATCTACTACCAAAAACTTTGAAATATTTCACAGTAGGAACTCTACCATGCCACAATTCATAGGGAGTTTTTGAACTATTACCTTTTACTTGAACTCTGTTTAGGATATATACTATAGTATGAATTGCCTCTCTCCAATATGCTTCTAGAAAATGACCTTCCTTCATCATGGTTCTAGTAGCTTCTTGAACTGCTTTGTTTTTCCTTTCAACGGCCCCATTTTGTTGTGGAGTTTTGGGTGCAGATTGCTATCTCTTTATTCCATGTTCTTCACAAAAGAAATTGAATTCATTTGATGTGAACTCTCTTCCTCTATCAGACCTCAAGCATTTGTGGTGCAGGAGCACCTCAAAACATAACAAATCTGAACGATTCCCTTACATATTCTATTTTGTCCAAATGTCATTAGCCAAGTAATCTTAAGTTTATGTGTCAAGAAAGATTAAAAAATTTAACCGAACTATTTGGTATTGTAATCAGTGGTTGTTGGTGGTTCACCTTCCACCACATGTGTAATTGTCTAGATAGGTGTCTTTAAAATAGCTAAAGTTTGTATTTATTAGTGGGAGTAGACAGTCAGATTCAAAAAAAAAAAAAGAATCGATCTATTTGTATAATTCTGAGAAAGAGGAATAAATAGATTTGGTGTTTTGGTGTACCTGCAGGGGTGTAGTTTGGGGTCATTCCACTGGTGGATTTCTGCAAAATCAGTGGAATGACCTCTGTGTTATTAGTTAGTTTCTTGTTCTATTGAATTTGAAATCTTTTCGGTGTATTCTGTTCGATTACAGTCAGTGCAAAGGAGGTTGTCGGCATAAGGTTCATGTTTATGCAAATTGTGAATATATCACAAATGTATGCGAAGACATTTTGTATGAATCCTACAAAGTAATGGATGTATGAGGGTTAGTACATCGGTGCATCGGCCGAAGGTGAAGTTTGGAGATAAGTATATCAGCTTGAAAAAATCATGAGATTTCATTAAATATGCATTTTATGAGTATACATCAGTTGTATGTGAAACAGTTTGTGCACATACTGCAAAAGTATGTTAGGAACAATGTGTGTGTATATCACTTTTGTATCTAAGTATTAGTTTGTGTGTATCCTACAAATGTATATCAGGTATACAATTTGTAAGTATACTGCAGTTGTATGTCGCAGACAGTATGTGTGTATACCACAGTTGTATGTGAAAACATTCTTTGTGTATCCGTCAATTGTATGTTGGGTTTGTATGTATGCAGTGAATGTACATTGTTAATGTACATTGTGGTAGATGCAAATGATGATTGGCCATATCGGTCAAAGCAGGAGAAGATACAATGGAGAACCGACAGTAACAGGTTAAGCAATGTATATGCAAAGTGAAGACATCGGTGTATCAGCAAAGGGTTTGGAACGTCTGCCGATCAGAGTGGTCACACCAACAAGTGCAAAAGGAAGAGAAATATATCCATCAGGGAAAGGATGGATATCGGCGAGAGAAATTTGGAGTTTGCCGACGGTATATTGTCTCATCGACAATGAAGAATGAAAGCATATTTCAATATTGTATGGTCTTAAGGAAGGGGTTTTAAAGGGAATGAAGTATAAACCCTAGGTTGTTATGGGTTGAATGGGTTTTCACCTTGTTTGTGAGATTCTAATGTGTCACTCTACATCAATTTGATTTTCAAATCCATCTCATTTTCAACCATTACCTTAAATGCCTTGAATCTATCTAGAGCTTTAGCTTTCTCTTTCAAAAAGGTGACCCAAGTCATTCTAGAATAATCATCAATGAGCAGCATGAAATACCTATCTCCTTGCAAACTTCTTACTCTAGTAGGTCCACATAAATTTGTATGTACTAGCTCAAGTAGTCCCCCATCTTATTAGTCCTTGCTTTTGAAACTTGTTCTTGTTTGTTTCCCAAATTGACACTCCTTGCAAATAGGATTAGCAGGCTTCACAAGCTTAGGCAAATCTCTAACAATCTGTACAGTACTTATCTTCATAATATTAGCAAAATTTATGTGACACAACCTTCTATGCCATAACCAACTCTCATCAATTTGAGTTAACAAGTAATAGTTCTCGGTTCCTTTCAAGTGATAGATATTACCTCTGGTCTTCTTACCAGTTGCAATGATTGTTCTGGAGCTTTCCCTGATCTTGCATCCATTGTCCTTAAAGTTTAAGTGATAGCCCTTGTCACACATCTAACCCACACTTAGAAGATTGTGCTTTAATCCTTTCACATACAAGACATCTTTAGTATTGTGCTTACGATTTAAAGAAATAGATCCTTTTCCACAAATCCTACCAGCTGTATCATCTCCAATCCTAACCAGTCCACCATCATATCTTTCCAAACTTACAAACTTACTTTTGTCACCAGTCATGTTGTGAGAGCAACCACTATCAATAACCCATTCATCCTTGTCCTTAATGACAGAGCAGCTAAAGCACTTTCCACTAGTTTTTCTTCCTTCACATAGCTAGAAGAATTAGTAGACGCAAGATCTTCCTTAATAGTAATAAACAAGCATTCATTTATAGAGGAACTAGCATTATCTAGTTCACCATTATCTTATACTCCTTCATCATCATCAAAGTATTCATAATAACACTTCTTTTGGGTCCTAGGCCTGTTCTCATATCTTCTTCTATTCTTTTCAATTCTTTCAGGAATCTAGAAGCAAAATGACCTACTTTACCATAGGAAAAACATTTGAAAGATAATTTCCCCTTATACTTATCAGATCCTCTTTGCAGTATGTCCACAAATTTGGCTTCAACTTCATCTAACTCATCATCAGATTCTACCTTGTTCTTTTCTAATCTAGAAGTACTTCCAGGAGTACTAGCTTTGAAGGTTGTCTCAACTTTCAATAGAGCATCATCTAACTCCCTCATTTCAATAACCCATTCATCCTTGTCCTTAATGACTTCCATGAATTCCTTAATCGCAGCTACCTTGTGACAGTAGGACTTGGGCAAAGATCTGAGAATTTTCATAACAATTTACTTTTCTTCAAGAGTTCTGCCTATGGCTTTTATCCCTGTAACAAGTTCATCAACTCTTTGCATAAAAGTTGATATGTTTTCATTATTATTCATCTTCATGCTTTCATATTTTACTTTCAAACTTTGTAACTTGGCTTCTTTCACAGACTCATCTCCTTCATATAGATTTTTTAACTTTTTCCATACCTTATTTGTAGTTTCAAGATCCACCACTTTTGTCTATAGGTTAATGAGCTTAGCAGAGCATCCTTTGCCTTGATATCTATCTCATATTCTTTGATCTCATCTTTAGTCGTCAGGCCATTTGGAGGTATGGTGTATGATGTTTCCACAGCTTTCCAAACTTTGTAACCAAGAGAAAGAAGATGGCTTTTCATCTGAGCCTTCCAAAGAACATAATTCATTCCATCAAAATGCAGTGCTTCCTTCTTGTAAGACATTTTGGATCTTCCTCAAGCTATTAAACTTTCTTCAGAGGAAATTGGCTCTGATACCAATTGTTGATATGCGCCGAACAACTAAGAGGGGGGTGAATCAGTTGTCACAAAAACTTAAACTCTTTCTACAATTTAAAAATTCATCACTTATCCACAATTATTATGATTTAACAGTGAGTGCATGAAATTAGAAACTTAACAATAGATACAACATCAAACACAAGAGACACTAGATTTACGTGGAAAACCCCAAGGTGGGGAAATACCATGGAGAGGATTAACTCTCAATAAATATTGCAATCTTGAAATAATGATGTTTAGGCTTGGTCATTCTACGGGCCTAAACATATTGGCTAACTACCATGAAGCACAACTAGGTCTAATAGGCTCACTACCTCAACCCTAAACCTAGCAAGATTACAATAAGGGTTGTTAAACCCTGAGGGTTAGATTACAATAAGGGTTATTAAACCCTGAGGGCTGTTAAACCCTAAGGGTTGTTAAACCCTGAGGGCTGTTAAACCCTGAGGGCTATTAAACCCTGAGGGCTGTTAAACCTTGAGAGCTGTTAAACCCTACTGGTGGCTTACTTCCAAACTCACTACCATGATCAACACCTTTCTATATTTGCAACTAAAGTACAATAATTCCCCTGCTCTACTCTTCCTCTGCTCTGCTCTTCCTCTTATTTCCTTTGCCTCTTCTCTGCTCTGCCTTTTGGACCTTTCTTAATTCTTTTCATTTTCACTCAAGGACACCTTTTCCATGACTCAACTACAATTATTTATACACTACATCAACCTTGGAATGATCATCAAGGTCGGCATCACAATCCTCAACCATTGGAACAATCTCCAAGGTCAGTATTACAAATATTTACAAAATAGGTCCTAACCTATTACAACAATGTGCAAAGGAAATGAAATGTGGATCATGCCATGCCTTAGCTGGGACTCAAACATGATCTTCCACACCACAACATGCTTCCACAATCTTCTAGAGATCTCCACAATCACTAGGATCAACCAGGTCAGCCAAGACTGGTTACATGCTACATTATCTGGGAGCAATCTTCACACACCATCTCAATTTCTTAATGCAGACCAAATTCTAGATAGTAACATGATTAGAAGACATCCAAAAGCACTCTATAATCATCAGGAGCAACTGTGCAAACCTTAACCACTTTATCCATAGGAATCTTCTCACCAAAATACATGAACTTCACTATCTTCAATTGTCATAAAAGAAAGATAGCTTGCAAACCACCAAGCCACAAACCATTGCAACTATAGGCACTTATCATCATCCTCAACTTCCCTCTAGAACTATAGAGCCAAATACTTTCTTCCTATCCCAATTGAACTTATAGAAAAAAAAAGGTTTCACTCTGGTGAACACAACTGACTCAGATCTTCATGCAGAGGCTTCAAACCTAGAATGAAACATCCTTAGTCATACCTCTAACTTACTTCCAATCTATAGACCACATCCTCAAGTAGAAGTAAATCTGAGGCAATTTACTAGATTGTTCTTCAGCATACAACTCATTGTCTATACTGCACTTCTCTGTAGCTCACTAGTTTCTTCCAGAGAGGCTAATTTTCTCAATATCCTCAACATAAAAGTCTTCTAAACACATAATAGAATAAGATACAGTTGACACCAATGGAAACAAGGATATGTTGACATCAATGACAACACCGATAAGGAACATACTTGCAACAATTCCAAGTTACCCTTTTCACCAAGATCAAGTGTCCTTAAGTCCTCATGTGCTACCTTTGACAAGGGGAACTCCACTCTAGTTTATGTACCCTATGAGTATCATTCATCACCATCCAATCAAATGCCTATCCAAGAGCCTACTAGTCATATCCCAACACCACCATGTAATCACAATCCTAATTCATTGGTCCATCCACCTTCTAATCCATCAAGCCCTTCATTACCCTCACAGCCATCCAATCCTCCATCAACTTCACATTCTAAATATAAATCACCTTTCTTAAATGGCCTCTATAGATACTATGAACTATATTACAAAAACAAACCTATGGAGTCATCCAAATCCACCCATCCAATTTTATTGCCCTCTAGCACAAGCAATCCTAATCCTAATCCATCCCTTCCTATTATCCATCCACCTAACCCTAATCATCACCCTACACCATCTACCATTATTGTCCATCCATTATATTGTCCATCCACACATACACTTATGAAGGATGTGATCCAATGGCTATTAGCAAGGAATAAACTATCTCTATGTCATCAAACACCTATCCCTGAGCTTATTCAAGAGCCTTCAAACAACATGTCTAGTCCTCCAAATCTATCGTGTAGTCCACAACCCATTGAGACTATAGAAGATTCTCCCCCCATGAGTCCAAGTCAAGATCCATCATATAGCCATATTGTTGAGCATCAAGAGCCTATCAATCCTATCTAAGAGTCTCCCACTTCCACTTCCAACCACAATTAATAGTTATGCCAAGAATTTAGTCCTAAGCATGTGGAAACATCAGTTGACCCTTTATACAAATCAAGACCAAAGACCTTCCATTCATCCCATCCATAATCTATATATTTTCTATGATCAAGATATTATCTATGATGAAGAGCATATCCATGAGCAAATTTATCCTATCCATAATCCCACAACTATCCATGAGCAAGCCACCTAAGAACCGCATACTCAATCTACTCCTCTTAATGGTTATCTTAGCAATAAGAGTGAGTATGAAAGTCTTGTTGATCAATTTGAGCACTCACCCTGCTTCATGGCCTTCCTTAGAAGTAAAGAAACTTCTGCTTCTATCCATCCCCCACCTAGCCCTATCCATGATCTATAATCCACTTCCCTTGATGAAACACTTGGCTCCGAAGTAAACATAGAGAGACACTTGGCTCCCAAGTAAACATAGATGATCAAATAAATATCTTGGGTCTTAGTGAGGATAATTATACTCAAGATCCTATTGATCCTCCATCACCCACTATCGACCATATTGCAAATCCACCATCATATCCCCTTGGTCTTACCACCTTCATTCATGAATGTTCTTCCTTAGGAAAGAAACAACCACTATCCACCACCTCGCCCTTTCCATCAAATAATGAGCTTGTGTCTAGTGTCCAAAATACCCATAGTCCCATTGTCCATCACATACTCCAAAAAATTAACTATCAAGGTCATGAACAAGGTATTTTGGAGCCCGTCCATTTCAAAGTCCCTCCACGCTCATATGGCCGTGGATATACACCCTAAGGAAAACAATCTAAATATGTTGGTACTTCCTCCATGCCTTATAAATCCATTCATTTCCATCATAAACCGCATCATACCCCCAAAGCATATGTTTCCATCCCTCTTCCATTGTCATACAAATCCTAAAAGCATGTGACCATACACCTCCCTCCATCCACTTTACCTCCACTACTTCCAACTCCTAATATTCCACCATCCACTTTACCTCCGCTACTTCCAACTACTAATATTCCACCATCCACTTCACCACCACTTCTCCCAATGCCTAATATCCCTATAATCCAATCCCTTCATCCATTTATCCATAAATCCACTTTTAATCCCTCCATCCATAAATCCCCTAAAATCCCTAATCATGACCAATCAATGCACACATTGACCAAACATGAATCTTACACCATGTCCATGGGATTCAAAAATAAAAATTAGGATGCCTCCATTCATAAAGCCAAAAATCCTAAAGATCCTCATGCTTTAGGATACGAATGCAAAGAGTCAAAGAAAAATTCATCCAAAAGGCCATACAAGCTCATACCTCCAAAAGAAAAATTGTTTGGATTCCTAAGAAAAAAGATCTCAAGTCAAATGAAGCATCCACATCCACTATCCAAACATCCCATTCCATCCAAAAATTCCAATGCAAAAATCATCAACATCCTAGGACCATGTGGGTCCCTAAATCACTAAATCAACCATCTCTTAAGAAAACATGTTCATTACTTCCTACACCTCCTCCAAATCAAAATCTTCAATGTTCATCATGGTGTGTGCAACCATTGGTCTTGCTTTCCTTCCATTACACAACATTCCCGCATACCTCCATCTCCCCATCTTTCATCCATTATCCTACATATTTTACCCATCATATCCCTATGGTCCATGCTTTTGCATAATCCTACCATACATAATCCACATCATAATCCACTATCCCCCATCCATCCTTGCATGAACTTTTCACAATCCACATCATAATCCACTATCTACCTACTCCATCTCCCTCTCACGCAATCCCCTACCAACATCTATGAGCATGATGACATTTGACATAGTCCATGCATGACATCCATCTCTAATGGGACTATCACCTTTCATAGAACTAAATTCTTGAGTCCTCATCCCTCTTATCCATATCCACCTATCCCGTCCAAATATTTCAAGAAAAAAATCAAAATAGTAATAGAAATCCCTTCGTCCAATGGTGAAAACCACTTGGGTGGCACCTTGGATAAGTACCATGATGAAAACCTAGCAAACAAGGATCATGTGTAGGTTTATTATCTATGTGACTTACACTTGGGGGCATGTTGTTTCATCCAAACTATCATATCCAACCTATCATTTTCAAACTATCATTACCCTATTTAATCCCATCATATCCTATCCTACCATCCTTAACCATTATACCCACATACCTATCCTATTGAACCCATCCCTCCTCCCTTCCTCCTTTTGATATTGATAAAGATATGGGGGGAAAATGTAGACAAATGCTTTGGATATCTCTTTATATACTTCATCCTTTCCAAACCAATCCTATCATCATCCTATCGTCATAAGCTTTGTCATGTAAAGTCCTAAGCATTACACCTAGAATGGGGCATGTTATTCCTAGAGACATAGTCTTTGGAGATCACATCCTAGCTCCATTATGATGCATGCATCCATTCCATATACTATTATCTATCCTTTTTGTTGGTATATTTTTAAATACCAATCTGGTCTCACTAATTACCTATGAACCCACCACAATCCAATGGTCAATAATTAGGAGGGATTGGCCAACGAATAGGTGAAAGTATGTTAAACTTTCCCTCTACACTTTGGGATATGCAAAACCTAGGAGGGTAGTCCCTACAATGTATCTTTAGATACTCTTGTGACAATTATCACATACATTGTAATCCAACAGATATATTCTCTTGAATGTTTCTTAATAGATGAAAAACCTTAAAGATTTGGCAAATCTTACAACACTTACCAGTCTAAAGCATGAGAATATCATTCAAATATATATTCTAATAGAAAATAAAGATTTAGTTTAATTTTGAATGTAGATGTTGTGTAAAACCAGGAAGATTGAAACATATGCACAGCTTACAGTGAATAGTGCCTTATCCCATGGTATGGAGTCTTAAATCATGCAATTGAAAACCTATAACAGTGTTCTACCTATCACAGCAAAGCTAATAAATGGTACCTTACACTACTCAATCTCAGAGAACCTAAAACCAACAATACTTAATGATCCTTGTACACTCTCACATGAATCTTTATTCCTGTTTAAGCAATTTAACTCATTCTTTAAACAAGTGCATTAACAATGAACAAACATACAAAGGAAAAACAATGAAGATGAATTGAATGATCTTTGCTTCATTTCATTCATAACTCATATGAAGTATACAATGGAGACCATTGGCTTTGGGAATATGTCATTTGTATCTCAAAAATGATAGTACTATTATACCACAATTAGCAATCAAAAGACTCAAAAACACTCTAAAACCTAGGAAAAGACCTCTGTCAATTTATATCTCTGCTCTGTATTGCAATAGTTCTTCTAAATTAAACCACAACCTCTCATGCAATTAGCCCTAGATTCCCTTTAATAGAAACAAGGGAGAAAAACAAGCTTCACGCTAATTGACACATGTCATATTTTAATTTGACAAACATTCACATTTCAAAATAACAAGAGTAACTATGAGATCATGCAGGGAATATTTGAAGCATAATGCAATTACAAAGTTATTAAACCCATGACACTTTCCCAAAATATCTAAAATGGTTAGCTGATGCCCTTACCGCCTCAATTCATTGTGATCCTTGCTATGTGCCCAAGAAAGCTGAGCTGGCTATCGAGTACAAACCTGGCATACAAGATGACAAAACTTCCCTTTGTGGATGCCTCAAAATACCCAAAAGACCGCTGAGTGTACTAAAAGGTATTGAAATTTATGCCACCTTACCACTAGAGGAGATCATAAATCAGGAATATGATTATATTTGTCATCCCATGCAATATAATCCTTTTTTTTAGGCCAATTGAAAGCCATGAATTCATCTAGTTTAGTTCTATAATTACCATCCTTGGTCATTACCTGATTTACATTTTTATCAAACTCCTCAAGGAATGCACTAGTAATAGACAACTTATTCATACTATCCTTCAACATTGATATCTCTACATCCCCTCTCTCACAAATTAGGGTGGCCTCTACTGCAATAACAACATCCATATGAGCTCTCCATTGCTCATAAGTCTTGACAGATCCCTCACTACTTAGAATGTCTGGCAGAAGGCCAAGATCACTCTCATCAAACTACTTGAGAAGTCCCCTCATCCTTTTCTCTAGTGAATCCACCAATCCTTGATAATCAATCATTTCCTTCACTATTATGTAGGTGGGAGCTATCTGCACTGGCTTATTTTGGTCATGTGTTGACCCAATAACCATATTCTTTAAAACACTCAATATGGGGACCCAAGTCTGTATTAATGGAAGAACAATTTCTCTATCCCTATCAAACATGCATATTGAATTGAACATCAACAAATAATTAGAGTGAACACCCCTCACTCTTGTTATTGCCTTTGATAAACAAATGTCCAAAACATTGGTAACAATGAAAATGTTATTATCATTGTACAACCCAAATAACTCCTCAAATACTTTCATTTGTTCAATTAACTCTTCCTTAGTTCACCTTTTGAGGGAGGTATTATTAAAGTACTTGGACTCAGATATGCAATTGGTACATTATCAAGATCAGAAATTGTCATCTCCATACAAGTTGGAGGGGGAGAATGGGCAGAAGGAGATGATGATTGAACTGAAGCAGCTGGTGGAGAAGATGGGACATTATCTTACACTTGTGGCACTAACTACTCTGACACTAGTGATGGTTTGGACTACCATGACTGCAATTTCTCCTTTAGCAATGTATTTTCTAATTGCAGCTCTACAATTCTCTACTCATCTTTATTGTAGACCACCACCAAATCATTATATTCTTTATTTTTGGCCTCAAACTTTCCTACAAGGATTCAACAGTAGCCTTGGCAAATTGGGCCACATTCACAACCAATGTGGCCACCTCCACAACTAGAGTATCAGATACTCTTTCGATGATTAGCCCACCCCTTAAATCTATAGATGGTTCTATAACCTCAAGCTTGTTGGTGTTTGGGGCTAGTGCCCAGATGGCTAACGTGTCCCACTGTTAACTAAATGTTAACCCATGTAAAGCATATGTGGCTTCTTCCTTAATGGAAAAGATTGGGGTGGCATGTCTTCTTACTATATCAAATGTTATTGTTGATGCTAAATCCCACTCTAGTAATAGTAGCATCCCACTTTTCCTTACTAACTCCCTACCCTCAGCCGGAGTTATGTCCTTATACTTTTTCTTCATCTCAACAAGGACTTTTGACTAAATGGCTTGTCTTGGGAGCTCTCAATTTTGAGTCATAATTATCTTTACATTCTCATCATACTCTTCTCTTCTTTCTCTCCAAACAAACTCATGAAATACATTAGTTTTAACAAAGGCGTCATCATCCATAAATTCTTTATATTTGTTTTCCCTTTTGTCATCAGCATTGTTGACTCCAATCAGATCAACCTTACCCAACCTGAGTCTTTGCAGTGGAAAATTTGCTTCTCTTAGAGGTGAAGGCATGCCCTATATCATTTCATTCTCAGTCACAACAATCTCCTCATCTGAATTAGGAGAATAATCAACAAGTCCAATTGATGTAGTACCCTTTGCTGACTCAACCTTTCTTCTCTTGGGTGTAGACTCCCTTGGGGGTGAATCCAGCTCAATAACCTCTAGAGTGGATGACATTAGAGGTGAGAGTGGTGGAAACTAAGGCACAAGATAAGAAGCTCTTGACCCCTCTAATTAAGTAGGGGTAACAATCATTTATTCCTTTCTCACCATGCTCTTCTTTCTTGAAAATGCATACTGCCTCTTTGGTGGTTGATATGCAGGTCTTTCCTTAAGCATGGGGTCACTCCCCTTATCCTATTCTTCAACCATAGGGGCTTTCCCTTTACCTTGCACCTCTCTTTTCTCTTTAAGATATGCTATCACCTTATCAAAATTCTAGAGTATTATCTCCACTCTCAAAATAATATCATCAATATCTCTAAAGACCCTCTTGAAGTTAGGATCTTTGTCCAATTTTACCTTTTCCAATTTGACAAAGGCCAACCATTTTGCTTTTCTCTCTTCTGTGATTTGGAAGTCAAAAAATTTTCTAACAATATTCTCAGGAAAATAAAAATTATACCAGAACCTTCCTCCCTTAATCATATCCTTCAAAGCCACGATAAAACCCTCTGGATCATGATTTCTTTCTCTACAGCATTTCATTCCAAGAGGTGTAACTTTTAGGACAATCCTCTTCCATCCATCCTTAATCATAACAAAATTTGAGAAAATAGTGTAGGTAGGAAAAAGGGTTCTTTTATTTATTCCAGCTAGGTGGGCATCTTCAACATTTCCTAGCTGCCACATAACCTCAAGAAAACCAATTCTCATTGGCACATCTCTTGGGAGCACATGAGGTGTAACACTTGTGTCATATATTCAGATGATGGTACAATCAGGATATGGGATTATGTCTCCCCAGTTATAGTTGATGTCTAGCTCAGGAATCCTCTCATTAGGTCTTATGAAATCATGCAATTCCCTAGGAATTCTTAGTAGATTCACCACCAAGTAACCTTGTAATCTAGAAGCAAACACATTGGAGAAAACAACAAAACTAGAGTTATGTTCATGCATATCTAGCAAGTGATTACATGCCTAGAAAGGGAGATCCTCACCCTTCTCCATTATATTTAGTGTCATATCTTTCCCAAAGTACTCAACTCCTTTGTATAGGAACACGTGAATTAGCAATGAGTACCACCAAAACCTGACACTAGTCTTACCCACCTTGAGAGCAATCAACCCAGCATGAACCTTATCTGACAGGTAAGTTGCAAATTCAAACAACCTATTTACCATTACATGTTGAATGTTTTCTACCATATACATAAAGGCCACTGGCATACATGTGGAAGGATCAAACCCTAAAATTTGACATAGAGCATAAAAAGTTCTCTGAAAGTAGAACTCAAACTTGTCAACTAGGAAGGGTTCCTTATTTGATGAGTTTGATTTGATCATGCTTCTTCCTTTCCCTCTCCCCATGAAATTGGTCAAAAGTGTGGCCCTAAAATTTGCCTTTATCTTTTCATGCTCTACCTTTAATGCCTCCAAATCAATTGGCTCCTTGGCTGCAGGACTCAACTTAAAAACCTCAATAAACCCTGCCTGGGTGACATCAACCATCTTCACACCTGAATGTGTCCTTATAACCCAAACATTAGGGTCATAGTTATCTGCTATGGTCTTTAGGAGGTCGATTTTGGGGTAAACATTAGGAACAACTAGCTTTTCCAAATCTAATCTCCATGAATTACAAATTGGGGCCCCATCATTTCTCTTTCCATACAAGTAAGTGAATAGAACCCACCCAGCAATTGGTAGTGTGGCATCCTTAATGGCATGTTGTCAGTCAATAATGCCATCCTATGTTCCAGAGCCTTGGAACATAGTCTAACTTGTATGTTTATCATTTGTGGAACTAGGCAATTGGTCAAGTATATCTTACAGTAAGGGTCATTTTTTTACTTCAGAACTAGAGGGTTGGGTCTTTGGGGGTGTCATTGCTATTGAAAGAGGATGTGAACTAGGTTTCATAGGCACAACTAGGGCTTGATGCAAATGCAAGTAGATAAGGTGAATTTCAAAACAATTGGGAAGCAATTAATGAACATCAAACCTTAAAAGAAATTCTAGCACACAATTTCACACACAAAACTGGCAAACGCATACAAATTTGATGGAAATTGGTATAGAAAAGGGGGACAATATGACTTACATGTGCTTGAATGCTTGGGAACCCTAGTCTCAGATGCCAAGAACTTGAAACACACACAACTGCAGATCTCCAGACACCTAAAAATGCCTTTGTAAATCAAAATATACTTTCAATTATGCTTTATGGCAAAAAAACCCCTTAATTCAACATGACAACATCACGTCTGCCATTAATGTTCTCTCATGCAAACCAAAAATATCATCAACAACATTTTTAGGAAATTTGAATTATGACCATTGATCTAATAGTGAGTTGAATCTTGAATGGCCCAAATGGAACCAAGTGGCACCAGGAGGGTGTCGGTAGCTGCAAATAGATGCTCCACAGACTAGTGGGGGACAATTGAGATTTGTTCTTCAGAGAAAATTAGAACCCTTAGATCCTAGGCCCACCACAAATTCCATCATAAAAGAACATCGAGGCCCACACAAATATATGCCATGTGATGCACGCCCACTATCCCTCACAATCTTTTCACTGAATACTTTAATCTGGCAGGCCACTGGATAACCAATAGAAACTGAATTGTGGGGCCACACCATGCCAAACTTAGGTAAATTAAGCACATGTCTAAAGTTACAACTTAAAAGAGGGACCCACTAGACACATAAAATATTTCAACCCCACCTAAAGCATACACAAAATGTAAAGTGATTACTTGCTCAGACTTAGGATGATGGGAAAAAATATTATAATCGCATGCAGCCAAACACTTCGCTAGAGACAAGGGGCCAACCTACCAATGACGCCAAACACTTAAGTCATGACTTAAGTGACTAGGAAAAGTGAAAAACAGGCCAACAACGAATTAAAAGAGACATTAAGGTTTTACATAAATAGGGTTTTTGGAAGACTTAAGCTTTAAGAATGAACCCTAGCAAATGGAAAATAAAACCCTAACCCTCCAAGGACCAACTGATGACCAGAACTATGAAATGCGACCATAGAACCACCAAAAATTTTCAAAGTCCCACCACTTTTATCCATCCATCTATCATGTGTCTTCCATCCACTACTGCCTATCCTTTTATCCATCCATATATCATGATCCTTCCATCAACTATCACTTATCCTTTTACCCATCCATTTATCATGAGCCTTCTATCCGATTAACTATCACCCATCCTTTTATCCATCCATCCTACCTCCATCCTTGCACCTAGACTTGGTTTCCCCTTGTCATTGGTATCTAGCACAAAGGCTATCCAAATTATAATCCAATGTCATCCCAAAACCATTCAAAATACAAAAAAAAACAAAAATCCAAACAATAAACTCAGATACAAGCCATCCTTAATCCATACCAATCAAGTTAATCAATCTAGCCAAATTATCCATTTACATACTTGGTCTTGATCCTAATCTTGTCATAAACCAAATCATCAATCATCATCATCATCAATGGGATATATCATTCTTGCATCCTTGTGTTGATCTAGGGATATATTGTTCCCCACAATGACAACACTATCTTAATCAATCATCATCAATCGATCATCAGTTTACATCTTGACAGGGGCTTGTGCATGCTTGCTTTCTTGCTTGTGTGTGTTATCATTTTATCTTGCATTTTTATCAAATCCTTATCTTTCGAGCTAATACTCATATCTTGTGTTTGATGGAATAGCTTTTTGCATTATCCTTTGCATCTAAGGTTATATCATATCTTTTGTGTAGTAGGACTTTAATGCTCTAAGTTTTCTTCCTCATACATCTAGACAAGGTTGTATTACGATGGGTGCATAAGACACATCATCACCCTGGTCTTTATACCTTGGTACATAATGTCTAGTGCTATATCAAACTATATGGTTTCTCACTTCATGCAACATAATGTATCAGCCATCTCTTTCATCCACCCCTTATCTTGCATCCTCCATCTCCTTATCTCTCCTTTATTGTTTCATTCATTTCGAGAGCATACCCATGTTCTTCCAAACTGCCTATCCTCTCGAGGTGGCATCATCCTATCATTACATCATCATCATATCCTTACATCATCATCCCATCCTTACATACATTCCTCCTTGTCACCCTTTCAAGTGGCTAGGGCATCCTTTTCCTCCATCCATACTTTATCTTCTTTGAAATGATGTTACTTTTCTTAGTCACAACATCATCTCAAAGAGGGGCAAAATGTAGACACCTAAAATTGACACATGTCTTGTGACATTACCTTGTCAATACATCCTCATTTGAGATATCTGATGAGACATTTTATCCTAGGACCATTATAACCCCTTTCATCACCTGATTAGTTAAATAAATCATATTTATTTAACTAATTCCCATCATAATCCCATTTAATCCCATTTTAATCCCTCTAGCCAATTAATTAGATAAATTATATTTATTTAATTAATTCCCACTTTTCCCTCATCCAAATTAATTAATAAACTAAATATTTATTTAATGAATGTATTCCACATCATCCCTTTCCTTTCCAAAAATTTAATAATTTTATTATTTAATTTCACATTTGTCTCTATCTTCACATGGCTAGAAGCTTCTAATCCTTATTATATGGAAGCCATTTGACTTTATTCTTTTCATTCAACCCTCATGTGACACTTGTCACATGACTACAACTCCAACCATCACTTAATCCTAGCTATCCATCACTAATATAATCCTATCCATCCATTCCTATTCCTCATCTCCTATAAATGAAGCCTCACCCAAGTTATTTAGTGGCTCTTGAAATAACACATATTCAAGTATCATCATGTTGTCCAAATCATTCTAGATCCTCTCATCCATCATCTTCATACTATATGGTTATGTTGCATATTTGAGCAATCAACATCTCATCCTATCTATCATCCATCATCTAGAACATAGCTAGTAGAGTTAGGTGCATCTACTCCATTCTATTGAGTGTGGAGGACTTGATTTGAAGGTAAAGGTATTTGGGTATCTTTTATTATCTTTGTATTGCCTTTATACCAATTTTATATCTACACTTGGTATGGTCTACCATTTGAAACAGAGTATGGATATCCATGAAAGCATAAAGTATAGAGAAATATGATCAAAATTTGTAGTTGTAGTTGCTCTAGCATGCATGTATGCAAAATGGGGAAGCACAGACACCTGAACTGATAAATAACCTCAAAAGAATGTGGTTTGATAAAATGCCATTGTGGTTGGATATGCACAAAATGGATTTATTAAACATATATAAATGCAAAATGTAGAAGCATAGACAAGGCCTGCAAACTATTTGATAGGATAAAAAAACCAATGTGCTTAGGTTGTACTCAATTTTACTTTCACTAATGAAGATTCTGGGAATGGAGATGTCAAACAAACTTGCAGTGCATTGCACATTAGAGACTCCACAAATTGGACTTTATGAAGAGGGTACACATAATGTTGTTGATATTCCTATTGAAAGCTCTATAATTGATGATTTTCAAATAACATCATTACGAGGACAAGTTTAGACAATGCTCATTGCTAGGAATGTCTTCAAAAAGTATCAAAGATGGAGTAGACGGAGATGGAAAAGTAACTTAGAAAAACCCATAACTCAAAAGTTACAATTTTCTAGTTGCCTTTTTGTAAAAGTGACCTATGTCACTTATTGTAACTAAAATTTAGAAAATGAACCTTATTTCCAAAAAGTTATGTAAAACACAACCAAATAAGGTTTATTATATTTTAAAAAGGTAGTTAGGAAGTAGTTACCAAGTAGTGATAGGGTAGTTGTAACAAGAGAGGAAACCATTATATACAAGGCTATTTTATATTGTAAAGTAGACTTTTCAGGGGTAGAGACTACTTTTGGAAACTTTTGGGCTCACACTTTGTACAGAAGGGTTATTAGAGTTGTATAATTTCATAGAGATAATAAAGAAAACATTTAAATCATATGTTTTGGATGTTCTTTTGTGTTATCATTACTGATTTCTCATATGTTAAATTGGTAATCCCTCAATGCCATTGTGGAAATCATTGGTCATCGATTGAAGCATTAATACAAAATGTACAATTGATGTATAGAAAAATGATCATTTCTTGGTATCTTGATTTGAATGTGCCGATACACCCTATCTCTTCATATGTTGAGATTTTTCATTCCTCTTTCATCAATATTACATTTGAAAAACATATATTGTTGTTGTGAAATTCATCATATAATTTTAGGAATGTAGTTTCTAACTTTTATGGTGAAACCCCTACTAATAAATTTGAGAAATCCAAACCAGTATTCGTATGTTTACTATTAGATTTTTTGCAAACCATCTTTTCTATTAGTTTTCCTTTTTCTCCTTTTTGTACTTTCAGGTTAAAAGTACACTAAAACTTATTAAAACCCCATCATATGAGGGAGTTTCCCCTCTCAAATGCAGATGAAAGTTGTTAGTCCAGTAACAACTTATCTAACTATTGGAACATTTTTCCTTACCCATTGGGTGAGTCACATTGAAATCTACAGTGAAAAATCTATTTACCAACACTTACTTAAGATTTGATTTGATATTAGTACTTTATAATCCATGTAAATTGTGTATATCTTGAATACATCATAATTCTTCTAATACATATCTATCAAGACACCAATGGACTAGAATTCAGCATACTAAAAACTATGAACATTTATTTTTATTACAAAAGAAGGGGTCATTTATACCATCACAAAATTATATAATATCAAGCTCAAATGTACAATGCAACATGGCTTAACACTAAATTCTTTTTGAGAAAATCAAGTCTCCACAATGTCTTGCAATATTTTATGAAGATTGGCATTTCTCTCTTCCTTATTGCATCTACTGTATCCATTAATGTTTACTTCCTTTTCCCACTAATTGGATGTATTTCATCATCTAGAAAAAAATGAGTCAGTATTGTTTGCATAAAAGAATTTCCTACTTGCTAAAATTACTTAGAGGCTATCAATTACATTTTAAGACAATCTCAATATAGTGGAAGAAACTAGACAAATAGACTAGAAATCAAGCATGGCCAACCATATAACACAGTGCAGTCTCCACCTTCTTGACACTTTTAAAAATGGCACTATTCATAGAAGACTAGTGGTTTCACTATACAATTAAAGCTTCAACTATGGTTTCCACTCTTTGACAAACGTGGGTCTAAGAATCTATGCCAAAACATACAAATCCAAAGGTAATACAAAAATGCCCTCCTCTTAAACTTATAAGCTCAATGAGAATGCAAAAATGACAAGTAAACACAAGGCTAGGTATAGAAGAATAATAGAACAAAAATTTGAACAAAAGAAACCCATAAAGACTAAGAAGCCACAATGAGAAACCAATAATTATGATCAAATTTGGTTAATTAGCGTCATAAGTGATATTGCTAATTTTTGTATAAACAAAAAAAAATTTCAAAATGAATCTCACTAAAGCCTATCAATCTACTTTGTACTAAAAGGAAATTACACTTAGCAAAAAAATAATTGAGAAAAGTGAGATTATTGGAGTATAGTGTCATTCTCAATCCATCTTCAATCCCTCAAATGTCTTATACCTTGAGAAGGATAAGGGCATTGAAGGATAGTGCATATGTACCTCTCAAAAATTAAGAGAAGGACATGCATGTCAATTACAAATAATTCAATATTCCATTAAAATTATTACCATTGGTCCAATATTTATCAAAGGTATAGCCACCATACCTAGGTGTCAACCTACATTGACATCCTTGTTTATGCATCAACTACTAATTGGTTCATGTATATCCACATGGATAGACTCATATGTTTCCAAGCTTCAAATCTCATACACTAAGGACTTTGCTCGTCAAATTTAGGTAAGAAGCTATGAAGATTTATAACATGAAGCCCACACTACTTAAAGTGCAATCAAATAGTTTGCACATTATGAATGTGCATCTAACTAGTGGTGCTTGCCACCTAAACTCAAAGTGATCAAATTTCACTCAGTTGTTCTATGCCAACAATCCAAAGATGGTAATGTCCATAGGCAGCTACGTTAAGTGCAACACGTCATTTGCTTAAGGACCTGACAATTCCCCTCTAAAACCTCTTCAACATATGCATTGCACACTAAAATGTGATTGCTAATTAATAATAAATAAATAAACACCGGCTCAACTCTCTTTCTCTATAAGCTACTATGGGAATACCATAATATGATTGTACTATAAAATCTTCAACATACTCATTCCATATTTAACCCTAAAAGCTTAGAAAATCCTAAACGAGGAAAGAAAGTAGTTTGTTTTCTTTTTTGGGTGGGAGGGAGAGAGGACTTTCCATGGAGTTGTGACCATAAGAGATGTTAGCTGGAGCAGGAATCAACTAAGAAAGAGTGACAACATATCACAGAGATGTCGATAGAATGGTGGCTCCATGAAAACAGAAAGGTGTTAAGGTATGAAGTTTTATAGTAAGGCCACAATATGAAAGGGGTCATGGCAGTACCCCAGGGGTGTTACATCTATTTAGGGGCCATACCCCATATAGTCAACTTCCCCAAAATCTTCATAATTTTCTTTTAAAAAATTATTCCTTCATTTTTGTGAAATTCCCAAAGATCTCAAAGATAAATTTCCAAGCACAAAAAGAATGAATTTGCATCAACTAAAGATCATTAATCATTATCAAATGCATAGATATACAAACATATAAATCCTCCATAGAAAAATAATCTCAAGAGGAAAATCATGTGAAAAAGGCAGTAAAAACAAAGAACTACAGTATATCCTCCATTAGCACATTGCATTACAGGAAATGAAGGCGGTGAAATAGAGAGTGTTTCACTAAACTAACTATTGTTGCTGAGTGTGAGTGTGCATTAGTTAGCTTATTGTCAGAAGAGGAAAACTGATGCTAACACCCCCCCTTAAGTCTAACTAAGGAGATGAAAAAAAAAAAGAGGAAGAGGAAAGAGGAAAAACCCTATGGGAACAAAACCCCCCCTAAAATTTGACTAAGGAGACAAAAGCTAATATACCCAACAAAGATGGGTCCTGGCATCAAGGTCATTTTCGGTACTCATGTACATATAAAATTGCCCCACAAATATAGAGAGAATATAAGAAAAGAAGATAGGAATCCCTTCCCGAAGATCTCAAAGACAAATTTCCAAGCACAAAAAGAATGAATTTGCATCAACTAAAGATCATTGTTCATTATCAAATGCATAGATATACAAATATATAAAGCCTTCATAGCAGAAGAATCTCACAAGGAAAATCAGGTGAAAAAGGCAGTAAAAATAGAGAACTGTAGTATATTCTCTGTTAGCACATTGCATGATAGGAAATGAAGGTGGTGAAATAGAGAGTGTTTCATTTAACTAACTATTGTTGCTAAGTGTGTGTGTGCATTAGTTAGCTTATTGTCAAAAGAGGAAAACTGACGCTAACAATTTTAGCTTACATTTTATTTAATTTTTTCTTTTATATGTA
Organism: Cunninghamia lanceolata; assembly: GCA_027924645.1. NCBI lineage: Eukaryota > Viridiplantae > Streptophyta > Pinopsida > Cupressales > Cupressaceae > Cunninghamia > Cunninghamia lanceolata. Next base: position 634,121 of record BSBN01001014.1, on the reverse strand, counting down.
AATATTATTATATTTACAGCCAGTTGAAAAGGCCTTACAGACCTTGGACCAAATGAAAATGGCAAGTGTAAAGCCAGACTTCCAACTTTTGCCAACAACCTCCAAACTGTGACAAAATGGAGCTTTGGAATAGGGTATGGACATCTATCACAGCATAAGGAGAGAAGTTTTGTCAGATGATATAGTTGTCATTGCCCTGGTAGACTTGTATGCAAAATGTAGTAACATAGAGAAGGCATGTGAACTGATTGACAAAATGCCTCAAAGAAATATATAGAGAAAGTGGAAGCATAAACGAGGCACATGAACTCTTTGACACAATGTCTCAAAGAAATGTATACAAAATGTGATAGCATAGATAAAGCACATGAGTTGTTAGACAAAATGTGTAGAAGATATGTAGTTTCATATAATGCCCTAATACATAATAAGAGGAATTGACTCCAACATGATCCCATGTCTAAACTAAGAGCACTCTTGCCCCCTTAACACATGCACACAACCAAAAAAAGCACTAAATATGCAAGAGAAGGAAATTGCTCTTTCAAAAACTCATCACAAGCAAAGGATTCATTTTCTACACTATATTCAAACACAAATGTAAGAAAGACAATGACAAAGGAAAGGGGCTTATCTCTTCAAAAATGAGCTTGTTGGAATAAGTGGAAGACTCTCTTTTCTCTCTTGAACTTTTTCTACTCCTCAAAACCCTCCACTCCAAGCTAAATGCACTCACACCTCAATAAAACCACCAAGAACATCAATTCCTTCATAACTCTTCACATCCTCTTTCTTGAGAGTTCTCAAAATGATTTGCAAGAGTACAAAAAATTACCTCCATAAGCCAAAATGAGAGCTTATATGGAAGTACCATATCACATATCTTTATCCAATAAGATGAGTACACATTACACCCAACACAGCTCTCATCCACCCTCTTATATGAATTTACATGTGTAACATCAGAAACTATCCCCTTGGGGGCTTTTCCCTCATAAGGTTTAGCTCCCAGGACTTTAGAGTGCATTTAGGACATTTTATTTCATATTTTAGCATCCTGATGGAATGAGACCTAGGTTCCTTGGCAAATAGGGCCTAGGTGGACCCCTTGAGCTGTACCCTACCTAAAATAGGGGGAGGACTTGGGCGCCTGTGCCCTAGTCCTACCCTATTTTAGGGTAGCCTCAAGTTTTGGGTGTCGATTTATGACTGTTAGAAGGTTGTTTTTTCGACACGGTAAAGTTTGATTTTTAATATCTTGGCGGGAGTGCTTGTAGATGCATATATAAGAAAGTGTAGGCATTCATTTGTAAACTAGAGATTTCAACTAGATTGATATTGTGAACTCTAAGCATTCTCAAGGTGATTCAAGGCTTTTTATTGTGTTGCAAGATCAGACTTGTGTGTTTTGTGTATTGATGTTTGCATATTTGAGCATCAATTCCTTCATGGCATGAAGAGCATCTTCCTCCATGAAAGCTTTACTACAAGGTGACATAATATTATTCTTTTATTATTGTTTCCTTTGATTTTTGGCCTCTGCCTCACAAGGGCACGCCCTCTTTATCTAACAATGGTGTTTAGAGACTTAAGTGTCCTCCAAGGTTTAACTGAGGCAAACCTCTAAACACCACAACCCCCAAACCAAGTCTTGTGATTGCAGGTTATAGGTGTTGCATCCAGGAGAAGTGGAGTTGTAGGAAGGCTACGAAGACATCAAGGATTCAGGATCTGATGAAAAGTTAGACAAAGGAGCACTTCTAGGACTAGGGTGCTCGCTCCAGTGTCCTCTGCAGATTGTTTTTAGAAAATAGAAGTTACAGGGCTAATCAGTGTCCAAAGGAGGTCCAAATTCCCTAAAAAAGTAGGTACCTTGGACTTGGGTGCCCACTCCAATGTCCTTGATTGTTCCGCTTCAAAACCCCAAAAATAGGTACTCTATAATTCTACATTTTACTCCCGTTTGTAAGAGGTTTTTCTGTAATTCATTAATTTGTTGTCATATTTGCATAATTAGGGTTGTAATGGTTAATTGAGCATAGGACAAGGAAAAATTGATAATTAATTCCCTAATCCAAATTTCCCTACATCTGAAAGTGACTCTAGGATATGATAATCCTTTCCATTTGACCCTAGATCCTTCAATGTATAGTGGAGAGGTGGATTTAAACATCTAAATCACAAAAGATTAAAGAATCCATTTTTCCACTAAATATTTTGGTGAACCCATGTCTTTGAACTTAAATTGCAACTTTTTGAGTGTTTGTCTATAGATTTGGTGTGATTCCATTCATTCATTTGGTTATTTACCTTATTGCATTAAGAAATTTTCAAAAAAAATGAAAATTTGGAAAAATACAAAAAAATTGCATTGTTGGGCTTACTAAATTGTGTCACTTCTTCCTAAATTTTTCTAATTCATGATTTTTGCATCAGATCTGATATAAACTATAGAAAAATACAAAAATTCAAGATCTTGCATTGCATTTTCATCATTTAATTGCTAGGGTTTTGTGGAAATTTTGTCAATTTTATATAACCTAGAAATTCCAAAATCTAGGGTTTGTAGGCAAAATCTTTTATCAGATTTTTATACTGATTTTAGAGGCTCATTCAAATTTACATTTGGCTATAGTCTTGTATTTTAGTGCTAATTTGCAATTAAATTTAAATCATTTGCATTTTTGCATTGAAAATTTCAACAAAAACTAGCAATTTTGGTACATTTTCATTAAATTTGCATTGAAAATCATTTTTAGATATGAGAGTATGTAATTTCAATCAAAAATTAGACTTCAAAACATTCAAATATCTTTTTGTCCCAAATCTTAAACCTAGGGCTTCAAAAATGACAATTTTCACTAAAATTGGCCTTATCAACTCTCCAAACTTGCACCACAATTGTGTTGTGAAAGATATTTTTAGACTAATTTTATGTTATTAGGGTAATATTTATTTTCCCCTCATAAAAATATTCACAACACCCTTTTAACAGACTCTTGTAGTGAAAATTTTGCAAAAAACTACACATTTTGGCTATTTTGGCCCTAGGGTTTGACCTAGTTTGCACTCCAAGCATGTTGTGATCAGTTTTATGGATTGAGGTGACTGATATTATTGATCTTCTTCATTTCCCTCCTAAAATTTCTTACAACACCTCTTTTGCTAGGTCTTGGAGTTGAAAATCATGAAAAATAGCCTATTTTTGCTATATTTTCACTAGGGTTTGACCTTAAATTGCACTAAAATCATGTTTTGTTGGGTATTTTGGCACCAAGTGGCTATTAGTACTGATATTATTTTCTTTCCATCATCATAACACCATTGTTTATGCTCTTTTGCATTAAATTTTGGTGAAAAAAGTATCAATTTTGACATATTTTCACTATAATCGACTTGGCATTATCTTGGATTTGCATCAAGAGTGTGTTGAGAGTAATTATATTGCTGTTTTGGACTGATATCAGTCATATAACCTGCTGCCCTTGACTGAAATCCTTACAGTATCCTTTGTGTTATTCATTTGCATTAAAAAAGTACAAAAAATCAAGCATTCTAGGTTATTTTTACATATAGTTTTGCACTTGTCTTTTAAAAAAAAATTGAAAATCTTTTAAAATCTGAGTTTACATTGAAAACAATGCAATGGCACCTTCATGTCATTTTTCTATGCTATCTTTGCATGCATTTATCAAAGATCTTGATTTTGAAGAATTCCTAATCCTCATGAGTGAACATCCTTTGATATTAGAAGATTTAACTAAATTCATCTCTAGAAACACTCATCAGAAAGATGAGAGAGAAAAGCCCTTTTCCACCACAGAGTATGATGATGATGGTGATGATGATGTACCCTCCTCTCATCCCACTGCTCTCTCTGGCCAAGATGTAGCATTAGTGGATGATAAAAGGTCTCACATTAAATCCTCTGAGGATGGATATTGGGTGCAATCAAGAGGAAACCAATGTTAATTCAATAATTGTTAATGGACTTCATAGAAATATTCCTAAAATGATTGTCTGGGGTGCACTTAGTGCACCCTCTTGCTTAAAACCAGTGATTATGGTTCAAGGTGTTCAAAATGTGTTACAACAACCACACCATAATGTGATCACTCATGCATACAACACCCGTAATAACAAGCAAAGTAAGCAACCAATCCATGTTCCTTCTAGCACCTCGTCTTACTCATAAAAATGGTCAAGAGTATGATCTTGTCAAACAGCTTCATGCCACTCCAGCTAAGATCTCTCTTTGGGATTTAATATAAACATCGCCTACATACCATGGAATTCTCCAAGAAGCGTTGCAAAAGGTGATTGTTCCACCTACTACTGAGCCTAATGATGTAGCAGTTGTATTGGATAGTATGCATACAACTAAAACAAATATCCTCTTTCAACCACAAGAATTACCATCAATTGAAGTTCAAAATCAATATGATCCTCTTGTAATCTTTGTTACAATAAACAAAACATTGGTTAAGAGAGTTATGATTGATAATGGATCAGCTCTTAATGTTTGTGGCATTGACTTATTACATAAGATTAAAGTTGATACATCTGCCATCAAGCTAGAACCATTAAATATCTATGGTTTTGACAATGTTGGACGACAATCCATAGGTACTATAACTTTACCTATAAAAGTGGGACCTATGATAGTACCTACCCTAATTCATGTCATGCCTAGTTCTTTATCTTACAACATGATTCTTGGTAGACCTTGGATTCATGCATTGGGCGCAATCCCTTCCACTCTACATCATTCAATCAAATTTATATTCAAAGGTAAAATTCATACTATTCATGTTGATTCTGAACCAGATAACTATTTACACATTGAAATAAAAAAACTAGTTTACAATCATATGAGCTTAAACAATTTGCAAAGTGATCCATCAATGACTAATGTGGTGCAAAACTCTCAACCATTGAATGCACTTGTTGTTGATGATTGGGGTTCATTAGATTTTAACCCTTGCAGTATAGGGGAATATAAATTTAATAAACATGACACATCAAAAGTTGCATCAATCTTGTCTAAGCAATCTTTTGAAACATTTGAGAAAAACAAAGTCTCCTTGGTTGAAAATAAGGACAATACACTAAATTATACTACACATTATGATACCTACAAGGCTTCACCTTCTCCTAAGGAACTGGATTCTCTATATGGTCATGGATTTCAAATTTTGTACAAACATAAAAAAACTATGAAGGTAAGGGATGTGGTGTAAATCAACAAGGGATTTGAGTACCTATAGAATCCACTTCAACACATTACTCAAGTGGCATTGGATATAATCATTTTAAAGAAAAGAAAGCCTCTCATCATCCTACACTTAATGTTAATTCAATAAGATCAAAACAACATGACATATATTCTAGATATGCAGGTTCTTAACGATGATACCCTACAGGTAAGTATCTCTAACCCTTTATCTTTCTTGTGATGTGCTTCCACCGTGATGTGTTATATGTTGTTTAGGCCTCCTGCAATGACCTTGAATTCTCCTTCAAAGCTCAAAATACCAGTAGACCACCTCTATTGTGACCTTCTTCTATTTGTATCATCATTCTTCTATATTGCCTCTCTCTGATTTCATTATTGTGTGTTGTGTCTAACGGACATATCATCGTGGTTGGTGATTTGGGGGCACGTGACTGTCCCTAAGACACTTGCTTTTCTCCTCTCTTATTTATTGTTACCCTTCATCTAGTGTTTCCATCTTGCAGGCGGATGATGACAAACATTTATACTGATGCAGACCTAGTGTCCCTTTTGAGAGCAATCAAACAATGGACTATAGTTCCTAATATGACAATGGGGTTGTATATTTTATCCAACGCTTGGCTAGTGGAAGCACTCGCGCTTTCCATGTAGTGAATGTTATGATGTTTCTATCAAATTTACAAACCTTAATAATGTTGAGTACCTGTGACTTAGATTACTGGCATCAGCAAGAGCTGCTCTATGTCTCAACGATCTCTTGTTCTTGGTCGATTGCCCTTTGTTATTGGCCTAACAAGCTCTATCAGGCTTGGTTGAAGTTCTCTCTCCAATCGTCTGTGTTACACCGATCGGTGTAATTGTAACCATCGACAAAGTGTTGTGTTGTCTCTATGATAGTTGGTGTCTCTCTGATGGAAGGTGTGGACCATCATACATGTAAGCAGTGTATCAGTGAGACTTGTTTTATCGGCATGGATTGGAATGCTTTCTCCAATGTTCTATGTTACTTCGATGGAGGCCTGGCATTGGTGTGACTATAACTATTAGCATGGTCTAGGGTTTCTTCTTTGATGTGCATTGGTCACGCTGACGAAGGATGAAGACTTGGGTATCGGTGGGACAAGGAACCATCTGTGTGGATGGTGGACTAGTCTCCGATGAGCTTGGTTTGTCCAATGGTGTTCGGCATCAGCAGGAGGAACATTGTCGGCGAAGAAGGAAGAAGTCACATCGAAGGTTATGGTCACTCTGATGAAGACGTCAGCCAAGGTCTTCTTGATGTTCAGTGAATAGTAGACTGATTGGTCTTGTCAGCAAAAGTGTCGACCGTTATCATACATGTGGTCGTATATATAAACTAGAAAATTGACCGATGACAGATGCATGTGGGACTAATGAGTTCTCACGAATGTGAATAGTCAAACGGTAGTTTGGACGGTTGCACTGAGTGTAACTGAATCGATTGGTTGCTTGGATGGTTAGACAAGTTTGGAGATGGACAGTCTTGGAGAGAGAGAGTTAGATTGTGAGTTCAATCTTGTGATCTCAGTATTCTTCTTAGGGGAAATCCTATGTTGTATGTTGTACGCAGCATGATAATAGTATGTGAAGGGACTGAACCAAGAAAAGGAGAAACAGAGGTTGAGAGAGAGCGAGGCTGATCTTGCCATGTTACTGTTGAGATTCTCTAGATGAAGAACAAGATGTATAACTCTGTGAAGGCTTAAGAGTTTGATATTGTATTGTAACTGTGTATTTTTTTGTTGCTGATTAATACAATGATCTCTAGATTTTGGAGTGTGGGGTTTTTTACCCGAAAGGGTTTTCCCCACGTATATCTGTGTTTCTTGTTCTATCTTTTGAGTTAACATTTATGTTGTTAAAATTAGATCTTGTTGCTTGTATTTCCTCTAAGGATCAATGTTAGAAATGTTCTATGTCTGTTTCCACTTTGTGGCATAGTTGTGCGTGTTTTTTTTTAAGCGATTGAAAAGAATTTAAATTTGTTGAAGACACAACTATTCTTAGAAATACATTCTAAGATGCTTTCATTTCCTTACAAGTGGTATCAAATCCTTCTTCTAGGATCTGCTTTGTTTCTCACATATGTACGTTTGTGTGTTGCATGTGTTTGCATGTAAGACTTCTTGGTGTATAAGGTCTGGGTATTCCTTCTGTGATGATTTCTTAGTGTGACAGGCTTGAGGAAATCTGAAGGAATCAGTTGATGTTTTGATCCTTGTTTTGAGTGAAGTCTAGCAGTTGATCTTGTTTTTCTGTGTCAGCAGTGCTTGAAGGATTGTGAACATGAAGAGACTGGAGCTAGTCATGGTGTGACATGAGGCTCTTAGTTGACAATGTATAATCCTATTGCATGGGGTGGATTATGCTTTGTGGTTGTGTCTCTACACTAACTTTCATATTGGGTGTCTATGTGAGAGGATCTCTAATGATATGAAGAAGTTTGTGTTGTTGCTCAGCCATGGAGTATTGTGCTTATGCTGGGATTTGTTCCTAGTATTGGAAGGTGTTGATTATGTGATGCCCTGGTTGCATTTTGGTTATGGAGTTGATCCTTTTGAGGTCTGGAAGCTTCTGATATAACCTGACTTTCTCTCTCAGATGTTTGTACATGATGGTGGTCTTGGAATTGGTCTAAATTAGGCCTGTTGTTCCTAGATTTTCTTAATCCTTGTGGTTGTTTTGTACTTGCATCGGAAGGGTTTAATAGATTTTCCTTAAAATCTATGATGCTCATCTATGTTAATCTTTTTTTGGTTTGAACTATTATGGTATTTTGGTTTCTGACTATAGAATCTACCAGATGTGAAGAAGATATGGATGTGCATGAACAGTTTTGCAGGTTTTACATGGTCAAGAGAAAAACTTGTGGTTTTGTGAAGCTACAGTTAAGCTATTTCTAGACCCTAGCTTTTGGGGTGTTGCTGGATGATATAGTTCTAGTTTTACATGCATGCTCTATGCATGATGTGAGGAAGTGAAATGCTTTCTCTGCATGGGAGTACTGGTAAGTGATAGGTCACTCAGTATTTATGTGGTAATGCTTTTGGTTTCTTGACTATGGTGCTCAGGTTGTGGACATGTTTGGCTAATCAGATTTGTAAGTAATTTGGTGCTTGAGTCATGTTGTCTACATTGTTATCTATTCCTTGAGATCTTAGTTTTGTAGTTTCTAGTGCAATAGTGGGTTTGCATGTTTCAATATATTTGGATCTATGAGTTATAAAATTTTTTAGGTGTGTATAGCTATTGATTGCAGTGGGATAACTCAGAAGTGGACGATCTATATCCACAAGATTGATTATGTGATTGTGTAGACTTGTTAGCTGGCCTTGTCTATGGTCACTTGTGCATTGGTGTGATTGTTTTGGAATGAGAGGATGGATGTTTTAAAGTACCTGAATAGTCAATTAAGGGGATTTGTAGCATGTGTATCATGAGGTCATGAATAGCTTGGATTCACAGGTGTGTGTAAGCTATTGATAGTGATAGAGTATTTCCTTGGTTTGTAGATCTTGGTGTCACTTGGTTTTATTGTCACATGGACATGTTAATGTGTGGATCTGGAGAATTTTCATATTAGGAGATGTTTAGTCATGATGCTTGGAAAGCTCAATTGTCATGATTCAGTGGGAGCTTTAGCATTGACTGTGCATTCATCACTTAGTGGTGAATGATCTTTTTTAGTGTTGCAGATGTTACTAGGAGGAGCTCTTAGATCCTGTTGCTACAGAAGGGTTCTTTCGCATTTGCAGGGGCACTATTTGAGGATGTGTAACATCTTGGAGTCATGGAGGATTCATGAAATCCTTGGCTGACGTGTTGGTGGTGCTTGACAGGTGATGTTGGTTTAGAGTATGGTTTATTTCATGTCATGATATTTTCTTGATTTTTTTCTTTTGAGTTTTGGCATGATATATTGCTCTTGACACCATGGTTATGTTCACCTAGAGCATGGAATCTCCAGAGGGGGATGGTAAGATCATGGTGTCATGATAAGTTCCTAATTCAGATGACTGGAGCTTTGACAGTGGTCTGGTGATTCTATGTGTGTTGGATGCATTGATCTTTTTCTTGATTACTTCATGTTGGTGCAGTGATGCATTTGGAGTTTAGCATGAAATGATTATTTGTAGATACTCATGGATACATGGAGAATAAGGTGAGACTGTATATGTTGTGTTTAATCAAAGTTTGCAGTAGGAAGTTTGAGGAGTCTTTACCTTAGTTGAATGTGAGTTCAACAAAAGATCTAGAGGAGATTGTTCTTGGATAAAGTCATTGGGACTTGGATATCCTGGAAGAACATTCTCATTCCCCACTCTTGGTCTTCTCAACAAGTTTCATTTGAGAGGTATTGCCCATTGTTTACTCTCAGGTGTGTTATGTTTTCTTTCATAGACATGGATCTTGAAATACCCATAGATGGTTCTGGAGGATTCATTGTGAGAGATGGATAGCATGATTAATCTCCTTGTGCATTTGAGTTTAAGATATCGTTCATTGATGAGGATTGTTAGGAGATGGTTTATGGGCTGATTTCCTGAAATGGGAAATGGATTAGTTTGATCTTCTTTGGTTTGAGAGGCTTACATCCATGTTAGTTGCATGATTACATATGTTGAATTTGATCTCTTGAGATTGAATGTCTATTTGGGTGTTATTATGTTGTTCTCTTTGGGGTGTTTTGAAGGAGATCATACTTGACATAGTTGGCATTCAGAGGTGTATGTAGAAGGATTATCTATAGGTATATGATGTGCAGTGTTTCTCTTGGTCTCAGTTATTTTTTTGATGGTGTGTTTCACATTACTTTGGTTTGAGGTTTTGTTCAGAGCTGTTGTGATCACTAGTTTGTGGTCATGTGCTTTCACTTATGTTCTTGGGTGATAGCATGAAGGTTCTGTTATCTCTTTCATTGTTGGGTGTGAAGAGCTTGATAGATTTTTGGACTGGTGTTGAGATGTACAGGTTATTGATTTACAAATTTTGCATATCATGGTGGATGTTTCCTTGGTACTACATGATGTTACACTTACAATGTGATGCTATTGGTGGACTTTGTATGCCATAATCTTTTTCAAATTTGCATTACCCATGCAGTGGGAGTTCTTGGATGTGTTTGGTCTTCTTTGATTGGTTGACACATAGAGCTTGTATTTGCAGTTAATGGGTGCATATGTAAGTGGCATGAGTCTGTTGATGTTCATACCTTCAAGGTATGAGTGATTGGATGTTTTAGCACTGGCTATGTGTGCTATTTTCAGTCACGTGGGTTTTGTTTAGTTGGATGGGTGCAATTAGTTTTCTGATTGTTGTTCTAGTTGATGTTCTATCTTGTTTCTAGAGGATGTTTTCATGGCTATGTTCTAGAAGATTTAAAGTTAGTTATGTTGGAGCTTCTGTGTAGCTTGTGAGCACAGTGGAGTGGAGGTAGTATCAGCTTTGGTTCTGTGACTTGGAGCGTTGTTGGTTTCCTATAATTCCTTCGTCAAGTGGGAGAATGTTGAGTACTTGTGACTCAGATTACTAGCATCAGCAAGAGTTGCTCTATGTCTCAGTGATCTCTTGTTCTTGGTTGATTGCCCTTTGTTATCAGCCTGACAGGCTCTATCAGGCTTAGCTGAAGTTCTCTCTCTGATCACCTATGTTACACCGATCGGTGTAACTATAACCATCAGTGAAGTGTTGTGTTGTTTCTGTGATAGTTGGTGTCTCTCTGATGGAAGGTGTGGATCGACATACATGTAAGTAGTGTATCAGTGAGACTTGTCTTATTGGCGTGGATTGGAATGCTTTCTCTGATGTGCTATGTTACTTCGATGGAGGCCTAGCATCGGTATGACTATAACAATCAGCATGGTCTAGGGTTTCTTCTCTAATGTGCATTGGTCATACCGATGAAGGAAGACTTGGGTATCGATGGGACAAGGAACCATCAATGTGGATGGTGGACTGGTCTCTGATGAGCTTGGTTTGTCTGATGGTGTTTGGCATCGACAGGAGGAACATTATTGGCAAAGAAGGAAGAAGTCACATCAAAGGTTATGGTCACTCCGATGAAGATGTCGGGCAAGGTCTTCTTGATGTTCATTGGATGGTAGACTAATTGGTCTTGTTAGCAAAAGTACCAATGGTTATCATACATGTGGTCGTATATATAAATTGGAAAATCAACTGATGATGGATGCATGTGGGACTAATGAGTTCTCATGAATGTGAATAGTCAGATGATAATTTGGATGGTTGGAGTGAGTGTAACTGAATCAATTAGTTGCTCAAATGGTTAGACAAGTTTGGAGATGGACAGTCTTAGAGAGAGAGAGTTAGATTGTGAGTTCAATCTTGTGAGCTCAGTATTCTTCTTAGGGGAAGTCCTATGTTTTATGTTGTATGCAACATGATAACAGTATGTGAAGGGATTGAACCGATAAAAGGAGAAACAAAGGTTGAGAGAGAGTGAGGCTAATCTTGCCATGTTACTGTTGAGATTCTCTAGATGAAGAACAAGATGTATAACTCTGTGAAGGCTTGAGAGTCTGATATTGTATTGTAACTGTGTACTTTTTTGTTACTGATTAATAAAATGATCTTTGGCTTTTGGAGTGTGGGGTTTTTTACCCAGAAGGGTTTCCCCCACGTATATCTATGTTTCTTGTTCTGTCTTTTGAGTTAACATTTTTGTTGTTGAAATTAGATCTTGTTGCTTGTATTTCCTCTAAGGTTTAATGTTGGAAATGTTCTATGTCTATTTCCGCTTTGTGGCATAGTTGTGCATGTTTTTTTTGAAGCGATTGAAAAGAATTTAAATCTGTTGAAGACACCACTGTTCTTAGAAATATGTTCTGAGATGCTTTCATTTTCTTACAAACAATACTGTTGCTTCGTGCACCTTTGTTTGCCTTTGAATCTAGCCTTGGCAGTACTCAATTCAGAGAGCTTCATGATATAGCCCCTAGTTGTCCTTGAACTCTGAATTCATTGTATAACCTTGGCACTTTGTGTAGTTAATCATATGAATTGATGTTGTTGTTTATCATGATGTTGTAGACACTAACATGTTGCTTGCATGGATGTGTTTGTGGGAACATTTGGTGATCATAAAGTACATATCACCTCTAGGGGGCATGGGCTTTGTGAAAGTTGGTGTTCCCTTGTGTGTTTTCTTCCTACCTTAATGTGCTTGATATTGAAAATTGATATCAACCACCTTAAGGTGGGGGCATATAAGGTAAGTTGTCTATTATAGATGTTAGCAATGTGTTTGACCTCAGATGCATAGACCTATGCCAAAGTAGTGCATTGTGCATCCTGAGTTTGTTTGCAATCATTCAATCAATCATATAAGCCCTCTGCGGAGGTAGGATATCGAGCATATCCTTCTTCTTAAGCCCTCTGTGGAGGTGGGGATGGTGTATTTCTCAGAGCAGATTGCTTCATCCTATCATTTTCAAAAGTCCTATGTGGAGGTAGGGAGTGGTTCTGTGAATAACTCAACCCTTAAGTGTGTCTTTGGAAATTATTGTGGTGAAGCCCAATCAACGGTGTGTTCCTATAATGTGCCTGAGATGGTGATGAGCCTGGAATAGGGAACACACCATCGATTGTCTGCCGTGTTTTCTCTGTGTCTTCAAGTGTGTGTGTTTTGGCGTGTTTGTTGCCCCATATGCATAGACCAGCATCATTGAGTAGTGCTTCGTGCATCTTGGGAGGTTTTACATGTATTGCATGTGTGTTGCCCCATATGCAGAGATTAGTGCCATTGAGTAGTGCTTCCTGCATTTTGGGAGGTTTGTTTACTTTCCAGTACTTGCATTTGCATTTCATATATAAGAGAGAAAGAAAAAGAAAAGATATCATTTTTGTCTTCCATGAATTAATGTGTCTTCCATGCATTAACTATCTGCTCTATATTATGCGTGACTATAACTATCTTCTCCATGTTTTGTGTGCATGTTACTATTTTCTATGTGATTGGTGTGTCTTCTCTGTGCTTGGTGTGTTTACTGTGTTTATGACCTTACTTTAATGCATGTATGGGCCTCATGTTCATACATACATTAAAGTGGGGGCTAAATGTAATGTCATAAAATGTCCCATTGGGTGTTTTTCCCTCATAAGGTTTAGCTCCCAGGTCTTTAGAGTGCATTTAGGACATTTTAGTTCATATTTTAGCATCCCGATGGAATGAGACCTAGGTTCCTTGGCAAATAGGGCCTAGGTGGACCCCTCGAGTTGTACCCTACCTAAAATAGGAGGGGAGGACTTGGGCACCCATGCCCTAGTCCTGTCCTATTTTAGGGCAACCTCAATTTCCAGGTGTCATTTTATGATTGTTAGAAGGTTGTTTTGCTGACACGATAAAGTTTGATTTTTAATATCTTGGTGAGAGTTCATGTAGATGCATATATAAGCAAGTGTAGGCATTCATTTGTAAACTAGAGATTTCAACTAGATTGTTATTGTGAACTCTAGGCATTCTCAAGGTGATTCAAGGCTTTCTATTGTGTTGTAAGAGCAGACTTGTGTGTTTTGTGTATTGATATTTGCAGATTTGAGCATCAATTCCTTCATGGCATCAAGAGCATCTTCCTCCATGAAAGCTTCACTACAAGGTGACATAATATTGTGCTTTTATTATTGTTTCCTTTGGTTTTTGGCCTCTACCTCACAAGGGAATGCCCTCTTTATCTAACAATAGTGTTCAGAGACTTAAGTGTCCTCTGAGGTTTGACTGAGGCAAACCTCTAAACACCACAACCCCCAAACCAAGTCTTGTGATTGTAGGTTACAGGTGTCACATCCGGGAAAAGTAGAGTTGCAGGAAGGCTGAGAAGACATCAGGGATTCAGGATCTGAAGAAAAGTTAGACAAAGGAACACTTTTGGGAATAAGGTGCTCGCTCCAGTGTCCTCCATAGACAATTTTTAGAAAATAGAAGTTACGGGGCTGATTAGTGTCTGAAGGATGTCCAAATTCCCTGAAAAAGCAGGTGCCTTGGACTTGGGCACCTGCTCCAGTGTCCCTGACTATTCCTCTTTGGAACCTTGAAAATAGGTACTCTATAATTTTGCATTTTACTCTCGTCTATAAGAGGTTTTCCCATAATTCATTAATTTGTTGTCGTATTTGCATAATTAGGGTTTTAATGGTCAATTGAGCATATGAGAAGGAAAATTTGATAATTAATTCCCTAATCCAAATTTCCCTACATATGAAAGTGACTCTAGTGTATGATAATGCTTGCCATTCGACCCTAGATCCTTCAATGTATAGTGGAGAGGTAGATTTAAACATCTAAACCACAAAAGATTAAAGAATCCATTTTTCTACTAAACAACATGGATTAACCAATGCCAAAGCATGGTCAAGTCAAGTGGGATGTACTCCACTTGTACACCTTGCAAGGAAGGAGAGGTGGACTAAGCAACTCTCCCATGCTTATTTATAACATGTTATTTCCAAGGGTAGGATGAGACTTTACTCATCCACTTTACCCTACACATGTATGAAAGGACACCCTACTCCAGGGTACTAACCTTGGGGGTACAAAATATATTGGAAAAACTAAAAATCAACTCTTTGGACACCTTTTAAATTAGGTAAACACACAAATCTAAGTGTTGTCAATTTTGGATAATATAAATGACAAATATTATTTCCAAATGGTTTTTTTTAAATCATGAAGTAACATTCAAACATAATATAATCATTTAGGAAATCAAAGACTTACACACAAGGTCATAACCACCATGGTAAAGATGAATGGCTATATTGGCTTATAACACATAAGTAAATCATGTTATTTCACCATGTAAAGTGGGATAGGTTTAGACTGGCAATTGTATTCACCTACACATTCTTATTAATAAACCAATGGTATATATACCTAAAGCAACAAATAGAATTTATACTATTCATGAAAAAACATAATTTTCATACTTTAATGAATCAAAGATTGAATTTCAAAATTAAACAATTTAGTCATTATTTCCTACATGTTTGCCATCTATTTAAACCATATTTCACTACAATAAAATTTAAAAGATTCCCATGTAGGAAGGAATATAAACACTATTGTTAGAATTGGCATTTTATCGCACTATTCAATTTAACATGCAAAAGTGAACTACATCTATCTAGGTATTACATGTCTGTAACATAATCAAAATCACTTAGCAAGGAATCCTTCCTACACCAAGGTCAACATTGTCAACACTTAGAGTTAGCCAAGTCTATTGGATTATTGCACAAACAATTAGTGACAACTAACAACCAAATAGTTTCTATAATAGCTAGAGTATTAAAAAGTGTCATATGGTACATCAAATTATCACTAACCTTTACCTTGCGTTATATGTTTAAATTAACTCTTGTTTAAAAGGGGTTAAATCAAACTCTCCACATTTAATGTATACAACATAAACATAACTAATCAACCTCATATGCTAATTTAAATAACTTCATATTATAAATCTTGCATTATAATGTGATACAAAGTGAAATTCATAAATCAAAAGGATAATAGGTTGCATGCAAAGTTTCACAACTATCTAAAATTGGCACAATTGTCAAGAATAAGGTGTATAAGTAGGGTCACTGATTGGTTGAGGCCTTACAACAACAATTAACCAACAATCTCCACTCCCAAACAACCAACCTTGAAATGAAAAAGCCTAGAACAACCAACCCTTTTCCTTTTCATTTGTTGCCTTTATATAGAGTTGCCACAGCATTCTCTTCGAATAGAAGGTATTTATAAAAGGAAATTGTTATTAGTTAAGATTATTTGACTCCATATCAATTATCCAACTCCCACATACCATTTGAAAAACTGATCAATATGTCACTCTTTATCATGCTACACAATCATCAAGTATTATCCAAGAAGTTAGTGTTACACAAGGTTCCAAATACACTCATTGAAGCCTCAAGAAGGAACACACCAAAAAACATATGTGTGCAACTCCATAAATCAAATGTGCTAAGACCATCATGCCTTAGTCTTTGAAGAGAGTGACCAAAAGAATGGGAAAGAATTTTCCCACAAAATAAAATAAAGAAATAGAACAAAATGTGTGCAACCAAGACTTGTGCACCAAACATTTTTGGGTGACATAAGATTGCACAACCATTAAGATGCTCTTACATTATGTTGGGTCCCAAAATAGCAGGCCCTCTCCTCTAGCACCACAACCCATATTGAGACCAGGGGAACAAAGTATCTCAAGCAAGGAGGGTGATACATCAACAAAGAGAGGATGGTTTTGGTACAATGCATAGTATTAGGGAAAATCATTTTCTTCTTTAAGATCTACAAAACCTAGGGATTATTCCCTTGTGGTCTGAATATATGAAAACAACTAGAATAAAGTTTTGACTGCTATGCCCTAATGGAGGTCAGGAACAAGCCTATTAGACCTCATAATAGTAGATAATAAATAAGCATATAAGTGCATCCAAAATGTAATCAATTTCACTCAATGAAGATAAATCCACTTAACATTGCATACACACTTATATATTGCATCCACATCATTACATCCCTCTAAATATCTATTTGACACTCACTAGAGATACACACTTGCAAAATAATGGACTACAATGATGGGCCAAACTCCTACATGCATAAACCTTTGAACATCTATATGAGACCAGGTCACTAAAAATACACAAAACTAATAATGTTGGTTTGCACAAGTAGGCAAAGAAGATACCTAGACACTACAACCTCCACCAAAAAACATATGTGTGCAACTCCATAAATCAAATGTGCTAAGACCATCATGCCTTAGTCTTTGAAGAGAACAACCAAAAGAATGGGAAAGAATTTGCCCACAAAACAAAATAAGGAAATAGAACAAAATGTGTGCAACCAAGACTTGTGCACCAAACATTTTTGGGTGACATAAGATTGCACAACCATTAAGATGCTCTTGCATTATGTTGGGTCCCAAAATAGCAGGCCCTCTCCTCTAGCACCACAACCCAGATTGAGACCAGGGGAACAAAGTATCTCAAGCAAGGAGTGATACAACAACAAAGAGAGGATAGTTTTGGTCCAATGCATAGGATTAGGGAAAATAATTTTCTTCTTCAAGATCTCAAAACCTAGGGGGTATTCCCTTGTGGTTTGAATATAGGAAAACAACTAGAACAAAGTTTTGACTACTATGCACTAATGGCGGTCAGGAACAAGCCTACTAGACCTCATAATAGCAAATAATAAGTAAGCATATAAGTGCATCCAAAATGTAATCAATTACACTCACTATAGATAAATCCACTTAACATTGCATACACACTTATATCTTGCATCCACATCATTACATCCCTCTAAATATCTATTTGACACTCACTAGAGATACCCACTTGCAACTCCATAAATCAAATGTGCTAAGACAATCATGCCTTAGTCTTTAAAGAGAGTGACCAAAAGAATAGGAAAGAATTTTCCCACAAAACAAAATAAGGAAATAGAACAAAATGTGTGCGACCAAGACTTCTGCTCCAAACATTTTTGGATGACATAATATTGCACAACTATTGAGACGTTCTTGCATTATGTTGGGTCCCAAAATAGCAAGCCCTCTCCTCTAGAACCACAACCAAGATTGAGACCAAGGGAACAAAGTATCTCAAGCAAGGAGGGTGATACATCAACAAAGAGATGATGGTTTTGGTCCAATGCATAGGATATGGGAAAAACATTTTCCTCTTCAAGATCTGCAAAACCTAGGGGGTATTCCTTTGTGGTCTGAATATATGAAAACAACCAGAACAAATTTTTGACTGTTGTACCCTAATGGCGGTCACATAAATCAAAAAACTGATGTGTGCAACTCCATAAATCAAATGTGCTAAGACCATCATGCCTTAGTCTTTGAAGAGAGTGACCAAAATAATGGGAAAGAATTTGCCCACAAAACAAAATAAGGAAATAGAACAAAATGTGTGCAACCAAGACTTGTGCACCAAACATTTTTGGGTGACATAAGATTGCACAACCATTGAGATGCTCTTGCATTGTGTTGGGTCCCAAAATAGAAATCCCTCTCCTCTAGAACCACAACCAAGATTGAGACCAGGGGAACAATGTATCTCAAGAAAGGAGGGTGATACATCAACAAAGAGAGGATGGTTTTGGTCCAATGCATAGGATTAGGGAAAATCATTTTCTCCTTCAAGCTTTGCAAAACCTAGGGGGTATTCCCTTGTGGTCTGAATATATGAAAATAACTAGAACAAAGTTTTGACTACTATGCCCTAATGGCGATTAGGAACAAGCCTACTAGACCTCATAATAGCAGATAATAAGTAAGCATATAAGTGCATCCAAAATGTAATCAATTTCACTCACTAAAGATAAATCCACTTAACATTGCATACACACTTATATTTTTGGTACACACCAAAAAACATATGTGTGCAACTCCATAAATCAAATGTGTTAAGACCCTCTTGCCTTTGTCTTTGAAGAGAGCGACCAAAAGAATGGGAAAGAATTTTCCCACAAAACAAAATAAGGAAATCAAACAAAATGTGTGCAACCAAGACTTGTGCACCAAACATTTTTGGGTGACATAAGATTACACAACTATTGAGATGCTCTTGCATTATGTTGGGTCCCAAAATAGTAGGCCATCTACTCTAGCACCACAACTAAGATTGAGATCAGGGAAAAAACTATCTCAAGCAAGGAGGGTGATACATCAACAAAGAGAGGATGGTTTTGGTCTAATGCATAGAATCATTTTCACTCACTAAAGTTAAATCCACTTAACATTACATACACACTTATATTTTTGGTACACACCAAAAAACATATGTGTGCAACTCCATAAATCAAATGTGCTAAGACCCTCCTGCCTTAGTCTTTGAAGAGAGCGACCAAAACAATGGGAAAGAATTTGCCCACAAACAAAATAAGGAAATAGAACAAAATGTGTGCAACCAAGACTTGTGCACCAAACATTTTTGGGTGACATAAGATTGCACAACCATTGAGATGCTCTTGCATTATGTTGGGTCCCAAAATAGTAGGCCCTCTACTCTAGCACCACAACCAAGATTGAGACTAGGGGAACAAAGTATCTCAAGTAAGGAGGGTGATACATCAACAAAGAGAGGATGGTTTTGATCCAATGCATAGGATTAGGGAAAATCATTTTCTTCTTCAAGATCTACAAAACCTTAGTGCACCAATGAATAGGATCAAGGAAAATCATTTTCACTCATTGAAGATAAATCCACTTAACATTGCATACACACTTATGTTTTTGGTACACACCAAAAAAAATATGTGTGCAACTCCATAAATCAAATGTGCTAAGACCCTCCTACCTTAGTCTTTGAAGAGAGCGACCAAAAGAATGGGAAAGAATTTGCCCACAAAATGAAATAAGGAAATAGACCAAAATGTGTGCAACCAAGACTTGTGCACACCAAAACATTTTTGGGTGACATAAGATTGCACAACCAATGAGATGCTCTTGCATTATTTTGGGTCCCAAAATAGTAGGCCCTCTCCTCTAGCACCACAACCAAGATTGAGACCAGGGGAACAAAGTATCTCAAGCAAGGAGGATGGTTTTGGTCCAATGCATAGGATTAGGGAAAATCATTATCATTTTCTTCTTCAAGATCTGTAAAACCTTAGTGTACCAATGCATAGGATTAGGGAAAATCATTTTCTTCTTCAAGATCTGTAAAACCTTAGTGTACTAATGTATAGGATTAGGGAAAATCAATTTCACTCACTAGAGATAAAACCACTTAACATTGCATACACACTTATATTTTTGGTACACACCAAAAAGCATATGTATGCAACTCCATAAATCAAATGTGCTAAGACCCTCCTACCTTGGTCTTTGAAAAGAGCAGCCAAAAGAATGGGAAAGAATTTGCCCACAAAACAAAATAAGGAAATATAAAAAAATATGTGCAACCAAGACTTGTGCACCAAACATTTTTGGGTAACATAAGATCTACAAAACCTTAGTGTATCAATGTATAGGATTAGGGAAAATAATTTTCACTCACTAAAGATAAATCAACTTAACATTGCATACACACTTATATTTTTGGTACACACCAAAAAACATATGTGCGCAACTCCATAAATCAAATGTGCTAAGACCCTCCTACCTTAGTCTTTAAAGAGAGTGACCAAAATAATGGGAAAGAAATTTCCCACAAAACAAAATAAGGAAATAGAACAAAATGTGTGCAACCAAGACTTGTGTACCAAACATTTTTGGGTGACATAATATTGTACAACCAATTAGATTCTCTTGCATTATGTTGGGTCCCAAAATAGCAGGCCCCCTCCTCTAGCACCACAACCAAGATTGAGACCAGGGAAACAAAGTATCTCAAGAAAGGAGGGTGATACATCAACAAAGAGAGGATGGTTTTGGTCCAATTCTTAGGATTAGGGAAAATCATTTTCTTCTTCAAGATCTGCAAAACCTAAGTGCACCAATGCATCGGATTAGGGAAAATCATTTTCACTCACTAAAGATAACTCCACTTAACATTCCATACGTACTTATATTTTTGGTACATACCAAAAAACATATGTGTGCAACTCCATAAATTAAATTTGCTAAGACCCTCCTGCCTTAGTTTTTGAAGAGAGAGACCAAAAGAATACAAAAGAATTTGTTCGCAAAACAAAATAAGGAAATAGAACAAAATGTGTGCAACCAAGACTTGTGCACCAAACATTTTTAGGTGACATAAGATTGCACAACCATTGAGATGATCTTGCATTATGTTGGGTCCCAAAATAGTAGGCCCTCTCCTCTAGTACCACAACCAAGATTGAGACCAGGGGAACAAAGTATCTCAAGCAAGGAGGGTGATACATCAACAAAGAGAAGATGGCTTTGGTCCAATGCATAGGATTAGGGAAAATCATTTTCTTCTTTAAGATCTCCTCTAGCACCACAACCAAGAATGAGACCAAGGGAACAAAGTATCTCAAGCAAGGAGGGTGATACATCAACAAAGAGAGGATGGTTTTGGTCCAATGCATAGGATTAAGGAAAATGTGGTCTAAATATATGAAAAGAACTAGAACAAAGTTTTGACTGCTCTTCCCTAATGGCGGTCACATAAATTAAAAAATATATATGTGCAACTCCATAAATCAAATGTGCTAACACCATCATGCCTTAGTCTTTGAAGAGAGTGACCAAAAGAATGGGAAAGAATTTGCCCACAAAACAAAATAAGGAAACAGAACAAAATGTTTGCAACCAAGACTTGTGCACCAAACATTTTTGGGTGACATAAGATTGCACAACTATTCAGATGCTCTTGCATTATTTTGGGTCCCAAAGTAGCAGGCCCTCTCCTCTAGTACCACAACCAAGATTGAGACCAAGGGAACAAAGTATCTCAAGCAAGGAGGGTGATACATCAACATAGAGAGGATAGTTTTGGTCCAATGCATAGGATTAGGGAAAATCATTTTCTTCTTCAACATCTACAAAATCAAGGGTGTATTCCCTTGTGGTCTGAATATATGAAAACAACTAGAACAAAGTTTTGATTGTTATGCCCTAATGGCAGTTAGGAACAAACCTACTAGACATCATAATAGTAGATAATAAGTAAGCATATAAGTGCATCCAAAATGTAATTAATTTCACTCACTAAAGATAAATCCACTTAACATTGCATACACACTTATATTTTTGGTACACAACAAAAAAATATTTATGCAACTACATAAATCAAATGTCCCAAATAGTAGGCCCTCTCCTCTAGCACCACAACCAAGATTGAGGCCAGGGGAACAAAGTATCTCAAGAAGGGAGGGTGATACATCAACAAAGAGAGGATGGTTTTGGTCCAATGTATAGGATTAGGGATAATCATTTTCTTCTTCAAGATCTGCAAAACCTAGGGGGTATTCCCTTGTGGTCTAAATATATGAAAACAACTAGAACAAAGTTTTGACTACTATGCCCTAATGGCGGTCAGTAACAAGCCTACTAGACCTCATAATAGCATATAATAAGTAAGCATATAAGTGCATCCAAAATGTTATCAATTTCACTCACTAAAGATAAATGCACTTAAAATTCCATACACACTTATATTTTTGGTACACACCAAAAAACATATGCGTGAAACTCCATAAATCAAATGTGTTAAGACCATCATGCCTTAGTCTTTGAAGAAAGGGACCAAAAGAATGGGAAATAATTTTCCCACAAAACAAAATAAGGAAATAGAAAAAAATGTGTGCAACCAAGCCTTGTGCACCAAACATTTTTGGGTGACATAAGATTGCACAACCATTGAGATCCTCTTGCATTACGTTAGGTCCCAAAATAGCAGTCCCTCTCCTCTAGCACCACAACCAAGATTGACACCAGGGGAACAAAGTATCTCAAGCAAGGAGGGTGATACATCAACAAAGAGAGGATGGTTTTGGTCCAATGCATAGGATTAGGGAAATCATTTTCTTCTTGAAGATATGCAAAACCTAGGGGGTAATCCATTGTGTTTTGAATATATGAAAACAACTAGAACAAAGTTTTGACTGCTATGCCCTAATGGTGGTTAGGAACAAACCTACTAGACTTCATAATAGCAAATATTAAGTAAGCATATAAGTGCATCCAATTTGTAATCAATTTCACTCACTGAAGATAAATCCACTTAACATTGCATACACACTTATATCTTGCATCCACATCATTACATCCGTCTAAATATCTATTTGACACTCACTAGAGATATCCACTTGCAAAACAATGAACTACAATGATTGGCCAAACTCCTACATGCATAAACCTTTGAACATCTATGTGATAGGTAAAATATTAGATTAATAAGATCAAGCATAGCCATGAAAACCTAACCCTACCATCTTCAAAGAATCTAATCCAAATGAAATCAAAAGCACGTAATTCAAGAACAATATCACCTAGATTGTATGATTCCTTGTTTATGATGTGGATTGCTTCTTCAACAATGAACAATTATGAAGATAAAAGCTGCTATTATGGATGGATGATGAAGCTAATATGCTAGATGGATGCTAAAGTGCTCAATATACTAAGGATGATAATGTAGATGCTATATGAATGCTGGATCTCTGTAGTATGGAATGAGAAGGTGTTTATATAGAACTCAACCAAAATCAATCAACAGTGCAGATTCGGTGGCTATGTGAATGGCTAAGATTAAATGATAGACATAGGTGAATGTGAAGATGACAAGTGGAGGGAAGATAAGGCTCATGTGTGATTGTGTACATAAAAAGTACTACATGTGAAAGATATTAAATAATAGATGAAGTACCATTTATCTTTTTCAATTGAAAGAGGCACACATGTCAGCTCATGAAATAAATGATAAGAGAAATTAATTAAATAAATAAAAATTTATTTAATTAATTGGAAAGTGGGATTATGAATGGAATTTTAATTAAATAATTAAAGATTGTTTAATTATAGCTTAGAGGAAATAGCTAAGGAATTAATTAAATAAATATAAATTTATTTAATTAATAGAAGAAAATAGATGTGTTAGGGAAATTTCTCTACTATGTTAGACAAATGCAAATGGTAGCCAATGTGATATTTGATTCTAATGATAAATAGGTCAATTTTAGATGTCTACATTTTGCCCCTCTTTGATACAATGTTTGATAGAGCATTGTGTTAAAGAAAATACGATAATTCACTTGAGAAACGAAGTTATGACCCAGTGTAACTAGCAGGTGATGCCCCCTCGAGAGGTAAGCCAGGCTAACTAGGAAGGGCTGGGTTGGCTCACGATAAAAGGGAAAGCTAGAAAATGAGGTGGACACGAAGAAAAGAGGGGTTAGGGGGAAACATGGGATGATGCAGAAGAAAATAGGCTTTGGCATAGAAGAATTAGGGTTTGGATAGGGGCTATAAGTAGGTCCATCAAGGGAAAATAGGCTCATTTGTGCTCAGTTGTGTTCAAAATCTAGAGAGATCCAGAGCTCCTTAGAGTTGTTGTGCGACGAGATTTGGAGAGCTATCAGGATGGTGATTCCACACAGAGGTCATCGTGCTGAGCAAGTTAGGACACATGAATGACTAGAGGGAGTAGGCATACTAGTATGTATTGAAACTTTTTCTAAAAGCGTGATTTTGATAGGCTAGAAGCATCATAAATGCACACACATCACCAGAAGCGACTAGGTTTTAGGATAGGGCATTCAGGTTGCTTAGGAAGAAAAACAAGTCACTTAAGGTAGTTGAGGTCACTTATAGGCATGGCTAGGTCACGTATGGGACAACAGGTCGCTTCCAATCGGCTTGACAAATATAGGCAAAATGTGCATATAGATAAAAGCAAGTCACTTATGGGCTAAAAGTAGGCGTATAGATAAGTTTAGCTCACTTGTAAAGAAAAGATGCTCTCTTATAGGATAGAGACCGCTTAGAGGCAAAAAGTATACGCATATAGATATATAGCTCACACATGGTCAATAAGCAGTCTCATAGGGAAAGTAGGTCGCATACAGGCAAGAAATAAACTCATATAGGAAAATAGGTCACATGCGATCAGTAGATAAGTGCATATAGGAAAATAGGTCGCTTGCAGTAGATAGAAGTAGGTATAGTAGGAAAAACAATCCAGTTTTATAGCAGTTGTATGTAGTGCAAGGGACTAACATGATGAGTGAAATGATATAGGATATCATACCGCCTTTGTTATCACGAGAGCCACATCTGAGGGATTTGTGGTTGGTGAGATTGCTGGATGTAGAGGAGCGGCTAGTATTAGAGATCCTTAGATTAGAGCATGTGTCGAGATTGGAGCTGGTGTAGGCACATTGAGGATTGATGATGGTGATGGTGGAGCGATGGATGAGTGAGCATAGTTCTTTCTTGTTTCCAACAGGAGAGGTTACGATCACACTAGAGGATGTGTTCTGGATTTTATGTGTTCCTATTAATGGGGACCAAGTAGATTATGATCCTGATATGGGTCCAACTACATTCAGGAGATTGTTTGGGACACCAGACATTGGAGCAGAGGCTTAGATATTCCTATGGTGAGGATGGAGGAGTTATGTGACAGACTGCAACAAGTGGTAGTAGCTATTATCAGATGGCTAGTTGGAGACAGATGAGCAAGAGGGTTTCTGGTAGGATGGGGGACAGTGATGGAGGAGATTTTCTCCTATGGGATGAGATATGCATGGGCGGAGTGTGTACTTGGATAGCTCTATCATTTCCTGCATGATTGCACATATATGTTCGGGGCTAGTATGACTGCAAGAGTTACAATTTTGCATGTGTGGGCATATGAGCATATTCTAGTGATGAGACCAAATAGATGGGTGGCTAGAGAAGTAGGAGAGCCTTATGCTAGGATGTATAGAGGAGCTTTGACATACCGGTAGTGCAGAGGACTAGTGTACTAGCAGAGGATGTTGGATGAGGTAGATAGATTTATATGGAGGCCATGGCTAGGATGTGAGAGATGGGATAAGGAGGATACTAAGCTTGTCTATGCTAGATAGGCAAGATGTATTTTTGGATGCAGGATATACATTATAGAGCGCTATTTGCCCGAGAGGGTTTTGAGATAGTTCGGATTACCATAGGCAGTACCAATTAGTGATGCCATTTTTAGGAGGAATTGACATGAGGTGTTTGATTAGGGGCCAGAGGTAGTGGTTGACATGGTTTTGGTGGAGAGAGAGGGGCTACAGCCAATTGTATGGCAGTGGGGATAGGGTCCTACAAATCTAAGAATGCTACTAGATTATGATGCATACTGGGTGACAGCAAGATTGATGTGGCTGACATGGATTGGAGAGATAGGAGAGATAGGGATGGAGAGACCAGTCAGGAGGAGGTGATGATGGGCTCCACCAGCACAGGCTATTATACTGGTAGCTCTGGGGATATAGATACAAGGATAGGTGCAAGGAAAGCCTCAGATACTTGCACAGCCTCAGGGACAGATATTAGGAGATGATGATGTTAGGATTCAGCAGCTACGGAGGAGGATTAGAGAGGAGAGGAGATGGAGGTAGCAGGCTCAGATGAGGTGGAGGAGAGTGGACTTAGATAGATGCCAGGTAGTGATTAGCTTATGGCATGCTAGGGCTTAGGCTTAGACATACTAGGCTCAGTTATAGGTTAGAGTGCAGGCTGGGGATGGGCAGGATGACAGTGCACTTGCTAGGGTGACATGAGAGAGAGATGCAGCTAGGCAAAGCGAGCAGATGATGAGAGTTGAGTGAGATACTACTTTACAGCAGATGCAGGTGATGAGGACTGAGAGAGATGGTCTATGGACAGAGAGGGATATAGCTGTGCAAAAGCTACAAGGGATGACTGGTAAGCGGGATAGAGCAGTGGCTGCATTAGGTACAGATGGGGCTACGATGTATTTGGCCACATAGTTGACACAGGTACAGGTAGAGTTGTGGAGAGTACAGGGTGAGGTAGATTATTATAGGGGCTTGTACTATGGGGCTATGCTAGCAGAGTAGAGGTAGCCTAGCTTCAGGAGCAGATCAGGAGCTTCAGGTTCATGGAGGACAGGTGGATCTTGATCTGTAGCATCAGTGATGGGGCCACAGAGAGATAGGGGGATAAGTGTAGGACTCAGTGGTGGTGGTTAGGGTGAGGGAGCTGTCAGTAGTCACTAGGGCTACCTTGTTTATGTATATTATGTTTTATCATGATGAGGCCTAGAGCCGCTTGTACATACATTCTTTATGGCTCAACTTGTATATGTAGACACTTGTATATCGACATATGTATATATATATATATATATATATGATGGCATGTTGTTTATCTACATGATGTTGTAATGAATGCACTATTGGTATTATGATGGTTATA
The DNA here is from genome assembly GCA_027924645.1 of Cunninghamia lanceolata. Taxonomy (NCBI): domain Eukaryota; kingdom Viridiplantae; phylum Streptophyta; class Pinopsida; order Cupressales; family Cupressaceae; genus Cunninghamia; species Cunninghamia lanceolata. The sequence continues at coordinate 606,998 of BSBN01001014.1, read as the reverse complement.
TATGTTGTATTTGTATTTTTCATGGATTATGCATGGAAGTTTATGCAAATGATATGAATGGAAATGTATGATAATGCAACTATGTAAATGGTAATGATATGATATGTACTCATGCATATAGATAAATGATAATGATATGATATGTGATGAACCTCTATATGCCTAACACACTTGTTTTGCAGGATAAGAGATGTGGAAGAAGGACGATGGAAATGATTGATCTTGGTTGAGGACTATATAGATGAATAATGGGATAAATAGATGGTACGATGGGCAGTTTTAAAATTAATTGCTCAAAAATGAAAAGAAATGCAATCCTTATGTTTGATACAGCATGTGGATGTTATGCACCAGGGTATAGAAGACCAAGTTGTTGAGATATCCAATGCAAAACTAGCATGCTACAATCTTGTCTGAACACATGTGGTCAAGATGTTAAGCCAACATGCACAAGATATGAATAGCAGCTAGTGTTTTGAGATGGACTTTGATGCTACAAGCAATGGTTTGAGGTTATCTCCACTATGCATAGTGACACCTTGTTGGTTATATGTATGGAGCTAGTCTTGACATAGAATAGTCTCATGTGCATAAGAGACTATTTAGCTTCTCAGATGCTAGAGATATTGATATGTAAGATGCTAATCCCAACACGTACAAGATACCAATATGCTCAGGAAGAGAATAGGATCATCCCACAGACACGGCATACGAAAGCAATATGACCATGCCCCATTCCTTACTTCGTCGCCACATACCAAGATATAGATAGATCAAGGCAGTCTTGATTATACATAGGAAAGGGACAAAAGATAAATCAAAAGATATTGTCATCACGTTCTCTTGCCAAATTTAGGTGCTCTTGGATGGATTTAAGCTAGTGCCTTGTTAAGAGGAAATTTGCATCCTATTGAAAGCTAAAGATGTTAATAAAATGCTATAGCAAATGTTGGCTTAAGGCATGCAAACAAATAGCTTCTAGCTGATTCTTGATTAGTTAAAGTGCTAGAGCTTTTAGTATACACATAGTCTGCTTCCTGCTTGAGCTAATCAAAGAGAATAAAATGGAAGATGAGAGAAGATGAAGAAGATGAAGTGGATCATCTATGCTTGAGTACTGGAAACTTCCTTCATATTCTAGACTACCTACATACCCTATGTCCATGGGATCAAAGCACATTTATGATGAAGATGAAACATGATGAATATGTTGTTCTAGGTTTTATTGATGATGTGTGATGAAAAATAGAAGAATGTGAGATGAAAGATTGGAGGATGATTAAAAGAAAGATGGAAGATGGATGATGAAAAGAGGGCTATCATCTTAGCTTGAATCAGAGTGCTTCCTTTGCATCTCAGATTGCCTACATACCCTATGTCCACAGGATCAAGGCTTTAATGATAGAGCTGGGATGTAGTTCTTTCTTATTACGCTAGTGGTTGATGTTGAAAGAATCAACTTTATTGCTTGGATGCTTGCGTTGGCGATGTTTTTTATTTTTTGGATGTTGGTGGAGCTTGAATTGATTGCAAAGATACAAATCCTAGTTGCAAATGTTTCCCATGCTTGATGTTGGATGAACGCTATGGTTGAAGTTGAAAGTTTGTTGTGTTGCGAGCTAAGGTGTTTGGTGTGTTATGAGCTAGAGTTGGCAATATCCACTTCCAAATAAGGCTCAACAAGTGCCCCCAGTGTGGGATGAGGTTTATTGTGGAGAAGCGACAATGGATAGTGTGTGCGGACAAGATGCTAAGGTGTCAAAAAGATATAGTTATCGCAACAATGTCTCAAGTATAATAGCTAGCATTGACAGAGGCAAAGATGGAAAAGTTGTTTATTACGATGAAATGCGGATTATGTAGGATAAGATGGTGAAGTATGCTAGGAAGAGTGGTGATCAAATAAACTAAGCAGATAATGGATGTTGGTCACTACACATAGTGCCTATTTGCCAAGTTTTCACTATGGTACTTATCCAAGGCACCTGTTTACCAGGTTTTCACCAGAGGACAGATTATTTATCTTATACTATTATTTTTTTTTTGTTATCCAAAGTGCCACAAAGTGGTTTTTACTATTGGATGGATTATTATTATTATTATTACTATTATTATTTAGTTTAGCTGAGATTCATGGATAAAACTTCTTGAGATGGATGTTGTTGACTGGTTCATCCAATAGAATACCTTTAGGTGTTGAGAGAGTATATGCACCTGATCCATAAACTGCTATGATGATAAGAGGACCAAGCCAATTTGGTTCAAACTTGCCCTATTTCTCATGATGTTGCTGATTCCTTTGATTCTCTTTAAGGACAAGATCTCCAACTTAAAATCTGTGTTCTCTGATTTTTTTGTTGTAGCTGCGACATAGACAGTTTTGATAGACTTGGAGATGGTTGAGTGTTGTAAGATGCCATTCATCTAGTGGCTCAAGATCATGGAGTCTGGATACTCGATATTCTTCCTCTAAGATGGTTGTTGTAGAGATACTTGCAGTGAGGGGATCTCGACCTCAATAGGTAAAATAGCTTAAGTGTCGTACACAAGAACATAAGGTGGAGCTCTAGTGGGAGTTCTGATACTTGTTCTATATGCCCATAATGCAAGATGAAGTTGTAAATGCTAATCACAACTAGCTTCATTAACTGTCTTTTTGATAATCTTGATGATTATTTTGTTAGAAGCCTCAGCTTGGCCATTGCTCTGAGGATAGTAAGGGGTAGAGAATTGATGTTGGATATGGAACTTGTTGCAAAGATCTCTAACCTCTTGGTTCTTGAAGGGATGACCACTATCAGTGATAATAGCTTGAGGAACTCCATAGCAGCAAATGATATAGTGTAGGATGAACTTGGATATTTGCTTGCTGGTGATATAAGTCATTGGTATGGCTTCCCCCCACTTTGTGAAATATTTAATGGTGGTGATAATGAACTTTTGACCATTTGATGAAGTAGGATGGATTCTACCTATGAGATCAAGTCCCCACTGTGAGAAGGGCCATGGAGTAGTGATAGGCTAAAGCTCATGTGCTGGTGCATGTATTAAATCTCCATGTTTCTGACATTATAGACATCTCTTGGTGAATTGTTGTGCATCTTTTTCCATGGTTGGCCAATAGTATCCTGCTCATAGAATTTTCTTAACAAGGCCAGGGCCAGCGGAATGCGAGCCGCAAACACCTTCATGTACATCACATAAGGCAACTTTTGATTTCTCATAATCAAGACATCTAAGAAGGATACCATCAAGACTCCAGTGATAAAGGGTGTATCCCAAGATAGTGTAATGAGAGGCTCGATGGATAAAGGTTTTGCGTTGGGTTGAAATGGAAAGGTTTGATTGTGGAGATACTCGTATAAGTCCTCATACCACAATGAATTGGGACCAACAATTTCATATATAAGCTCAGACTGTGGTACTTCAAATGCTAGAATCAGAAGCTATTCAACTAGAAACTCACATTTAAGTGTATTAGATGGCATGTCTAGAAGAGACCCAATCATAGCCATGGCATCTGTTGCTTTGTTCTATAGCCTTGGGATTTGTTCAAAGGTGATATTGTATGGAAGAAGCTTCTCATCTTTTGTTTGATATTCATCTAAGACCTATTTGATAACCAATTGAGAATCACCAAAGACTTGTAACTATTTGATAGCCCATTGTACCACCATGCGTAATCCTATGATTAAAGCTTCATACTCTGCTATGTTATTAGTACACAGAAATGCAATTCTGTATGATTTGGGTATGCAATCTCCTTGAAGGGTAACAAACAATTTCCTTGCTCCTAATCCATGTTGTGTGTAAGATCCGTCAAGATATAGCTGCCACCATGTTGGGGAAGTTAAATTGAACAACCCTTCATTAGGGAATTCTAGATATATTGGATGAATATCTATGATGGGTGTTGCAGCTAATTGATCAGCAATGACTTGTCCTTTTATGGCTTTTGGATCCACATATTTTATGTCAAATTCACTTAAGATCATAACCCATTTTTTTAATCTTCCCATGAGGATTACTTTAGAAAGAAGATATTTGAGTGGATCAACATTAGATATGAGCTTTATCATTTGGTTCAATATATAGTGTTGCAGCTTTTGGGAAGAAAACACTAATGCTAAACATGTTTTTTTTATAGATGAATAATTAAGTTCATATCCCACAAGAGTTCTACTGATGTAGTAGATGGCTTGTTCTTTCCCTGAATCATCATGTTGAGCTAGAAGGGCACCCAATGCTGCTGTTGTTGATGATATGTAGAGCAATAATGGGTGATCAAGCACAGGAGGTACTAACACAGGAGGTGTTGCCAGATATTCCTTTATTTTTTCAAAGGCTTGTTGACATTTTTCATCCCACTTAAAAGGTTCACCCTTATGAAGAAGATGTTGGAAATGATGACATTTATCTACCAGTTGTGATATAAATCTACAGATGGAATGTAACCTTCCTTGTAGACTATGGAGCTGCTTGAGATTTGTTGGCAGAGGCATTTCCATGATAGCTTTTACATTAGCTAGGTCCACTTCTGTCCCTTGTCAAGACACAGTGTATCCCAACAATTTTCTAGATGTTACACCAAATACACATTTCTTTAGGTTCAGTATGACTTGATACTTCTCTAATCAATCAAAGATTTGTGCTAATACATATAGATGTCCTTCTCTTGTCATAGATTTTCCTAGGATATCATCAAAATAGTCTTCCATGATAGTGTGAAAAAGGTCATGAAAAATAACTGTCATGGCTCGTTGATAAGTAGCTCCAGCGTTCTTGAGACCAAAAGGTATTACAACCTAGTAGTATGTGCCCCATGGAAAAATAAATGATGTTTTATCTTGATCTTCCTCTGTTATTCTAATTTGGTTATATCCTGAAAATCCATCCATTAAAGATAGCATTTCATGTCTAGCTATGAGATCTACAATGTTGTCTATGTTTGGTACTGGAAAGTCATCCTTAGGACATGCTTTATTAAGATCTCTAAAGTCTATGCAACAGCGAACTTGTCCATCAAGTTTTTTTATAGTTACCAAGTTTGAAACCTATTCTGGATAATCAATAGGCTTTATGAACTTTGCTTCTAACAGCTTTTGAATCTCTGCCTTGACCAATAAAGCTACTTGTGGATGTATTTTGCACAATTTTTGTTTAACAGGTTTTGCATTAGGAGATACTACTAGGTGATGTATCACAAGTGATGGATTTAGACCTGACATGTTAGCATAAGTCCATACAAAATTTATAGCTCTTTTTATAAAAAATGTCGTGAAGTCTCTTCTTTCTTGATTTGATAGTGATGCTGCCAAAAAAGTGATCTTTGGATTTTGCTCTATACCCAAGTTCATGTCTTGTGATTGTTCAACTAGCACTGTTGATTTCTCATGATATTCAGTGGCAACAAGAAGATCAAATACCCCATCCTTAGGTGCCTCAGAGAGGTTTTCACCTTCAGTACATCCTTTATTTTTACTTTTTCATGGTCAAGAGGCACCTTTCAGTTTTCACCTAGTGACCTATTTTGTTTGATTTTGTTTATTTCACTTTTACGACTGAAGGATTTGATACTTTCACCAAAATATGCTAGTTTAGGTAGATCCATCATGAAACCTGCTTTGTGATCACCCAATGGATTGCCTTGTCCTAAGCCCATGAATTCTGCAATAGCTTCATCATTCTCAAATGTATCTAATATTAGTGCCCCCTATTGGTCCCAATCGATGAGGTCAGGATATACAAGTGAAAGGGTAATGGAGGAATGGTTATGGCTAGAGGAGGTTGTGGAAATCATGAAGATGGAGTTGTCTTGAAAAAGGTCAGTAATATGAAGGGAGGGTTCATCGATAGTATCTGATCTAGAAGTCTCTCCTACCGAGGAAGGTCCAGCGACCATATCGAAAATACACTTAATGTCTTTGGAATGTGGTACCTCCAGCTAATAGCCAAGGCCTTGCTTATTAAACTTCTTAGACACAACAATGGGCTCAAGAGGTCCTTGTTCCTATGATCCTAAAAAACCATGTCCTTTGTAGCCCATGTTCTTTATGATGCAGAACCCATTGTTATATCTCTCCACTTCAAGTTGGACTTGACCATTTTCATCAAAGAATATCCAAGAGTCAATGTCCTCATCATCTAGGAATCCACCTTTAATGAATATTGTGGGTGGGGCTTTGATGACAGCTAGGGATGAAGGTGGCTTGGATGTAGAAGGTTTACCATGAGATTTGGGAGACAAGGGAAGGGTGCCAACACAACAAGATTCTTGCAATGTGTATTCACCAGGACCATGTTCGGTGTACTTGATACGGAGATTGGAAGTGGATTTGCTGGATGATGGCTTAAATAGGTCAGATGGATCTACATATGATGAAGATGGATATGCCTTGGTTTTGATAGGAATACAGTTTGGACTCTGGTATTTAGCTTGAAAGGTACAACAAAATTCAAATGGATTGGGACCAGCATGGATAGTAATCTCAACACCATTATGTGGATATTTAAGACATTGATGGAATGTAGAAGGAACTACCTTAAGGACATGTATCCATGGACGACCAAGGATGATGTTATAAGGAAGCTCAATATCAAGAACTTGACAATAGGTTTTAGTAGTGACCGGCCCAACTTGGACAAGCAAGTAAATAATCCCTTCAGTATCTCTCTCGGCATCATCATATGCTCTGATAGTAATGACCTTGAAGATGTCAACATCTTTCTCAGAATATCCCAATTATTTTATTAATTTCAAGGAACATATATTAAGACCAGCTCCACTATCCACCAAGATTTGTTTGATACAGCATTGTTTGACAAACACTTCAATGTGAAGGACTTCGTTGTGTGAAGGATGAATGGACGGCAGAAGATCTTTGTCAGAAAAGGTTAAATGACAAGGGGCTGCAATGCTAGTGACCATAGATTGAAATTGTGTGATAGCAATATCGTTAGGCACCGAAGATTCTTGTAAGTCTTTGTCAAGGATAGCTTTGTGAGAAGGGGATATTATAGTTAGAGAACAGTCAAGGAGGATGGACAGGTGCTCCTTGAATGGTAATGTGACCTCTTCAAGTAGTTACAGTGCAATCAGATGCTTTGCCTTGGATAGTAATGGTAGAAATGTGAGCATGGTCAATGCGGCCAATAGTAGATGATTCATAGTTGTACTAAATGGCATTCCCAGCATGAAGGTTACTTGGTTTATCATGAGATAGAAGTAGATTCTTGAAAGCATCTAGATCATAGTTTGATGTTGGTTTTTGTAGGTTGAGTAGTTGAAGGTGTAATTTTGATTAAACCTTGATCAATGCAATCTTGGATAACATGCTTTAAGCGCATACAACCATTTGTTTTGTGTCCTTTAACTCTATGGTAATCACAATACTCATTTTCTTTACACCAAGGAGCTTTGAAGAGTGGTTCACCATTGGGTGGCACATCCGGTAACATAACATCGCCCACTTGGAGAAGTTTTTGAAAGACAACTTCCATAGGTTCCGCTAATGGTGTAAATTGTCGATGAGGATTTGAAGTTTGTCATTGTCTAGTTCATTGAAAAGGTTGTGTTGTTGTAGAAGCTTCTTGAATGTTAATGGGAGCTTTCATAGTTTGTATGTTCTTTGTGTCTACAAAACCATCGTTGACAATATTCTTATTTTTGTTCCAAAAGCGAGACTTATCATTGGAGTTTTGAGGATAGTCTTTGTTATTGCGAAAAATCTTGATAGTGCCTTTAGCAATTAAAGCTCATTCAATAATGGCTCCTTTGGAAACAAGTTCATCAAAGGTGCTAGCACTCTGCAATTGTAGTTGGAATCACAGCTCAGGATGGAGATTTTGAACAAAGATATCAAGCTATTGTTTTTCTGGTATTTCCCATGATAGCTTGCTAGCCATATTACGCCATTGTTAAGTAAGTGAAGAAAAGGCTTCACCATTGCATTGTTTATTGTTGACAAGGTCATTCGTGTTTGCCTCATGTTCAATGTTAAAAGTAAAGTGGGATCAAAACTTATTTGCTAACTCTACAAAAGACTTAATTCCTGGAGGTAAATGAGAGAACCATTCAAGAGCTTGTCCTGTTAAGCTTCAAAGAAATAGTCTCAAAAGATATGTATCATCATGAGCAACATCGAGACATGCCACAAAGAATGCTCTAAGATGGTCTTCTAAATTTCCTTTTCCTTTGTACTTGTCAAATTGTGGAATTTCAAAGTGTGGTGGAAAAGGTGTCATATGAAGTGACTTGTCAAATGGATAAGCGCATATGTTTTCTAAGGAAAATGTCTTCTTGCTTTGTCCTACCGCTTGGTTAATCATTTGTTGAACATTCGTTGGAGATAATTGTTGTTGTTGCAAAGGGGGTGAAACAAAGTATGATGTCTATTGAGGTTGCTATTATGGGATATATGAAGCCATGATCATTTGTTGAGGTTGTGTACTCACAATGTATGTCAAAGGATTGGTATGCAACCCATATGTGGTTGAAGATTGCTATCCTTGAGACACAAGCAGTGGTTGGGTATATTGTGACAAATTAGCACCAAGATTTTGCATCACATGAGAAGTGGAAGATGGATTGGCATTAGTTAATGGTTGTGAATTTGGAGTTGGATTTGTGACATGGTAAGTGATGGAAGGATTGGTGGATGTGAAAGAAGGATGGACACTTGGGTTTGTATTTTGGACAACATGAGGATTGGTATATGTCATGTGTTGGGTGACAATAGGCAAACCTTGGGTAGCATAAGATGGATTGATGATTTGTGAAGGATTGTAAGAAGATGATGGAATGGATGTAAGTTCATCAACATAAGTGACTATAGTACTAGGATTGGCTTGAGAAACAATAGGTGGGTCACTCATGTCAATAAGACTAACATTGGGATTGTATGATGTATTGGATGGATTAGTGGAGATAGTAGAGATCATATTAACAGCAGTAGGAATATGAGATGTGGTGTCCACATGTGATGTAGTGGATCGCGATGGTTGTGAAGCTTGGACCATTGGTGTTGTTTGGATAGTTTGGGAAGCTTGCAAACTATGGGATATGGGGATAGCTTGTGATGTTTGGGGAGTTTGCACTTGGGCCACATGGATAGCTTGTGTTACTTGAGGCATGGAAATGGTCATGGTGGGAGGAGTATGTTGGGGAACATGGAAAGGTGGAATGTTCAAATTTTGCAAAATGAAAGGGAGTACATTGGTTGGAGTTATCAAAAGTTCTAAAGTATACTCTGAATGTGGTGGATCAAATGAAGTAACAATAGGCAATGAAAGAGATGGGTCAGAAGATGGAGTTTGTAATATGGTATGGGATGGTGTGACTATAGTGGATGGTCCCTTTGCAACAATGGTAGGAGTGTTTGGATCGTGCTCTCTAATAGCGGATATGTCAAAATCTCTTGGTAATTTAGCTCCCGTGTGGGCAAGTTGCAAGAAGTAGAGATTAGGATTGGATAAAACAAGTCTCTCAAATTGATCCCATACATGTGTATCTCAAAATTCTGATAAGTCTTCTTGGGATTATTCTTCATAAGTCTCCAAAAATGTTTGTAGTTGCACTTGTTGTGAAGATGACTCTCCAATGGTGTACCCATGGGGTATAAACATATGAGGAGGCATACCGGTCATAAATTGAGTCGCGTCTCTAAGAGGTGTTGATCTAGATTGTTGCATCTTAGCTTCCATCTCAGCTTGCAATTTGGCTTCCATTGCAGCTCTATATTGGCTCCTAGTTTGAGGCATGATGAATGATGTTGAAAAGTGAACTTTAACTCATTGAGGTTTTGAGACCCAAGAAGATGATAGTTTTCTAGTTGTTTGGTTGTTGGTTGTTAAAGCTAAAGCCAAAAGATGATGTTTTGTTGATTGATCAGGTTGATTGATTTGATGTTTGGTTTGCTGGTTTGGGATCTCAAAAAGATGAAAATTTCACAAAGTTCAATTGGTTGGTAAACTCAAAGAAGGAGACAAAGTCCAGGTATCTGCTAATGATTAGAGATAGGTCTAAAAGCTAATGTTAAGGCTAAGCAAGCTACAAGTGTAGTTGATTCGGTTGAGTCACTAAGATTTAATGGTAATTGACCACAAGTGACAGCTAATAGCTCATATGTGACTCAAAAAAGTCCAAAAGCGATTGGTAATAGCTTAAATGTGATCTAGTTTTGGTTCAAATAACATGCTACAGTGTTAACCAGAGGTGAGCCAATTTGCTACAGGTGAACAATATTGACTCAGAAGCAATTTACTGTTGATCAAAGGTGATGTAGTTTAGACCAGAGGCAGCTGACTATTATTTAAAAGCAATCTAGTTTAGGCAAAAAGTGACTGATTGTTTTTTAAAAGTGATATGGTTTAGGCAAAAAGTGACTGACTGTTGTTTAAAAGTGATCCAGTTGTCTATATGCAGGCAGTTTAAGCTCAAAAGTGACTATGTCTATCAGGAAATATGTCTGATTTATTTTTTTGACAATAGAATAGTAACTGCAATCACTCACACTCACAACAATCACAAACTTGTACAACCTAGGCTACAAAAGATTGTATTTGTTGAGTCCTCTAGTTGTGCTTATTCAAAGTGGATAGCTTCAGGATCTTGGTAGCACTGGCTCCTCTCCACGGCACACACTTCTCACGCATACCAAGATCTAGGTTTCCCAAGGCTTGTCCCCCCAAGAAACCTTAGGATTGTCTGTGCTATCTCTTCTAAGAACCACGTGAATTAGGGCAGCTTCAAAGGTCCCACCTTTTGCATCAACAAATAGAAGGTTTTTGGCTACTACACAATTTTCTAATAAGGGCATTTGTTCGAGTGGCTATACGTGCAGCAGTGCTACTCTCTGTTATGGAGTCTCCTAGCCTTCAAGGGTTACACCTTGGAGGGTTTTGGGGGAGGTTGGATGTTAGTAGAACACAACAACACTCGTTGTTTGTGCTTTCGACATAAACATTTTTCTTATATAGCAGTTTGAAAGGACTTGGCTTTAGACCGTTACCGCTTGGGTCATATCCCTTCTCACACTGGGAAGGTAGGCCCTCTAAAGATAATAACAAGTTCTCATACACCCAAAATCCATTTGATAGGCAAGGGGAGAGGATACTTTGTTATTAAATTTGGGTTACAATCAAGCATATGCAAGCAATCAAAAAAAAAAGATAAATCAAGCATGGAGCAAGCAATGATTCTTTTTAAGCACCAAGCCCAAATGTTCCTAATTTAGTGAAAAACCACAAGTCTTGGACCAATCGAAGATGCAACAGATATGTTATAGTTTGATAACCTCCTTTTCTTGGACAATTGATAAGATGCTACACAAATACCCAATTAGTAGCCAAGAAAACCAAACTGCAAATGATAAGGACTGAAAACAACATAGTTTACCAGAGGCGATCAACTGTTGATCAAAAGTGAACTGTATTCTACAAGCAAAATGTTACAAATCAGAAGCAATGCCAATAATTCTAGACGTGGAGTGATAAATCTCATAAGCAATGCAAAAAAGCAATAGGCGACTGGTTACAAGTCATAAGTTACTTAGATCTGCGAAAAAAATAGAATGTAACAAAAACCTTAGTTTTGCAAGAAGTAATTCAGATAGCTAAAGGTGATCATTGTTAGGTTAAAAGTGATTCAAATAAAGGCATAAGTGACCACTATTAGCTTGTAAGTGATGTGAAACAACTAGTAAGCAACTACTATTTGCTCATAAGCAATCTAGGAATGCTAAAAGTGGCAGGTTTCAGCTTAGAAGCAATGTGTATATTCAAACAGCGACTGGTTTTCGCTCAAAAGTGACTAGAACTTGCCATAAGCACTTGGAAAATCTGATCTTCACAAAAACAACTTTAAATAGCAAAATCAATCGAGGATGTGAGTCCCACCGGGTGTGCCAAAATGTGATAGGTAAAAAATCAGGTTAATAATATCAAGCATACCCATGAAAACCTAACCCTACCATCATCAAAGAATCTAATCCAAATGAAATCAAAAGCATACAATTCAAGAACAATATCACCTAGATTGTATGATTCCTTGTTTATGATGTGGATTACTTCTTCAACAATGAACAATTATGAAGATAAAAATTATCATAATGGATGGATGATCAAGCTAATATACTAGATGGATGCTAAAGTGCTCAATATACTTAGGATGATAATGTAGATGCTATATGAATGTTGGATCTTTGTAGTATGGAATGAGAAGGTGTTTATATAGAACTCAACCAAAATCAATCAACGGTACAGATTCGGTGGCTATGTGAATGGCTAAGATTAAATGATAGACATAGGTGAATGTGAAGATGACAAGTGGAGGGAAGATAAGGCTCATGTGTGATTGTGTACATAAAAAGTACTACATGTGAAAGATATTAAATAAGAGATGTAGTACCATTTATCTTTTTTAAATGAAAGAGGCACACATGTCAGCTCATGAGATAAATGATAAGAGAAATTAATTAAATAAATAAAAATTTATTTAATTAATTAGAAAGTGGGATTATGAATGGAATTTCAATTAAATAAATAAAATTTATTTAATTAATTGGAAAGTGGGATTATGAATGGAATTTCAATTAAATAAATAAAACTTATTTAATTAAAATAGATAGAAAGAAGATAATTAAATAATTAAAGATTGTTTAATTATAGCTTAGAGGAAATAGCTAATGAATTAATTAAATAAATAAAAATTTATTTAATTAATAGAAGAAAATAGATGTGTTAGGGATATTGCTCAAGTGTGTTAGACAAATGCAAATGGTAGCCAATGTGATATTTGATGCTAATGATAAATAGGTCAATTTTAGGTGTCTACAATCTATATGACACCAGGTCACTAGAAATATACAAAAGTAATAATGTTGGTTTGCGCAAGTAGGCAAAGAAGGTTTCAAATATACTTCAACCTCAAGAAGACACACCAAAAAACATATCTATGCAACTCCATAAATCAAATGTGCTAAGACCATCATGCCTTAGTCTTTAAAGAGAGTGACCAAAAGAATGGGAAAGAATTTGTTCACAAAACAAAATAAGGAAATAGAACAAAATGTGTGAAACCAAAACTTGTGCACCAAACATTTTTGGGTGACATAAGATTGCACAACCATTGATATGCTCTTGCATTATGTTGGGTCCCAAACTAGCATGCCCTCTCCTCTAGCACCACAACCAAGATTGAGACCGGTGGAACAAAGTATCTCAAGCAAGGAGGGTGATACATCAACAAAGAGAGGATAGTTTTGGTCCAATGCATAGGATTAGGGAAAAGTATTTTCTTCTTCAAGATCTACAAAACCTAGGGGCTATTCCCTTGTGGTCTGAATATATGAAAACAACTAGAGCAAAGTTTTGACTACTATGCCCTAATGGCTGTCAGGAACAAGTCTACTAGACCTCATAATAGCAGATAATAAGTAAGCATATAAGTGCATCCAAAATGTAATCAATTTCACTCACTAAAGATAAATCCACTTAACATTGCATACACACTTATATCTTGCATCAGTATCATTACATCCCTCTAAATATCTATTTTATACTCACTAGAGATACCCACTTGCAAAATAATGGACTACAATGATGGGCCAAACTCCTACATGCATAAACCTTTGAACATCTCAATGACATTAGGTCACTCAAAATATACAAAAGTAATAATGTTGGTTTGTGCAAGTAGGCAAAGAAGATACCTAAACTAACTCCTAAACTGCTAGTTAAAGATGTTTTTCATTTTAAGGTATATGATTCACAATGAACCTCCAGGACCAATGTCTATCCAATGGATAATAGAGTCACAGTTTGCCAAGAGGAACAACAAATTTAAATCATGAAGGAATAATGAGCTATGAATTTACATATACCAAAGATATGGTAATAAATAACAGAGCATACTTAATAATCCATCTACATACTAAAAAAAACCATATGAAATATAGAAATAACTATTACAAGGCATGCAATGCATTAAACTGTTGTGACATTTATCAAATTCATATTACAATCATACCAACAGATTGTAGGGCTTCCCTGAAGATCTACAAACAGTCTCAGAGACATTCCACTAAAAACATCATTTACAATATTAATCTCCTTCTAATTTACAAAACTTGTTGCTCCAAACGGACTGGACTAGCAAGAGTTGAAATCCTAGATGATCCTTAGCATTTAAAAGCACATGGAAGAGAAGTTATCAACTTGTTGAATGACAAACAACCTTGTATTTATAGTATTTCATTTTCTTCCATCCTTGGTCACTTGTGGGAATTTGATATACTACTACACAGGTCGAATCATTGAATACAATCCACATTTGAAATGTTTCCTGATGTAGAGGCATCCACCACCCCAACCCAACATACCCGAGGGTTTTACTTGATCACCTTTTCTTAAAGACCATACAAAGTCAAAATATGCACTTGCTTTGTTATCGACAAGATACCTCCAATGTCTCACCGAAATAGAAATTCACCTTACCATTGCACACACATTACTAACCTAACCGTCGGTGAGAGAACACCCATCGGCCAAGTGAAGTTTTGCTCCCCCGATCGCTTATCTCCTACCGATATCCCCTATCAGCTAGTTGCCTATCGGCAACACTTCCACCGTCGGCCGATCTACGCAAAGTTTCCCCGACGGTCACCTCACGCTGATGCCACTAGACTCGCCGTAGGTTGCCTATCAGCAACACATTGCCCATCGGCCTCTCTGCCAGGAGTCTTCCCGACGCCTTTCTCTTGCTGAACTCCCCGTCGGTAACACCTTACACCTACTGATCCTTGTTCTCACGCCAAATGCTTCCCTATCGGCCAAACCTACAACTATCGGTCCACCCTCTAAATCCTATGTCGATCGCTATCTTCTTGCCGATGGGAACTCACCTTTTCACCTATCGGTGGGACCTTCGCTGTCGGCAAACACCTTAAACCTCTTTCCGATCTCCTTTGTCTCCCTGATGGCTGCTCTCTCTCCAATAACTTCGCTTATCGGCCAAACACAACATTGTCGACCCACAATGGAAATGTCACCCCGACGCTTGTTGTCACTCCGAAAGCCAACTCCAAACCCTTCGTCGGCAAGACATATAACCATCGGTCCAATTTCATTTTCCTTTTCTGATACACCTTACGCCGATACACTCCTCAATGGTGACACTTTGTAACTGTCAACCTGATGCAACCACAACTTCGCCTTATGCAACCTACTTAGCGGATTTTCACCATTCTAATCCGCCGAACCTCCTGGGTGACCCGATCTGCTTCCTGGACAATCTTCCACAGCCTAGCACATCCAATGCTAGGGTCTTCAACACTCCCGACCTGTGACTCTGTAATCATTGATGTGAACAACCAGAAAATGCAAACTAACTCCTAAACTACTGTACACAGCCATTCCATGGATTCTACGAATCAACCGGTGGAATGGATAATCGAACCCATCTAGCCAATCAAAGCAATAGATCGATACACAGTAGAATCAAATGAACAAAACACACAGAATCTTTATTGAATTTTAGAAATGCAAATATAGTACTCTATTTTTCCAACAGCTCAATACAATTTCTTAGTATGTCTCGTTATGTCTAAAATGACCTGATTCTGGGGGTATTTAACTACTCACTGTAGTACTATTTTTGCCTCCAAGTGGCTGGGAGACCCAACCGATCTAACAAATTAAACAGTTGTCCAAACAAACTACCTAAAAATAGCAAAGCATGGGCAATTTAGACCTTATTACATGCATTGGTCTTATAAGACCTTCTTGGAAACATCAACAAGACTTAAACTAACTAACTACCTCATGGAGGCCGCTGTAAGGTAGGTGCTCCTGTACCATACTCCCCAACAGAAAAAGAACTCATGTCCCATGAGTTAGGTTGTGGAAAAATTCCACCTTTACTCTTTGCCATCTCAGTGCTCTGAATTGTTCCATCGTTATACTCTGTTGTCTCTTGGCTGCTCCAAGATTTCTGAACTGTAACTTGTTGTCTTGCAAGTAAACCCTCATGCCTGTCAATGTAGGCTCTATTCATGCATACCCTGTGTTTGCCAGTTTGTCTTACCAGCACCTCTATCTGAATACCTAGTTGAATGACCTTAATAATTGCCTCTTGAACTTCTATAATGTTCAAATCTATCTTCCTTTCAGCTGTTATAGGACAAACAATAGTCCTAACTATGACAACATCCTTGTCATTCCACTCAACTGGTTGCTATTTGCAAACCTATTTGTGAACCTACTGCTGACATCTGTTAGTCAAAACTAAACCTTTCTTCAAACTGTTGTCCTGAACAACTTCTTTCCCTGCAGTGTCCTCAACTGCCTTTATACCTGCTACTGTAGGCATCTGCCCAAACTCCTTCCTTCCCACTAAAATGATTTTTGCTGCCTTCTGTGCTGCAGCTTCTTCCTATAAAGGTATCAACACAATAGTTTTACCATCTTTCTGGATGGTGTAGGTATTAGCATACCCATCATATAGTACCCTCCTATCAAATTGCCATGGCCTACCCAATAGTAGGTGACAACATTCCATGGGCAAAATGTCACACAAAACTCTATCATGATATGCTCCAATCTAAAAATCAACATATGCCTGTTCATATACAAAAAGTGATTGACTATCACTCACCCAAGATGCCTTGTAAGGGTGTTGGTGTGGAATCCTTTCCAAATTCAATTTATCCACCATTTCCTAAGATACCATGTTGTCTGTTGAACCAGTATCAATGACAACCTTACATATTTTACCTTTGCTCTTGCATGTGGTCTTGAAAAGAGCTTTTCTTTGCATCATATCCTTTGATGTCTTTAAGACTGTCCTTCGTAACATCAATGCTTCTCCCTCCTTAGGATATCCATAATTGTTAGGAAATCTATCTCCTTGATAAGTGTTTGAACTTTGCACACTTTCCTCTACTTTCTCTTCTTGCACAAGTTGTACTCTCTTGTCATTCGTTCTATCATCTCTAGCTGATGAACCTTGTCTTTCTAGACATTTAAAAAATGGATGACCAAACTCACCACAGGTGTAACACTTTCCTGAAAATGTAGTAGAACCTCTACCACCTCCAAATCTGCCTTTAGTACATCTCCATCTACCTCTGAAATCAGACTGTTCCTGTCCTTTACCAGTGTCTTCTTGACCCTCATTGGTTTGCCTTGTTGTAGGGACTGATCCTCTTCCCCTCATATTGCTGCCTCTTCCTCTCATGGATTTATCTTGTCTTCTATTCATCTTTTCTTCAATTTTGATTGCCATTTGATAACAATCTTCCACACTCTTAGGGTTAGCTAAAACTAACTCATCCTGTATGTTCAATCTCAAACCAGCTAAGTACCTAGCCACCTTTTCTACCTCATTCTCATGATGACCAGATCTCATACTCAATTTATAAAACACCTCAGTGTATGCCTTCACATCCATTTCCTTTTGCCTTAAAAATTGCAGCTTCTTAAACATCTGAATTTCATAATCCTTGGGCAAGAATTTACCTTTGATCCTTGCTACCATTTTATCCCATGAAGTGATCTTTGACTTTCCTTGTTTCCTTCTCTCGGATTGTACATAATCCCACCATACCAAAGCATGACCTCCTAACTTGGTCTTTGCAATCTTTACCTTCTGATCCTCAGCAACATCTTCACATTCAAAGTGATTATCAAGTGCAGCAATCTAATCCAGTAACTCATCTTCATTCAAACTTCCATTATACTTGGAAACATCAACCTTTACCTTAGGTTTATCACTCTACACTGCCTTTAACAGTTTTGCAAATCTCTGGTCTTTAGCATTCAGATCTTTAGCTACCTCTTCATACTCTTCAACAGCATATTCATCTTCTTTTGATTCACTATCTTCCACTTCCCTCTTTTTGTTCTTCTCCAAGGCTACAAGCCTGGCTTGAAGTGCTTCAGCAAGCTCCTTCATCTTCCTCATCTCTCTGGCATGTTTTTCCTTCATCTCCTGCAACTCCCTTGCAGTACCATTACCTTTCGGAGGCATTTTGTCAACCTCTCAATCCTCTACTTCTACCTGCTCAGTGACAAAATCAACACACAAATAGCCCATACCTTTTTCTGAGCTCTGATACCACTATGATACAGAGGCATCCACCACCCCAACCCAACATACCCGAGGGTTTTACTTGATCACCTTTTCTTAAAGACCATACAAAGTCAAAATATGCACTTGCTTTATTATCAGCAAGATACCTCCAATGTCTCACTGAAATAGACATTCACCTTACCGTTGCACACACATTACTAACCTAACCATCAATGAGAGAACACCCATCGGCCAAGTGAAGTTTTTCTCCCCCGATCGCTTATCTCCTACCAATATCCCCTATCAACTAGTTGCCTATCGGCAACACTTCCACCATCGGCCGATCTACGCAAAGTTTCCCCGACGGTCACCTCATGCCGATGCCACTAGACCCGCCATAGGTTGCCTATCGGCAACACATTGCCCATCGGCCTCTCCACCAGGAGTATTCCCGATGCCTTTCTCTCGCCGAACTCCCCGTCGGTAACACCTTACACTCCTTCTGCCGATCCTTGTTCTCACGCCAAATGCTTCCCTATCGGCCAGACCTACAACTATCGGTCCACCCTCTAAATCCTATGTTGATCGCTATCTTCTTGCCAATGGGGACTCACCTTTTTGCCTATCGGCGGGACCTTCACTGTTGGCAAACACCTTAAACCTCTTGCCAATCTCCTTTGTCTCCCCGATGGCTGCTCTCTCTCTGATAACTTCGCTTATCGGCCAAACACAACATTGTCATCCCACGATGGAAATGTCACCCCGACGCTTGTTGTCACTCCGAACGTCAACTCTAAACCCTTCGTCGGCAAGACATATAACCATCAGTCTAATTTCATTTTCCTCTACCGATACACCTTCTTATGCCAATACACTCCTCAATGGTGACACTTTGCAACTGTCAACCCGATGCAACCACAACTTCGCCTTATGCGACCTACTTAGCGGATTTTCACCGTTCTGATCTGCCGAACCTCCTGGGTGACCCAATCTGCTTCCTGGATGATCTTCCAGACTTTTAACAACCTACACAGCCTAGCACATCCAATGCTAGGGTCTTCAACACTCTTGACCTGTGACTCTATAATCATGCATGTGAACAACCAGAAAATGCAAACTAACTCCTAAACTACTGTACACAGCCATTCCACCGATTCTACGAATCAACCGGTGGAATGGATAATCAAACCCATCTAGCCAATCAAAGCAACAGATCAATTACACAGTAGAATCAAATGAACAAAACACACAGAATCTTTATTGAATTTCAGAAATGCAAATACAGTACTCTATTTTTCCAATAGCTCAATACAATTTCTCAGTATGTCTCGTTATGTCTAAAATGACCTGATTCTAGGGGTATTTAGCTACTCATAGTAGTACTATTTTTGCCTCCAAGTAGCTGGGAGACCCAACCGATCTAACAAATAAATAGTTGTCCAAACAAACTACCTAAAAATAGCAAAGCATGGTCAATTCAGACCTTATTACATGCATTGGTCTTATAAGACCTTCTTGGAAACATCAACAAGACTTAAACTAACTAACTGCCTCATGGAGGCCGCTGTAAGGTAGGTGTTCCTGCACCATTTCCCACTTGAAATGGACAGTTTGAAGCCTATGTGACAATTATTGGTAGTTGGAACTCAACCATTACATTCATGGTGACCATAACTCCATCATCCACCATTGGAATCACGCCCTGCAAATTAACATTGTTCTTTGGTTGGGAGAAATACATTTGAGAAGTTGTAGGGGTTGAATCAGGTCATTAATTATGACTTGGGTAGTTGTTGTAGTGTTTTGGAGTATAGCGTAGAAGTTTGGAATATTTGCAAAAATTCAATGTAAGACAAGATATGGGAAGTGATGGTTAGAACTAGATGGAGTGGAAGGAAAACATATCTGGTCTAGGAGGGAAATTTTTCCAACAAAATGAAAAGAGAAAGGAAGAAATGTGAAAAGGGAATGGAGCACTAGATGTCATGTGACATGAAGAATACTAAAGGAATCAATCAGGATTCCAAGTACTACAAAGTGAAGGAATCTAGAAGTGGAAGGATAGAACAAAGATTGCAGAAATAGGAACTAGATGTGTATATCAAAGTTTGAAACATGAAGTCTAGTAGCCAAGTGGGATTCCATGAACTAGAGGAAATGGGAGAAGTGAAAAAGACTAAGGGGTAGATGGAATTCTATGGAATAGGAGGTAGGTACAAGATGGGATGAAGGGGGAACACATCTGGTAGCAAGTCAGGCATCCACAAAGTGGAAAATGAAGGGAAATGAAAGGAATGAAGGGCTCAATAAGGTTCACAACATTTTAAAAGGGAACAAGAAGTGGATACCAAATGGAACACAAGGAGGAAATGCTTGGTAGTGTAAGGAAAACCCACAAAATATAGAAACATTAGAAAATAACTGATAACTTCCCAAACTTAAAAGTATTTTTAGACTTTTGGCAACTTCAACACATGAGGGGGACATGGGAATGGAAAAAGGCAATTCCAAGGCAATATTTGAGTAATGGAGGGACCATTTAATATTTCTTAGATCGGTTATCTATGGTGGGTTAAAATAGGGCAATTACACAAAATGGGCAAGGACTTAGGATTTTTGCATTTTTTGAATTAGGTCCCAAAATTGGCTCTAGTTGGGGACATGTGTCTCTTGCAGGCATAGCAAGAATCTAGCTAAGATCTCCAGGAGTAGATTGAAAAGGAAAAAGGGATGAGTAGGGAGGGGGAAAACAAGCATAAATATGAGATATACAAGAAAAATCTCAACACACAACCAATGACATGAAGGCATAAAGACATTTGAGTATGGTTGTGAACAAAACTTACAAACACCTATAAGTCAAACCCTGCAAAGAGGATCCATGGAACAAGGCCATAGAAAACTACTACATACCACTTGCCTCTGTCAAAGACAATCTTGAACAAGGAATTGATTTACCTCAAGCTAAAAATGCATCCACCACCTAACTACAACAAATGATGCTTCTCACATGCATGCACATGCAAACTACCAATCTTAAGAGATCATCATGCTAGAACTAGAAGTAATTATTATCTAGAGATGGAAACTGTAAATAGTAGGGACCATCATCATGCTCACCCACCTTGAAACAATCATTTTCAAAATTTATGATATAATGATGCATGTCCAAGCCTGCACACAAATCATCATGAAGGAAAAGACCTTCATGAACTTCAAACTAAAACAACTCTAGTTTAGGTGCAACCTCAAGTTGGGCTATGTCTTGTGAGTTCTCTAGTTCATCCAAAGCTCACAACCCATTTGGACAACAAATACTAATGTATTCTTCCATGATTGAATCAAAAAATTGATTCAAATCTAATTTTACATTATCATAATGTAGATCAAAAATTTGAGGCACTTCATGTGAAGACTCACAATCTTCAAATTGTCTCTCTATTTTGTATCCATGACTACAACTTACTATATAAATTTTGTTGCTAAGAAATTGAGTTGTGATTTTTGTTCTTCTTCTCCCTATAGACAAGCAACTTGATCCTCATGATAACACACAACCTCAACATCAAAAAATTTAGCTAGTGAGCCTAGAAAGGTGTCTTCAATGCAGTTCTTATTAGCAAAAGATAACTACTCCAAACAAAGGTCTTAAAAAAATTTTAGGTTGAACACTTTAGGACTAGGAGTATTTAAATCATGAACACCTTCACATTCCTCTTTCTCACTTGCAACAAGGAAGGTTTGAGCATCATCTCCTTTAGGATCAATAAAACAAAGAAGCACATCTAATGAGTAACAAATATTTTGCATATCAACTTCCTTACTTACATCGACAACATTAAGATCACTATCAAGAGGGACAAATCATGGAATTTCATCTAACAAATAGTTATCATCATTATCATCTTCATGAACTGGCCCATCTAAGTGTAATCATTGTAAACACTATCTTCATCATCTACATTGTTGTCATGTATGGTCTTGCACTACAAATTTCTATCCTCCTCACCACACTATTATTTTGATCCCATGTTGCATCCACAATATCAACATGTGAGTTGACCCATCAACATGACCAATAAGAGCTACAAGTTTATCCCCTTTGGCATCTAGAGACTAAACAACATTGGCCCACCCAAAATCCATGATTATACTTTTTGTCTTATATTTAGGGGGACACATACTTGCACCACGATGGAAAGAGTCACAATAAATGTCTATGCACAAACTTTCATCAAGCTAATATTCATCTAGGAGGTTATTAATAGTAGTAGCAAACCTATTATGAAAGTTTGAAACTAATTTACCATCCTACTTTCTGAGGTTTTCTAAATCTTGGGCAAAAGAGGCATGGTCATAGACATGTGCATCTAATTCATTGAAATCAACAATAAAATCATGTTCATCATCAAAAATTATTGTTGTGACTTGTTGGGCACTTGTAGATACAAATTATTTGTGGGAATTATCAGTATCTAACTCCATCATGTTAATGTGGCTTACTAAATCAACAAGCTCTTGTTTAGATGGGTCTAGGGAATGCACAAAAGGCTTCGCATTTCAAAGTTTAGATGCATAATCACTTGTGCATTTAGATGAGGTGTCACTATAATAATCAAGATCATATTCAATAGCATTGCATATTGGGTCATTGATCCAGTATGAGTCATATGAATTCTTATACTTAAAATCTTCTTTAAACCCATGACCCATGATTATCAAACATATGTCATGCTGAAACATAACTGCATTCTCTTTCCAAAGATACTTCTTTTCATAAAAAATCTTGTTTCAGGAGAGAAATAGAGTAAATAATTTATGTACCTTAACCTACTACTACACCAGTGTGGAAGAAGATTTTTTGTACCACCAACAGGCATGTATCAATAGAAAAATTTGAAATTATGTTGCAGTCACCACCTCATAGAATGAGGAAATTCTTGGAGTAAATAGAACCACCAAGGTTAAAAAAAGATTTTGGGTCTTCTCACCAATAGAGTCATTAACTTCTCATAACCCAAGAGAGGACTAACTAGAACTATCCCCAGTAGAGTCACCATTTTGTTGGGTCCTAAAATAGTGGGGCCTCTCCTTTAGCACCATGACCAATATTGAGACAAGGGGAACAAGGTATCTCAAGTAGGGAGGGTGATACATTAACAAAGATAGGACGGTTTTGGTCCAACACATAGGATTGGGATAGATCCTCTTCTTCTTCAAGCTCTATAAAACTTGGGGGGGGTATTCCCTTGAGGTTTGAATATATGGAAACAATTGGAATAGGTCTTTGACTACTATGCCCTAATGGCAGTCAAGAACAAGCCTACTAGACCTCATAAAAATAGATAATTTAAGCAAGCATATAAGTGCCCCTAGAATGTAATCAATTTTAATGACTCAAGATAAATCCCCTTAACATTGCAAACACACTTATATCTTGCATCCACATCATTATAGCTATCTAAATATCTATCTAACACTAGCTCACCGATGATATCCACTTACAAAATAATAGACTGCAATGATGGTCCAAACTCCTACATACAAAAACCTCTGAATTTGACACAAACATGCTAAAGATATACAAAAGTAATAATGATGGTTTGTGTAGGTAGTTAGAGTATGATCCTAAACTAACTCCTAAACTATTGGTTAAAGATGTTTTTCATTTTAAGGCATATTATTGACCATGAATCTCTAGGACCGGTGCCTATCCAATGGGTAATAGAGTCACAATTTTCCAAGAGAAACAACAAATTGAAATCACGAAGGAATAATGAGCTATGCATTTATATACACCAAAGATATGATAAAAAATAACAAATCATACTTAATAATACATCCCCATACTATAGAAATCCATATGAAATATAGAAATGACCATTACAAGGAATGCAATGAATTAAAATGCTATCACAATTATCAAATTCATATTACAATCATACCAACAAATGTGGTATGAAGAAACCTACAACTACGATTGCAAGGCTTCCTTGAAGATCTACAAATAGTCATGGATACGTTCTATTACAAACACCATTTACAATATTAATCTCCTAGTTTAAAAAACTTGCTACTCCAAAAGGATTAGATTAGTAGGAGTTGAAACTTTAAATGATCCTTAGCACTTACAAGTACGTGGAAGAGAAGAAATGATCAACCCATTTAATGATAAAAAAGCCTTGTATTTATAGCATTTCAATTTCTGCTCGGTCACTTATGGGAATTTGATGTACTACTATAGGTCAAAGCATTGAATGTAATCCATGTTTGAAATGGTTCCCACTCAAAATGGACAGTCTAAAGCCTATGTGAAGAAGATTGGTAGTTAAAACTCAACCATTACATTCATGGAAACTATATTTCATCATCCACAATTGAAATTGGCAATTAGAATTGTGCCCTTTAGATGAACACTATTTCTTGGGTGGGAGAAATGCATTTTTTAGGGTTTGGATTAGGTCATTAATGGTGACTTGGGAAGTTGTTGGAGTGTTCTAGAGTGTAGCACAGAAGTTTGAAATATTTGATGCAGAACAAGATATGGGAAGTGGAGGTTGGAAAGGAATGAAGGAGTGAAAGGAAAACATATATTATTTGGGAGGGAAATTCGACCAATAGGATAAAAATTGAAAGGAATAAATGGATAAAAGTAATGGAGGACTAGAGGTCAAGTGATGAGAAGAATACTGAAGGAATCGACTAGGATTCCATAAGCTACAAAGTGAAGGAATCTGGAAGTAGAAGGCTAGAATAAAGATTTCATATAGGGGAACAAGATGTGTATATCAAAGCTTGAAACATGAAGTCTAGTAGCCAAGCAAGATTTCACAAACTAGAGGAAATGGGTGAAGTGAAAAATATTTAGGGGTTGATGGAATTCCATGGAACAGGATGTGGATACCAAATGGGATGAAGGGGGAACCCATCCTGTAGAAAGTCAAGAATATGCAAGGTGGAAAATGAAGGGGAATGAAAGGAATGAAGGGATTGATAAGGTTCACGATATTTTAGAAGGTAACAAGAAGTGAATACCGAATGGGACACAAGGAGGAAATATCTAGTAGTGCAAGGCAAACTTGCAAAACACAAAAACATTAGTATAACTTCCCAAACTTAAAAGTGTTTTTGGATTTTTGGCAACTTCAATAGATGAGAGGTACATGGGGATGGAAAAAGTAAATTCCAAGGCAAGATTTGACCAAGGGAGGGCCCATTTAATATTTCTCAAATTGATTATCTATGATGGGTTAAAATAGGGAAAGTGCACAAAATGGGCAAGGACTTAGGATTTTCACATTTTTTGAATTGGGTCCCAACACATTATATTTACCTCAAGTAATAGAGTTTTGAGTTAGAGGCACAAATTTAAGACTACATAGAAAATTTCTTAGGCCACCCAAGTCGACTTAGTTAACATTCAATAATCAATGGGTCTCTCTATGGTCCCTTACCCTTCCAATGAATGATATATTCCTTGTACTCATTCTATCAAATCTTCATTGTAATACACATATCCAAAATCTACACAATTTCATCTTACTACTCTATTGGAATTTGTATCATCCAATTCACCTCTACTGGTCCCATTGCACTATCTTCACAATAAGGTGCATCATGGGAATGTAGATTAGACACATTGAATATCAAGAAATATCCATCCCTTCAATAAATCCAATTTCATATGCATTTCTAAAAACATTGTGTAAAATCTCTCAAGGACCAATCTTCTTGGGTTTCAATTTGTTATAAATTCCATATGGTAACTATTATTTCCACAAATGTTCCATGACAAACTTTCCCTCATAATAAGTATTTTCCCTCTTATGCACATATGCGTGTAACTTATACCTTGCATCACTCTCTTCTAGTTATTTATTCACTTATGCATAAACTTCCTTCATGTGCTATGTGAAGTCCTCCAATTCTATACTTGTTCACTTTTCACCTCCAATCTTCAACAAGTCTATGACACCATTTGGATATGTTCCATACACAACTTTTGATGGTGTCCTTCAAATAGACTTGTTTACTAAGTTATTGTATGAAAACTATGCTTGTGCTAACATAGAGTCCTATTATATGAGTTTCACTCCCTCCAAATATCTCAAAAGATTGCCAAGACTTCTATTCACAACCTCAATCTGACCATCTAAGGATGATATGTAGAACTATAGTTCAACTATGTGTCCAACTTCTTCCACAAAATGAGCTAAAAGTGATATAAACTTAGTATCACTATCAGAAATGCTACTCTATGGCAACTCATGTAATCTATCTCCTTGGAAAATAAATTATCTATCCTAGAAGCATCATTTGACTTTTGATAAGGAATGAAGTGTACCATTTTAGAAAATATGTATACCACTATGAAGATAGATTCATTACCTCTTTGGGTACACAATAATCCAATGATAAAATCCATAGATAGTTCCTCTCACATCTTATCCAGTGTGTACAATAGCTTATATAAACTAGTCTTTTGGGACCCTCCCTTCACAACTTAACGTGTTATACATCTTTTTGTAGGCCTTTTTACATCCTTGCATAAACTCAACTAGTAGTATCTCTTGTCCAATATAACATGTGTCTTATCTACACCAAAATATCCTCTAAGTCCATCATTGTGTAACTCTCAAATGAGATTATATCTCATTGAAATACACAGCATACATAACAGATGTTTCCTAAAAATGCACCCCTCTCATGAAATGAACTATTTATATGGGCCTTTTGTAAGAGTCTCTAGTGGACTCAAGGAATCCCATGATCACCTAAAACCAAAACAACCTTCCACAACAAGAGATAAAAGCAATAACAATGCTTTATATTGTTAAAAATAATGATGCATAAAATATACAAGATGCAAAGCTTGACTTGATAGATTGAAATGAACAATGAGATACCTTGTTTATATAAGCAAGGTTGAGATGTAGGACATGGACTGACATAGACACAAGAATTAAATGTCCTACCTACCTAACTGAACATTATTGAATACACTTAGACACCACTAGTAAATGCATGCACACTATTAAATTTCTGAAGGAGAGATTAAATTCTCCTAGGAAAGTTATTAAATGCTCCTAAGTAATCTTAAGTAGACTAGTGTGAAGAGGACCTAGGAAATGATTAACTAGGTAATATCCCTTTTTACACTAACAAGGTCCCCTTAAGTGTAACTTATGGAAAAGAAAACTAAGCATGATGATGCAAAGATGCAAATATGAAAGGATGAGTCCTAGCTACAACGCCATGTTAGGTACCTGTGTACAAATAATCTCTCACAAACTGAGTAAAGAAGAAAAACCTATAGGAAAAAATCCCTCTCTAAAAGAGAGAAAACATGCAAACAAACATGTACAAGTGATGGAGTGATGGAAGAAGGACTCACCATAAATACCCCCAAGTACACCATCCATCATGAATATTGGTGTAGTCACGGTAGGAGGGTTCATAGAATGAACTGTCCAGACTGTACAGCTAGAATAAACACAACAGAAACAACTCAAGATATGAAACAGATGCAGATTCAGTCATTCAGTATATCATAGAATTCAAATACAGATCAGCCGGCAACATGCAGGTTTACAATTAGGTCTCAAAGGCCTGACTAGAAAATATCAAAATATGCACAAGATATAGCTTTGAAGCACCTTCGCACAAAGTCTGAACTATGAACTTATGCTATCGATCATAACTATGCTAACTACTTTCCTAGGGATCTATTACATCCTTATATATATATATATATATATATCATAGCTAAAACATAAGATTCCTCCACATCGGCCAAGGAAGATCACAAACTCCAATGAAGAGTTGTAACATGTGTACATAGATAGGTCAGACCTAAATGCATAGAACACCTCCGCAAATGAATGGAATGATATGTGGTTCTAAGAGAAGGTCGGTTACAAACCATAGACTATTGAATGATGTGTCATTAGGTTCCACAAGTCAAGAAATGCTCCACCAGTCTTCTCTTTTAGTTGATTGTCCAAAACTGTCAAGATGCTATGTTCTGAGAAAAAGTTGATCTTCTAATAGTGATGTCTTTCCGGTACCTTAACCAAATTCTCTAAGATTTGGATATGTTGTAGATGAATGAATGTAGATGCTAAGTCCATCTCCACAAGATTTGAAATGCAACTTTGGTAGAATGCAGACTAAAACACAGAAACTATTACTGACTGAACTGGCTGACTGAACTGGCTGACTAAATTGGCTGACTGAATAGGAAAATGAAAGGAAACAAATTGAACTACAAACAAACTAAAATGCAAATATTTTTGGTTGATGCAAGATTTCTCTTGAACCAGGGATGCTCCTACATCATACATCTAGGGTTATTGAAAAGGTGAGTCCCTCACTTTGTTGGGGCTAGAGGAAAACCAAGATGATCCACCTCAGCCTAAGACATCCAAGATGAATCTTCTTCTGGTCTAAATTTCAACTTCACAAGATATTCTTTGTATTGTCTTCCTCTAGTGCTACGTCCAACTCTGTTGTCCAAAATGTCTTCAATCTACTCTAGTACTTGCTATGGTAACTACTTCTTCAAGTATTCTTCAATGGTATCAGTGAACTCTGCTTCATGATACTAATATAGGTCTGCAATGTTAAAAATAGGTGAAATACCCAATGTCTCTGGTAACTCTACTTCATATGCATTTCCTAAATCAAACTTTTTGAATATCCTACAAGGTCCAAACTTCTTCATCTTCAACTTGTTATAAGTGCCAACTAAAAATCTTTCATTTCTCCGTACACCATCACTTTATCTCCAACTGCAAATTCTTTATGTCTTTTCTTCTCATCTGCTTGTTCTTTATACTTACTATTCATATCCTCCAAATGTGTCTTCACCTGATCATGCATTGTCCTCATGTGGTCTACAAATTCTTCTTCTTTTATGCTTCTCTTTATCTCTGCACTTATATCTCTCAATTCTTCTACTCCTCTAGGGTTTACTCTGGTTACAATCTTAAAAGATGTTCTTTGAATACTCCTATTTACTAAATTATTGTATGCAAACTTTGCTTGTGAAAGAATCAAATCCCAACTTCCTTCTTTCTCTCCAACCAAACATCTCAACAAGTTTCCCAGACTCCTATTCACTGCCTCTATTTGTCCATTAGTCTGTCGATGAAATGTTGAACTGGACTTCAAATCTGTCTTCATCTTTTTCCAAAGTGTCTTCCAAAAGTATCCAAGAAATCTAGTGTCTGTCTGAAATTATGCTCTTAGGTAATCCATGCAATCTCACAATCTCCTTGAAAAATAGGTTTATTGCATGCACTGCATCAATTGTCTTCCTATAAGGTATGAAATGTGCCATCTTCGAAAATATGTCCACCACTACAAATATTGAATCATGTCCTCTTTGTGTCTTAGGCAATCCCATCACAAAATCCATACTTATGTCTTCCCAAGGTCTCTCCAATACTGTCAAAGGTTTATACAATCCAGTATTTTGACTACTCCCTTTTGCAACTTGACAAACTCTATAATTATGCACAAATTTCCTAACATCCTTATGTATCTGAGGCCAAAAGTAATTTTCACTCACCAAAGCAACTCTCTTGTCAATGCCAAAATATCCTGCCAATCCACCACTATGTTTCTCCTTGATCAAATTATCTCTCATTGAACTTCTAGGTATGCACAACTGATTTCCCTTGAACAACATATCTTCCTAAATAAAATAGTCCAACCACTTACTCCTATATGTCACAACAGGTTCCTTACATGCTTTCCAAGGTTCTTCAAAATCAGTGTCTCCCTCATACAGGTTCCTCAATTCATAAAATCATGTCACTTCAACTCTCATCTCTGTCAATAAGTTTCTTCTCCTACTCAATGCATCTGCAACATTGTTTGATTTTCCACTCCTATGCTTTAGCACAAAGGTATAACTCTGCATGAACTCTACCCATCTCATATGTCTCTAATTCAACTTACCTTGACTGTTCAAATATTGCAAAGCTTGATGATCTATATGCAACACAAACTCCTTAGGAAACAAGTATTGTCTCCACTTCTTCAACTCTTGAATTATGGCATAGAACTCTTGATCATAAACTAAATATCTCTTCCTTGCATCATTCAACTTCTCAATAAAATATGCTACAGGTCTACCTTCTTGACTTAATAATACTCCAATTGCATTCCCACTTATATCACAATCCACTTGAAATGCTTTATTGAAATCCAGTAATGCTAAAACAAGCTGCTCTGTCACCTTCTACTTCAATAATTCAAAACTTTTATCTGCTCCTGATGTCCACTTAAAGTCTTTTATGTCATCTCTCATTGTCTCTGTCATAGGGTTACAAACTGAACTAAAATTTCTAATAAACATCTGGTAGAAACTAGTCAATCCATGAAATGATTTGACTTCTCCAATGCTCTCCAGCGTAGGCCATTCAATAATTGCTCTCACTTTCTCAGGGTCCATCTTCAATCCTTCCACAGAAATCACAAATCCCAAATATACCAATTCTTCCTTCATGAAACTACACTTCTTGATATTTATCAGCAATTTCTCTTCTCTCAGTTTCGGCAATACTTGTCTCAGATGCTGCAAATGTTCCTCCTTTGTCTTACTAAAAATTAGAATGTCATCCAAATATACAATAACAAACTTACCCAATAATTTCTTTAAAACTTCATTCATCAATCTCATGAAAGTACTCAGTGCATTTGTCAATCCAAAAGGCATCACTAAGCACTCATATAATCCTTCATTTGTCTTAAAAGTAGTCTTCCATTCATCTCCTTCTTTGATTCTAATCTAATGGTATCCACTCTTCAAATCTATCTTTGTGAAATATCTTGCTCCACTCAAACAATCCATGATATCATCCATCCTAGGTAAAGGAAATCTATACTTAATTATGATCTTGTTTATTGCTCTACAGTCTGTACACATTCTCCATTCTCCATATTTCTTTGGTGCTAACACTGTAGGTATTGCACAATGACTCAAACTTTCTCTGATCAAACCCTTCCTCAACAACTCCTATATCTATTTGTTCAATTCTTCATTTTCTGTCGGTGTCATTCTATGTGTTGCTTTGTTAGGCAAACTAGCTCCAGGAATAAGATCCATGTGATGATTGATACTCCTAATTGGTGGCAATCCTTCAGGTACATTGTTTGATATGATGTCTTCATACTTTGTCAGCAACTTTTTTATCTCCTCCGATTGTGATTCTTCAGTCTCCTTCAATGCTTCAAGCTTCTTAGGAATCAATGCATAACATATATTCTCATGTCTCAAACCACCAAAAAATTTCTTCCATCTACCAAACAGATTCTAGCATTCCTACATACTTCATTCTTAGGATCATCTTCCAAAGGGATCAAAGTAATTCTCTTTCCATTTGTCGTTATAGTGTATGTATTCTTTCTCCCATCATGTATAGCTTTTCTATCATACTACCAAGGTCTACCCAACAAGATATGACAAACATCCATAGGCATAATATCACACAAGACTTCATCATGATAATATCCAATATGAAATTTCACCAAACATTGTTCACTCACCAATACCCTATGATCATCCTGAATCCATGCTATTTAATAGGGCTTAGGGTCTTTCAATCTTTCCAACTTCAGCTTAGTCACCATCTCCTCTAAAACTAGGTTATCTAAACTACTACTATTAATAACAACATTACAACATTTACCTCCTAATTTGTATCTTGTTCTGAACAAACTCTTCCTCTATGGTGGTTCCTCATTTGTTTCTTCTTGAAAAAGGGCTCTCCTCATCACAAGCGATTCTCCTTTCTTAGGTTTGCCAACTGAACTCAGTGATCCAGTAGATTCTTCTTCCACATAGGTTGCTCTTCCATTGTTCTCTGTCTTTTTACTTGTACTCCCCTAATTACATTCAAATGCTCTATGTCCTTCACCTCCACACTTGAAACAAGTGCCTCTGAATGTTCTCCTATCAAATCCTCTTCCCTCTCTCATGTATCCTTCATTCTGGTATGAATTATAATTACCTCTGTGATGAAAATTTATGTCATTGCTTTAGTAGGCATTGCTATCTCTATCATCCTTCTTGAATGGGTTGTCAAGCTTGTTCTACTTCGGATGTGATCTGTCTCCTTCAAAAAATGTTCTACCTCTTTGAAATTTACCTCCTCTACCTCTGTGTCTCTGATCATGCCTCTTATTCAGCTTCTCTTCAACTTTCAAGGAAAGTTGATACACTTCCTCCAAAGGTGTCATCCTTACCAAACTTAGTTTTTCTTGAATGTTCAATCTCAATCCATTGATGTATCTAGCCACTTTCTCCTTGCTTGCTTCACTATGTCCTGTCCTTATGATCATCTTATGAAATGTTTCAGTATACTCCTTCACAGATTTCTCCTTTTGTCTCAAGTTTGCAATCTTTTCAACAATTCCAACTCATAGTTAATAGGTATAAATTGATTCTTTAATTTTGTCACCATCCTATCCCATTTTGTAATCTTTTCTTTTCCTCTTCTATTTCTATCCAACTAAACTTCTTTCCACCATATAGCAGCATGTCCTTTCAACTTGGTCTTTGTAAATTTCACCTCCTTTAGATCTTCAACTTCTTCACAGTCAAAGTACTCTTCCATGTCATTTATCTAGTCATTCAACTCTTTAGGGTTCATCACCTCCTAGGGTTTCACCAATTTGTTCAATAGATTAAAATTCCTCTTCATCATCACTTTCAACATTAGGTCTCGGTGTCAATCCTCTTCATCTATCTTCCTCAATAGCATCCAATTGAATTCTCATTGTTTTCATCATTTCCATCATCTCATCAATTCTACCAGCCATTGTTCCAATAGTAGGGATTCTCCTCGACGGCATTCTTCCTAGGATCAAGTGTAAATTGCCTCTAGTTCAATGATCAAGCTACAAGGTGATAATTGCCTCACAATCAACAATCAGTTGCAACATGAGTAACCTACCTTAGATCGGTGATCTATCCATATCAAGATATTACAGAATTTATTTGCCCACTTTTCTCAATTTGCTCCTAAAAATTCAAACCTTTGCTTTGATACCACTTGGTGCAATCACGGTAGGAGGGTTCACATAATGAACTATCCAGACCATGTAGTTAGAGTAAACAAAATGGAAACAACTCAAGATATGAAATAGATGTAGATTCAGTCATTCAGTATATCATAGAATTCAAATACATATCAGCTGGCAACATACGGGCTTATAATATGGGCTCAAAGGCCTGACTACAGAATATCAGAATATGCACAAGATATAGCTTTGAAGCACCTTCATACAAAGTCTGAACTATGAACTTATGCTATCGATCATAACTATGCTAACTTCTTTCTAAGGGATCTATAACATCCTTATATATATCATATTTGGAACATAAGATTCCTCCACATCAGCCAAGGAAGATCAAAAACTCCAATGAAGAGCTGTAACATGTGTACATGGATAGGTTAGACCTAAATGCATAGAACACCTTTGATAATGAATGGAATGATGTGCGGTTCTAAGGGAAGGTTGGCCATGAACCATAGACTATTGAATAATGTGTCATTAGGCTCCACAAGTCAAGAAATGCTCCGCCAATCTTCTCCTTTAGCTGATTGTCCAAAATTGTTAGGATGCTATGTTCTGAGAAAACATTTGATCTTTTGATAGCAATATCTTTCTAATACCTTAACCAAATGCACTGAGATTTGTATATGTTGTAGATGAATGACTGTAGATGCTAAGTCCAGCTCCAGAAGATCTGAAATGCAATTGCGGTAGAATGCAAACCAAAATACAGAAACTACTACTGATTGAACTAGTTGACTAAACTGGGAAATTGATGTAGAGTCGCACAAGGGAAGCAACACACAAGGGTTTACTCTATTGTCCTTTGCCCACTCACCCACTTTAACTAGCCTTCAACCTCCCAACCAACCAAAGGTACATTCAAGGCATATGAAGGATTTGATGTCCAGACTATTGTCCAACCCCTAAGGCTTCTCCAACACCTTAAGACAAATCAACAAACACCTTCTATGCAGTTGGTTTGATCCACAACTTCCCAAAACTCTCCAACCTATACTTTGACTAGTAAGGCTACTAGCCCTCCAAACTAGGTTTTCTCATCAAAACTTGACAAAATCCCAAATGACCAAGTAAGTAAATGATGGTTTTAGATACCCTTTATGGGGCCCTATCAAACTCCCAAGTCTCTTGTTCCAACTCTATTCCAGCAATCCAGAACACTCATTAGGTCTCTAGGCCTAATTGATCAATTTAGGGCTAGGTTACAAAGCAAGTGCTCAAAATTGGGTGCATAGATCAGGGGCAGGAATTTGGAATGTCTCTATCATGCCTAAACAACTCAAAACCATCATTCATTCACTCACCCTATCAGGATTCTGTCATCTACAACCTCAAATAGCATGAATTTGGTCAAATACAAGGAAATACTTGACCTAGGGCATCACCTTAAAATTTGAAAATAGCATCTCCCAGCCAAATGCTTTTGGAATCCTATAGAGTACATCCCTAGCCTACATTTCACAAGTTTTTATGAATTTTCACCAATGGAAATGCATTCTAGGGCCGAATTTCTTTGATTGCCCTAGAAAACAGGGTTTCTAGACCAGTCTTGAAAGAAAGTTCAATATCTTTTGACCCTAACCACTTTAAGACCTCAAACTAGTTGCATATGAACCCTAACTCCAAGAAATTTCAAAAAAATAACATTTGCACACTTGGACCATCCGTACAGGCCATACACAGTAAGAAAAATAAGAAAAATGATTGTTTTCTATTGTTTTAATGCCCCAAAACTCTGTACCAGATCTCCTCTGCCGTACAGGAGTGAAATACAATGTTTTTCAACCCCTCCAGGTTGGTACATAACTTCTACAGATAGTTTCATCGACCAAATTGGAGTTGTAACCGGTCAATGTGTCATTAACACTATTGACAATACTTGACATTATGGCATTTGGCCTTAGCACCAAGAAACTGATTGGTTTAACTTGTGTAATGGATCTCAACTGACCAACACACTCCCTACAACATGATAAAACACTAGAATAACCCAAACAAACTCAAAAAAAACCAACATTAGGCCTACTAGGCCTAAGTGGCTCAACAGGGGTCCAGATGGACTAAGCATGATTGAGGTTTATATGGTCACCTCAATCATCTTGACCACACAAAAAGGACCATATAATCATGGCCAAAGCCTTATTACAAACAAAACCACAACTTTCAAAAAAAAATGCAATCAAAATGACTTTAGGAACCAAGGTGCTCCTAGGTGCCCTGCACCATACACCCACTATCAAACAGAACTCAAGTCTCTTGAGTTGGAATGTTGTCAAATGTGAAACTTGCCTTCTCAATGTCTGCTCTGCTCATCCAAGTGGCATCCTCCTGAGGTTTATTTAGCCACTTCACCAAGGATTCATAATATGTGTGCCGCCTAGTTTGTTTTGTAATCCTCTGATCCAAAATGCACTCAATCTAAGCAGGAGATGAAGGAATCAGTTCTTGGAGTGTCTGATCAGTTTGGTCTTCTTCAACAGCAATCTGAGGATCAGTTCCTTTATAGGGATAAAGGTTTGAAATATTAAAAATTGGAGACAAGGCAATACCATCCGGAAGTCTGATTTTATAGGCATTTTCTCCACATTTCTTGAGCACTTCACAAGGCCCAATCTTCTTTATGAGTAGCTTGGTATATTTACCTACAGGGAGCCTCTCCTTCTTTAGATGGACCATTACCAAATCCCCTTCTTTAAACTACAAATCCCTTCTTTTCCTGTCAGCAAACTGTTTGTACTTCTAAGAAGTGGACAGTAATTTCTATTGTACTTGTTCATGGACATCTTTCATGACTTGAACGAAGTCTTCAGCCAAGGCATTGCTATTTTCCAGTCCTTTAACCTCCCTAAGTTCCAAAATATCCCTTG
This sequence comes from Cunninghamia lanceolata, assembly GCA_027924645.1. Lineage (NCBI taxonomy): Eukaryota > Viridiplantae > Streptophyta > Pinopsida > Cupressales > Cupressaceae > Cunninghamia > Cunninghamia lanceolata. The sequence goes on along the minus strand of BSBN01001014.1, from coordinate 570,977 downwards.
GGTGAGTGCCATAAACAATTTGGAAAGGAGACAGGTCGGTGCTTCTATTGATAGTGTCATTGATGAGAACTCTGCCTAAGCCAAAATTGAATCCCAACTAGCACCCTGCTCCTTTGTTAGGCATCTTAGGAGGTTACCAAGTGACCTATTAATCATCTCTATTTGTCCATCAGATTGAGGGTGATAGGCAGATGATAATGACAAGTTTGTACCTAGTCTCTTCCAAAGTGTCCTCCAGAAGTGTCCTATGAACTTGGGGTCTCTATCTGAGATGATTGACAAAGGTAAACCATGTAATCTGACTATTTCCTTGAAGAAAAGACCTGCTATGTGTGAGGCATCATGTGTGGTTTTACATGGGATGAAGTGATCCATTTTTGAGAACCTATCAACAACCACAAAGATGCTATCATGTCCATTCTTGGTCCTAGGCAAACCAAGTACAAAGTCCATGCTTATGGAATCCCAAGGCTTAGAAGGAATAGGTAGAGGAGTGTATAAACCTGCATTTGATGTATGCCCCTTTGCTCTTTGGCAAACTTGACAAGTTTCAACAAACTTCCTTACATCGATTGGCAACTTGGGCCAAACATAGTACCTCCTAACCAATTTTAGGGTCTTGTCAATACCAAAGTGGCCTGACATGCTGCCACAGTGCTTTTCCTTGATTATATTCTCTCTAACAGACCCTCTTGGGATACACAACATGCTACCCTTGAAAAGATATCCATCTTGTAACAAAAAATCAAAAAAATCAGTCTTATACCTTCCTGTCATGGCCTTGCAAGATAGGTATGGCTCTTTGAAGTCTTCATCTGCTGCATACTGATCTTTGATGGCATGAATACCTGTACTTTCCAACTGTATGGTCTACACAACAAGATTCCTCCTACTTAAGGCATCGGCTACCTTATTGGCCACTCCTTTCTTGTGTTTTATGGAGAAGGTGTATGCTTGGATGTACTCCATCCACTTGACATGTATGTGGTTCAACTTCTGCTGCCTATTCAAGAAGCTCAATGCATGGTTATCAGTAAAAACTATAAATTCCTCTGGCACTAAGTAGTGTCTCCATTTCCGCAATGACTGGACCATGGCATATAACTCTAGATCATAGATGGAGTAGTTTTGTTTTGCCTCATTTAACTTCTCACTAAAGAAGGCTACAGGCCTCCATCTTGACTTAGGACTCCCCCTACAGCCCTCTTACTTGCATCACACTCTACCACAAAGACCTTGTCAAAATCAGGAAGAACAAGGACCAGTTGTTCTGATATTTTTTTCTTTAACAGTTCAAAGGCTTGGTTGGCCTCATTTGTCCATACAAACACACATTTCTTGCCCCCTTTTATGGTGTCAACAAGTGGAGCACAAATGCCACTAAACCCTCTAATGAACTTTCTATAAAAGCTACACAAACCATGGAAACTCCTTACCTCAGAGGTTGTTGTAGGTGTTGGCCAATTAAGAATGGCCTCAACCTTACTTGGATACATTTTTAGGCTACCCTTGGAGATGACAAACCCCAAGAATATCAACTCTTCTTGTAGGAAGACACATTTGTCAAGGTTGATTCTCAACTTCTCCTCTTGAAGCCTCTTGAGCACTTGATGGATATGCCCTATGTGATCTTCCTTGCTATCACTAAAAATCAGTATATCATCCAAATACACAACAATAAACTTGTTAAGGAAAGGTTTTAGCACTTCATTCATCAATCTCATGAAGGTGCTTGGTGCATTTGACAAGCCAAAAGGCATGACAACCCATTCAAATAGTCCTTCATTGGTTTTGAAGGCAGTTTTCCACTCATCCCCCTCCCTTATCCTGATTTGGTGATAACCACTTTTTAGATCTATCTTGGTAAAGTACTTAGCCCTACCCAAGCAATCCATTAAATCTTCTATTCTAGGCATTGGAAATCTATACCTGATAGTGATCTTGTTGATGGCCCTGGAATCAGTGCATAGTCTCCATGTTCCTTCCTTCTTGGGTGCAAGTACTGCAGGTACTGTACATGGGCTAATACTACTCCTGATAAGCCCTCTATCCAACAAGTCTTGGATTTGTCTTGCCACTTCAACATTTTTCTCTGGGGTCAACTTGTAGGCTACTTGGTTTGGTAGGGTGGATCCAGGGATGAGATCAATGTAATGACTAATCTCCCTCTTTGGTGGAAGGGCATCCTTACTCTCATCGGCTATCACATCATGAAACTTTTCCAATAGTTCTTCCACTTCCTTTGGTCCAATCCTCCTAAGAGGTTGCTGCACTTTGGCCTTCTTGGGATTCACATCCTTGGGCTTGAGGACTACTGCAAAACATGGCACTTTCTCTTCCTTGAGGTTAGCCAAAAACTCTTTTTCACCTACCAACATAACTAAACTAGAAATGACCTTCTCTTTGCAATCATCAATCAAAGGAGTCATTGTAAACTTTTCACCATTTTTGGACAAATAAATCACATTTTTCTTACCATCATGTTGGGCACTTGTGTCATGTTGCCAAGGCCTTCCAAGAAGAAAGTGGCATGCATCCATATCCACTATCTCACAAAGAACCTTATCATGGTATTCACCTATCTTGAATTCAACCCAACATTGCTCTTTCACCACAATTTGTTGTTCCTTGGTTAGCCGAAAGACTCTATAGGGGTTAGGATGAGGCATTCTTTCCAATCCTAACTTAGTCACCATTTCATTAGAAGCCAAATTTTTAGAAGAACCTAAATCTACTATTACCTTGCCAACTTTTCCTTTCACCTTGCAAGTGGCTCTGAACAAGTTGTTTCTTCAGGGCTGCTCCTTGGTGGTTGGCATGATGAGGGATCTATTAAACATGATGCATTCTTGGTGCAGGAGCACCTACCTGACAGCTGGCCTCCATGAGGCAATTAGTTTGTTATAGGTCTGGTTAATGTTTCCAAGAAGGTCTTATAAGACCAATGCATGTAATAAGGTCATGTTGACCATACTTTACTATTTTTAGCTAGGTTGTTAGGACAGCTGTTATGCTGTATGTCCGGTTGGATCCTCCCAGCCACTTGGAAGCTCCCAGTCGCTGGGAATCAAGTGGTAGTACTCGCAGGAAATCCTATTTATGCATGAGGATCGGTTGGTTTTAGGCAGTATTGCAGAAGAGAGTGACAGAGAGTGAGACAGATAGTGAGACAGAGTATTGTACTTGCATCTTTTGAAATCAATAAAGAGATCCTGTTTGTGTTCATTCTCTGTTGAATTCCATTGTTTAATCATGTGGCTGTTTTGGTGGTTACATGGATTCGCTGATCCATTCCACCGGTTGATTCGTCGAATCGGTGGAATGGCTATGTACAGTAGTTTAGGATTTAGTCTGCATTTTGTGTTTGTTTGCATGCATGTTTGCAGGATCACAGTTGAGAGGTGTTGAGAACCCTAGCATGGGTATGTGCTAGGTCGTGCTGGTAGTTCGAGTCTGGAAAGTTGTCCAGGAGATGGATCGGGTCACCTCAGGAGGTTCGGCGGATTGAAAATTTGCTAAGGTTGGAAAATCCATCGCAATGGCATCATCAGGATATTTCTGTGGATATCCTACAGTTACTTCGGGCGTCATCCGAGTAGATGGAGGTGAGCATGATACAGTTGTTTGCATAAGGTGAATGCATTTCGGGGTGATCATCACAAGGTGTTGCCGAGGAAGAGTATATCGGCATAAGTTAGTCGATCGGGTAGATAAAACCATCGCGGGCTGATAATGTTAAGTTTGGCCGACAGCAGGATATTGAAGGAGCTGCATGTGACGTCATCGTCATCAGGATATCAGGGTGACGTAGGCATCGAAGGAAGGGTGCATGAGGTTGTCGTCATCAGGATATATGGGAGGAACCGGATATTTTATATCCTACTGATGAACATGATGTTGAACATCATGATGCTGCAGATAGAGGTTGGCGGTAAGATGAACAGTGATCGTCAGGAGGATGATTGCGCTTGCCGAATGTGATGATGCTACCGATAGCCGAATATGATGATGTTGCTGACAGACGAAGGGTCGAAGGTTTGTCTGCAGGAGGATATCGGTCGGCAGAGAAAATATGATGATGCTGACAGTGTTAAGGGAAACATGATGATGATGATGAAGGGTTGTAGACATACATGCTATATGTCAAGGTTTTAGTGTGGATGCCTCTGCATCAATTCTCCACTCTCAGGTGCTACAAACTTGGAAGAGGCTATTTGGTATGATGTGGTTCTTTGATAGTCCTCTTCTTGAAGGAGTTGCACTCTTCTATCTTTCTAATTTGCAGCAGTGTTTACAATCTTCTCCGGGCATCTAAAGGACTGATGTCCAATCTAATGGCAAGAGAAACACCTTCTAGTAAACAAATTGGGACCTCTGCCCCCACTTCTCCCTCTGCAATTTCCTCTACCCCTAAATTGACCCTTATCAGCATTGTCTCTGTCAGCAGCCCCTTGACTTCCTTCTTGAAATTTACCACCTTGGGGCCTTGAAAAGTTATCTCTATTTTGAAATCTGCCTCTACCCCTAAAGTTCTGATTTCCTCTACCTCTGCTACTGCTGTTAAAATCCCCTTTTCTTCTCTGCTTATCCTCAATCCTCAGTGCCATTTGAAAGCACTTATGGACTGTCTCCGTGTTAAAGAGAGTTAATTCATCTTGAATGGAGAACTTGAGGCCATTAAGATACCTTCCAAGCTTCTATTTTTCATTCTCAGGCATCTTGGCTTTCAATGTCATCTTGTGAAACTCCTTTGTGTAGGTGCTCACGTCCATGTCCTTCTGTCTCAAGTTGTGCAACTTCTTGTTCAAGTTGACTTCATAATCCTCAGGGACAAATTGCTTATTGATTTCAAGTACCATCTTCCTCCATGTAGAGATAGGATTCCTATCATCTTCTATCCTCTCATTTTGAATAAAGTTCCACCAATTCAAGGGTGGCCCTTTCATTCTTGACTTGGCAATCCTCACTTTTTGATTTTCTACCACTTCTTCACATTCAAAATAGTTCTCCATTGCCTCTATCCAATCAAGGCACTCCTCTGGATTCATCTTACCAGGAAACATAGGTAAGTCTGCCTTAGTGTCCTTCCTACTTAACTTTCCAAGTGCATCTAGGAATTGTCTCTCTGACATGCCTCCTTGTGGCTCTTCCATTGGCACTTCTTTTTCTTCATCTTGATCCTCTTCATCTGAATCCAAGATGACCTCTGGCTTTTTCTTCTTGTCTTTGTCTTTCTTCAACTTCTCTATCTCAGCCTCCATCCTTTTATTCCTGGCTGCTTGCTCTCTCACTATCTTTGCCAATTCAGCATTTGTCACTCTTTGAGGAATTTCCTCCTCTTCTTCTCTATCTCCCATATCTTTGATGGCTCTGATACCACCTGATGCAGAGTGGCACAAGGGAAGAAACACACAAGGGTTTACTCTATTTTCCTTTGCCCACTCACCCACTTCAACTAGTCTTCAACCTCCCAACCAACCAAAGGTACATTCAAGGCATATGAAGGATTTGATGTCCAGACTATTGTCCAACCCTTAAGGCTTCTCCAACACCTTAAGACAGATCAACAAACACCTTCTATGTAGTTGGTTTGATCCACAACTTCCCAAAACTCTCCAACCTACACTTTGACTAGTAAGGCTACTAGCCCTCCAAACTAGGATTTCTCATCAAAACTTGACAAAATCCCAAATGACTAGGTAAGTAAATGATGGTTTTAGATACCCTTTATGGGGCCCTATCAAACTCCCAAGTCTCCTGTTCCAACTCTACTCCAGTAATCAAGAACACTCATTAGGTCTCTAGGCCTAATTGATCAATTTAGGGCTAGGTTACAAAGCAAGTGCTCAAAATTGGGTGCATAGATCAGGGGCAAGAATTTGGAATGTCTCTATCATGCCTAAACAACTCAAAACCATCATTCATTCACTCACCCTATCAGGATTCTATCATCTACAACCTCAAATAGCATGAATTTGGTCAAATACAAGGAAATACTTGACCTAGGGCATCACCTTAAAATTTTAAAATAGCATCTCCCAGCCAAATGCTTTTGGATTCCTATAGAGTACATCCCTAGCCTACATTTCACCAGTTTTTATGAATTTTCACCAGTGGAAATGTATTCTAGGGCTGGATTTCTATGACTGCCCTAGAAAACAGGGTTTCTAGACCAGTCTTGAAAGAAAATTCAATATCTTTTGACCCTGACCACTTCAAGACCTCAAACCAATTGCATATGAACCCTGACTCCAAGAACTTTCAAAAAAATAACATTTGCACACCTGGACCATCCGTACAGGTCATACACAGTAAGAAAAATAGGAAAAATGACTATTTTCTGTTGTTTTAATGCCCCAAAACTCTGTACCAGATCTCCTCTGCCGTACAGGAGTGAAATACAATGTTTTTCAACCCCTCCAGGTTGGTACATAACTTCTGCAAATAGTTTCATTGACCAAATTGGAGTTGTAACTGGTCAATGTGTCATTGACACTATTGACAATACTTGACATTATGGCATTTGGCCTTAGCACCAAGAAACTGATTGGTTTAACTTGTGTAATGGATCTCAAATGACCAACACACTCCCTACAACATGATAAAACACTAGAATAACCCAAACAAACTCAAAAAAAACCAACATTAGGCCTACTAGGCCTAAGTGGCTCAACAGGGGTCCAGATGGACTAAGCATGATTGAGGTTTATATGGTCACCTCAATAATCTTGACCACACAAAAAGGACCATATAATCATGGCTAAAGCATTATTACAAACAAAACCACAACTTTCAAAAAAAATGCAATCAAAATGACTTTAGGAACCAAGGTGGTCCTAGGTGCCCTGCACCAGAAATGAAAGGAAACAAATTGAACTACAAACAAATTGAAATGCAAATATTTTTGGTTGATGCAAGATTGCTCTTGAACCAGGGATGCTCCTGCATCAAATATACAATCAAAAGACCCATAAGAGGGAAATAATGAGACAAGATGTCCCCCCCAGAATGAAGTATCTCATGTTCTAATGGTAAATGCTCAAAGAAGAATACCAAAAAGAATCCAAAACTGGAAAACAATATTTCTGCCCTTGGGAAGAAACCAATCCACTAGTGTATGTAGAAGAAACCCCAACTCCAAAACAAGAGATGAGGGAAGAAGACTCATGAAGTATGATGTCTCTCAAAACTACTCATGTGTCTCCATGTCGATGCCAAAAGATGCCACAATCAAATCAAGAGCCCCAAGCCTAATTGATGAAAGTGACAATCTAGAACCAAGTGGAAACCAATGTAGAACATGATCCAAAGACAAATAAGATTCCTCTAAATGTTACTCAAGATACTCCAACTCAATGCCAAACAGTGACAAGTAAAAAGGAGAATAAAGAACAAGAGGGTACGAAGGTTCCCTCATCACATCTGAAGAAGATGATGTGACTCCATAAGAGCTAACATAAAAGAAGAGATGAATTTCCTCAATAGTATCCTCCAAGTATGCAAGATGGGACTCACAAAATAAATCTAAAATACCTATCAAATACTCATCCTACAAAGTTGTATCTGAAAGACAATAAACATCCTGCTGAACTAAATCATTGAACTTTGAAGAATCAGGAGGTGGAGGAGATGGAAGTGAAGCACAAGTCTCAAGAATTGAAGAGGATGAAATAATAACAAGGTTCAAGTGACCAAACTTCTCCTCAGAAATATGATTCATGCAAGGAGTGTGAATATCAACCAAAGGATCTGAACCATCATCAGGAGAGAAACCAAAAATGGTGTATAATTGAGATGCATGATCTGGTTTCTCTCCTAATGATGGTTCATACCCTTTGGCTAATATTCACACTCCTTATGTGAATCATATTTCTGAGGAGAAGTTTGGTCACTTGAACCTCAGTATTCTTTCATCCTCTTCAGTTCTTGAGACTTGTACTTCACTTCCATCTCCTCCACATCCTACTTCTTCAGAGTTCCATGATTCAATTCAGCAGGATGTTTATTATCTTTCAGATACAACTTTGTAGGATGAGTATTTGACAGGCATTTCAAATTTGTTTTGTGAGTCCCATCTTGTAGACTTGGAGGACACTATCAAGGACATTCATCTTCTCTTTGATGTTATCTCTCATGGAGTTGCATCATCTTCTTCAGATGTGATGAGGGAACCTTCATACCCTCTTGTTCTTTATGAGTATCTTGAGCATCATTTGGAGGACTCTTCTTTGTCTTTGGATCATTTTTTACATCAATTTCCACTCGGTTCTAGATTGTCACTTTAATCAATTAGGCCTGGGGCTCTTGATTTGGTTGCGGCATCTTTTGGCATCGACATATAGACACATGAGTAGTTTTTAGATACATCATACTTCATGATACTTCTTCCCTCATCTCTTGTTTCGAAGTTGGATTTTCTTCTACATACACCAGTGGATTGGTTTCTTCCTAAGGGGAGAAATGTTGTTTTCCAGTTTTGGATTCTTTTTGGTATCTTCTTTGAGCATTCACCATTAGCACAGGAGATACTTCATTCTGGGGGGACATCTTGTCTCATTATTTCCCTCTTATGGGAGGGATTTTGATTTTATAGTCATGATGGATGGTGTATTTGAGGGGTATTTATGGTGATTCCTTCCATCACTCCATCACTTGTACATGTCTATTTGCATATTTTCTCTCTTTTGGAGAGGGGGGTTTTCCTACAGGTTTTTCTCCTTTACTCAATTTGTGAGAGATTGTTTGTAAATGGGTACCTAACATAGCCTAGTAGCCAAGAGTCATCCTTGCATCTTTGCATCTTTGCATCATCATGCTTAGTTTTCTTCTCCCTAAGTTTCACTTAAGGGGGTGTTAGTGTAAAAGGGGATATTACCTAGTTAATCATTTTCTAGGTCCTCTTCACACTAGTCTACTTAAGCTTACTTAGGACATTTAATATTTTATGTGCATTTATTAGTGGTGTCTAAGTAAGCTTAAGTAGACTAGTGTGAAGAGGACCTAGAAAATGATTAACTAGGTAATATCCCCTTTTACACTAACACCTTTATCTCTAGCCCAATGCTCTATGTATGTGCACCATTGATGTAGGAGCATCCTTGGTTCAAGAGCAATCTTGTATCAACCAAAACATTTGCATTTCAATTTGTTTCTTTTTATTTTCCAGTTCAGATTCAAGCAATTCAGTCAGTAGCATTTTCTATATTTTGGTCTGCATTCTACTACAGTTGCATCTTAGACCATGTGGAGTTGGACCTTGTACCTAGAGACAATCATGCACATCATACCCAAATCTTAGAGCATTTGGTTAAGGTACCAGAAAGATATCACTATTAGAAGATCAATTATTTTCTCAAAACAGAGCATCTTGACAATCTCAGACAATCAGCTAAAGGAGAAGACTTGCAGAGCATTCCCTGACTTGTGGAGCCTAATGACACATCACTCAATGATCTTTGGTTTGTGGCTAACCTTCCCTGAGGTCTGCACATCATTCCATTCATTTGTGAAGGAGTTCAATTCAATTAGGTCTAACCTATCCGTGTACACACGTTACAGCTCTTCATTGGAGTTTGTGATCCTCCTTGGCTGACACAGAGGAATCTTTGGTTCTAGAGATGGTATATATTGAAGTAATAGATGCTCAAAAAAGTAGTTCATGATATAGAGATAGTTTATAGATTTTGTGCAAAGGAGATTCAAAGCTATATCTTGTGCATATTTTGGTATTTTGTAATCAATCCTGTGAGCCCTAACTGTAAGCTCGCATGTTGCCGGCCAGTTTATATTTGAATTCAATGATATACTAAATGACTAAATCTACATTTACATCATATCTTTGAGTTGTTTACATTGTTTTACTCTAGTTGCACGGTCTGGATAGTTCATTCTGTGAACCCTCCTACCGTGACTGCACCAACCATGCATCTACAAAATCTAGATTTGCACCATACAAATCCTTAATTTCCTCATGCCCACTAGTTCTATATGTTGCAAGTATGGGCCTAAATGGTGTTGTCATTGATGTCAATAGACTCCTATTGCATTAATGATAAGGATTGGATGAGTTGTGTGCTGAGGATATTGAGAAAATTAGTCCTAATCAGGAACAGAGAAGAACAGTGAAGACAATGAGGTAAAGATCCCAGCTAAGATGAAGATCAGAGGATACACTTCAAAGGGTTTGTAGATATGTGTCTTAAGATGATCCAGTAAAGATCTTAAAGGTCTGCATGAAGATCTAAAGAAGCTATGGCCACTTAAGTAAAACTGGTTCTGGTAGATGTTCAGAGGTGACAGAGTGATATAGATAGGTCCGGTGAGATCCAGAAATGTAATATCCTATTCTGTAGATTTAGTGGAATGTTTAGGAAGTTAATATGAAGTGACAAATCAATTGGTTTGTGGTCTGGAGGTCCACAAGCATCTATTCCAATATGACAGTGATGACAGACTATGTTCTTGAGGCTCTGGATGAAGGAGAGAATGATTTCAGTAGGCAGAAGTAGTGTGGATGTCCTTGGTGATTCAAGCAAGCTTGTGGAGGTCTTTGGATTGTGTCCATTTTGTGTTGGTGGTCCGCATTGAAGATTGAGCTCGTAATTAAAGAATTACTTCCGGATGATGATGTTCTTCCCAAGTCTGGTCGATCGGATGAATTACACATCCTATGGATGATCTTGGAGATGTTCTGTGAAGAATGGCATGTTCCTAAGGAATATTGAAGTCTCAGATCTGTGTGGCTGACAATGTGTTGATCCACGTGAAGTCTTGTGTAATTAATCATGTTGCATTTATGTATTTGCTCTGTAATGTATGCCGACTTGGATGGTTATTCCTAATTCGATGTCTTGTATAAATAAGGAATTGTAAAGTCATTTCAAAAGCATCTTGTGGAGATGAGAGTGTGGTAGAGGGGAGTAGAGCGAAAGGTAGAGCAGAAGTATTGAGTGTAAATGGAACTGACTCAAGCATGGTGAAGATGCTATTCTTCAGTTCAAGTATGTAATACTTATTATTCTATAGACAGTGTGTCTCCTATAGGCAATGGACCTCTTGTGAGCAGTGTGCTCAAGCAATGAGCCCTAATTGGCATGTGCCATTTTGTTCTTTCTATTCTTCTAATAGAGAATAAAATCTTGGGTTAGTCACCCCATGGTTTTTCCCTTAACTGGGTTTTCCATGTCAAAATCTTGGTGTCACATGTGTTAATGTGTTTCTGCTCTTGAATTATTACATTATGTTTCCATGATTGATTTATTATTATTCTGTTGAATTAAGAAAAGGATGTAAGTGATTAAATTGCAAGAAACTTTTTGACAACTGATTTACCCCCCTCTCAGTTGTCTTTCCTAAATCTAACAATTGGTATTAGAGCCAAGTTCCTCTAAAAGGAGCTTAACCACTTGAGGAGATCCAAGATGTCGTCCTACAAGAAGGATAGTCCGAGGTTTGATAGAACCAATTTCACTCTTTGGAAAAGTCACATGGAATGCCACTTGCAATGTATGGGAATACAATATTAGATCATGGCTTCAAATAAATATGATCCTCCACAGAATGGTCTGCGTACCGTAGACAAAATTAGAGATGTTGAAAATAATCTGCAGACTAAAGAAGCTCTTCTAAGTGCCTTATCTGATTCAGAGCTGACAAATGTTATTGATCTAAAAATTGCATATGAGATTTGGCAAAAATTGGAACTTCTGCATGAAGGAGACAAGTATGTTAAATGTGCCAAGCTATAGAGTCTGAAAGGAAAATTTTGAAAACCTGAAGATGAGAGAAGATGAAAATATCACTTCATTTATGCCAAGAGTGAATGATCTTATTTGTGGCATTAGATGTGCTAGTGGAATCTTGGATGAAGATGAGATTGTCGGCAAAGTTCTCAGATCTCTTCCTGATTCTTACAAATATAAGGTTACTACTATTAAAGAATTCAGATCCTTCTCAGGTATCACCAGAGATCAATTGGTTGGTAAATTGGCTGCATTTGAATTGACCGAGTTTGGAGATGCACCCCCTAAGACTGAATCTACATTCAAAGCTAGTGCCTCTATAAAAGGAAAATAAAAGTTTGATCTGGGAGAGAACTCTTCAAGGAAACTATCATGAAAAAGCAAGAAAAGACCTAGAAGAAGATGAAGTAGAAGTTGCTCAACTTGAAGCCCTTATTGCAAAAAGACTGCCAAGACAATCCAGTAAGTATGAGGGGAAATTGCCATTTAAGTGTTTAAATTGCAATAAGATTGGTCATTTTGCCTCAAGGTGTCCAGAAAGATTTTCAAGGCTAAATCCTAACAGATCAAGCTTATGTTTGTGAAGATGATGATAATGAAGGAGTAACAGATGATGAATCAAAGACAGGAAACAAATCTAGAAGTGACTGGGTGTTTATTGCCATCAAGGAAGAAGATCCAATGCCCTTTGAATCTATCAATCATAAAATTGTAGAAAGAGCTCTAGCTACCCAAGTTGAAGAAAAGGATGATTGGGTCATTAACAGTGGATGCTCTCACCATATGACAGGTAACAAAAACAAGTTCATAGATTTAGAAAGATATGAAGGAGTGGTAAATTTTGGTGATAACTCTGCTGGCAGAATCAAGGGTAGAGGAACCATTTCTTTTGATGGAAAGAACAAAACTAGTAATGTACTATATGTTGAAGGTCTGAAGCACAACCTTCTCAGTGTTGGATAGTGGTGGACAAAGGCTATGATCTCTGATTTAAGAATGGAAAATGCAAGATCATTGAAAGTTCTAGAACAGAGATTACATCTGGTACTCAAACAAAAGGTAATATCTTCCACTTGGTTGGTACTGGTAAAAGTTGTTTATTTGTTCAAATTGATCAGAGCTGGTTATGGCATAGGAGAATGTGTCATGTGAATTTTGATAATATCATCAAGACAAGCAACACTCAGGCTGTAAGAGATCTTCCAAGATTGGTAAAACCTACCAATAATTTGTGCAAAGAATATCAGTTGGGTAAACAAAGCAAAGTCTCATTCAAAAGCAAGAAACAATCTTCTACCGGATTATTGGACTTAATTCATACTAATATATGTGGTCTGGCAAGAATCAAAAGTGTGCGAGGTGATAAATACTTCATGTTATTAATTGATGACCATTCCCAGATGATGTGGGTGACTTTTTTGAAAGAGAAATCAAAAGCTCTTGAGAAATTCAAAATATTCAAGGCTATGGTAGAGAATGAAACTGGATTAAAATTAAAATGTCTGAGGTCTGATAGAGGTGGAGAATTCACATCTGGTGAGTTCATAGAATTCTGTGAAAAACATGGAATAAAAAGATAGTTGTCTACTCCTAGGAATCCACAGCAGAATGGAGTAGTGGAGAGAAAGAACTGGACCATCCAAGAAGCATCTAGAACCATGATGATGCAAGAAAATGTTCCTCAAATCTATTGCAGAGAAGTTGTAAGCACTGCAGTCTATACTCTCAATCGAGTACAAATCAGAAGCAATACCAGTAAGACTCCTTATGAACTTTGGTTTGGCATCACTCCCACTGTGAGGTATTTTAGAGTCTTTGGTAGAAAATGTTACATTAAAAGAGATGAAGATCTAGCAAAATTTGATGCTAGAAGTGATGAAGGAATATTCTTGGGTTATTTTACTCAAAGCAAAGTACAAATGTGAAGGTTGATGAAGGTATTGAAAAACCATCAAGGTTTTATGAATATGATGAAGATGATCAAAATGATGTTTTTGTTCAAGAAGTCCAATCTCCCTCTGAAATCTAGATTCAGACTGATCTGGTATACTAGGAATAAAAGATAAGTTTGAATAAACCTATTCAAGAGTTAGAAGTGCAAGAAACTCCCAAAGTTCCCAGGTATGTAAGACGGAATCACTCTAAAGATCAGATCATAGGTGATAAAAGAAAATGTGTACAAACAAGAAGAAGGATTGCTCAAGATTCAAAAGAGTATTGTCTAATTTCAAAGATTGAACCTAATACAGTGAATGAAGCTTGCAATGATGAAAATTAGACTAAAGCAATGGAGGAAGAGCTTATGCAAATTGAGAAAAATCACACTTGGGATCTTGTTCCCAGACCTAAAAACAAGAATGTGATTAGAACTAAATGGGTTTTCCGAAACAAACTGAATGAAGATGGTGAAGTAGTCAGAAATAAAGCCAGATTGGTCTGCAAGGGTTACTCCCAAGTAGAAGGAGTTGACTTTGAAGAAACTTTTGCTCTGGTGGCAAGAATTGAAGCAGTCAGATTATTTCTTACTTTTTCTACCTTCAAGGATTTCAAAGTATATCAGATGGATGTCAAGTGGTGCAGGGCACCTAAGAGTAGCATTTTGATTTCCAAGAGCATTTTGATGCTTTTTGCTAAGTTGTGTTTTTTTTGTATGTGTTGTAATAAGCCTTTAGCCATGGATGGAATGTCTATTTGCGTGGTCAAGATGATTGAGGTGACCATATAAACCTCACTCATTCTTAGTCCACTTCGACCCTTGTTATGTCATTTAGGCCTAGAAGGTCTATTAATGTTTTTTAAGGTCTATTGGATTGTTTGATGTTTTGTCATGTTTAGGAGAGTAGGATAGTGGTTAAGACTCCATTGGACAAGTGAAATCAATCGGTGTCTTTGTGCTAGGGCAAAATGCCATAGTGTCAAGTGTTGTCAATAGTGTCAATGACACATTGACCAGTTGCAACTCGGTTTTAGACAGTTGAAACTATTTGTAGAAGTTGTATACCAACTTGGAGTGGTGGATATGATGGCTCTCTTACTCCATGACAAAAGAGAGGGTTTTGTATGATGGTTTGAGCACAGAAATAAAGATTTTAGACTATTTTTCCCTATTTTTCTCCTGTTGTACGAATGGTACGTATTGGTAGAGCAGATCAATGTACTTTTTCTAAAAGTAGGTTGAGTCAGGGTTCAAATGCATTGGGTTTGAGGTTTTGAAGTGATTCCAGTAGGGAGATATTGCAATTTTAGTGCAAACTGCCCTAAAACCCTGTCTTCTAGGGTATGGCATATAAAATTTGCCCTAGAATGCATTCCCACTGGTGAAAAGTCATGAAAACTGGTGAAATGCAAGCTAGGGATGTGTATTCTAGGATTCCAAAAGCATTTTCTTGGGAGAGACAGTCTTCAATTTTTAAGGTGATGCCCTAGGTCAAGTATTACCATGTATTTGGCGAGTTTTATGCTATTTGTTGTTGTAGGTGACAGAATCCAGACAAGGTGAATGGATGGATGGTGGTTTTGAGTTGTTTGGGTATTGTAGAAGTAATACAAGTTCTTGTCCCTGATCTAGGAACCCAACCTAAACCCTTTGCTTTGTAACCTAGACCTAAAATGATCAATTAGGCCTAGAGACCTAGTAGGTGTTTTGAGTTGCAGGAATAGAGTAGGGATTGGAGATTTGGAAGTTTGTTAGAGTCCCATAGAGGGTACTCAAATCCACCATTGGTTTGTCTGATCATTTGGGATTTTGTCAAATTGTGTGAAGAAAACTAGATTTGGAGGGCTAGTAGCCTTACTAGTCCAAGTGTAGGTTGGAGAGTTGAGTGAAGTTGGGAATCAAACCAACTGTTGGAAAGGTGTTTGCAGACCTTCCATAAGGTGTAGAAACAGTCTCAGGGGTTGGGCAATAGCCTAGACCACAAATCCATAATTTGCACTTGGTGAGTGACTTTGTTTGGTTGAAGGATAGGTGAAGTGGGTGAGTGGGCGAAGGAGAATAGTAAACCATTGTGTTGTTGCTTCCCTTGTGAAATCTCTGCATCAGGTGGTATCAAATCCATTAAAGAGATGGGAGATAGAGAAGAGGAGGAAATTCCTCAAAGAGTGACAAATGCCGAATTGGCAAAGATAGTGAGAGAGCAAGCAGCCAAGAACAAAAGGATGGAGGCTAAGATAGAAAAGTTGAAGAAAGACAATGACAAGAAGAAGAAGCCAGAGGTCATCTTAGATTCAGATGAAGAGGAACAGGATGAAGAAAAAGAAGTGCCAATGGAAGAGCCACAAGGAGGCATGTCAGAGAGACAATTCCTAGATGCACTCGGAAAGTTGAGTAGGAAGGACACTAAGGCAGACTTACCTATGTTTCCTGGTAAGATGAACCCAGAGGAGTGCCTTGATTGGATTGAGGCAATGGAGAACTATTTTGAATGTGAAGAAGTGGCAGAAAATTAGAAAGTGAGGATTGCCAAATCAAGAATGAAAGAGCCAGCCTTGAGTTGGTGGAACTTTATTCAAAATGAGAGGATACAAAATGATAGGAATCCTATCTCTACATGGAGGAAGATGGTACTTGAAATCAAGAAGCAATTTGTCCCTGAGGATTATGAAGTCAACTTGAATAAGAAGTTGCACAACTTGAGACAGAAAGACATGGATGTGAGCACCTACACAGAGGAGTTTCACAAGATGACATTGAAAGCCAAGATGCCTGAGAATGAAAAATAGAAGCTTGCAAGGTATCTCAATGGCCTTAAGTTCTCCATTCAAGATGAATTAACCCTCTTTAACCCGGAGATAGTCCATAAGTGCTTTCAAATGGCACTGAGGATTAAGGATAAGTAGAGCTAGAGGAAATCTAAACTTTAGGGGCAGAGGTAGATTTCAAAATAGAGATAATTTCTCTAGACCCCAAGATAGCAGATCACAAGAAGGCAGCCAAGGGTAGGCTAATAAAAACAGTGATAATCAGGGTCCGTTTAGAGGGAGAGGTAATGGTAGAGAAAGAAGTGGGGGCAGGGGTCCCAATGTGTTTACTGGAAGGTGTTTCTCTTGCAATTAGATTGGACATCAGTCCTTTAGGTGCTCGGAGAAGATGGGAAACACTGTTGCAAATCAGAAAGATAGAAGGGTGCAACTCCTTCAAGAAGAGGACTGTCAAAGCACCACAAGTTATCAAACAGCCTCTTCCAAGTCTACAGCACCTAAGAGTGGAGAGTGCATCATGTTTAACAGATCCCTCATCATGCCAGCCACCAAGGAGCAGCCCCAAAGGAACAACTTGTTCAGAACCACTTGCAAGGTGAAAGGAAAAGTTTGCAAGGTAATAGTTGATTCAGGTTCTTCTAAAAATTTGGCTTCTAATGAAATGGTGACTAAGTTAGGATTGAAAAGGATACCTCATCCTAACCCCTATAGAGTCTTTTGGCTAACCAAGGAACAACAAATTGTGGTGAAAGAGCAATGTTGGGTTGAATTCAAGATAGGTGAATATCATGATAGGATTCTTTGTGAGATAGTGGATATGGATGCATGCCACCTTCTTCTTGGAAGGCCTTGGCAACATGACACAAGTGCCCAACATGATGGTAAGCAAAATGTGATTCATTTGTCCAAAAATGGTGAAAAGTTCACAATGACTCCTTTGATTGATGATTGCAAAGAGAAGATCATTTCTAGTTCAGTTATGTTGGTAGGTGAAAAAGAATTTTTGGCTAACCTCAAGGAAGAGAAAGTGTCATGTTTTGCAGTAGTCATGAAGCCCAAGGATGTAAATCCCAAGAAGGTAAAAGTGCAGCAACCTCTTAGGAGGATTGGACCAAAGGAAGTGGAAGAACTATTGGAAAGGTTTCATGATGTGATAGCCGATGAAGGCAAGGATGCTCATTGCATTGATCTCATCCCTGGATCCACCCTACCAAACCAAGTAGCCTACAAGTTGACTCTAGAGCAAAATGCAGAAGTGGCAAGACAAATCCAAGACTTATTAGATAGAGGACTTATAAGGAGGAGTATTAGTCCATGTGCAGTACCTATAGTACTTGCACCCAAGAAGGAAGGTACATGGAGACTATGCACTGACTCCAGGGCCATTAATAAGATCACTATTAGGTATAGATTTCCAATGCCTAGAATAGAAGATTTAATGGATTGCTTGGGTAGGGCTAAGTATTTTACCAAGATAGATCTAAAACGTGGTTATCACCAAATCAGGATAAGGGAGGGGGATGAGTAGAAAACTGCCTTCAAAACCAATGAAGGACTATTTGAATGGGTTGTCATGCCTTATGGCTTATCAAATGCACCAAGCACCTTCATGAGATTGATGAATGAGGTTCTAAAACCTTTCCTTAACAAGTTTATTGTTGTGTATTTGGATGATATATTGGTTTTTAGTGATAGCAAGGAAGACCACATAAGGCATATCCATCAAGTGCTCAGGAGGCTTCAAGAGGAGAAGTTGAGAATCAACCTTGACAAATGTGTCTTCCTACAAGAAGAGTTGATATTCTTGGGGTTTGTCATCTCTAAGGGCAGCCTACAAATGGATCCAAGCAAAGTGGAAGCCATTCTTAATTGGCCCACACCCACAACAGCCTCTGAGGTAAGGAGTTTCCATGGTTTGTGTAGCTTTTATAGAAAGTTCATTAGAGGGTTTAGTGGTATTTGTGCTCCACTTGTTGACACCATAAAAGGGGGCAAGAAATGTGTATTTGTGTGGACAAATGAGGCCAATCAAGCCTTTGAGCTGTTAAAGAAAAAAATATCAGAACAACTGGTCCTTGTTCTTACTGATTTTGACAAGATTTTTGTGGTAGAGTGTGGTGCAAGTAAGAGGGCTATTGGGGGAGTCCTAAGTCAAGATGGGAGGCATGTAGCCTTCTTTAGTGAGAAGTTAAATGAGGTAAAACAGAACTACTCTACCTATGATCTAGAATTATATGCCATGATTCAATCATTGAGGAAGTGGAGACACTATTTATTGCCTAAGGAATTTATAGTTTTTACTGATAACCATGCATTGAGCTTCATGAACAGGTAGTAGAAGTTAAACCACAGACATGTCAAGTGGATGGAGTACATCCAAGCATACACCTTCTCAATAATACACAAGAAAGGAGTGGCCAATAAGGTAGCCGATGCCTTAAGTAGGAGAAATCTTGTTGTGCAGACTATTTAGTTGGAAAGTACAGGTATTCATGCCATCAAAAATTAGTATGCAGCAGATGAAGACTTCAAAGAACCGTACCTATCTTGCAAGGCCATGACAGGAAGGTATAAGACTAATTTTTCTGATTTTTTGTTACAAGATGGATATCTTTTCAAGGGTAGCATGTTTTGTATCCCAAGAAGATCTATTAGAGAGAACATTATTAAGGAAAAGCACTGTGGCAGCATGTCAAGCCACTTTGGCATTGATAAGACCCTAGAATTGGTTAGGAGATACTATTTTTGGCCAAAGTTCCCAACCGATGTAAGGAAGTTTGTTGAAACTTGTCAAATTTGCCAAAGAGCCAAGGGGCATACATCAAATGCAAGCTTATACACTCCACTACCTATTCCTTCAAAGCCTTGGGTTTCCATAAGCATGGACTTTGTACTTGATTTGCCTAAGACCAAGAATGGACATGATAGCATCTTTGTGGTTGTTGATAGGTTCTCAAAAATGGCTCACTTCATCCAATGTACAACCACACATGATGCCTCACATATAGCAGGTCTCTTCTTCAAGGAAATAGTCAAGTTACATGGTTTACCTTTGTCCATAATCTCTGACAGAGACCCCAAGTTCATAAGACACTTCTGGAGGACACTTTGGAAAAGACTAGGTACAAACTTGTCATTATCATCTGCCTATCACCTTCAGTCTGATGGACAAACAGAGGTGATTAATAGGTCACTTGGCAACCTCCTAAGATGCCTAACAAAGGAGTAGGGTGCTAGTTGGGATTCAATTTTGGTAATAAGGCTTTAGCCATGGATGGAAGGTCTATTTGTGTGGTCAAGATGATTGAGGTGACCATTCAAACCTCACTCATTCTTAGTCCACTTGGACCCTTGTTATGTCATTTAGGCCTAGAAGGTCTATTGATGTTTTTTAAAGTCTATTTGATTGTTTTGATGTTTTGTCATGTTTAGGAGAGTAGGATAGTGGTTAAGACTCCATTGGACAAGTGAAATCAATCGTTGTCTTTGTGCTAGGGCAAAATGCCATAGTGTTAAGTGTTGTCAATAGTGTCAATGACACATTGACCGGTTGCAACTCAGTTTTAGACAGTTGAAACTATTTGTAGAAGTTGTATACCAACTTGGAGTGGTGGATATGATGGCTCTCTTACTCCATGACAAAAGAGAGGATTTTGTACGGTGGTTTGAGCACAGAAATAAAGATTTTAGACTATTTTTCCCTATTTTTCTTCTATTGTATAGACGGTACAGATTGGTAGAGTAGATCAATGTACTTTTTCTAAAAGTAGGTCGAGTCAGGGTTTAAATGCATTTGGTTTGAGGTTTTGAAGTGATTCCAGTAGGGAGATATTGCAATTTTAGTGCAGACTACCCTAAAACCCTGTCTTCTAGGGTTTGGCCTATAAAACTCACCCTAGAATGCATTCCCACCAGTGAAAAGTCATGAAAACTAGTGAAATGCAGGCTAAGGATGTGTATTCTAGGATTGCAAAAGCATTTTCTTGGGAGAGACGGTCTTCAATTTTTAAGGTGATGCCCTAGGTCAAGTATTACCATGTATTTGGCGAGTTTTATGCTATTTGCTGTTGTAGGTGACAGAATCCAGACAAGGTGAATGGATGGATGGTGGTTTTGAGTTGTTTGGGTATGGTAGAAGTAATACAAGTTCCTGTCCCTAATCTAGGAACCCAACCTAAACCCTTTGCTTTGTAACCTAGACCTAAAATGATCAATTAGGCCTAGAGACCTAGTAGGAGTTTTGAGTTGCAGGAATAGAGTAGGGATTGGAGATTTGGAAGTTTGTTAGAGTCCCATAGAGGGTACTCAAATCCACCATTGGTTTGTCTAATCATTTGGGATTTTGTCAAATTGTGTGAAGAAAACTAGATTTGGAGGGCTAGTAGCCTTACTAGTCCAAGTGTAGGTTGGAGAGTTGAGTGAAGTTGGGAACCAAACCAACTTTTGGAAAGGTGTTTGCAGACCTTCCATAAGGTGTAGAAATAGTCTCAGGGGTTGGGCAACAGCCTAGACAACAAATCCATAATTTGCACTTGGTGAGTGACTTTGTTTGGTTGAAGGCTAGGTGAAGTGGGTGAGTGGGTGAAGGAGAATAGTAAACCATTGTGTTGTTGCTTCCCTTGTACCATCTCTGCATCATCATGTCTGCCTTCCTGAATGGTGACTTGGAAGAAGTTTACATTGAGCAACCAGATGGATTTCAATTGTTTGATCATGGTAATATGGTCTACAAGTTGAAGAAAGCACTGTATGGACTCAAGCAAGCCCCAAGATCCTAGTATAAAAGATTGGATAAGCATCTTTTGAAGATTGGTTTTAACAAAGGTACTGTTGACAGTAATTTGTATTTCAAAATTGATCATGAAAATATCTTGATTGTTGAAGTGTTTGTTGATGATATCATTTTTGGAGGAATAGATAGTATGTGTAAAACCTTTGCAAATCAAATGAAAAGTGAATTTGAGATGTCCATGTTTGGGGAAATAAATTTCTTCTTGGGTCTACAAATCACTCAAACAAAGAAAGGAATCTTCATTTCTCAGACTAAATATGTGAAAGATTTGTTGAAGAAATTTGGGATGGAAGACTCAAAACCAATGAATACTCCCATGGCAACCGGATGTAAATTGAGCAAAGATGATGACTCCTAAGGCTGATCAAAAAAAGTACAGGTCAATGATTGGAGGATTGTTGTATCTCACTCAAACTAGACCTGACATTATGAATGTTATTGGTCTTGTTGCTAGAGTCCAAGATGATCCTAGAGAATCTCATGTCATGGCAATCAAGAGGATTTTTAGATATCTAAAAGGGACAGTTGAGCATGGATTGTGGTATCCCAGAGATCATGATTTCTCTCTACATGCATATACAGATGTGGATTGGGCAGGAGATGTGGATGACCAGAAGAGTACCAGTGGTGGAGCATTCTTTTTAAGGAAGAGATTAGTTTCTTGGCTAAGTAAGAAACAAGAGGCAATATCTCTATCCACTGCAGAAGTAGAATATATTGCAGCAGTAGGTAGTTGCACTCAAGTATTGTGGATAAAGCAAATGCTAAGAGATATCAGAGTGGAGTATGAAGAACCTATCACAATCTTTTGTGATAATTCAAGTGTAATTAACATATCAAAAAATCTAGTGTTGCATTCAAAGACTAAACATATATCCATCAAGTTTCACTTTTTGAGAGAGAAAGTGAACAAGAATGAAGTCAGATTGGAGTTTGTGCCTTCCAAGGATCAGATTGCAGATATTTTTACTAAACCTCTACCTAAGGACTCTTTTGAGTATCTCAGGGAGAAGTTAGGGGTTATTACCCCTCCGATTCTGAATTAAGGTGCACTAATGTGCATCAGTCTGGTGGATCTCATAGTTATATTTTGTGGTCTGGATTGATGATGGGAAGCTGCTACTCAAGGGGAGCAGCTGGTATGATTCTGAATTAATGCAAGTATGTGCCCTTTGCCATTGATGTCAAAGGGGGAGAGAAGACATGTGAAAAACAAGTAATTGTTGATCAAAGGGGGAGCAAGAAAGGAAGAGAAGACATGTGAATGGTTGTTGTTGATAGGGGGAGTTATGACAGTGAGGAGAAGTTTTTGTCTTGATGGTTAAAATAGTTTTTCACATCATATGTTGCCATCAATGACAAAGGGGGAGATTGTTGCAAGTATAAGCCTAACCTGTGTTGTCATTAATGTCAACATACTCCTGTTGCATTAATGGTAAGAATTGGATGAGCTATGTGCTGAGGATATTGAGAAAATTAGTCCTAATCAGGAACATAGAAGAACAGTGAAGATAGTGAGGTAAAGATCCCAGCTAAGATGAAGATCAGAGGATGCGCTTCAAAGGGTTTTTAGATATGTGTCTTAAGATGATCCAGTAAAGATCTCAGAGGTCTGCATGAAGATTTGAAGAAGCTATGGCCACTTAAGTAAAACTAATTCTGGTAGATGTTCAGAGGTGACAAAGTGATATAGATAGGTCTGGTGAGATCTGGAAATGCAATATCATGTTCTACAGATTTGGTGGAATGTTTCAAAAGTCAATGTGAAGTGACAACTCAATTGGTTCGTGGTCTGGAGGTCCACTAGCATCTATTCCAATATGACAGTGATGACATACTGTGTTCTTGAGGTTCTGGATGAAGGAGAGAATGATTTTAGTAGGTAGAAGTAGTGTGGATGTCCTTGGTGATTTAGGCAATCTTGTGGAGGTCTTTGGATTGTGTCTAGTTTGTGTTGGTGGTCCGCATTGAAGATTGAGCTCGTAATTGAAGAATTACTTCTGGATGATGATGTTCTTCCCAAGTCTAGCCGACCGAATGAGTTACATATCCTATGGATGATCTTGGAGATGTTCTATGAAGAATGGCATGTTCCTAAAGGAATATTGAAGTCTCAGATCTGTGTGGCCGACAATGTGTTGATCCACGTGAGTTCTTTTCTAATTAATCATGTTGCATTTATGTATTTGCTCTGTAATGTATGCTGACTTGGATGGTTAGTCCTAAGTCGATGTCTTTTATAAATAACGAGTTGTAAAGTCATTTCAAAAGCATCTTGTGGAGATGAGAGTGTGGTAGAGGAGAGTAGAGTGAAAGGCAGAGTAGAAGTATTGAGCTTAAATGGAACTGACTCAAGCATGGTGAAGATGCTATTCTTTAGGTTCAAGTATGTAATACTTATTATTTTGTAGACAGTGTGTCTCCTGTAGGCAGTGGGCCTCTTGTGAGTAGTGTGCTTAGGCAGTGAGCCCTAATTGGCATGTGCCATTTTGTTCTTTCTATTCTTCTAACAGAGAATACAATCTTGGGTTAGTCACCTCATGGTTTTTCTCTTAACCGAGTTTTCCACATCAAAATCTTGGTGTCATATGTGTTAATGTGTTTCTGCTCTTGAATTGTTGCATTATTTTTCCATGATTGATTTATTATTATTCTGTTGAATTAAGAAAAGGATGTAAGTGATTAAATTGCAAGAAATTTTTTGACAACTGATTCACCCCCCCTCTCAATTGTCTGTCCTAAATCTAACACTATAGTCATCATGGACAATAATGTCTACCTCCTACTTAATTCATCTAAAACTTTGTTTGAAGTGTTGGATCTATGCTTCATCAACAAATAGTAACCCTATACTAATAATCTACCCAACACACATGTCTTTGGTTCAACTTAATTAGACAATTAATGAACCTTAATGCTTGGTGGTCAATGTATAGCATAAACTCTTTATATAGCAAGTAGTTTCTCCACTTGCACAAAGTTTGAACAATGGCTTAGAATTCCTATTTATAGATAGAGCTTTTTTTCCTAGCCTCATTAAATTTCTTGCTAAAAAATGCAATTGATCTACCCTCTTGCCTCATGACTATGCTAATTACTTTCTTGCTAGCAACATAGTCAACCTAAAAAACTTTTGAAAAGTCTAGGAGTTCAAGCATTAACTCCCTTGTCACCTTCTTCTCCAAGAATTAGAAACTCTTGGTATAGGAGTCATCCACTCAAATTCTCCTTTTCACATATAGTGCATCAAGGGTGTACATATGCCACTAAAGTTCATGATGAACATCATATATAATATTTCAAATCCATGGAAAATTCAACCTTCTATTGTGCTCTTTTATTCTATCCACTTGACAATTTCTCATACTTCCTTCAATTCCATACACAATCCTCTTGACATATGATAAATCCCAATAATGTCAGTTTCTTCTTAATGAAACTACACTGATTTAGGTTCACACATAATTTTTCACTCGTTGGGAGTGTAAAGACCTATTGTAGGTTTGCAAGATGCTCCTCTATTTTCTTGTTGAACACACAAATATTATCCAAATATATGACCAAAAATTTGTCCAAAAATGGCTTTAGAACATTGTTCTTCAAACTCATGAATGTTTTCAATGTGTTGGTCAATCCAAATAGCATTACCAACCATTTGTATGAGCCTTCCTTTGTTTTTAACGTGTTCTTCCACTCATCTCCTTCTTGAATTCTCATTTAATGATATTTCCTCTTGAGATCAACCTTCAAAAAATATTTGGCTAGGTCATCCAAGCATGACAATGGAAACTTGTACTTGATTATGATATTATTGATGGTGTGGGAGTCTACACATTCTCCATTCTCCACCCTTCTTTGGTGCAAGTATTGTAGGCATTGTGCAAGGGCTCGTACTTTCCTAAATTATACCTCATTCCAATAGTTTTTCTACTTGTCTATTCAATTATGCACTCATATATGGGTGCATCCTATGAGGTTCCTTGTTGGGTAGACTAGAACAAGGAATTAAATCCATGTAATGAGATATGTTGTGCATGTGTCAATTCTCTTAGTATTCCTTCCTCCATTATATTAGAAAATTCTTAGAACAACACTTCAACTTTGGCTCCCCAGAGCTGTGTGACTCAATATTTTATTCTTCCTTTTATGTAGGCCTAACTACTAGTGCTTAGTAGTCTTGTAAGTCCCTCACCTACTTGATAAATATCTTTGCTGAAAATGTAATCACTTTTCCCTCTATGCACTCTTCTTCCACCATCATCAACAATAATTTAAACTTCTTTCCATTCTTTGTGAGAGTGAAGGTGGTATTTCTTCTATTATTGATTATATATCTATCATACTTCCAAGGTTTTCCCAACAACACATGGCATGCATCCATATGAATTATATCACAACATAATTCATCCTTATATACTTCAATTTAGAATACAATTTAGAATTGTTCTCACTATGAGTTATTTTCCCTTCTTTAACTAAGAGACACTATGTGCAATGGAGTCTATGACAATATTTAACCCCAATTTTTGAACCATTTCTATGGTCACTAAGTTATATGTTTTTCCACCATCAATTATCAATTTATAACACTTTCCTCTAGACTTGCACTTAATGAAAAAGATACTCTTCCTCAATCATGGTGCTTTTTCATTAGGTGTAGGTTTAATCATAACCTTGCACATCATCAAATTCTCTCTAACATCTATAATGGCACTTTCTACATCCCTTCTTGATGTTCCTTCTCCTTGATGCGTTTATCTACATTATATTATTCTCAATGACATCCAAACATTCAAATGTCTAATGACCTATTTGACCACATCTAATGCAAGTCCTATTGAAGCCTTTGTCATGGCCATTGATTCCTCTTTCTCTACCTTTCTTGGAGGTTTTTCCATCCTTTGATCCATGCACAACATTGCTACACTCAGGAATCTCCTTGTACATGTAGGTTTTTCTTCCACCAACCTATTTTCTTTTCTACCTTGGCCTTTGTTGTGTGCACCATATTGTTATGGGACAAATTCTCATCTACATTGAGTGCAAAATGATAGGCTTCCTATGTAAAATGAATTTGTATAAAAAAAAATCTCATCTTCAAAAAACTATTCACAAACCTTAAGATCTTCTCCATTTCATCCTCCACATGACTAGTGTGAATACTAATTCAGTAGCACCTATCCATTTATTCCTTCATTGTAGTCTCTCATTGGCACAAACTATGGGTTTTTCTACACAAATCCAATAAATAGTTGGTGTGTATGAACTTCCCTTAAAACTTGGTGACTAAACAATCCCAATTGGTAATCTTGTGCTTCTCCCTTTGTACATGGTCTTTTTGAACCAAATCCCACCACAAAACATCATGTCCTTTCAACCTTGTGGAAACATAATTCACACTCTTTATATTGTTTATGAATTTAACTCAACATGATTCTCAAGATTAGTGATCTAGTTCAACAAATATCCTATATTTAATCTTTCTAAAATCATCTAGGTAGATCAAACCTTGGTTTATTCTAGGCACCTTCATTAGTGCTAAAAAAAACATTTCCCTAGCAAAAATTTCTTCCTCTAAACTTAAGGCACCATCTTTGCACACTTCTTGATCTTATCACGCATTTTCATTAATATATGTAGCCACAATCATTCATCACCTATGTATAGTCTCAATGGTTTTGATCCTCTCTTGAATGGTTCAAAGTGTGTCAACCAAATCATCAAAACAAAGCTCAAATAATATACTTTTGGCAATGTGTTGTCATTGATGTCAACATAGTATATGGAAATGTAAGGACAAACTTGTACAGAGGTAGAGTCAGCATGGTCAAGGAAAATCAATCCAGGAGAAGAGAAAACAGTCTAAGTATGGTGAGGTGATCAATTTTGTGTCTAAGCATGATGCGGAGGTAAATACTCACATCCTCACATGTTTCTAGTCTTCCTACATGTATATCTCATCAGTTTGGAGTACCGCACTTAATGATAAATACCAGAACTATCTAAGGCATTCACAGTGCATATCCCAAGGCAAAGTAACATTTTTTGGTCTACATTTCTCTACAGAGCAAGATTTGATCTTGTAGTTATGAACATAAGTTTATCCAAGTATTGAAATGATATATCCAAGTTTTCAAGTTTTCATATCTTCAACAATACAACTTACAAGTGACAGAGTATCAGACTCTATAATGGCAGTGGTAAGTAGTACAGAGTGTATGTTGGAATGTTCCACATTACACAGGGGATGAACATCTTATTCTGTGGATTTGTGGAAGTGTTTACAGGTGTTAGAGGTGTGTCCATTCCTAGTGTCAAGAGGTCCAGTGGTCTGCAAAGTTAGAAATCAAGTGACAGAGGCAATATAGACTATTCCAGAGCCTAAATACATATGGTTGAGCTTTTGTGGAGGATGAAATGTATGTAGATAAGTCATAGAAGTTTTGCAAATGTCGTACATGTTCCAATATATCTTAAGTTTGATTCACATGAAGATTTTGGCTTCTCTCCAGTAGTGTGAAGATGAACAGTTAGCAGTTTTGAGTAGTTTGAGTCGACAGATTAAGTCTTTGCTTTGACTTTGGAAGATGTGAAGAGATTTGTTTTGAATACCATCATGAAGTCCTGAGGTTTGTAATAATTTTTCTTATCATATTGTCTATATTGAAGCCAACCCTTGAAGAGTCACACGTTTCATCCAATGATGTTTATATTTCTGGCCTAATTGGTGTTTGGAAGTGTTGCGAAGGATATTTATAGAAGATCAAATTCATTTGAAATGTGAAGAAGTGTATGTGAATATGATATAGCAGAGGGCAAGGTATGAAGTGTGTAGAATCAGTATGAAGGCATGTTTTGAGTAGAAAAAGAAGACTGCATTATTAGCATAAGTCAGATGTCTATTTTGCAGTAGTCCATATATTTATCTTTGTAAATCCTAAATGTAGTGAGAAGATTATTCATGAAGTAGTAGCTTCCTTGGGTTATACCCTAAATCAAAGTTGTAATTGTTGTAAGCACAAATTATAGAGAGCAGTAGCTTCCTTGGGTTGCGGCCCAAAAATGAAGTTGTAATATTTTTGTTGTGAGCATAATATATTGTGAGTTAACACTCACTGTGGTTTTTCCCTGTTTTAGGGTTTTCCATGTAAAAATCTTGATGTTCTTGTGTTGATTCTTGTGTTGCATGATTTACTTTCTACTCTTTAAGTTATTAAGTTTTATCTACAAATAATTGTTTAAGTTTCAATATGTGTTGATTCAGCCCCCCCTCTCAGCACCTCATTATGTTAAACAATTGGTATCAAAGCTAAGTGCCTTTGAGAGGCCTAACAGTTGAAGTAGATCCTGCACTTGAACACATGGAATCTGAAGTTATGGACAATGATGTATTTGTACCAGAACCATATCTAGAAGCAATGGAACCTAAAGGTTGGGATCTTGATCTAAATGAGTGTGAAGTAGACTTTGAAGGAGAACTCAAGTCAGCCCTTGATGAACTGGATGAAGCAAGAGAACTAAATATAGAATATGAAGACATGCTTGAGAAAGCAAAGGAGATAATTGAGAAATTAAAGACAAAGGCCAAACAATCAAAAGAAGAAATTGGAAAACTAAAAACTCTAATAGAAGGAGATCAAGGAGGTGACATAAAGCTCAAGGAGGCAAAAGAAATGATCTCAAATTTGAAAGTCATGGTTGAAGAAGAAAAGAGGATTGAAGATTGCCTAAACAGCAAGCTCTATGAGAAATTAGTTGAATGTTCAAGACTTGAGGAAGAAGTTGTCACTCTAAGGAAAGAACTGGAAAAAATTAACAAATTATAACCATAAACTACATTAAAATTTCTACATTCATTAGTTTATGTCATTTTAAAACTCAAAACATACATATGACTTTTTGTCATTCAAGTTGGAAAAATATGTATGTTGGTCATTTCCTTTATAAAAGTGTGACATAGTTTTGAACTTTTACCCTTTCGGTCTTAATGTCTACAATTTAGACCTCCTTAATCATCTTGAAATCGATGTGTCTTCTATTTCTCCTTCAAATATATCCATCAAAGGTTTTGATAATGTGGCTCGTTCGACTCTAGGCACGATCACATTGCATTAATGTTAGGCCCCGTAACATTACCTACTGAATTGCATGTCATGCAGGAGATTCTTTCTTATAATCTTCTCAGTAGACCATGGATTCATGCCATGGGTGCACTTCTATCTACCCTTCATCAATCTCTTAAATTTCTCTATAATGGTCAAGTACATAAGGTAAGGGTTGATCTGAACCCCTTTCAATACTATCAACAGGCTGAATTGGGTCACAAGAAGCCTACCCTTTATACTCTTCGTAATTGTATACCATCTATTAAACAAATTATAAAACACCATCATCACCCTCTATTGATAATGATGTCCCTTCCTCATCTAATGCATGTCTTAGTGATGACTAGGGCTCCTTAGACTTCACTTGTCATTGGCCTGGTGAATATAAGACTGACCCTTCTCACTCTAGCATTACCACATTCAACAAGGATCTGCATTCTAGTATTAGAATCAATCTCTCTTCTCATGTGAATTTTTCTATTGCTTCTCCTACAACATGTTTATACACATCTCATTTCAACAAGACTAGTGACATTGATTCTCCTCCTCTTTCTAATTTCGAGACATGTTACGGGCTCGAATACAAAATTATTTCTAAAAATGGCTACAATAGAAATGGTCTAGGGTGCATTGAACAAGGAGTCAAGGTCCCTATGGAACCTACACTATACTTACCTTCTATAGTGGGTTTAGGTTCTTGGCCTTCTCCTCTGTCTACATCCCCTCCTTCATTGTCTGAGATCTCTATGGCTTCTTCTTTTCAAAAATCAAACCTTTCTCCACAACAGAAAGGGTTGCTTCCTACTCCATTGCTTTTATCTAAACAAGAGTGTATTTTGTCCAAGCTTCTCAAAGCTCACTTGATCACTCTTCCTCCTACATGAAAAAAAAATCTTAAATAATTCAATCAACACTTCCTTTCTGTGGATATCATCAAGCGCTTGGCCATTTCACTAGTGAATGTTGCACCTTAAAAGATAAAATACAACTTCTTAGCATGGGTTCTCTCACTCTTCTATCTGATGAAGCACTTGTATCTTCTCTACATGATAAGCGATATTGAGATTCACCTCTATCTAGTTCATGCTTCCTCCTCTAGTTATATGAGACTATTGTGTTGCTACCCACTATGTGGCACCTGTAGCTTTCTTTATTTGCTCATTGCCATTCATGGTGGTACAATCTCAAGTGCAACCATACTTTATCTTTGGTAACAACATAGTATTCTTTTTCATATTTGTCCTCACCCATATTTTGGGGGGTAGAGAAAACTTGTTCAAGGAGTGTGTATTCTTCATAAGGACCCCCCTCCTCTTTCTTCCCCTTTTCTTTACCTTAAAATATTTGCATTTTATACAAGCTAATATTTTAAGGGGGGCATATATTCTCCTCACATGTGCATCCATACATGCACCCTTCTTTATCCACACTCCCTAAGGTATTGCATTTAATGCTCCCTAAAGTGTTCACCTCCTGTGGTGTTGGTTTTTGATACACTCTCTGAGTTGTTGGTATTTGATACGCTCCCTGAGGCGTTGGTATTTCATGATCACCTAGCATAATGCAGCTTCCTAGTATGTGATCCATGTAGTCTATGAGCCACCTAGAAAAATGCATCTTGCTAGTCTGTGTGCCTCATATGACTAATCATTTTACAGTCATGGTCACCTAGCATAATGTAGCTTGCTAGTTTGTGGTCCATGACAGTATAGTTATTTACATGGCCCATAGTGACAGAGAAAGCTAGTGTCAAAGTCATGTACTCTTCTTCATTTGTATTGATTGCTTCCCTATATATGTGTATATTCTCTCCTTAAAGAAATCAATCAACTCATTACATTCTTCTATCACCACTTAAGAATACCTCTATTTGTTGTTTTCTTTATTTTTATTGTATTTTGGGGATGATGCATAGTATTGAGACAACCTTTTACATTGAGGTCTCTTTCACATTGCTAACTCAAAATTTTTCTTTGCTTGTTGTGTGTTTCTCTCCTCTATGTATGTTTCATTTATGTCTATATATATGTTTGTGATGTTTTGACATAGTGGTTTTACAGATTTATGCTCTAACACTATTGTCTTGTAGGTTTTTGTTGTCTAACATATTTGTTTTGTAGGTTCTCAGCCTAGGGGCTTGATTCCTTCGCTTGAAGAGCTCTACTTCCTCTATAGTATCTTTTTGGGTATCCTTTTGTGATGTTATTTACTTTTAGTACATTCTTTCATGTACTTTAGCATGCATATTCATGTAGTGTCATACACTCACTAAAGTGGGGGCTAAATGTAGCATCATAAATTATGCTTTCTCACAATTTCACACTTTATTTGGCACTCACTTTAGTGTCCACCCACTAGTGTGTTTTAGGATCACTTTCTAGCCTTGGCCTTATCCTCAACCCACGAGATGTGTCATTGCATTACTTTGACCCTTTCTACTTATCGTATCCAAAAACCATAAAAATGCCTAAATCTTGGCTCTGTCCCGAGTTAACGAGACCTTTCAACAACTAGAATTGCAAAGAATCTAGTGCTTATCATGGACGTCTATGCTTAGCGCGGATGTCTATGCTTAGTGCAGATGTTTGTGCCATGTGCATATATCTTGAAAGCCTATGTCAGTCTTGTGATCATTTTAAAAGTTGTATTTTCCACTTTTTTTATGCTTATCCACACCCAAACAGGTACTTTCCTTATTTTTTGCCCTTTCCCTCTCTATTAAAGAAAGTAGATTTTCCATTGCAAAGGAGGGATTGATTTCCTTTTATAGTGAAGCTCTCCCAAAATCAAGAGCTATCATTTCTACTATTTATTTTCTCAAGATCATACCACGCTCTTACAAGTGTTTTTTGATATCTCTCTTATCTTTGTGGGTTGAATACATTTCCTATTATCTCTGTCATATAGAGATTACTTTGTGAATCCTTTCTAACTCATTGAGTAGGGTTTTATTTATAAATATTGAATTATTGCTTCTCACTGCTCATTACAATTCTAGACACACTTAGAATTAGAGCACACTTTTTATCGATCAATTAATCTAGCTGTCATTGAGGTGGAAAAACCAAAAATGGGGTTTGACTAAGGAAAACTCCTATACAACCCAACCCTCTCTTTCATCTATGCATTTGCAAGTTATGTTAGGAAGCTCAGCAGTAGGAGGAAGGACTGAAAAGACTAGCATAAGATTTGAGATCATGAATCTATACTATACCCGTGATGTATAGACTACAACACGGTGCGTAGACATCCATACAACGTGTTGTCATCTTGGAGAGTGAGGCTATCCTCCTAGTTCCAAGCTCCTTATCATTTTGTCTTTTCATTTATCTACTTCATTTCTTAAAATTCTATTTACTATTATTCATTTCTATTAAAACATAAAGTGGTTCTATAGACATAGATTTTTTGTAAAATATTAGCTAACAGAACCCTAATGTAATGTCCATGGAAAGCTCCCTTAATTGATATGTTCAGTTGAGGAGTATTTTTTCCTACATCACATTTTAGTGAACCTGACATTTCAACTTATCACACCTTCTTTTTCATTCAATTTTCTTTCAAAATCAAAAAAAAAATTCCTTTTCATTCTGAAAAAAAAAATTGAGGCACTGCCCTAAACCCTAGCCTTCAATGAGATTCATCAATACCTTTCTTAATCTTTCTCCTTCTATTTTTTCTAAATTAGCATGTTCTCTTATTTTCTTACATCACTTTCCCAATTTTCTCAAAGGGTTCATGAAAGTGATGTTCCATTCAATGCATGTGATGGTAACTTAGCTCTTCCTATGTCACTCTTTTAGATTTTGATCCAGGCTCTCCTAAGATTCCTCTTGTTTATAAGGATATTTTGGTGCAAGAGGATGAAATCATAGATACTTTTCTTAACATTACTTTCCCTACTCTTCATTCCAATGTTATCCCTTCTAGCGATGAAGCATTAGTAGATGAAGAGTCTCACCTCACATCAGATCACCCACAGATAGATATTGAGCATACTTCTTTTGTTTCTTCTCCTAAACCTTGTATTTCTCAAGCAGATAATAATGTTAATTCAATCATTGTTAATTGACTTATCCCACACGCTAATGTTCGGAATTGAGGTTTCTCAACCTTTGCAAGTTCTTAATGTTGTATTTATTTATTTTTGCCTACTATTGTAATTTTCTATGCAAATTATAATTTGTCACTTTATGGGAGTTGGCACGGTGATGTGTCATCCTACATGGAAGGTTAGTAGATGTAATTTTTATACTCATATGAGGAGGTAGGCATTCCATTTTGTGGTAGAGGTATTTTTCTATGTGTCAGCATCTTTTGGATGTTGTAAAAGGTTTATGACGCGTAAGAACTATGACAAATTCTATGACATTGTAAGAGATGAAAATAGAAGGGATGAGACAAGTGTCATTTGCATGTATGACACTGTAAGAGGCATCTTTGACTTATCCTATGTTTGGGGTGCCCAAGTTTGGGATATGACAAGTTGTAAGAGAATCATTTATTAATAGTCAGTTATGACATATTCTCTTACAACTGTAG
Organism: Cunninghamia lanceolata; assembly: GCA_027924645.1. NCBI lineage: Eukaryota > Viridiplantae > Streptophyta > Pinopsida > Cupressales > Cupressaceae > Cunninghamia > Cunninghamia lanceolata. The sequence continues at coordinate 537,096 of BSBN01001014.1, read as the reverse complement.
GTGTTGTCATAAATTCAACATATTTTATGACGATGTAAGAGCATTTGCCATACCTATTTTGGGAAACTTTGGGGCACCCAAGTTGGGGGTTGTAAGGGGTGAAAGGGAATATTTGACAAGTGTCTTTTGCATGCTTTATGGCCTTGGAATTTGGGCCATGTGGATTTGGACGAGATTCTTTTGTGGCTTGCTCTAGAAGCTACCTCCATCTTAGTATTTCTCTATATATACATGTGCTTGGAGTTAGAGTGGTATGGTTCATTTGCAAGTACCGTTAGTTGTTGGAAGTACTCAAGTATTCAACATTTGTGAACTCCTGAAAGAACCTGCATTGCAAGTGTGCTGTAATCTTCTTTAGATTTGATAATACATTGTGCAGGTTTTGGAGTGTGGGGTTTTTTACCCGAAAGGGTTTTCCCCGTGTATATCTTGTGTTGTGAGTTTTGTACTTGATGTTGGATGTTGTTATTACCTTTCTATTAATGTGCATCTAAATCTGTAATTGTAAAAGTTAAAATTTGTATAAATCTTTCCTTAATAGATCAGAGTAGGAAGCATTTTTGCATACCTTACTTCCTTTTAGTTGGTATCAAAGCCTGATCACCTTTGGTTCTAGTTGTTGGGTAGAGGGTTTTTTGAGCTGATCTTCGCTTAAGTGGGAGCTTGTGCAGAGGATTTTGAAATCTTTGTTGTAGGAAAGAGATGGCAAGCACATCTAGGAGGTTTGATATAGATAAGTTTAATGGAGGCAACTTTGATTTGTGGAAACTTAAGATGGAGGACTTATTGGTGGATAGAGATGTATGGCTTGCAGTATCCAGAACCAAGCTATCAGGCATGAAACAAGAAGATTGGGATCTAATGGATTGGAAGGCTAAGGGTCTGATAAGACTCTGTTTGGTTGATTCAACACTCTTGAATATCCATGAAGAGAAGATTGCAAAAGATATCTGGAAGAAACTTGGAGATGTTTATCAAGCTAAAGATCCCTGGTGAACAAGTTACTCTTGTGAAATAAATTATATTCTCTGAGGATGGAAGATGGAGGATCTATTAGTAATCACTTGAATACATTCAATATGCTTGTTGCCTAGTTGACCTTTGTTGGTGTGAATATGGAGGAGGAGGATCGATGTATGACATTACTACATGTTCCCTACTAGATTCGTGGGACCACCTTGTTATGGCCATTAGGAGTACCATTACCACCTTCAAGATTGATGAAGTGGTTTTTTCATTGTTGTCTGAAGAGATGTGGAGAAAATATTTTGAATTGGCTAAGGAGGCTCTTGTGGTTCATGATAGATCTAAAGAGAAGGGAAAGAAAAAGGAAGATCCAAATCCCGTGGGAGATCCAAGTCTCCTAGAAAGTCCAAGGCTCTGTGTTGGAATTGCGGCAAGCCTAGTCACTTCCACAAGGAGTGCAAGGAGGAGAGGAAGAAAAAGAACTATGATTTGAATTCTAATAAATCCTCTCAGGATGATGGAGAAGCATTTGTCACTACTTTAGCAACTCATGCATCGAAAGATGTGTGACTTATTGACTCTAGTGCATCTTTTCACATGACCTCTCATCGGGGTTGGTTTTTGAAGTATGAAGAATATGACGGTGGCAAGGTGTACTTGGGTGATGACTCTCACCCAAAGATTATTAGCCATGGAAGAGTCTTGATTTGATTACCTAATGGATGAGTGAAGGGGATCAATGGTGTTCTGTATATCCCTGGTTTGGCACAGAACCTGTTATCTATAAGTAAATTGAATGATGTGGGTGTGCAAATTGTTTTCTTGAATGGATGATGTAAGATGACTAGAGGAGCTATGGTGCTAGCTAAGGGTGTTCATATTGACACTCTATTTCATCTTGATGCATGCATGGTTCAGTGCAATACTACCTCTATTTCAAACAAGAGAACTTTAGATTCTTCATCCTCACCATTGGAACCAATAGCAAAGAGGACTATTGCATCTACTTTTGATGGTCATCCTTTCTGGGTACCCAAGGGTGCTCATTCTATGGAGATGACACTTCCAACTAAGAAGACAATGGTATGGCACCAAAGGCTTGGTCACATTTGTGAAAATGGTTTGAGGACTTTGAAAAATAAAAGCCTCATTGAGGGTATGAATGCTTGTAACCTTGATTTTGATTTTTGCGCATTTCATCTATGGTAAACAATACCATGTTTAGTTTTATTCCAATTCTCACAAGTCTTCTGAGGTATTGGACTTGATTCATTCTGATGTGTTTGGTCCAATTAATGTTCCTTCACTTTCAATTTTTTTTTACTTTGTTTCATTCATTGATGATTATAGTAGGACATGGGTGTATTTCCTTAGAAGAAAATATAAAGTCTTTAGTAGATTCAAAGAGTTCAAAGATCTTGTAGAGAATCAGAAGGATATAAAGATTAAGTGTTTGAGAATAGACAATGGTGGTGACTTTTGTTTAGCAGATTTTGGCAAGTTCTATAAAGAACATGGTATTGAGCTGAGTCACAAGACAACTCCATATATCCCTTAATGGAATGGAGTTGTAGAGAGGATGAACAAAACATTGATGGAGAGGGCTAGGAGTATGCTAAGTGGAGCTAGCCTTGAACAAAAGTTTTGGGCTGAAGCTATTGCTATCACTTATTACCTGGTTAACAGGTCTCCTACATCGATGCTCATTGATAAGACACCTATGGAGGTGTGGTCTGGTAAAAAGCCTTCATTGAGACATATTTGAGTATTTGGTTATGAGGCATATGCACATGTGCCTAAGGAGAAGAGTTTTAAGTTGGAGAACAAGGCTATGAAGTGTATTTTTATCAGTTATGGCATCGGTGTGAAAGGGTACAAGCTTTGGGATCTAATGGCTAAGAGAGTTATGTATAGCAGAGGTGTGATTTTCAAAGAGTCAATACTTCTTCTGTTGTTCTATAGCCAAAGAAAGAAGAAGAGAAAGAGGATGTGGTTCAACTTCCCTCCACCCCTGAGAAAGTTGAACCGAAGACATCTGTTGAACCTGATGATGAGAAGAGCTCTAGTAGCTCTGAATGTTCAGAAGAAGAAGAAGAACCTCAACCTCAACTTTTGAGGAGGTCTACGTAGATAAGGTGGCAACCTAATAGGTTTGGTTATTCATTGCATGATTCTAATTGTATTTTTTCTTTGATTTCTAACACTGATGAGCCTAGGCCCATAAGGGATGCTATGGGTATGAGTGATGTAGATTTATGGAAAGAGGTCATGGAAGAGGAGATGGATTCCTTGAAGAAAAACAATACTTGGGATCTTGTGCCCTTGCCTAATTGATGTAAACCTGTTGGATGCAAATGGGTGTTTAAGAAGAAGTTTAGTTTAGATGGCAGTATTGAGAAGTTTAAGGCAAGGTTGGTTTTGAAGGGTTATTCCTAGGTTGAGGGAATAGATTATGGTGAGATTTTCTCTCCCATCGCAAAGCTGACAACTATTAGATTCCTATTATCACTTGTTGTAGCATACAATTTAGAAGTTGAACAGATGGATGTGAAAACAACTTTCCTTCATGGTGACTTGGAGGAAGAAATCTGATGTCACAACTAGAGCACTACATGGTAAAAGGTAAAGAAAATTTGGTTTGCAAGTTGAAGAAGTCTGTGTATGGTTTAAAGCAATCTCCTAGGATGTGGTACCAGAAATTTGATTCCTTTGTGTTGATTTTGGGATTTCTAAGATTGAAATCAGATCATTGTGTTTATTATAAAATGGATAATGATCACATTCTCATTATTGCATTATATGTTGATATGTTTTTCATTGGGAATGGTAAAAGTTTAATTTCTGATTTGAAGTCTCAATTGTCAGCATAGTTTGAGATGAAAGATCTAGGGGCAGCCAAGTCCATTCTTGGAATGGAAATCAGAAGAGACAAAGCTTAGAATAGAAAACTTTGGTTAAGCCAGAGTAAGTATGTGAACACTGTGTTGGAGAGATTTAGCATGGCAGCTTGTAGACCATTGATTGTTCTTGTTAAGTTGGAGGCAAAGTTATATGTTGCAGATTGTTTGAAGTCTCCTTTAGAGATGGAGGATATGAGTAGAGTTCCTTATGCTAGTGTAGTTGGCATCTTGATGTATACTATGGTCTGTACAAGACCAGACATTATCCAAGTAGTGGGAGTCCTTAGTCTATTTATGGATAATTCTGGATGAGTACTTTGGGATACGGTGAAGAGAGTGTTCAGATATTTGTGGGGTACTTCCAGGTATTCCCTATGTTTTCATGGTTATCCTATAGGGCCACGACATTCACTTTGTATTTGAGGATTTGTGGATTTAGATTGGGCAGGTGACATTGACAGTAAGAGATCCACCAGTGCTTATGTGTTCACTATGTTTGGTGGTGCTATTAGTTGGATGAGTAAGTGAAAAAATGTGGTCACTTTTTCCACTACTAAAGTGGAGTACATGGTAGCAACTCATGCTTGTAAAGAAGCCATTTGGCTTAAGAGATTGTGTTCTGATGTTGGGCTTGATGTAGGGAAGATTACTATCTATTGTGATAGTCAAAGTTCCATGTGTTTGGTGAAGAATCCTACTTTCCACATGAGGACTAAGCATATTTATGTCCAATACCACTTTGTTTGTGACATGGTAGAGGATTGAAAGGTAAATTTGGAGAAAGTTGACACTTTGACGAATATTGCAGATTCCTTGACAAAACTTGTGAGCACAAAGAGGTTTAGATGGTGTTCAGAGTCTATGGGCCTCTTGGCCACTAGTAGTTAAATCTTGTCTTTCTATTGGCTCTTGAAAGGTGTTTGACAAGTGGGAGAATGTTGGGAATTGAGGTGTCTCAACCTTTGCAAGTTCCTAATGTTGTATTTATTTATTTTTGCCTACTATTGTAATTTTCTATGCAAATTATATTTTGTCACTTTCTAGGGGTTGGCATGGTGATGTGTCATCCTACATGGAAGGTGACTAGATGTATTTTGTGTCCTCATATGAGGAGGTAGGCATTCCATTTTGTCATAGAGGTATTTTGCCATGTGTCGATATCTTTTGGGTGTTGTAAGAGGTTTATGATGCGTAAGAACTATGATAGATTCTATGACATTGTAAGAGCCAAAAATAGAAGGGATGAGACATTTGTCATTTGCATGTATGACATTGTAAAAGGCATCTTTGACTTAGCCTATTTTTGGGGTGCCCAAGTTTGGGATATAACAAGTTGTGAGAGAATCGTTTATTAATAGTCAGTTATGATAGATTCTTTTACAGTTGTAAATGTTGTCATATATGACAGATTTTATGATGATGTAAGAGCATTTGTCATACCTATTTTGGGAAAATTTGGGGCACCCAAGTATGGGGGTTGTAAGGGATGAAAGGGAATCTTTGACAAGTGTATTTTTCATGATTTATGGTGTTGGAATTTGGGCCATGTGCATTTGGACAAGATTCTTTTGTGGCTTGCTCTAGAAGCTACCTCCATCTTGGTATTTCTCTATATATACATGTGCTTGGAGTTGGAGTGGTATGGTTCATTTGCAGGTACCGTTAGCTACTAGAATTACTCTAGTATTCAACATTTATGAACTCCTGAAAGAACTTGCATTGCAAGTGTGGTACAGTCTTCTTTGGATTTGATAATACATTGTGCAGGTTTTGGAGTGTGGGGGTTTTTACCTGAAAGGGTTTTCCCATGTATATCTTGTGTTGTGAGTTTTTTACTTGCTTTTGGATATTGTTATTACCTTTCTATTAATCTACATTTAAATATGTAACTGTAAAAGTTAAAATTTGCATAAATCTTTCCTTGGTAGATTAGTGTAGGAAGTGTTTCTACATACCTTGCTTCCTTTCAATTGGATAAGTACATTAATGTTTAAAATATCTCTTTTTTTACTAAAATCATTGTGCATAGGGCACCTAATCCACCCCCACTCTCTCATCATGTGATCAGCATTCGGGGTATTCCTAAAAATCCTTGACCTTTGAATCACATGTTAGAGATTTCTAAGTCTATAACTCAAAACATGTATACTTAGAGAAACAAATAGGATACTCCTATCCCTATTTCCCTTCCACCACCTCCTTGTCTTTCTACTGATATCACTTTTCATTTCTCTGAACTCCCTTCTACTGAAGTTCAGAAGAAAAATGGTGCTCTTATGATTATTGTAGCGATAAACTCAGTTGGGATTAAGAGAACCCTTCTTGATAGTGGTTCCAATCTTAATGTTTATAGTTTAGACCTCCTTAATCATCTTGAAATCAATGTGTCTTCTATTGCTCCTTCAAATATATCTATCATAGGTTTTGATAATGTGGCTCACCTGACTTTAGGCACTATCACATTGCCTATTATGTTAGGCCCCGTTACATTGCCTACTGAATTTCATGTCATGCAGGAGATCCTTTCTTATTATCTTATCCTCGGTAGATTATGGACTCATGCCATGGATGTAGTTCTATCTACCCTTCATCAATCTCTTAAATTTCTCTATAAAGGTCAAGTACATAAGGTAAGTGTTGATCTGAACCCTTTCAATATTGTCAACAAGATGAATTGGGTCACGAGAAGCCTGCCCTTTATTCTCTTCATAATTTTATACCATTTACAACAAATTTTAAAACACCATCGTCACCCTTTGTTGAAATGATATGCCTTCCTCATCTAATACATGTCTTGGTGATGACTGGGACTCCTTAGACTTCACCCCTCATTGGCCTGGTGAATATAAAACTGACCCTTCTCACTCTAGCATTCCCATGTTCAACAAGGATCTACATTCTAGTATTAGAATCAATCCCTCTTCTCATGTGAATTTTTCTATTGCTTCTCCTATAACATGTGTATACACATCTCATTTCAACTAGGCTAGTGACATTAATTCTCCTCCTTTTTTTGATTTGGATACATGTTACAAGCTCAGATACAGAATTCTTTCTAAACATGGCTTTAATGGAAATAGTCTAGGGCACATAAAACAAGTAGTCAAGGTCCCTATGGCACCAACACTACACTTATCTTCTATAGTGGGTTTAGGTTCTTGGCCTACTCCTCTGTCTACATCCCCTCCTCCATTGTCTAAGATCTCTATGGCTTCTTCTTTTCAAAATTCAAACCTTTCTCCACAATAGAAAGGGTTGTTTCCTACTCCATCTCTTCTATCTAAACAAGAGCATATTTTGTCAAAGCTTCTCAAAACCTGGTTGATCACTCTTCCTCCTCCTACATGAAAAAATTTTCCTAAACAAATTCAATCAACATTTCCTTTCTATGCATATCATCAAGCACTTTGATGAGGCCATGTTTTGTCTTGTTTCTCTTTCTTTAAGTACATATTTCCTAAGGCATTCCTAGAATTTTATATATACTAATTATGTCTATAATCATCCTTGAGACATTGAAAGCATGAAGATGGGTATATAATATGTTGTTAATTAATTATGTGTGAATGGTTGATTGCTCATGAAATATGATGGTACTTTATGTTAATTTTAGTAATTGTGATGTATAAACCATGTGATGTACTAACCCCTCATGCAGCAAGAATGTGGCTACATTTCATGAATACCACTGGGAAACCCACAGCAAAGGAGGTGTTGATATCCATAGTAGATAATATAGGCATCTGTAGCCAAATGAAGAAGACCCTGAATTGATTGTGATCTATCATCCATAACTCTCCACTCTTTGATAGTTATCCTTTGACAGATGATGTAGTCATGAATAATGAAGGAATCTTAGATCATGCTCCATGTTCTGTTTCTAGTCTTGATTGTTCTTCATAAAGACTAGAGAGTTATAGTAGGAATGTACCATCTATGCTACCTTCATGACAACTTAGTTTCCTATTCCTAGTTTGCTTTGTAATAAAGTCCTCTTCCTACGTTGTTGGATAATGGATAGTTATAGTATTTATTGTTCAGTAGTTTTGTTCAAATAGACAAGATTGATCTTGTATATATATGGATTAGATTTTCTTGTATATATATGGGTTAGATAGAGTATTATCAGATTTTCTTATTGTACTTTTCTCTTCAGCATTCAATAAAGAAACACATGTTTTGAGTTTAGTTAATGGTTTCAAAGATACAATAAAGATTTAGTTAGATTTCATGGAATCACAGTCACTCAAGCGATGGCCACTTGAAGTATTGTGTCTCTCTAGTTTGTTCATATGTTAGTTTATATTGTATGTTTATCATGTTGTAATCAGTTGTGTTGCATGAATTAGTTAGACTTTGGTAATCTGTGTTATTAAGTCAAGATGATCATTGAACCAAATGTTAGCTACTCTTTTATCTGGAGTTACATAAGACCATTCAATTACAGTTGTTTGAATAAACATTAGTTATTTCCTACCAGTCCTACTTACTTAGAGTATTGTCAATTCTTGTAATTAGAATTATTTTTCTTTCATCTAGTTTACTCCTATGCACAACCTCTAGATTAAAACTTAGAAATCCTTAAATGTACACATAGTATAGGCATCATCTAAGAAGAGTACGATTCCCTAGTCATAGGTTGTTGTGACATCCTAACACTTTAGTTGAAAAATATTAGTTTATCGACCAGGGTAGTGTTCGAGGCTGTATGCAGTAGGGGTACTATTTGGATATCTCATTTAGAAACAATTTTCTAATTCCTTTGAAAAACTTAAACAACATATTAAACTAAAAAGCAATGATATCCTATCCTAGAAAGCATTTGAACTCTATAATAGAAAGCATGTAAGTTCTACACTAGAAAGCATATAAACTCTATACTAGAAAGCATATAAATGCTATACTAGAAATTTAGACATGCAATTTTACTCTAATCTTGAATGGTAACAAATTCTATAATGTACAAACATTCTAACTTTCATCTATCAGTAAACAGTAGTTTTAAGCAGATGCTCCAGAAATATTTAAACAAACAGAGATGTAGAAATAATGCCTTAAACAACACACCCTATAGGTTCACAACAGAATACAAAACATAAAATAACTTGAATTGAAACAAAATATCCACAAAAACATAAATACTTATCTACTCTACAATCCCACGAGTGGCCAGCTCTTGGGGGAAATTTGTCTCTAACTCATATCACATTCAATCATCTTCCATAGCAACATGGTAACTCCATTCAGATCTTTATATCTCAAAAGAAAATGCTTAGAACAACACTATTTACGTTCATGGAAAAAATTACATTACATAGCTCTCATTATTTTCAAAAACCAAAAAGATTTCCATCATCCATCCATAGTATGAGATATATATATATATATCCATGTTTTGAGCAACCAACTAAAACTAAACTATTTTTGAACTCCTAAATTTTAGATGGTGGTAAAATTCCATTTGAAAAAGTCTTATAATAGAAAAATAGAATCTTTAACTACTAATGTCTTTAAAACCTATGAAAGGCTCTAAGTGCAACCATAATGTCTTAGATAACCAACAGAATTATACAGAACTAAAAAGAGTCTTCAATCAATGCATGCCTAAAATTTATGACACCCTCAACTTCTGGCGCACTTGACCTCAACTACATGAAGTCCACTCTCACATAGGCCATGCATTAACCATGCACAATTACCCAACTCTACATACCATTATATCAACATTTAAGAGCCAATTCCAAATAATTCAGGAAATAAAGATTTGTACAAAATTTTATTAAAAATAGATAAATATTGCTTATAAAAAAAAAATTGGCAAGGATAGGGGTTTGGGCAATGCAAAAAGGGTTATTTGTTTCATCAAAGAAATGAGGTTGTTTATACCTCATCATCCTCCCCTTCCTAACCTTGAGTAGGTCCTCTTGCTCTTTGATGAATCCTTTGTCTTTTTACATCTCTTTTCCTGTTTAACTCATCAAACTTTGAACTAAGGTCATATATGGTGCAGAGGCACCTACCTAACAGCTGGCCTTCATGAGGCAGTTAGTAGTTTAGGTCCTGTTTATGTTTCCAAGAAGGTCTGTTAAGACCAATTGCATGTAATAATGTCACGCTGATCATGATAAGATCATGCTGACCAGGCTTTTGCTATTTTTAGCTAGTTTGTTAAGACAGTTGTCATGATGCGTGTTCGGTTGGATCTCCCAGCCGCTTGGAGAGTTCCCAGCCGCTTGGAGTCGGGTCAGTAGTACTCATAGGAAAGTCTTTATAAGCATGAGATCGGTTGATTGTAGATCATCGATCGGCAGTCTAGTATTGTATTGCGCAGAGGAGGTTGAGTGTTCTGTGTGAGGAACATCATATTGTATTGCATCTTTGAATCAATAAAGATCCTGTTTCATTTTCTGCTTGATCTCCTTTGTGAAATCGATCTGCTGGTTTGAGTGGTTTCATGGATTCACTGATCCATTCCACCGGTTGACTCATCTGATCGGTGGAATGGTAATGTACAGTAGAGTAGGTTGTAGTTTGTTTGTTTGCATGCAGGTGTGCAGGATCGCGGTCGACAGATGCTGAGAAGCCTAGCATCCTCATGTGCTAGGTCAAGTTGAGAAGTTTGAGTTGGAAGATCACCCTGAGAGTGGATCGGGTCATCCCTGGAGGATCGGCAAAGTGAAATTTCGCTAAGTGAAGAAGTTCGCTAAAACGGCATCATCAGGATATCTTGGTGAATATCCTGCAGACAGTTCGGACATCGTCATCCGGATAAGTGAAGGAGAGCATGATGTTGTCGATTGCATGAAGTGCAAGTTCGTCGGGGTGATCATCATCTGGAGAAGCCGAGGAGGAGTGCATCGGCATCAGGTAGAAGATCGGGTCAGGAAACTGTTGGAGTTTTCATGTTGCGAGTGCATCAGGATGTTTTAGGTCGGACATAGACTAAGTGCATGTATCGGCATCAGGATCATCATATCGGGAATGCCAAACATCCGCGTATCGCGAGTAGAAGCGGGAGAGAAAGTTCGTGTTTTTTCGACTAAGTGTTGAAAAGGTCATCAGGATATTGGGTGACGTCATCGTCATCAGGATATGACGTCATCATCATCAGGATATGATGTCATCATCATCAGGATATTGAGATATCCCCCCCTGTGCGAGTTTATCCTGCCGTTGTTAAGTGGCTAAGTATCGGCATCGGCAGAAAGTTGTATTAGCATCATCAGGAGGTTTCGAAGAGAACCGGATAAAGTAGATCATGATGCTGTTGTTTGTGTCGTCGGCTAGCGGAGCATCGAAGGTAACCTGCTGAAGGTGATCGTCATCAGGATATTTGAGCAACCGGATATTTGGATATCCTGCTGACGAAGAGAGTGTTGAAGGTCATGATGATGCCGAGGGAGTTCGGCGCCCGATGAACAGTGCAACCGGAGGATGTTGGCGCCCGCTGAATATCATGATGATGATAGGCGACAGGCGGAGGAGGCAAATAGTAGTCGGCAGGAGGATAAGTGTGATCATCCGAAATATGATGATGCTGACTGTGTAACGCGAAACATGATGACGCTGTTAGTGGTTTTAGGGAATATGATGATGATGGCGAAGATGATGATGATGAGGTTGGTCTGCAGACATTCATGCTATATGCGAAGGTTATAGTGTGGATGCCTCTGCATCAATATATTTCATCTACCTCTTCATCAATATGATCAGGGACTTTCAGAAAGCCTTTGTACAGTTTGATTCTCATCTGCTAGGTATGTAAGTCTTTAGGATCCTATTATGTAACCACTAAGACTACAGGGGGCAGCTGTAAAAGAAGTGGAGGCCTATAACGCATCCCTATCCACTTAGTTTTGAGTTGTAGAATCTCTGTCAATGCCTCAGCTCTTTTTATGACCATCTAAGTTTGGTAGGGGAAATCATTTCTCTCCTTTTCAAATACATAGGTAAAAGGGTATATCTTTCTTCGCAGGAACTCCAAGATCTTTAAATCAATGGTGGTCCACTAACCTTAAATTCTTCAAAACATATCTGAATACTTTCATTGTATTTCTCTTTCATATGTTCATAACTCTTAATTCTTCGGAATTGGGCTTTAAAAGCAAAAGGTTTCCGATTAGGATATCTCATGTGTAATCCCACGGTCCTTTCTGCATGAAGATATTCCTTAGTCCTATCCTGCCACCAAATCTAATTTTGCATGTTTGACATAAATGCCCTTAATTAAACTTACCCCACAAACAGATTGATGAACAAATCATTATGTTTTTCAAGAAATAGATTATGAATGAAAAATTCACATAACAATTTTTTTTGCATAGGAGATGCTTCTTTAAATGCTTCTAGGAACTATTGATTGTCTGGGTCATGTGGCAAGTTGCAAGAGATTATTAAGAGCTTCCATCTCAATAGCTACTCATTAATGAACATTGAATACAATCTGGATGGTTTCCTACAGGCCAGCAATAGTTCTCCAATTTTACATGCATCCATTTTAGCCTGATACAATCTATCATAAGATTCCTTTAACAATACCATTTCCTTCTTAAGTCTAGCATTTTCAGCCCCAGATTGTCTTAGTAAATAGAATCGCTCCATCCACTTGGTCATCATGGGAGGAATATGGACTTGAACCCATTCCATCTTGGCTAGCTCAGTTTGAATCTCCTTTGACTCCATAGTTGGTCTAACATTGACTTCCTATAAATCTGGTTCCAATTCAATAGTTTTACTCAGCTTTATTTAGCTCCAATTTTTGTTTTTCCTACTCCTCTGCAAATGTTTTCGGGCATTGTTCCAAATTGAAGGTAAATCCTTAATTTATCTATCTTTTTTAGATAGACTAGTCAAACAATGCTTATCTTTTTCTTCAATTTATTGCAATTGGGATCGCAGTTCTCTAATGGTTTGATCCTTTTGTTCTAGAAGCTCTATCTATTTCTTTATCTCCTGTTATTGTATGTTTAACTATTCCTCATTCAGTTGTATGTTATTTTTCAACTGCATGATTTCTACTTTTAATTTCTCTGTTTCAGGTGTCATATACTCATTTTTGTTATCCTCTGCATCTATGGAAAGGGGGGAAATAAAAAACTTATGTTTCACTGTCAAACACATGTCCTTCATTAATGGCTTCTAATGGACCTTGTTTGATGTCACCAACATTATTTGAAGGAGACAATTGTCTCACATCAAGTACTATATCAATTCCCTGAATGTTTATTGGTTGTTGTGATGAAGGAATTATTTATACAGCTCATATTCATGACCCTCTTCTTCAATTAGGACATAATTAGGCATTTGTTCACTAGTTTCTTCTTGTCTGTCCTCTCCTATTTCTTATTGTTCTTCCCTAGATGGGTCAGTTCCTTGTCCTAATTTAAGAGGTTTACTGCTTTCCACAGTTTGGGTTACATTTACATCTGTCTTAGATGCATTCTCATCTGGCTGGGTTGCTTTTTCACAAGGCTACCTTTCTTTCCTCTTTTTCATGGGAATAGGGGGCAATTCATAGACTATGGCATAGCTAGATTCAGCGGCTAGATGTTTGTTCCTTCTTGGAGGGGAAGGTTTTACAGTTTCATTTTGGGCCTCTTATTCTTTTTAGAGTGCTAAATATATTCCTCCTCTAAATCTACTAAATCCATATTTTCTCATTTTTCTGGGGTCTCAGGTACATTATGTGGTTTAGGCCTTCCTTCAAGGTCTAAGAGGTTTATGATATTTTCTAGTGCTTCATCGCTAGGATCTTGTATGTCACCTTGAGGCATAGGGGAGAGTTCTCTCACATTTTGGGTTGCCATACCAGATGACTCACCTTCCTCAAACTATCTGGAGGGTTTAGGGTTCTCAAACTTCTACAGAAACTTCTGCCATTTTGTATCTGGTTTTCTTTTCTTATGGAAATTATATTTGCAAATTAAATGAACAAGACCATGATGTTTCAAAGGCCCAGACCCTATCTTGAACTACTCTATCATATTAACAAGGGAATCATGGAGGAAAGCAAAAATGTTAACCCTTAATTCAGGGTTTTCTAAGCCATGGAACAAATGAATAAGCAACCGAAAGGGAGGACCAACTATAGTGGCGCATTTCCCTTCACATGTGAAGTACTTAATAATCTATGCAACTGTTGTTTGCAATGGTTCTGCAATAGACATTCTGTGGAATCCCTTGTTTTTTCCCCCATGTGTTTACAACTAGTAATGGGTGAGGTTCCCCTTCCCATGCAAAAAGTTCTATCATTTTTTATGGAGGTTGATTGTCATTAATGTCAAAAAGGTTTTGAGATGTTGATGCAAAGATAGTTGTTATGCTATTCACAATGTTGCTTCATTATATTGTCTTCAACTCAAATCAGGAGAATAATGCTTTCATGATTGTCTTGTGTTCACAAAGTTGACAAAGGATACATTCATCTTCATATATAATGACAGGAAGACTTGCCATTACAAATCAAGAGGTCTCAATTTTATTGATTGGCTATTTAATGGCTATAACATGCAAAGAGTCAAATTATTGTTTATCATCATGCCTCAGTTCACAGATAAGTTCACATGCCCTTCATGTAAGTTTCATGCCCTTCATGTGGTTGTTGAGATCAGGATGTATGTTCAAAGGATGGTGACTTGAGGTAGCAATGTTGATGATCTTGATGGTTATCTTGATGATTGATGATCCTAATGTTGATAATTTCAAGAATTTAGTTTTCATCATTATATTTCATGGTGCTTCTTCAAGATGACACATAGAACAAGGAGTTTAGTGTATGTTGCAAAGAAATAAGAAAGTGAAGACAAGATGATGTTACATCAGATTTCAGAAGGATGTTGTCAAGGACTTCATGCAGTACTCTTGAATTCTTGATGTTCACAAAAAATAGTGTGTTCTTGATGTGTTCATGAAGGTTTCTTTGTCATTAAGAATATTGGATGGATTAGATCATTGTGTGATCAATGCAGTCATTAATATTCATTGTTGACAGGTTCTTCAAGTGCCCCTTTCTCAATGCAAAGTTACTTCAAGGTATTTTGGGATGCCAAGGTTGATGCTTTTTTTGTAGGATGTTCATCTTGTTCTTAAAGATGTCTAATAGGTTAAAACCTAAATCTATTCTCAAATCCTATGGTGTAAATTATTTGAAACTCTAAGCCTAAAATCGATCTTTGCCTATATTTTGTATCACATAGTGTCTAGTGTAATGTCACCCATTTAGTTCACTCTAGAGAATTAGGATTAGCCTATAATGGACTTTCATGGGCTAATGGTTGTGTGTAGGAAGTCATTTCAGTGATTTACTATTTTTAGTAAATTAGGAGTCAAGGTTTCTATTTTTAGCAAGGCAGACATGGATGGACAGTGCATGAGAATTCAAGGTCTCAATATGACTAGAAACTCCATTTGGTGCGAATAAGGAATTGCTGATGAAAATAGAGTATTTTCATATTATATTTTGTGCATTCAATGCTGATATACACAGCCATAGAGGTTGTACCTTCATAGCTTGATGTGGGCATTAGGAGTTGTATTTACTTCTTGGGTTTTATGTCATCTTACTCTTCAAATCAAGGTGTCCATAAGCATATTTATTGTTGATATCAATTGCAATACCCAACATCTTCATATTGTGGAGTGGTGAACTTTTCTATGGTGTCATATTGCTGATCCGGCTACAGTATCCAGACAAAGTTGTAAATCTCCATCTAGGTATGTTATGATAATTCATATTTTGGTTAAATACAATCTAGGTAGTCATTAGTTTGTTGTTATCTCTTTTAGATTTTCTAGGTTTTCCGTATATTGTCCATTTTCTATGCATTTCATGCAAAACCCTACATGCAAGCAATAAACCATAGAAACACAAAAAAATAATCATAAAACAAAAAAAAAACACAAAACACATACAAATCAAAAACATATACCAAGGGTGTATGTTATAGTGGTATTAGAGCAGAAAAACTTGCCATCCTATGGGGTTAATATGACATGCAATTGAAAAAATGAGACATGCGACCGACAGATGGATATCCTTTTAGAAATACTAGGGCAAGGAAAGGAACATAGGAAAGAGAAATACCATAGTTAGTAGAACCTGAGCAACCAGTACCTATAGTTGATCCATTTGAGGAAGAGATAGTGGTTACAGTTACTGATGAAGATTCCTTAGTTTCACTCATAGACCCATTTTTAGGAGAGTTACCACCAGTTACAGAACACAGAGAAGAAATGGGTGACAGGGAGATTGAGGAGCCTAGTTAACAAGAGATCTTGAATTTTCTCACCAAGAGCTCAGTGGCTTTAGAGAGAGAGTTGAGGGATTCTCAGCGGGAGATGATGGAGACATAGGTTGAGATAGGACATTCCCTTGCACAGTTGCTTGATGGATTGAATAACAGGGAAAATCACCGTGATAGGAATAGGTACAATGGTGATAGGAATAGAAATAATGATGGTAATAGACATAGGAATAATAATAGTGATAGGAACCAGAACAATGATGAAGACAGGAACAGGCAAAATGTGGATGATAGACATAATGGTGACAGGAATCAAGGGGATAGGAGTAATGGGGATAGAAACCAGGGTGACAGACATAGGGGAAGAGATGATGAGGATGAGGCCTTAGTGACTCATAGGAGGGCTTCACAGCTTACAGCAGGAGACTGACTTGGTATCCCTATATTTGCTCCTAGGAATCAAGTTCCTGAACAGGATCCCACATAGGCAAAATTCCAGGATGAGATTCTGAGTGATTGGAGGGCCTCTAGTGTAGAATTTAGAATAGAGATGACTTTCACAGAATATTCAGACATCGAGATGAGGAATAGGCCATGCAGGGGAGGAAGACCTCTAAACCAAGAACTACAAAAAAAAGTAATCAAAATGACACTTCCCTATTTTGACAACTTAGGAAAGACAACAACTAGGGCTTGGGTGCAAAAGTTGGATAGTTACCTACAGATCAATCATATGCCTGAGGAGGATGCCATCACTTATGCTGCATTACATTTGGAGGGAGTGACACACAAGTGGTGGAGTAATGGGAAGGTTACATTGGGGCGCGATCAGATCACTTCAAATGTGGAGTTTACAGCCCGTCTAATCGACAAATTTGACAAGAAGGATCTGGAACTTCAATTTAAGGAGTTAGCACAGCTAAGGCAGAGTGGATCGTTAGACTCCTACATCTCTGAGTTTTAAGACCTATCAATTATGGTCTTAGATTTGTCTAATCACAGACTAGTGATTCTCTTCATTGATGGATTGTCAGACCCACTTCATGGTTGGGTTAAGGGGTTTGACCCTACTACACTCCAGGAGGCCATGAAAAAGGCTCGAGGTATGGAGTCATCAGTGTGGAGGAGTAAGTTCCAGTCTAAGGGTTTTTCTCACAGGAGGGATCAAGAGAAGGAAAGGAAACCATTTCACTAAGATGTTGGTCAGCACAAGGATAGGTCCAATAGGTTAACAGATGACCAGTTGAATGAGTATAGGAGGAAGAAATTGTGCTTTCACTGCAAAGAACCATGGGACCCTTTGTACAAGTGCTCACATAAGGCTAAGGCCACACTAATTGAGTACTATTCAGTTGAGGAGTCACATTCAAGGGGATCAGATATAGAGTTAGATCAGCATTTAGAACACAGTGACAGTGGGGATGAGAGAGCTTCAAATCACAATGTTGATAGTGGAGGTTTTATTGCCCAGTTGTTGAGTTTTTTAGAAAGTTGGCTCTTTTAGGGTATGGGGTATACTAGGTGGGAAGCATATTATCACCCTTATTGATACGAGAGCCACTCATAATTTTATTGATGGGGGTTTAGTTTCTCACAGAGGGATGAAAATAGAAGAATTTGAAGGCTTTAAGCTGATGGTGGCCAATGGATTCAAAATGCATTGCACTAGGAAGATATCAGGGCTAAAAATTATCATGGGTGATTATGAGCTAGTTGATGACTTCTATGTGGTTGGTATAGGGGAAATAGATGTAGTGCTTGGCATGCATTGGACGAGCCAGTTGGAAGAGTTCACCATAAATCTTAAGAAAATGGAGATGAGATTTGAGTATAATGGGAGGAAAATATGCCTTAGGGGAATTTCAAATGGTGGACCTTGAGTTGTATCACTGAAGAGAATGGAGAGGCTCTTGAGACATGACCAGGTTGAGTGGGCAGCAAAGTGCCTCATTATGCCAGAGTCCCCACCAAGATAGAAGGATAGCTATCATCCAGATATCCAGAAGTTGCTAACCAAACATAGTAAGGTGTTTGGGGACATACCACCTGGAGTGTCTCCTGATAGAGGCATAGAGCACATCATTGAGTTGGAGGATGGGACTAAGCCCATCATGATCACACCATACTGCCATCCAAAGAGGCTTAAGGATGAGATTGAGAAAACCATTAAGGAGCTTCTGGAGATGGGACATATTAGGCCCAGTAAAAGCTTATTTGCTTCTGTAGTTGTATTGGTCAAAAAGAAGGATGGGACAATCAGAATGTGTATCGATTACAGGGCCCTAAACAAGAAGACTATAAAAAATAGGTATCTCATTCCCAGGATAGATGAATTGATAGATGAGCTACATGGTGCCTGTTACTTTTCTAAGATTGATTTGAGATTTGGATACCATCAGATCACGATGCAGGTAGAGGACATTGAGAAGACTGCTTTTAGATGCCACTATGGTCATTTTGAGTTTTTAGTCATGCCCTTTGGTTTGACTAATGTACTTGCTACTTTTCAGAGTTGTATGAATCAAATTTTTAGGCAACAGCTTAGGAAATTTGTTTCAAATTTCTTTCATGACATTATGATATTCACAAGGACTTGGGAGGACCACTTGAGACATCTAGAGGAGGTTCTGAGCATCTTGGAGAGTAATTCACTCTATGCTAAGGAATCTAAGTGTGATTTTGGTATGACAAATTTACTTTACCTTGGCCACATTATCAGTGCAGAGGGAGTCAAAGTGGATCTAGAGAAGATTAAGGCAATACTTGATTGGCCTCCACCCACAAACCTTACGCATCTTAAGGGGTTTTTTGGGCTTTGTGGGTTTTACAGATGATTTGTTAAGGGGTTCTCACAAATAGTAGCACCATTGACTGATCTAACAAAGAAGGGAGCCTTTGAATGGAGTGACACAACCCAGCAGTGCTTTGACAAGTTCAAGCACTTGATCTCTACATGCCCAGTTTTAGCAATTCCTAAATTTACTAAACCATTTGAGTTATAGTGTGATGCCTCTAGAGAGGGGATCGGGGCTATGCTTATGCAAGAGAAGCACCCAATAGCTTTTAAGAGTAGAAAACTTTAGGGTGTGGAGAGGAGCTACACGGTATATGACCAAGAGATGTTGACCATTATGCATGCATTGGCCAAATTCAGGCAATATCTGGTTGGGGGTAAATTCATAATCAGGACAGATCATAATAGCATTAAATATTTTATGAACCAGAAAGACCTGAATGGCAGACAATAGAAGTGGGTCAGTAGACTGCAGGCATATGGTTTTGACATTGAGTATGTCAAAGGAAATAAGAATGTAGTTGCAGATGCTTTGTCACGACGACAACACTTATGTTTAGTTGGGGAGATCTTTATTGATTGGAAAGAGGAGATTATAGCAGAGTATGTTAGGAACTCTTGGGCTACGGGAGTCATTGAGGGCACAATTAGAGATGATAGATATTCTATGGTGAGTGATTTGATCATGTACAAAAATAGGATATATTTGGTGCCCAATTCGCAATTTAAGTATAAGATAATCAAAACTTTCCATGACACACCAATGGCTGGCCATCCTGGATTCTTCAAAATAGACAAATAGATTTGGGAGAAGTTCACATGGAAAGGACTAAAAGATGAAGTGTAGAAGTATGTTCATGAATGTCTAATTTTCCAACAGAATAAGCATGAACATACCTTTCCTGTAGGTTTACTACAACTATTACCCATTCCCAATTAGAAGTGGGAATGTATCTCCATGGATTTCATTACAGGGTTGCCAAAGGTACATGGTAAGGACTGCATATATGTGGTTGTTGATAGACTTGCCAAATTTGCACATTTCATTGTTATTTCAGCAACCTATACAGCTACTCAGGTGGTTGATCTTTTCTTCAAGGAGATATTCAGGTTACATTGGGTACCCAGGAGCATAGTCAGTGATAGGGACAGCAAGTTCCTGAGTATATTTTGGCAGGAGCTGTTCAAGTTGTGTGGTACAGAGTTGACTCCTAGCACTAGCTACCACCTGCAGACTGATTGAAAAATAGAGGTGGTAAATGAATGGTTAGAGGGGTACCTGCGTAATTATGTTTCAGGGCACCAGAAGCCCTAGATTAGATGGTTGAACCTAGGGGAGTACTGCTACAATAATACACATCACATGTCTATTTAGATGACTCCTTTCAGGGCACTATATGGTTATGATGCCCCATGCTTCACAGATCTCTTGCTTGGTGACAGTCGAGTGCCTAAGGCTAAGGATCTTTTGCAGGATAGTCAAGACATTCTCAAGGAGCTTAAGGAGAATATACAGCAGGCACAAAATCAGCAGAAATCGTATGATTAGCACCGGGTGGAGAGGAGTTTCGAGGTTGGAGACATGGTGTATTTAAGGCTCCAACCCTACAAGCAGTCCACTCTCAAGAAGAGTGGAGCAGAGAAGTTAAAACCCAAGTTTTATGTTCCTCAGGATTGTTAGATGAGTGGGTGAGGTGGCTTATGAGCTCGAGCTTCCATCAGATAGCAGAGTGCATAATGTGTTCCATGTTTCCAGACTAAAGAAGGCTCTTAGCCACAACATAGTTCCTTCTACAGAGCTTCCACCATTAGATGAGGGTGAGTTGATCCTAGTACCAGAGGCTATCATTGACACCCAAGAAAGACATTTGAAAAAATGGGTTATCAGAGAGTACTTGGTCAAGTGGAAGAATCTGCCAGTACAGGATGCCACCTGGGAGAGTGAGTAGATACTGCAGGGTTCAAAGTTGAGGTTGCTTGAGGACAAGCAATCTTGGGGAGGGTGGATTGTAATGTCCCCCATTTAGTTCACTCCAAAGAATTAGGATTAGCCTATAATGGACTTCTGTAGGCTAATGGTTGTGTGTAGGAAGTCATTTCAGTGATTTACTATTTTTAGTAAATTAGGAGCTAGGGTTTCTATTTTTAGCAGGGCAGACATGGATGGACAAGGCATGAGAATTTAAGGTCTCAATATGACTAGAAACTCCATTTGGTGTGAAATGAATTAAATTAAAGATTTAATTCATATTTGTTTATGAGACCAACATAATATAAAGTAATGTTATAAAGTCACTTTATAAACATAAAGCCATAACTTAAAAAGTGGCCCCTCTAGGGATGAGCACCCATGGTACTCCAAGATATTATTTTAAAATGCAAATAAAAGTAATTTCCCTCTCATTCTTAGGCATTGGGTCTTGGAGGAAGATAAAAGTGCAAAATGAACTTCATTTTGCATATGCTTGGTTTATGAATACTATTCTTGTTTTGAGTTTCCCGTGCATAGATGCTTGGCTTTGTGGATAGAAGAACAAATTGTAAAGACAAAAACCTTTGCAGATTTGCCTTTCCTTGTGTATGAAAAAGTGCATTAGGAGGGGGTTCAAGGAGCTTCATCCAGAGGTTCCACTTTGTGCTTCATTAATAGAGTTTGGGTTGGGTTGGGAGTTGAATGATCAGATTTCACAGAGTTTAGGACTGCATATGTGAGAACAGCCTTTGGGGTGTAGATTTGATAGTTATTGATGTCATTTGTGACTGAGTTCCCTCTTACTGCTAGTCTTACATTCCCTCATAGCAAGCTGTACATCTGCTAGAGGCCGTACCATTTGGAGTGTATTGGTTGGTGTGCTTTGTGGAGATATTTCCATCTGAAGTTGGTCACCTTAGAGGAATAAGGAATTGCTGATGAAAATAGAGTATTTTTAGACTGTATTTTGTGCATTCAATGTTGATATACATAGCCATAGAGGTCATACCTTCATAGTTGGACATGGGCATTGGGAGTTGTATTTACTTCTTGGGTTTTATGTCATTTTACTCTTCAAATCAAGGTGTCCAGAAGCATATTTATTGTTGATATCAATTGCAATACCTAGCATCTTCATATTGTGGAGTGGTGAACTTTTCTATGATGTCATATTGTTGATCTGGCTACAACATCCAGACAAAGTTGTAAATATACATCTGGATATGTTATGATAATTCATATTTTGGCTAAATACAATCTGGGTAGTCATTAGTTGATTGTCATCTCTTTTAGATTTTCTAGGTTTTCTGTATATTGTCCACTTTCTATGTATTTCATGCAAAACCCTACATGCAAGCAATAAACCACAGAAACACAAAAAAAAAAATTAGAAAATAGAAAAAACATAAAACACATACAGAGCAAAAACATATACCAGGGGTGTATGTTACATCTAGAGTTTTCTTATAGTCCAAAATATTCTTCTAAAACTCTAAACAGTCCTAAATCACCAAACTCTAGGTACCTATATGTAAACTCTAAGGAACCTAAAGTAATAGTTTTTAAACTTATGGAGATCATCATGCCTTTTGTTATGTTTGTCAAGTGACTTATTATCATAAGTCAAATTCACTTAAGATTACCAGTTGAAGTGTGCTTTAGTCATGTTAATGATTGGCCCTCTCCTAGCTCAACCAACTACATCAATTACCTTTTATATGTGGTGGGTGCCAATATATGAATCAACGATTATATTTCAAAGATCATCGGGCGTGCAATAGAGAATCAATGATCAATATTTAAACTTGACTCCCTCGTAGCTTGCACATTGGCGTGCATCCAACCGTCATGAGATTTATAATTACAGTGTTTTTTTTTTATTTTAAAGGCTATTTTTAGCCAGTTTCTAAAGGCACTCAGTGGTTTAGATTTCAAAGCATTTTTTTAAGGAGATTTTCTTTATCTTGAGACAGTGAAGAGAAAAAGGAGAAAGTTAATTGTTCTTTCTAAAATGAACAAAGAAATAAATTATTTTTTTTAGAGGTATTAAAGAGCTTTTATGATTTTCTTTTTGTCCTCATGCAGAAAGTTTTTGGAGAAAAGGATCCGAATGGAAGATATTATTTTTAGGGGTAGAGTGATTAAATTTGTTGAAGTTTTTATATGATGGATATTATTCATGATTTTTATAGAGAAGATGAAAATATGTTTTTTGCAGATTGGAGAAGATGAAAGGTGTTTTGAAGAATATTGAAATTTTTTTATGAAGGTTCTTCATAAATGCAGAGAAGAGATTTTATATTTTATATGCAGGATTCAATGAAGGAGAATGGATTTTTGAAGATAATGAAAATGTAGACAGACCTTGAAGATAGAAGATTAAAGGGCTTAATGTTTTTTTTTTTAAGGTAAAAAAATGTAAATGCAGAGAAGAAGAAGAATGTGAAAGGTCATGAGAGGACATTCAATTTTCATATAATAAATTTGCAGGTGCATTGTGAAGTGGATTTTTGAAGGTCTGAGATATGCAGGATTGAAGACAATTTTGTGTGGTTTTTGAAGAAGAAAATGCAGACAAATTAGGTTATTCACAAAGTGATTGTGAGAGATGAATGTGATATATTTGCAGGTGATTTGATGAGATGATTTAAGAGATTGTATTTGAATCTTTATGGGAATGATGAATCACAAGGTATGTAATGGTTCAAATCAGATTGACTTGCAATCATTTCTTGCACACTAGGCTTGATGTTTTGATAATGGTGATTGTATTTGTTAGTGAGACAAATTTATGCCAATGAGGCTTTGTATGTTAGTGAGGCTTTGTATGCTAGTGAGGCATGATTAATTGTCAGTGAGACAACCATTGTTGTAATCAGTGAGATTCAAATAAGCTAGTGAGGCAAATTTTTAGAGTGGTTTTTATTCCCCTTGAGGGTTTTCCACTCATCAAAACCTGTATCATGTGTTCTCTTTGTGATTGATTATGTTGTATCTATTTAATTATCTTTATTTAAGTTTTGCATATCATGATAACTATGTTCTCCAGTGAACTCCTTTGTACAACATTTTTGAATCAAGTTTTGAAATGTTAAAAATTATACAACACTGATTCACCCCCCTCTCAATGTTGTATTGTACTCCAACAATTTTTTGATAGGAAATGTTTGTGGTTTCTAACAAATTAACACCTTCATTCCCAATACTAGATATTTTAGAGATAATTCAGGGAATCACCTTGAATTTCTTTCAGCGCACCATTGACTGGCTATCTGCAAAGTTCTCAGCAAATTCCTTGACCAACTGCGCATGGTGTCCCTCAAGTTTCTTCATAAATTCCAACCAACCCACTCTCTAAAATAGTTCTGAAATATTCCCTAATGCCAACAATTTATCTAGTGAAGCTAGATCAGACTTGCATTTGGCTCCTTCCATTCTATTTCTTACTGATAATATTGCTCAATGCTACTGAAATATCGTGGCACACAAAATGATAAAACTACTCAAGCTACTGATAGGTAAATTAAAGAAAATGTAGGTTTTGAGGCCACTTGTACTTCGGCAATGTTGATAAGACATGAATTGATTCAGGTTACTTGTCTTCTTAGTAGTTAATTATGGCATTGCATGGGATAGAGTGAATGAGCCTCCACCTTCTCCAATGAAGAAATAGTTCACACATTTGCCAAATTTGGAAAATAAAAAGGGTTCGTGCCAATTTATCTATTTTTATTTACAATAAATTATCTATTTAAAATAAAAGATGTACGTACCTTCCATTCCATTATTGATTTGAAAGTCACTTATTTTGCTGACGCAATAGCATCCTAAGTGGTGGTACCATTAGATTTGGACGGAATGAATTTATTATGACCTGATAATGGGGTAGTTGAATTTATCATGTCGACAAGTCACCATGATAACACTATTTATTATGGAAGGGAATGAGGAACTCATGATGGCTTAACGTGGTGTATTGTGGGGGTGACAATGGTGTGTTTTAAGAATGTATGAACACTTACACAAAAGGAAATCACAATTTCACAATGGTGGACGAACATATCGAAGGAATAGATATGTGGGATATGAACAAAATTATAGAGAGCCATCGCAAGATGTAGCCAGGATGAAGGAACAAGGTTCCAGAGCATCGCTGAAAGATGCAGTCAGAATGCAGGAACAAAGTTCTAGAGTATTGCTAAAAGATACAGCCGAAATGCAAGAACAAAGTTTTGAAGCATCGCTGAAAGATGAAGCCGAAATATAGGAACAAAGTTTTGGAACATCACCAGGAGATGCATCAGAATTTGTAGTACTTCTCCAGAGATGAAACCCTGCAAAACAATGATGAATCTTAGGTAAGTACAAAGATGAATACATGAATTAATGTTTCCTAAATGCTCATACAAACATGTAATTTATTTATTTTACTCATGCTCACTCATCATATTATTTATGCTGAAGCATAATCAACACATTGAGTTTCTCCTTACATTTCTACTAGTCGAGTAAACTCCTCTTTGTTGACAAGTTTATGGTAGATCCTGAGTCAATGTCCATTGACTAAGAGAGTTTGAGAATCACCATCAATGGGTTTGAGTTGTACTACTCCGTTTAGGAATACCTCTGAAATCTCATATGGACCTAGCCAATGAGTTCTGAGTTTACCTTTCTGGTCTTTATATCAAGAATCAAACATCAACGCCTAATCTCCCTCATGGAATTCTCTTTCCTTGATGTTTTTATCATGTCAATCCTTTCTTATTGTTGAACTAGCTCAGCTTGATGAATAGCTTCTATGCGGAGTTCATCTAGTTCACTAAGCTATAAGACTCTCTCTACTTGAGCTCGATCAAGGTCTAAATCTAACTCCATTGTTGTTCTCAGAGTTTGAAGTTCAAATTTGATGGGCAAAAGAGGTTTCTTTCCAAAAACCAATTCATAAGGAGTAATACCAGTGGTGGATTTCCAAGTTGTGTTGTAAGCCCAAGTAGATTCAGGCAATTTTCTGGCCCAGTCCTTTCTGCCTGATGACACTATTTTGTCAGGGTATTTTCGAGCTCCCTATTGGTGACTTCTACTTGACCATTTGCTTGTGGGTGATAGGGTGATGATTTCTTATGGCTTACCTAGAAATGATCGGTAAAATCTAACAAAACCTTAGACATAAATTGAGGTCATTGGTCTGTGACAATTGACCTAGGGGATCCAAATATGAGAAAAATCATGTTATACAAAAAATCTGCAACCTGTTCTTCTCTAGCAACTTTTAAAGCTTAGACTTCTACCCATTTGGTAAGACAGTCCATACATACTAGAATATATTCTTTTCCTTGTGAAGGGGGATCTATAGGACCGATGAAATCTAATCCCCACTTTTCAAATGGTTCAAAAATCACTTGTGGTTGCAAAGGTATTTCGTTGGATGTCGTAGGTCTTCCCACTCGTTGGAATTCATCACAATCGTGAACATAGTTCTTCACATCCTTGTGCATAGAGGGCTAATAGTATCTTGCACCTAAGATTTTATGGGAAGTCCTCTTGGAAAAGTAGTGTCCACCAGATCGATCGTCATGGCAAGCTCTGAGGATGTTGTATGTTTTATTTGGTCTGACACAACGTTGTAGGACCAAGTGAGGCCCATATCTGAATAACATGCCATTAATCCATTTGAAGTGAGCACTTTCCCAAATGAGGTGTTTCTTTTGTTTTGATGTAAAGTCCCTGGGAAGCTCAGAGGTGGCTAAGTAATTGGCAATGTCTACAAACCAGGGTGTTTTAATGGAGATAGCGAATAAATTTTCATTGGGAAATTCATCCTGCATAGGAGTATAATCTCCATTATCTTGTTTTATCTGGGATAGAAAATTTGCAACTACATTAAATTTCCTAGGCTTATCCATTATGATCACATTGAATTCTTGGAGAAGTAATAACCATCGGATTATTCTCCCATTCACTGAGGGTTTGTTCATCAAGTATTTAATAGTTGAATGGTCTATAAACACAGTCACTTAGTATCATGTGATGTAATGTCAGAATTTGTTTATTGCATGAACTATTGCTAGAAATTCCTTCTCTGTGGTGGTGTAATTCTGTTCAGTGGGGCTCAAGTTTTTACTGATGAAATATATAGCATACTTTCCTCCATTTTCATCTTCTTGACCTAACACTACTCCAATAGCATCATTGGAAGCATTAGCATAAATATGGAAGGGAAGTTTCCAATTAGGTCCTCGTAGGACTGGATCTGAGACAAGCTTTCCTTTAATAATGTCAAAGGATATTTGACATTCTTTTGTTTAGACAAAATCCATGTCTTTCTACAGAAGAGAGAACATGGGAGCTGCAATCTTACTGAAGTTTTCTATGAACCTCCGGTAATAACCAGCATGTCCTAAGAAACTTCTAACATTGGTTTGATTCTTTGGGGTTTCCAGTTGTTGTATAACTTCAATCTTCTTAGGGTCAACCTTTATCCCTTCAGTTGAGATATGATGTCCCAGCACTATACCTTGTTCTACCATTATTAGATACTTCTCATGGCTTAGAGACAGTTGATGATCTTCACATCGTTGCAATACTCTATCCAAGTTTTTGAGACCTTCATCAAAAGTGGAGCCATGGACTATGAAGTCAGCCATATAGACTTCTACACAATCATTTACAAGTTCAGCAAAGATAGCCAGAATAGCTCTCTAGAATGTGGCAAGAGAATTACAAAGCCCAAAGGGAAGAACCTGATATGTGAATGTTCCCCAAGGACAAATGAAAGTAGTTTTTTCTTGGTACTCCACTGCCACTTGTATTTAGTTATATCCACTAAACCCATCCAGAAATGAAAAATACTTCCTTTCTGCTAGATTATCCCAAACTTGGTCTATGAAGGGTAGTGGGAAATAATCTCTATAGTTTGCTTTGTTGATTTCTCTGTAGTCAACACACACTCTCCATTTCCTATTTTTCTTTGGCACTACTACCAAGGGTGAAACCCATTTGATTTCTGAGATAGGATAAATAAATCCTACCTGTAAAAGTTTCTCAATTTCAATTTTGACAATATCTTTGAGAGCAAAATTGAGTCTTTGTTGTGGTTGATGGACCGGTCTAATGTCCTTAGTATAGATGTAGTGGGTACAAACACTTGGTTAAATTCCTCTCATGTCTATATAGACCTAAGAAAAATCTTTGGATCTATTCATCAAAACATCAAACAATTTGAGCTCATCTGATTCTGTCAACCATCTATTGATATTTAAAGTTTTTCCTAGTAATAACATGATAGTCTTGGTCCCAGGGTAATTGGAGGTGACAGTGTGAACTTCTTTTGTTAAAGTGTTGAGAGGACAACTATGTGGTATAGTTCTATGGAGTCTGGAAATATCTTTGAAGAAGTGATCTATTTTCAAAATGATATTTTCCAGGGGACAAGGTAGAGTTGTGAAGTTGGTATAATCATGTTCCTTGTCGTCAATGTGGATTGGATGTCCCAAAATTTCTTCCACCTCAATCTCTTGATCACCTGAGTCTAAGGAAAGGTCTTGGATGTTTTCTAATTTATCTTCTAATTCTTCACCATGTTGTTTAATAACTACCATAGCAAGTGAAGCTAGATTCTCTTGTTTGTTGGATTCATCTGATTTGTCAACCCAAACTTGGTTATGCTCCGCAAGTTGAGCAGGAAGATATAGACTTAAATGTTTGTTATTGGGACCCTATGAAATGATCATTCCTCTTGCTCTGTAGTCAATCTTGGCTGCAACTATAGCTAACCATGGCCTACCCAGTATTACCGGGTAACTGTCTTTGGGTGTGACAGATTGGAGAATTTGGAAGTCTACTTTATATTCCCAATCGTTAACCTTGACAAGGACATTTTATAAGACACCTTTGGGGATGGCTATGGACTGATTTGCCATTTGTAATATGGTAGTTGTGGGATGTAAATCAATGAGTCCAAGTTTTTTCATAACATCCACTGTCATAACATTAATGGTTGCTCCCAAGTCCACCAATGCATTAGGTATTGCTACCTCATTAATTGTTATTGTTATGAGTGGACTACCTAGGTTTCCATATTTTGGGGTTAAGACTTTTCCAGCCAGGAAGTCAGTTAGATATTCATTGATGTGCACCGTATTAATCTGTTTTGGTTTCCTTCCCAGTTTTTTAATGCACAATTGTTTAACTAGTTGGTTTAGTTCAGGAATTTCTTTAATTACCTGTAACAAGGGAATCTCTTGCATCAAAGCCGTTTCGTTAGACAATGATACTTCTGAAGGGTTTCTCAGAACAATTGCTTTGAAACGTTCTGGAAAGGGTGCCTGAGTTTTCTTTCTTAGCATAGGATCTTTTTCTGAAGTAATTGATAGTCGCTTGACGACTTCTTCTTGAGATGGTTCTATGGTAGGTAGTGGAGTTACTCAAAATTGTGTTGGGGATGATTCCTCTTGATTGTTTCTGAGGTCACGCTCTATAGGTATAAGAAGAGTCTCTGGTTCTATGTTAAGTTCCTCGTTTGGGTCTTCTTTGACTTTAACAATGGTAGGTTGATTGAGTGTTTTCCCTGACCTTAATTCAAGGTTTCTGCAATAGATAGCATTAACCCATGCCATGTTATCCTGATCAGCAATATATACTAGGGAATTTTGACATGTGTTCTTGGGATTAGGAACAGGTTGTGTCAGTAGTGATGGTTGATTAACTTGTTCATTTTGTTGAGGATTCTAGGGAGCTGTAAGGAGGTTCTATTGCAGATTTGACATTTGTCTTGGACCATGATAGAATTGATTTTGTGGTTGAGTCCATTGTGGAGGTTGATTGTGAGGGTACCATTGCTGATTTGGCCATTGGGGATTTCCCCAAGCTTGGTTCGTCCATTCAGGTGGTCCACAAGGTGGGTAAGATCCCCAACTAGGTGGTGTTGAAGGTTAAGGAGTTGTCCACTGTGTATTGTTCCAATTGTTTGGAGGTCACCATGTAGGGTTGGAGTTTTGACCATAGGAGAAATTTCCTATAGGTCTTTGACCCACAAAATTGATTTCCTCCTTAGTGTGAGATGATTGTTTTTTAGAATTCTTGATTGCATTCAGAATCTCACATTGACCAATGGCATGACTCTTTTCACAAATTTGGCAATTGTCAACCTTATCCAAAGGAAATTCTCTTAACAGATGCTTGTTCCAACACCTAGGGCAATAGATAGATAAAGTATCAAGATTACATGTTTTGGCTTGTATTCCATCCAAAATAGTGTTTAACTAAACAAGAATGTTAGTCTTCAGATTTGTTATTTCCTCTTGCAATTTACCTATTTCATTTGAACTCCTTAAAAGGCTAGATTTTCAGATGCCTCCTTGAGTACGGGAAAAATCATGACATAACTCAGAGATATCACCAAGTTCAAGTTGGGACACATCTCCCTTTCCCATTAAATCTAAGCTTCTCCTAGTGTCCTCATCAAGTCCTTTGAGAAATATGGTCTTTAGAATTTCTGGACTTATGGCTTCTTCACCACATCGTTTGGTTAGAAAGATAAACCTATCAAGGTAATCTTCTAGGCTCTCATCTTCTTTTTTGTCTTAGTTTGAACAATTCCTCTTTCCTATCACTAACTTTGTAATAACTCTAGTATTTGTCTAAAAAGATAGTTTCCATTTCATCCCATGTAGTGATCGACCTAGAAACTAGTCCCATGAACCAACGCATTGCAGCATCTCTCAGAGTGGAGGGAAAGAGTTTAAGTTTCTAGTTATTGTTCTTGTAGTCGTATGTTTGATAGAAGACTTTGAACTCGAAGAGGAACTGGTCAGGATCTTCAGAGGAAAGTCCCCTAAAAGTTGGTAATATGGATGGTGAAATGTTTTTCATTGGCACATCATCATCTTCATTGAGAGCAATAGGGTAGGTAAAGGTTCATGATGTTGGTCTTCTCAGAATATCACCATCTCCTCTCCCACTGAGAGGGTCATTATGGTGACTATTAGCCATAATGACAAAAGGAATGTTCTCCTCTTCGAAGACTAGGTTGGTTGGCTGAATGACCACCTCCTCAAAGATTTGGTCAGCTGGTAGAACTTCTAGGGTATTTTGGGAGGTCTCAAGTTGATCCTGCTCGATCAATTCGTAACTTAGTTCTTCAGCTGAGACTTCTTCCTCCCTATTTATAGTTGGGACTACTATTGGGGGGGTTGTTGGTATAAATCTTCCATGTAGGCCTCATTTCTTGACCATGCAAAAAGAGGGGTTTGTTGACAATTTTTGGGTGTTTACTATAAGAGGTTTCCAAACATTTCCCTAATAAAACTTAGAAAAGAATCATGTAGCCCTGAAAATGGCACCAAAAAGTGATAGGTTGTCATGAGGTCCTAACACTTTAATTGAAAAATATCAGTTTATCAACCGGCATAGTGTCTGAGGCTGTATGCAATAGGGGTACTATTTGGATATCTCATTTAGAAACAATTTTCTAATTCCTTTGAAAAACTTAAACAGCATATTAAACTAAAAAGTAATGATATCCTATCCTAGAAAGCATTTGAACTCTATACTAGAAAGCATGTAAGTTCTACACTAGAAAGCATATAAACTCTATACTAGAAAGCATATAAATGCTTTACTAGAAATTTAGACATGCAATTTTACTCTGATCTTGAATGGTAACAAATTCTATACTACACAAACATTCTAACTTTCATCTATCAGTAAACAGTACTTTCAAACAGATGCTCTAGAAATATTTAAACAAACAGAGTTGTAGAACTAATGCCTTAAACAACACACCCTACAGGTTCAAAATAGAATACAAAACATAAAATAACTTGAACTAAAATGAAACATCCACAGAAACATAAATACTTATCTACTCTACAATCCCGTAGTGGCCAGCTCTTGGAAGAAATTTGTCTCTAACTCAGATCACATTCAATCATTTTCCACAGCAACATGGTAACTCCATTCATATCTTTATATCTCAAAAGAAAATACTTAGAACAACACTATTTGCATTCATGAAAAAAATTGTAGTACATAGCTCTCATTATTTTCAAAAACCAAAAATATTCCCCTCATCCATCTATAGTATGATATATATATATATATATATATATATATATATATATATATATATATATATCCATGTTTTGATCAACCAACTAAAATTGAACTATTTTTAAACTCCTAAATTTTAGATGGCGGTAAAATGCCATTTGAAAAAGTCTTATAATAGAAAAATAGAATCTTTAACTATGGATGTCTTTAAAACCTATGAAAGGCTTTGAGTGGAGCCATAATGTCTTGGATAACCAACATAATTATATAGAACTAAAAAGAGTCTTCAATCAATGCACGCCTAAAATTTTTGGCACCCTCATCTTCCTGCGCACTTGACCTCAGTTGCATGAAGTCCACTCTCACGTAGGCCATGCATTAACCCTGCACAATTACCCAACTCTACATACCATTATATCAACATTTAAGCTCTAATTCCAAAGAATTCAAGAAATAAAGATTTGTACAACATTTTATTAAAAATAGATAAATACTGCTTATAAAAACAAACAAATTGGCAAGGCTAGGGGTTTGGACAATGCAAAAAGGGTTATTTGTTTCATCAAAGAAATGAGGTTGTTTATATATCATCACCTGGTTTGACAATGTAAATGTAACACATTATATATCTAATGGGTTTCTTGATATAGGATTTGTTGGTCCATTGAGTTATGTGCATGCCCTTTCTGCATCAATGTATTGGTTAATAATGGAGTTTGAAATTTTTGGCATCGTTGCCAGGGATGGTGCTAGGTTTTAGAGTTTCTAAGTTCTTTTTTAGTTATGCTTGTACTTTCTTTACTAGGATATAGTATCTTTTAGCATTTAGAATTACTTAGATATTCAATCTATCTCCAAATTATCAATAACACGGTGCAAGAATAGAGTCATTAGCTTATACATCATTGTATGCGGTGGCTGAGAGACCATAGAGGGAGGTTTCTTCCAACCAGTTCAACAAAAGAAAAAGAACACTTTGAATTATCCCTTGGTATAGAGAACACTAAGGATTTTGAGGATATTGCAAGTTGGAATCAAGGCACGATGGCAGAAGAAGCAGTAGAAAACCTAGCTGAACCAGTTACCTTTGCCTTTCCTATTACAAACTAGGAGAGAGCTAACACCTTGAAAAACATCCCTACTTCAACCCTACCAAACTTTCATGGGCTGATCACTGAAGACAAAGATACCTTTCTCTTTGAGTTTGATGTACTCTGTAGGAGTTATGATTATACTACAAATGCATACAGACTCAAGCTCTTCCTAGCCACCCTTAAGGATGTTGCATTATGATGGTTTATGGGACTAGGTAAGAATTCAGTAACCACTTGGGCTACCATGAAGGAGAAGTTTCTACAAAAATATCAAGATTATTGTCATGGCAAAGATATGAAAGGGGATGACATCTTTAGGATGTCATAAAAGGAAGATGAACCCTTGGAAGATTATGTTGAGAGATTTTAGTTTTGCCTAAAGAAGTCAAGATAAAACAGGCTCTCTCCAGAGTCACTCAAGTTGGTCTTCCTAAGAGGTATGAGAGAAGAATGCATGGATCACTAAATTTAATTGGAGTAGGGGATATCTCTCAACTCAGATTTGATGAAATTTGTCAAATCTGTAGAAACTATTCACGCTCTACCTTGAAGAAAAATAGAGGTTTGAGAACCCTGACTTCGAGTAAATCATCCACTGGAGTCTCCAGAGTAGAGCTCAGCAATCTACTGTCAAACATGAAAGAGGATATCATAAGCCATCTAGAAACACAACTGGACACTCGACACATAAAAAATAAACAAGAGGCATCAGAGGAAACTTTGAGTGAATAATGTCCACACTGTCGATAGAAGAAGGCCAATTGTTGATGCAAGGGTATTGCTAGTATTTCAAAGGGAAAGAATGAGAAAGCAGATTTTTGAGCTATAGAAGATGAAGATGGTCAAGTGTTTTACATTGCACAATAGAAACCATGGCATCAAAGACAAGATATGCCTCAAGACCCCTTGACTGATCCCATGTCATTTGCATCATCTACTTCAAATATCCATAATTGGAACAATGCACCTTGGTACAACCTGCAACAACAGCAATGGGCAACCATGCCACCCAGATGGACCCAACAACAGGGGGTATGGCCACAATAGCCATTTCAACCCTCAAATTATAATCTACAATGGTAGGCTAATCAAACCCCCTAGACACAACAGTGGTGTGGGAATCAAGCTTGGCAAATTCCAAATATGAACTACCTGCAACCACAGCAAGCCCTACTTCAACAACCTACCCTTATGCCAAATGCAGCCTCACCTACTCCTGTCCCACTTAGATCCACTCAATTGCTAGCCCAACCTACACCTAACCCTAACAACAAGCATGTTCAATAGGCCTATACTAATGAGGCCATCCAATACCCAACACATATGGTTGAAGCTAGTGATGTGACCTGCGCTCAGGAAAAATGGTTGTTGGACCTCCATCTCCACTCATCACAGAACTTCCTAATGAGGAGAAACCCTCCATCACTGACAATCATTTGAATAACCAGCAAATCCCTTCTAAGCAAATCTCTCTACAGGAAGAAACCATCACCAGGAGCCCTCCATTTCCAGAGAGATTAAAAATGCACCTTCCACCAACTCCATCTGGGCTTGATTTTGATTTTATGGGGCAGTTGAAAAAATTTTGTGTTAAAATTCCCCTCATCCAATCCATCAAGGATGTACCCATTTATGCCAAGGCTATAAGGGAATTATGCCTTAAAATACCAAGAAGGAAAAGAAAGGATCCTCAGATAGCATATGTTATAGGACAACTTGCTGATATCATGTTAAGTGTTTTAAAATATGTAGATCCTAGAAGCCCTATGGTTGATGTAAACATCAATGGTACCCTTAACAAAAACACCTTGATTGACCTAGGTGCAGCCATCAATGTAATGACAAAGGAAATGATGAATAACCTTCAATTAGATAACCTTAGACCTACTCCCATAGTACTCCAGTTGGCAGATATGTCCACTATTAAACCAGAAGGGGTTATAGAAGATCTTGTAATTACATTGGATTCATGGGAATACCCTGCAGACTTTATGGTCTTACAACCCAAGGCCAACCTAGAAGGATAGGGAGACCCTGGTTGGAAACAACAGATGCCTTCATAGGATGTCGGTTAGGGAATATGATCATTTCCAATGGGAATATAACAAAAAAATTGGTCCTTTATCCACCTGTACAACCTTTTGCTGATATGGAGCAAACTATCTAGTCAGACCTAGGGGATACTGACCAATATTCTCTTCAGATATTAATGACAATTGAACAAGGCCCGCTATTGGATATTCAGTATGAAGATGAAGTGCTTTCCAATGGCATACAAAACAATTATTGAATAGACATGCAGCAAGACCCATGTCTAGTATGTTTGGCATGCCCACTACAGAATATTATGCCTACAATCAACACTACAGCCTATGCTTCCACCAACAGTATGTTTCATCATTTTCTGCCTCATAGTTGTAGCCTCAACTTATCAAGATTGGATATTGCCTCTGTAATAGCCATGGAAACACCAGTTGACATTACATCAGGAAAGACAGTTAACATCAACAATTGACATTTGTCTAGAAGATTGAACTGATAAAAATTATACAAACCCACAAGACAGCATTTGCATGGGACTATCATGATATGAAGGGCATTAACCCTAACCTCTGCATGCATAGGATATACATTAATGAGGGGTGCAGGCCAGTTAGGTAGCCTCAAAGAAGGATGAACCCTATAGTAAGAGACAGAGTGAAGAATGAATTGCAAAAATTGTTGGATGTAGGATTCATATATCCAATATCAAATAGCCAATGGGTATCTCCACTAGTCATAGTACCAAAGAAAGGAGATAAGTGGTGAGTTTGTGTAGACTATAGAGAATTAAATACTACCAATAGGAAAGATCATTTCCCTCTTCCTTTCATTGACAAGGTCCTAGACTCCTTGGCTGGGAAAAAGTATTTTTCTTTCCTTAATGGATTTAGTGGATATAACCAGATCAAGATAGCCCCTGAGGACTAGGATAAGACAACATTCACATTCCCATGGGGGACATATGCCTATTATGTCCTTCCATTTGGACTCTGTAATGCCCCTGCCACATTTTAGAGGATTATTTTAAGAATCTTTGCCAACCTTTCCCATGACTCTATGGAAGTATATATGGATGATTTCACCACTTATGGAGTCTTATGAGGAGACCCTGAAAAACCTTGAAAAAGTACTACAGAGATGTCAAGATCATAACGTGTCCCTTAGTCATGAAAAATGTTTCATGATGATGCAAGGAGTAGTGCTTGGTCACTTTGTGTCCAAAGCAAGCATTCAAGTGGATCCACACAAAATTGAAATCATTTCAACATTGCATGTTCCTCAAAAACAAAAAGATGTTAAAAGTTTTCTAGGTCATGTAGCATATTATAGAAGATTTATAAAGGACTTCAATAAGATCGTTGCCCCTTTCTTTGTCTTACTCTCTAAAGATGCAGAATTTAATTAGACAGCTGGCTGTCAGTCATCCTTTGACAATCTCAAAGAGTCATTAACAAAGACACCTATACTCAGAGGACCTAATTGGGCAATGCCTTTCCATATACATACAGATGCTTCTATCTTTGTTGTGGGGGTTGTGTTAGGATAGAAAGAAGAGGATGTATAATATGCAATTTACTACATCAGCAAGAATCTACAAGGTGTTGAACTTAACTATATTGTCATTGAGAAAGAAATGTTAGTTGTTATTTATGCAATCAATAAGTTCAGGCATTATATCACTAGGTATCCTATTTTCATTCACACTTACCATGCAACAATAAGATACCTGATGAACAAACCAGAGGTAAGTGGCAGATTGGTTAGATGGTTACTGCTACTCCAGGAATTTGATATCACCATTGTGGACAAGCCTGGGAAGGCCAAAGTTGTTGTTGACTTCCTCTACAGGCTCCCTACTTGCAATGAGGACCTAATTATTGATGATTCTTTTCTAGATGAGCACTTATTGGCACTAACTGTACAAACTCCTTGGTATGTAGATATAGCAAATTACCTAGTCACGGGAAAAATACCTCCACACCTCTCACTAAGGGAGAGGTGCCACCTAGTGGAGCGTATATTTCCCTATTCTTGGGTATTTGGTTATCTCTTCTATATAGGACCTAATCATTTCATGAGAAGGTTTATTAGAGAGGATGAAGTAAATGATATTCTCAAGGCATGTCATAATGAACCCTATGGTGGACACTTTTGTGAGGCTAATTATTTTACCTCCCTTATTTTGATCGTTATGCATTTTAGTTGATGACATTATTAGACTTTTAGTGACTATGGTTTCATTATGCAGACTTGATTTTTATCTCCTGATTATGATAGGACATTGATTAGACATATTTGATTCGAATTGATCAGATTTGGTGCTATTTTGTGATTCAACATATGAGATATATGTGTGATGATGCTTGTGATGAGATTCTAGTTATTTATGTGATGTTGACTATGTGACATGTGATGGAAAGATGCAATTTAATTTAGAATTATGTATTGATAATTATTGTTGTATTCGATGGTGTGAATTTAATTCTAGTTGCTTTAGCTATGATTTTTCATGATATGATTGACACTTGATTGAGATGTGCAGGTTTTACATTCCCTAGCCACGGGAAACTGGAGGTAGAATTGACACTATGTTATCCCCTATAAATCTGATCCATTCCCAAGAGGGATAAGGATCACGTTTGAATTTGAATGTTGATTTAAGTATTTGATTTAATTTTATTACTTTGGCCTTAGTACCCCTTGTCTAATTGATTAATAATAAGTGTTGTATAAATTTTTACTTGATTTACACCACTTGGTATTTATTTTATTTTGGGCCATTTAAAAGTGGATTTTTAACCCCCTTTGTGAACCCTAGAGTCCCAAAAGTTACACTAAGTGGTTACCCATGAGTCTAGGGTCAACTTGGACTACCTAACCCTAGTTTTGACTCACGTTTGGTCACTCTAAACCATGGTTTAGTAAAAGTGACGAAAATCTGAAATAAGGAAAGGTGGGAGCTAAGTCATGCCTTGGGAAAGACTCATCTCCCTTCCCAATGTTTGGGAACCCTTTCCCAAGGAAGACTTGGGAGGTCTCCAAGACTCCCAAGTGTGTGGGAGCTTCCCCCAAGACTCTCACACACGTGTGAGAGCATCTTGGAGGAAGATGGCTCCTTGAGAGAATAAGAGGATGCCATATGGCATCCCTTATCCTCTTGAGGGTGTGAGTGGGTTTACCACCTCACCACTTGTCCTCTCACACATGTGTGAGAGCACAAGTGGATAAGGTGAGGATTGAGAGGGAATGGGAGGATGACACTTGTCATCCTCACACTTCCTCTCCCTTACAAGTGGCATGGGAGGAGGAAGGAGAATGTGACAAGTGTCACCTTCTCATTCCTCAAGGCCAAATTGATGGCCTATACTATCTCCTCTTGTTGAGGAGTGTGGGGTTCTTGCAATTTTAATTTTTCTTGCTATTTTGGAGGAGTTTGGGAGAGTTAGAGGAATTTTCTTGAAGGATTGGAAAGCTTGGGAAGGCTTGGAGCTCTTCACCAACTTGCTTCCACTATAAGGGCTTTTGAGGTAGGCCTCTTAAACTTGTTTTCTCACTCTTGCTTATTTAATGTGTTGTGTTATAGTTTTGGTTGTTTTATTGTTTGCATTGCTTTTTTGGGATGGGAGTTATGGTGAGAGCACCTCCAATGGAGGTAATGCTCAACTTGTATGGGTAGGGGAAAGGAACCTCCTTGAGGTCTCTCCCACATTATGTATTTATGCCTTGAGGACTTTTATTTTGTTGAGAAGGTTATTGAATGGCAGGAGTGCCATGGAGGTTATTTTGTGATATTATGGATAGTGGTGTTTTGGAGATTTTATTTGGCTTGAGGCCATGAGCATGATATTTTATCATTTGGGAGCCCTTTGAAGTTGAGGGGTCCATTCCCTACCCTCAACAACTCATTTTCATGAGTTGACTTTTGTTTTAAACCTATGGGTTGTTGTGTTGTTGTGTTTGATATTTTGTTGTGGATTGTTATACCTGTGTGAATCCCTACCTCCCTAGCTCGGGGATGACCCACTTGCAGGTCTATGGTAGGGAGGAGAGCTTTTTGTAGTGGCTGGAATGTTCTTCTTTGTTGTGCTTACTTACAGGTTTTGAGTGAAGAAATGAAGTGGTTGAGAGCTCCTCTTGTGTGGCTTTGTAGTGTCTTAATGGTTGTTGGAGCCATGGCCATATTGGCCTTATTGTGTTGTAATGTTGTAAGAGTTTACTAAGATACTTGCCATAGAGTTGGCTGTGATAGTAATGAGATGTAAACATCTTATATTTTACTTAATGTTGTTTATTTTCCCTATTTGTGTGGAGTTGAGAGGTTTTGTGAAATGCTTGTGGAGTTATAATTATGTTTCTGTCAGCATTCTTTCCAGAAAAATATAGATGTATGAATGTGGTTGGATAAAATTTTATTGTATCCTTTGAATGAAAGAGAAAGTTTATATACATTTGTTTTTACTGTTCTTTCAAAAGAAAAGGAGGTAATGCATAAGTTGTTGTTTCATGTTTATTGCATACAAAAAAAAAGAGACTATAAATTCTAGTCTCCTTATTTTTATTACTTTGAAAGTGTGACCTTAATAGTAGCTATTAGGAGGAAAGAACTCTTAGAAAATTATAGGAATAGTTGTTTTTTGTTTTATTTGAACAATAGAGGAATATAACACATTTTGTTTATACATATTTATGCATGAGAAAAAGAGAAAGAAAGGGACTATTAGCTTATTTATGTCAAAATTTACAACTTAGTATTCTGTTAAAATCATTTTTATTGAAGAAATAAGTGCAATGAGCCTTTTAAAAAAAAAATACTGAGTAGTCATATTATGTTGTAAATCTAGTTGCTGTTGTTTGCTTATGAACAGATCATATTCAACAAAAATATTTAGAAATCTAAACCTCATTTAAATCTTATATAATTTATATAAATATACCTATATATATGTATGAGTATATATATATATACGTTAACTAAGCAAAACATTTACTGTGTTGTATGAATATATACTGTGTATATAATTGTGCAAATATGTACATACCTATACATATATGTATTTATATACACATACTTGTGTACATGTATATATATAATAAACAGAAATCGGTAGATAGGAATAAGTGTAGCAAATTAAATATATATATATATATTAAATAAATAGATTTTGGTTGTGGCTGTGTTGGGCAGCGCCACCACAGGCCCGTTGGAATCTATTTTTTTTATGTTTTGGTGAGGGGAGGGGAGGGGGTTGAAACCCCATCCCCACCGTGATTTCTTTACACACGCTTGCACAAGTGCTTACCTCACCCTAGACCATCCACTGCCGCCGCTTCACAGACCCCTTACTTCCCTCTTTGCGCAAGCCGACGCTGACACTCCGCTCCTCTTCCCACCACCGGAGTCCATGCCGCCCCTCCTCCGTGGGCTACTCACACCACACTCCGTCATTAGCCACTGTAGGCTCCACCCCACGTGACCTCCACTCCGCCTCCATGTAACTTCCAGCGCCACTCATTGATGGCTATGCCCCGCCATTGTAACACTCTGCCCTGGCCGCCTTTCGGCCTTCTAAATCCCTTGTCTGCATACAGTTTAATATCCTATTTATTAGCATAAATTTCATGATTAATTTAGTTGTATAGCTGTGAAAGAAAGGTAGGAGAATGTAGCCTTACCAGAGAGAGGAATGAAATCCTTGTTGAGGTAGCCTCCACACATGGCCTCCGCCCTTCTCTCAAAACCCTAACTGCAACACATGGGGCTAAACAAAAAAAGAACACAAAGAAGGAAGGAATGCAATTAGGGAAAAATTAGAAGAGAAACAAAACCAAGTGAAAAGAAAGAATAATGTGATAAGGAAGTTTAGGGTTTTCCCTTGAGATGACTTATTCTAATGGGCAATAGGGCATCTTAGAAAATAGAAAATAATAGAATTTTAAACTTAAAGCCTTTTTCTTTTGGTTAAACCATATTTTTTTATTTTAATAGAGGAATTAGGGCAAAGGAATAAACAAATACAATATAGATTCATTAGGGCTTTTCTCA
This sequence comes from Cunninghamia lanceolata, assembly GCA_027924645.1. Lineage (NCBI taxonomy): Eukaryota > Viridiplantae > Streptophyta > Pinopsida > Cupressales > Cupressaceae > Cunninghamia > Cunninghamia lanceolata. The sequence continues at coordinate 495,993 of BSBN01001014.1, read as the reverse complement.
CTTTGTTGGTGAGGTTTTATTTTATTCTTTTTTTTAGACCTCCATTATCTTTTTATTATTTTAATTTATCTTTGGGATCTCTTTAAGTGATTCTAATTTTGAATGGATTAATTGTTGCAATTTGACTTTTTTTTTTCTTATGAATTGAATTTAACTTTTGGGAGGGATTATTTTATTTTACTGGGAGAATTTTTCCCTTGAGTTTAATTTACCTTATCAAGATTTTGTTTGTCGATCTAGTGGATTTTCGCCCTTATTAGTATTATTTTATGGGAAGAGTTATTTAAACTCTCCTCCTCCCTCTATAAAATTTTGAGTCAGTTATTAAATATAATTGCCAAATTGTATTTAATAACGAACTCAATTTTTCTTCTTGGACTCATTGACGTCTTGTCATTTAACTTTATTTTATTAATTCATTTTAATTCATTTCTGAAATTATTCTTTAATTTGGTTTAATTTTATTATTAATTTTTACTTAATTTCCTAAGGGTGATTCATTTTTAAATTTTAATTTGCGTTTATCAAAAACGCATTATGCTGCCGAAATTTTGCTAGATTCCTAGGTTTCCTTGATGCAATGTTTTAATTTTTTTCCACTCCATCTTTCCACTTGAATCACGTGCCATCTAACCATATTGCTTTATCACTTTTCAATCTGAGTTAAGATAGGGTTCGATGCTAGCAAATCATCTTCACCTAGGTAACTTAGGGTACATATTTGAAAATGGTCTAACCCTAAAAGCAACACACTTCATGTCGCATACCCCATAGACGGCCTTCACCATCACGGTTATGATGACATGACTACGCCTTTGCGTATTGCCACCGAGCATGCAGTGATGCAGAGGAAACGCAACAGAAGCTTACAAATAGGATGGAAAAGCCATTAATCCACTAGCATGCTAAGATCTGGACATGCAGCATGTATACCTATAAGCTTGTCAGCATCATCCTATTTCAGACGAGCATGAAATATCCTCCTGCTGACCACTGTTCACTTCCTTATCGCCTATCGGCGAGAGATGGTTCATCGGCCAAGGGGAAATGACTTACCCCCGATGACTAATTTCACCCCGATGAATATATCGGTCCTATACCGATCGGCCAGACTTGGCTTATCGGCCGGACTCCAACACTCTGTCCTGATGTCTGATATCACCCCGATATCTCTTTTCATCGGTCAGGTTGCCTATCGGCAACACTTCTTCTATCGGCCAGGCCGAAAAAGGTCTCCCCGATGCTATTACTCCTGCCGATGCCAAAGCACTTAACGACAGCAGGATAAATCTGCACCGGGTGATATTCGCAATATCCTGATGACGATGACGTCACATGCACCGATGATGATGTCACCCGGATATAAGACTCTTACATCCTCCGCAGCATGATAATGAAATGTCAGGTGATATTATAAATATCCTGATGATGACCTTTAAGATCCTCCTCCTGTCCTTAGCCAAAAAAAAAGTGATTTTTACTCCCGCATACGATAGCGATATGCGGATGATGGATACACACGAAAGATGATCCTAACGATGATATACACACTGAGTATATATCTGACTTATATCATCCTGATGCATTCAAAACATATGGTCTTCGTCAGCTTCATAACCCGATCCGGATAGTGATATACTCGCAGATGTCGATGCGATTCACACAATCTGGAAAATCACATGCGGATCCTACATATCCATCAGCTACATGCAAACTTACAGAACCTCACGACTTCACATAGAAAACATGATGATCGGGCCGGATCACCCTCTGATCAAAACTTAAAAGTTTATCCTCCTAACCCTAGCACATGAGGATGCTAGGCTGATTCATAGCATGCTACCAACTGATCTCCCAACAATGAAATGCATAAACAAAAAACCAAAATTGTAACCTAAATTAACATGCATGACCATTCCACCGATCCAGAGAATCAACTGGTGGAAGGGTTGAAAGAATCCATCAACCTGTAATTAGAATAGAAATCAAAGCACAAACAGCTTGTAAACCAGATAAATGCAATTGATGAGATTTGTCTAGATTTATCACAAATATTCTGCTTCTATAATGCTATAAAACAACAACGTTTCTCAATATCTGGACTGCTCTCTGAATCTCAACTCAATCACTAACACCACACAACACAACATAACACCACATAACACAACCTAACACAACACCAAAACCTAACTGATCTAAGCTATATATAGCAATATCCTACGAGTACTACCAACTCGATTCCCAGTGGCTGGGAGAAGACAGCTCAGACAACCTGATAACAAACGCTAACTACCTGCACATTCTCCTAGGTGGATCAAACACATACACATTGGTCCCGTGGACCTTATTACATCATGAAGTCAAACATACTAAAAATAGACTGATGTCCTGACATGCGAACAATGAACTTATGTCCTGCCTTGTAGGGGTGCTCCTGCACCATGCAGACGTGTGCAAGGGGGTTCTGAGGGATAGGTAGAAAAGTTTTTCGTAGTTCGTGTCATGACCACATGGCAAATGTGGACATGACACCTGTGTTGTGTGTCATGACTGCATGGGAAATACAGGCATGACATTTGGTATCAAAGCCTAAGTTTAAACACTGGGCTTGTTTGGGCACATTATTATTTCCGCAACTTAGACTAATTTGTGGTTACCTCATTTTTGTAGGATGCCTCCCCGACGAGTTTGGCGAGCACGGTCCCGCCGCACTCCATCCCTCGAGGTTCACAGTGACTCTTCAGCTGAGGTTCAGGCACAGCTAGTCCCACAGATACCGCAGGCACCACCGGCCATAACAGATATTGGGCCACAGATTTTGCAGGCCTTACAGGCAGTTCTAGATAGGCTTCCACCGGCTGTAGTTGAGCCATGCATAGAGCCACGTGTTGAGCCCCGCGAGGATTCACGAGAGGAGCCACACGTGGAGCCACGAGCTGAGTCCCGTGTTGAGCCACGTGTGGAGCCCCACGTAGAGCCGCGAGGGGCACCACGTGTGGAGCCTTATGTCGAGTTGCCAAAGACGGAGGAGGTTGGTTCGGCCGACAAGGCCCGTAGCAGGAGTCCTTCACGTCATGCTAGATATGACGAGGCAATATAGGTAGAGCACTTTGGTCACAGGCCTTATGACTACTATATAGATGAGCCTATCAGGAGGCCTAGAGACAGAGGAGACCCCATTAGGGATATATTGAGGTTGAACCCTCCTACATTTGTCAGGACCACAGAGGGAGCCGAGGCAGAGGCCTGGCTTATTAGTTTAGACAGATGCTTCACGTTGCATCCTTACGAGGGCAACACAAAGGTCCGTGTGGCGATACACGTGTTGCAAGATGCAGCAGCTACCTGGTGGTGCACTAAGGAGTGCAAGTGTCACCTTTCCTTAGATACCCTCACACGGGAGACCTTCATTGAGCGCTTCAATGCGCGCTACTTATTAGACCGTTACAGGCAGCATCATATAGATGATTTCCATGACCTACAGTAGAGGGGACTTACAGTGGCTCAGTATGAGGGTAGGTTTATAGAGTTATCCAGATATGCGGAGTATCTCCATGATGAGAAACTCATGGTGCATAAGTTTATCAGAGGACTAAACCATAGTATAGCAGGGCTTGTTCGGATGGCAAACCCCCAAACTTTGAGTGATGCTGTCGAGAAGGCATACATCGTTGAGGAGATTCAGGGACGAGGGTAGGGTTCACACCCTTAGTTTCAAGATCGTGGATAGCTGCAGCATCAGCAGAGTTTCTGTAGACCATCACAGCCACCTCATAGAGGAGGATTTAGTTCTGCACCCTTACCTCCTAGGCCCCCACAGCAGCAGCAGCCGCAGCAGTAGAGAGCTAGGACATAGTAGAGGTCACATGGGGGACATAATAGAGGTTGGCAGCAGTAGGGCCCGTATAGAGATTAGAGGCAGTAGGGACCACCTGTGGGACCCGTGAGGTCGCAGCAGTCTTATAGGGGCTCGCAGGGGTCTACTGGTAGATCAGGGTAGCAGCAGTCGAGTAGGACTCAGACTGGGTAGGTACAGGCTAGGGGCCCTTGTTATGTTTGTGGTGGAGCAGGACACCTAGCTAGAGAGTGTCCACAAGGTTTTACAGCAGGGGGACAGCCTCGTGCAGGAGGATCCGAGCAGACTATTGGTGATGTGGGTAGATCCCACCGTATGTTTGCGACAGTTGATAACCGCCAGGCTAATTTTTAGGCGTCAGTGATTGAGACGTCAGGTATGATTGGGGGTAACCCCATTTCTATTCTCTTTGATTTTGGTGCTACTAACTTATTCATATCTCCATCGTTAGTGGAGCGTTGCAGGCTGGTGGCCTCTAGGCAGAGTGATAGGTGGGTGGTTGAGTTGGCCTCAGGTGCCAAATTGATAGTAGATGCCTTAGTCCACGACTGTGAGATTGCTTTGGGACCCTTTACCACAGTTTGTGACCTTAGAGTCATGACATTAGGATCCTATGATGTGGTGTTGGGTATGGATTGGCTTGCGGCTCATCGAGCCAAGCTAGATTGTCGCTGAAAGGCGATCAGCTGTTTAGACGACCACGGCACATCAGTTGAGATTGTGGGCATGCAGAAGCCCACAACAGTGCGTATGATATCTGTTCAGTAGCTTAAGCGCTACATGCAGAAGGGCTACTAGATGTTCGCCATCACAGTGAGCGACAGATCAGATGACGAGCCTGAGGCATCTTTGGATGATCATCCCATCCTTAGAGAGTTTGTCAATGTGTTTCTAGCAGAGTTACCAGGGATGCCACCCCGACGTGAGATAGACTTTCACATAGACTTAGTACCAGATGCCGAGCTAGTGTCCAATGCACCCTATAGGATGACCACACACAAGCTCACAGAGCTCAACTTACAGTTGAAGGACTTGCTCAAGAAGGGGCACATCCGACCAAGCGTTTCACCTTGGTCGTGAAGAAGAAGGATGGGTCTCTTCAATTGTACATGGACTACAGGCAGTTAAATAAGGTGACGGTGAAGAACCGTTATCCTCTGCCCAGGATTGATGATCTTTTTTATCAGATGCAGGGAGCCAAGGTGTTCTCTAAAATAGACCTGAAGTCTGGGTATCATCAGCTACGTATCACTGAGGTGGATATCCATAAGACCGCCTTTCGAACTCGTTATGGCCACTATGAGTTCACAGTGGTTCCCTTCAGCTTGACGAACACCCCTATAGTGTCTATGAGTTTCATGAACGGGGTGTTTCGTACCTATTTAGATTAGTTCATGATCATTTTCCTTGACGACATTTTAATCTATTCACAGACCGAGGAGGAGCATGAGGAGCACCTTCGTCAAGGTCTACAGTGTTTGCGAGAGCAGAATCTTTATGGGAATTTGGCGAAGTGTGCATTTTTCAGGACAGAGGTTTAGTATCTAGGGCATATCCTATCTAGCGATGGATTCTCTATAGATCCATTGAAGATCAGGGCTATCAGGGATTGGCCAGCACCCACTAGTGTGACAGAGGTCAGGAGTTTTATGGGGTTAGCTGGTTATTATCGTCACTTTGTTAAGGGTTTTTCTCAGATTGCGCACCCCATCACTTCCCTTCAGTGGAAAGGGAAGAGCTTTCTATGGACTGAGCAGTGTGAGAGGGCCTTCAAAGTCCTCAAGGAGTGTCTTACCAGCGCTCCTATTTTAGCAGTTCCTGATCCTGTAGTAGATTTTATGGTTTGCATGGATGCATCACTTGAGGGATTGGGGACCGTACTTATGCAGGGTGGTAGAGTGATCACGTATGAGTCGCGAAAGCTCAAGACCCATGAGCTGAACTACCCCACACATGACTCGGAGTTAGCGGCAGTGGTTCATGCTCTAGTCTATTGGAGACATTTCTTATTGGGTCGTCACTTTGAGCTCCATTCTGATCATCATAGCCTTCAATATATCTTTACATAGCCGAATCTGAACACCCGTCAACGGCATTGGATGGAGTTCCTCTGTGAGTATGACTTTGATGTCCACTACATCAAAGGGAAGGAGAACGTGGTTGCTGACATATTGAGTCGAAGGTGCCACGAGCTCTTGACCTTGACTCTGAGTGTGGACTTGAGGGATCGCATTATTCAGCATCTACCAGAGGATGAGTGGGTTCTTGAGGTGTAGCAGGAGATCAGTTCACAGAGGGCCCTTGTGGGCAAGTTTGCAGGGTATTCACTAGAGGCAGATGGTTTACTTCGTCATCAACAGTGCATCTATGTACCCCGCGTGGGTGACCTACGTACTGTAGTGTTATCAGAGGCTCACAGAGCACCATATGTGGCACATCCAGGGGTGAAGAAGATGCATGCTGATGTACGACAGCTGTACCATTGGGCGGGTATGAGACGTGACATAGCAGAGTTTGTTGCTCAATGCCTTGAGTGCTAGAGGGTCAAGGTCGAGCATCAACATCCAGCAGGTCTTCTATACCCACATGATATACCTGAGTGGAAATGGGACACCATTTCCATGGATTTCATTATTGGTCTTCCTATGTCTTCGCGTCGCCATGATGCCATCATGGTGACAGTCGACAAGTTAACCAAGGTAGTGCATTTCTCACCTGTACGCACGATGTATAATGCGCCAGCAGTGGCGAGGGTATTCTTAGACGATATTGTGAGGTTACATGGAGTACCTCGTCGCATCATTTCAGACAGAGATTTTGTATTCACTTCAGCATTCTAGAGAGCCTTGCAGCAGGCGTTGGCACATAGCTCAACTTTAGCTCCACTTATCATCCCGAGACAGATGGATAGACAGAGTAGGTGAATCAGGTGTTGGAGGACATGCATCAGATGTATGTTATGGACCATCAGTCTAGATGGGAGGAGTATCTGTATCTAGTTGAGTTTGCCTACAATAATGGGCATCACAGCTCATTAGGTATGCCTCCCTTTTAGGCTTTATATGGCAGACCATGCAGGACACCATTGAGTTGGGATCGGATAGAGGGTAGAGTTGCCATTGGTCTAGAGCTTGTACAAGATATGGAGTAGCAGGTCACACTGATTAGACAGAGGTTACAAGAGGCACAAGACAGGCAGAAGAAGTATGCCGATGCTAAGAGGATTGATCGGAGCTTCTCAGTGGGTGACAGATTATTCCTTAGAGTGCGGCCACATAAGAGTCCTATCCGTTATGGAAAGGGCTCTAAGCTCACACCACGGTTTGTAGGACACTTTGAGATTTTGGAGCGGATAGGACTAGTTGCCTATCATCTAGCATTGCCACCTAGCCTGTCACGTATCCACGATGTTTTTCATATTTCTATTTTGAGGTGATATATGTCTAATGTATCTCACGTGCTGGACTGGAGTGCTTTACAGGTAGAGGCAGATTCGCATATTGGCTTTGGAGCCAATTCGCATATTGGCTTGTCGGATGTTGGGCCTTCGAGGTTGAGAGCTGGATCAGGTTAGGGTCCAGTGGGATCGTTATGATGAGGTCACAGCAACTTGGGAGGATGTAGCTAGTTTGAGGGCACTCTATCCTCACCTTTTTGATGACTTACAGGAGGAAGTTTAGTCTTAGGGGGGAGGATGTGAGGCTGATTATTTTACCTCCCTTATTTTGATCGTTATGCATTTCAGTTGATGACATTATCAGACTTTTAGTGACTATGGTTTCATTATGCAGACTTGATTTTTATCTCCTGATTATGATAGGACATTGATTAGACATATGTGATTCGAATTGATCAGATTTGGTGCTACTTTGTGATTCGACATATGAGATATATATGTGATGATGCTTGTGATGAGATTCTAGTTATTTATTTGATGTTGACTATGTGACATGTGATGGAAAGATGCAATTTAATTTGGAATTATTTATTGATGATTATTGTTGTATTTGATGGTGTGAATTTAATTCCAGTTGCTTCGGCTATGATTTTTCATGATATGATTGACACTTGATCGAGATGTACAGGTTTTACATTCCCTAGCCACAGGAAACTGGAGGTAGAATTCACACTATGTTATCCCCTATAAATCTGATCCATTCCCAAGAGGGATAAGGCTCATGTTTGAATTCGAATGTTGATTTAAGTACTTGATTTAATTTTATTATTTTGGCCTTAGTACCCCTTGTCTAATTGACTAATAATAAGTGTTGTATAAATTTTTACTTGATTTACACCACTTGGTATTTATTTTATTTTGGGCCATTTAAAAGTGGATTTTTAACCCCCTTTGTGAACCCTGGAGTCCCAAAAGTTACCCTAAGTGGTTACCCATGAGTCTAGGGTCAACTTGGACTACCTAACCCTAGTTTTGACTCACATTTGGTCACTCTAAACCATGGTTTAGTAAAAGTGACGAAAATTTGAAATAAGGAAAGGTGGGAGCTAAGTCATGCCTTGGGAAAGACTCATCTCCCTTCCCAATGTTTGGGAACCCTTTCCCAAGGAAGACTTGGGAGGTCTCCAAGACTCCCAAGTGTGTGGGAGCTTCCCCCAAGACTCTCACACATGTGTGAGAGCATCTTGGAGGAAGATGGCTCCTTGAGAGAATAAGAGGATGCAATATGGCATCCCTTATCCTCTTGAGGGTGTGAGTGGGTTTGCCACCTCACCACTTGTCCTCTCACACATGTGATAGTACAAGTGGATAAGGTGAGGATTGAGAGGGAATGGGAGGATGACACTTGTCATCCTCACACTTCCTCTCCCTTACAAGTGGCATGGGAGGAGGAAGGAGAAGGTGACAAGTGTCACCTTCTCATTCCTCAAGGCCAAATTGATGGCCTATATTATCTCCTCTTGTTGAGGAGTGTGGGGTTCTTGCAATTTTAATTTTTCTTGCTATTTTGGAGGAGTTTGGGAGAGTTAGAGGAATTTTCTTGAAGGATTGGAAGGCTTGGGAAGGCTTGGAGCTCTTCACCAACTTGCTTCCACTATAAGGGCTTTTGAGGTAGGCCTCTTAAACTTGTTTTCTCACCCTTTCTTATTTAATGTGTTGTGTTATAGTTTTGGTTGTTTTATTGTTTGCATTGCTTTGTTGGGATGGGAGTTATGGTGAGAGCACCTCCAATGGAGGTAATGCTCAACTTGTATGGGTAGGGGAAAGGAACCTCCTTGAGGTCTCTCCCACATTATGTATTTATGCCTTGAGGACTTTTATTTTGTTGAGAAGGTTATTGAATGGCAAGAGTGCCATGGAGGTTATTTTGTGATATTGTGGATAGTGGTGTTTTGGAGATTTTATTTGGCTTGAGGCCATGAGCATGATATTTTATCATTTGGGAGCCCTTTGAAGTTGAGGGGTCCATTCCCTACCCTCAACAACTCATTTTCATGAGTTGAGTTTTGTGTTAAATCTATGGGCTGTTGTGTTGTTGCGTTTGATATTTTGTTGTGGATTGTTATACCTATGTGAATCCCTACCTCCCTATCTCAGGGGTGACCCACTTGGGTCTACGGTAGGGAGGAGAGATTTTCATAGTGGTTGGAATGTTCTTCTTTGTTGTGCTTACTTGCAGGTTTTGAGTGAAGAAATGAAGTGGTTGAGAGCTCCTCTTGTGTGGCTTTGTAGTGTCTTAATAGTTGTTGGAGCCATGGCCATATTGGCCTTATTGTGTTGTAATGTTATAAGAGTTTGCTAAGATACTTGCCATAGAGTTAGCTATGATAGTAATGAGATGTAAACATTTTATATTTTACTTAATGTTTTTTATTTTCCCTATTTGTGTGGAGTTGAGAGGTTTTGTGAAATGCATGTGGAGTTATAATTATGTTTTTGTCAGCATTCTTTTCAGAAAAATATAGATGTATGAATGTGGTTGGATAAAATTTTATTGTATCCTTTGAATGAAAGAGAAAGTTTATATACATTTGTTGTTACTGTTCTTTCAAAAGAAAAGGAGGTAATGCATAAGTTGTTGTTTTATGTTTATTGCATACAAAAAAAAAGAGACTATAAATTCTAGTCTCCTTATTTTTATTACTTTGAAAGTGTGACCTTAATAGTAGCTATTAGGAGGAAAGAACTCTTAGAAAATTATAGGAATAGTTGTTTTATGTTTTATTTGAACAACAGAGGAATATAACACATTCTGTTTATACATATTTATGCATGAGACAAAGAGAAAGAAAGGGACTATTAGCTTATTTATGTCAAAATTTACAACTTAGTATTCTGTTTAAATCATTATTGAAGAAATAAGTGCAATGAGCCTTTAAAAAAAAAAATACTGAGTAGTCATATTATCTTGTAAATCTAGTTATTGTTGTTTGCTTATGAACTGATCATATTCAACAAAAATATTTAGAAATCTAAACCTCATTTAAATCTTATCTAATATATATATATATATATATACGTTAACTGAGCAAAACATTTACTGTGTATATAATTGTGCAAATATGTACATACCTATACATATATGTATTTATATACACATACTTGTGTACATGTATATATATATATAATAGACAGAAATTGGTAGATAGGAATAAGTGTAGCAAATTAATATATATATATATTAAATAAATAGATTTTGGTTGTGGTTGTGTTGGGCAGCGCCACCATAGGCCCGTTGGAATCTATTTTTTTTATGTTTTGGTGAGGAGAGGGGAGGGGGGTTGAAACCCCATCCCCACCGTGATTTCTTTACATGCACTTGCACAAGCACTCACCTCACCCCAGACCATCCACCGCCGCCCCTTCTTAAACCCCTTACTTCCCTCTCTGTGCAAGCTGGCGCTGACACTCTGCTCCTCTTCCCACCACCAGAGTCCACGCCGCCCCTCCTTCGCGGGCTGCTCACACCACACTCTACTGTTAGCCACTGTAGGCTCCACCCCATGCAACCTCCACTCCGCCTCCGTGTAACTTCTAGCGCCGCTCATTGATGGCTACGCCCCACCATTGTAACACTCCACCCTGGCTGCCTTTCAGCCTTCCAAATCCCTTGTCTGCATACATTTTAATATCCTATTTATTAGGATAAATTTTGTGATTAATTTATTTGTATATCTGTGAAAGAAAGGTAGGAGAATGTAGCCTTACCAGAGAAAGGAATGAAATCCTTGTTGAGGTAGCCTCCACACATGGCCTCTGCCCTTCTCTCAAAACCCTAACTGCAACACATGGGGCTAAACAAACAAAGAACACAAAGAAGGAAGGAATGCAATTAGGGCAAAATTAGTAGAAGAGAAACAAAATCAAGTGAAAAGAAAGAATAATGGGATAAGAAAGTTTAGGGTTTTCCCTTGAGATGACTTATTCTAATGGGCAATAGGGCATCTTAGAAAATAGAAAATAATAGAATTTTAAACTTAGAGCCTTTTTCTTTTGGTTAAACCATATTTTTTTATTTAATAGAGGAATTAGGGCAAAGGAATAAACAAATACAATATAGATTCATTAGGGCTTTTCTCACTTTGTTGGTGAGGTTTTATTTTATTCTTTTTTTTAAACCTCCATTATCTTTTTATTGTTTTAATTTATCTTTGGGATCTCTTTAAGTGATTCTAATTTTGAATGGATTAATTGTTGCAATTTGACTTTTTTTTTTGTCTTATGAATTGAATTTAACTTTTGGGAGGGATTATTTTATTTTACTGGGAGAATTTTTCCCTTGAGTTTAATTTACCTTATCAAGATTTTGTTTGTCGATCTAGTGGATTTTTTCCCTTATTAGTATTATTTTATGGGAAGAGTTATTTAAACTCTCCTCCTCCCTCTATTAAATTTTGAGTCAGTTATTAAATATAATTACCAAATTGTATTTAATAATGAACTCAATTTTTCTTCTTGGACTCATTGACATCTTGTTGTTTAACTTTATTTTATTAATTCATTTTAATTCGTTTCTAAAATTATTCTTTAATTTGGTTTAATTTTAATATTATTTTTTACTTATTTTCCTAAGGGTGATTCATTTTTAAATTTTAATTTGCGTTTATCAAAAATGCGTTATGCTGTTAGAATTTTGCTAGATTCCTAGGTTTCCTTGATGTGATGTTTTAATTTTTTTTCCACTCCATCTTTCCACTTGAATCACACACCATCTTACCATATTGCTTTATCACTTTTCAATCTGAGTTAAGATAGGGTTCGATGCTGGCGAATCATCTTCACCTAGGTAACTTAGGGTACAGATCTAAAAATGGTCTAACCCTAAAAGCGACACACTTTGTGTTGCATACCCCCTAGACGGCCTTCACCATCACGATTACGATGACATGACTATGCCTTTGCATATTTCCACTGAGCATGCAGACGCGTGCGAGGGGGTTCCTAGGGATAGGTAGAAAAGTTTTTCGTAGTTCGTGTCATGACCACATGGCAAATGTGGACATGACACGTGTGTTGTGTGTCGTGACCGCATGGGAAATGCAGGCATGACAACTTTGCAGCTAAGAGGACAGCAGTCAAGATCTTGAATATTGGATATTATTGGCCAACCTTGCACAAAGATACAGCTCTCTATACAAGAAGATATGATCATTGTCAAAGGATGGGTAGACATACAAGAAGTGATGAAATGCCTCTACAATCACAACTGGTAGTCACACAATTTGACAAATGGGGCATTGATTTTATTGGACCCATTGATCCACTATCTAATAATAAAGAATATACACTTTTTTGCATTGATTATCTCACAAAATGGGTAGAGATGAAATATTTGACAGTAGCCAAAGACAGTAAGGTTTCTACATTCGTGTATGAGGAAATATTTACAAGGTATGGTGTGCCAAGGGAAATAGTCACAGATCAAGGACCACAGTTTACATCAGCATTGATTGCTAGCCTTATTCATGAGTATGAAATCAGACATAAAAAGTCCACTCCCTATCATCCACAGTCAAATGGCCAAGTTGAGGTCACCAATAGGGAGCTTGAGGCAATATTGACAGATAGTTGCATTACACAAGAAAGATTGGGAAATAAGACTCTCTAAAGTAGTTTGGGCATATAAAACTACATAGAAGACAACTACTGGGTACACACCTTATGAGCTAGTTTATGGAAAGAAAGTTGTCCTTCTTATTAAGTTTGAATACAAAACATTGAGAACCACTATCCAACTTGGGATGGACCTATCAAAATCTCAAAAGGAAAGGTTGCACCAGCTTAATGCCATGGAGGAATTAAGGATGGAAGTAGTTCATCACACTGAATTAATACAAAATTAGAGAATCAAATGGTATGATTAGTATATCAAAACCATGGACTTTCAGGTAGGTGATTGGGTACTCCTCTATGACTCCAAGTATAAAGATCATAAGGAAAAATTGCATACTAGGTGGTTAGGCCCTTATGAGATCAAGGAAGTTTTCCCAAATGGTGCAGTCCAATTAACTATGATTGACATAGTTAGATTCTCATTGATGGTTAATGGACATAGATTGAAATTGTATAAGAAGCCTTTGAGTAAAGCTGCATTCCTACAAAAATTTGTTAGAGTTGTCTATGATTGGAGCCACCCAGGATCTAAGACTTCATGAAAGCACAAGAGAGATCAAATGAAAGAATAATGTTATTCTATCAATGAATGTAAAATATTGTTGTTATTACAATGTACATGACATGCCTTGCTTATAAAGGCAAGGTGAGAGCTAGAAACGTGGAGTGGAAAGTTGAGATATTCCTACAACATGTGTCCATTAGAGGATGATAACTAATTGCACATGTGGAGGATAAGACAACTCACTCCAACTATCAACAACTCAACACACAACTAGACTCAACTAGAAACACCTAGAAGACTCACTAAGTCAACTTAACATGTGTGAATTATGTGTCATGTGTGAATATTATTTAACTAGTAAATAGTTAAATAAGATGAATTATCCACACAAGGGTAAACCGGTTAGGTGAAAACCCTGTTCACACCAACACCCCCCTTAAGTGCAACTTAGGGAGTAGTTGACTAAAGAAAGATGGAATGATGGATGGGTCTCAGCTACTAGGCCATGTTAGGTACCCATGTACAAACAAATCTCAAGTGGAGAAAATGAGAAAACCTCATGGGAAAAAACTCCTCTCCAAAAGTGAGAATGCATGAAATAATGAAAGTGAAAGAAGTGATAGTAGGAGGACTCAACATGACCCCCCAAGGATAAATTCTATCACATATGTACAATTAATTACCCCCCCATAGGAGAGCAAGTGTGAGACTATAGATCCCCCCATAATGAAGTAGCTCATGTGTCGATGGTGAATGCCTGAAGATGAACATTGGAAAGTGTCATGTACCTGCAAACAACATTCCTCCCCTTAGGAAGAAACCAATCCAAAGGATGATGTTGAAGAAACTCCATCTCAAGGTATGAGGGAAAAAGCCTCATGATGGATGCCTCTAAAGACTGCTCAAGTGTACACATGTTAGAATCAAAGAATGGCACAGTGCAATGAGGTGTGCCCAATCCAAAATCCTAGGTAGACTAATGAAGAACAACCTCCAAAGATGAAGTAGATGGGATAACAATTGTGTTGAAACTATTATCAAAGAGGAGAGATATCCCCTCAAGTGTGTCCCCCAAATCTACAATATGAGACTCACAAAACAAGTCTAATATACCTGCCAAGAAAGTATCCCACAAAGTTGTGTCTGAAAGACTTGTATGATCCTGCTCAACTGAAGTAGATGAAACCATGTTGATATCGATCTCTAAAGAAGTAGGAGGTTGAGGTGATGGAAGCTCAACACTAGTCTCATGAACCAAAGTGGGAGAAAGAACACCAAGGTTCAAGTGACCAAACTTCTCCTCATAAACCTAATTCACACTTGATGCATGAGTGTGAATAGAAACCAATGGATCTACATCATTAGAAGAAACAAAATGGGAGAATGTATACAAGCGAGATGCATGATCAACCATCCCAATGGCAATGATATCTTTGCTCTCTAAGTCTCATATGATCACTAAATCAGGAGTGAACTCAATTGTCTTGCCTGCACCACAATGAGTAATCTGATAGATGGAAAGGAGATTGGTTGACAAGGAAGGTACACAACACATTGTTGAATGTATTCTCTCCAACATCTATAGTTCCTTTACCAATTGCATGCATGTATGTATTGTTACCCATCAAGATAGGTGGTAAAGTACATGACTCAAACAAAGATAACATTCCCTATGAAGATGCCATATGATGAGAAGCTCCAGAATCAAGAAGCCACCTCTCTGAATGAAGACTTGTTGAAGCAAAGAGTGCTTGTCCTTTTCCTTTGTTTGTCCCATTTGCAATGTTTTTTGTCCCTGACTATGTAGATGATGGTGTCAAAGAAGAGGATGTACTAGGTGATGATGATGGCATTTTGATATTGTGATTTTGAATAATGAGAGTCAACTCCTCAATTTTCTTCTCATAACACTTATGCTCATCATGTCCTAGTTTCTTGCAATATGCACACTTTGGTCTCTCCTTCTTAGATGATTCCTCCTTGGGAGAGGATGAGGACTTAGGTGATTTAGTTGACTCTTGCTTGTTCATTGTTCTTGAGATCCTTATTTTTCTATTTCTTTCCTTTGCTAGGTGAAGCCTTTTGATCCTTAGTACCTTGACTAGAAAGAAGTACTTGAGGTCTAGGAGACTTCAATGTGCCCATGTGTACTAACTTAGCTTGTTCACTTGTGAGTGAGCCAACAAACTCATCAAGTGAAGGCATTGTGAAAGTTTTCCCAAGTGCATCCATAGTAGCATAAAAGGTAAAAACAAAAACTGAATAGTCAGGACCAAGCTTGGTAAGGATTGAAAGAATCAATTGAGTGTCCTCTTTCTCAATTCCACATTGTATGAGCTGCAATCTAAGTGATTTTAGTTTTGTGAAGATGTCTTGTATGCTTGCAAAATCTGTTGGATTCAAACCAATTAGTTTATTCTCCAATTTGAAATCTCTCATAGTATCTTGTTTACCAAAGAGATTCTCTAAGGTAGTACACACTTGATTAGGTGTAGTACAAGATTCTATATGAAAAAGAAGGTCAGGAGAGATAGACAAGCATAGTGTTCCATAGGATTGATCACATCTATTGTACCACTTTCTCTTTTCTACAGCTGCTCTTGATTCAATTTCTATACCCATTGTTACTCTATGAATTTTCAAACTTCTTAAATGAATCTCCATTTTAGTTTTCCACTCATGATAGTTATATGGTGTGAGTAGAGGAAGTTTCTTTAGATCCATGATGCAAGAGTACAAAAAAGAACACAAGTACAACCCCCCTGTTACTCAATCAAAGAGATCAACCCCTAAAAAAAGAATGATTGTGGCACTTTATACTTAGTACGATTTACAATTGTCCTCAAGGGATCAAAATTGGGAAAGCATGAAAATCTCTTAAAATTAAGATTCAAAGGAGGTTTCAATTGCTCACAATGATTAACCACAGCAAACAGATCTCTTCAAAACAATTTTCACTTCCTCAAGTGCCAAAATGCTCAAGTTATCACCCAAAACCCAAAAAACTGACAAATGGAATAAAATGAACTTAGAGCTAAATCTGAGAAAAGTGCACAGATTGATTTGAAGAGCTTCTGAATACCTTTCTGATGCCACAACTCACTCCAACTATCAACAACTCAACACACAACTAGACTCAACTAGAAACACCTAGAAGACTCACTAAGTCAACTTAACATGTGTGAATTATGTGTCATGTGTGAATGTTATTTAACTAGTAAATAGTTAAATAAGATGAATTATCCACACAAGGTTAAACCGGTTAGGTGAAAACCATGTTCACACCAACACCCCCCATTAAGTGCAACTTAGGGAGTAGTTGACTAAAGCAAGATGGAATGATTGATGGGTCCTAGCTACTAGGCCATGTTAGGTACCCATGTGCAAACAAATCTCAAGTGGAGAAAAGGAGAAAACTTCATGAGAAAAAACTCCTCTCCAAAAGTGAGAATGCATGAAATAATGAAAGTGAAAGAAGTGATAGTAGGAGGACTCAACATGACCCCCCAAGGATAACTTCTATCACATATGTACAATCAATTACCCCCCATAGGAGAGCAAGTGTGAGACTATAGGTCCCCCCACAATGAAGTAGCTCATGTGTCGATGGTGAATACCTGAAGATGAACATTGGAAAGTGTCATGTACCTGCAAACAACATTCATCCCCTTAGGAAGAAACCAATCCAAAGGATGATGTTGAAAAAAATCCATCTCAAGGTATGAGGGAAAAAGCCTCATGATGGATACCTCTGAAGACTACTCAAGTGTCCACATTTCAGAATCAAAGAATGGCACAGTACAATGAGGTGTGCCCAATCCAAAATCCTAGGTAGACTGATGAAGAACAACCTCCAAAGATGAAGTAGATGGGATAGCAGTTGTGTTGTAACTGTCATCAAAGAGGAGAGATATCCCCTCAAGTGTGTCCTCCAAATCTGCAATATGAGACTCACAAAACAAGTCTAATATACCTACCAAGAAAGTATCCCACAAAGTTGTGTCTGAAAGACTTGTATGATCCTGCTCAACTGAAGTAGATGAAACCATGTCAATGTTGATCTCTGAAGAAGTAGGAGGTTGAGGTGATGGAAGCTCAACACTAGTCTCATGAACCAAAATGGGAGAAAGAACACCAAGGTTCAAGTGACCAAACTTCTCCTCATAAACGTTATTCACACTTGATGCATGATTGTGAATAGAAACCAATGGATCTACATCATCAGAAGAAACAAAATGGGAGAATGTATACAAGCGAGATGCATGATCAACCATCCCAATGGCAATGATATCTCTGCTCTCCAAGTCTCATATGATCACTGAATTAGGAGTGAACTCAACTGTCTTGCATACACCACAATGAGCAATCTGATAGATGGAAAGGAGATTGGTTGACAAGGAAGGTACACAACACATTGTTGAATGTATTCTCTCCAACATCAATATTTCCTTTACCAATTGCATGCATGTATGTATTGTTACCCATCAAGATAGGTGGCAAAGTACATGACTCAAATGAAGAGAACATTCTCTGTGAAGATGCCATATGATGAGAAGCTCCAGAATCAAGAAGCCACCTCTCTGAATGAAGACTTGTTGAAGCAAAGAGTGCTTGTCCTTTTCCTTTGTTGTCCCATTTTCAATGTATGTTGTCCCTGTCTGTGTAGATGATGGTGTCAAAGAAGAGGATGTACTAGGTGATGATGATGGCATTTTGTTATTGTGATTTTGAATAATGAGAGTCAACTCCTCAATTTTCTTCTCGTAACACTTATGCTCATCATGTCTTAGTTTCTTGCAATATGCATACTTTGGTCTCTCCTTCTTAGATGATTCCTCCTTGGGAGAGGATGAGGACTTAGGTGATTTAGTTGACTTTTTTGCTTGCTCATTATTCTTGAGGTCCTTATTTTTCTATTTCTTTCCTTTGCTAGGTGAAGCCTTTCGATCCTTAGTACCTTGACTAGCAAGAAGTGCTTGAGGTCTAGGAGACTTCAATGTGCCCATGTGTACTAACTTAGCTTGTTCTCTTGTGAGTGAGGCAACAAACTCATCAAGTGAAGGCATTGTGAAAGCTTTCCCAAGTGCATCCATAGTAGCATAAAAGGTAAAAACTAAAATTGAATAGTTAGGACCAAGCTGGGCAAGGATTGAAAGAATCAATTGAGTGTCCTCTTTCTTAATTCCACATTGTTTGAGTTGCAATCTAAGTGATTTTAGTTTTGTGAAGAAGTCATGTATGCTTGCAAAATTGGTTGGATTCAAACCAATTAGTTCATTCTCCAATTTGAAACCTCTCATAGTATCTTGTTTACCAAAGAGATTCTCTAAGGTAGTACACACTTGATTAGGTGTAGTACAAGATTCTATATGAAAAAGAAGATCAGGAGAGATAGACAAGCATAGTGTTCCATAGGCTTGATCACATCTATTGTACTACTTTCTCTTTTTTATAGCTGCTCTTGATTCAATTTCTATACCCATTGTTACTCTATGAATTTTCAAACTTTTTAAATGAATCTCCATTTTAGTTTTCCACTCATGATAGTTATATGGTGTGAGTAGAGGAAGTTTCTTTAGATCCATGATGCAAAAGTACAAAAAAGAACTCAAGTACAACCCCCCCGTTACTCAATCAAAGAGATCACCCCCCAAGAAAAGAATGATTGTGGCACTTTATACTTAGTACGATTTACAATTGTCCTCAAGGGATCAAAATTGGGAAAGCATGAAAATCTCTTAAAATTGAGATTCAAAGGAGGTTTCAATTGCTCACAATGATTAACCACAGCAAACAGATCTCTTCAAAACAAGTTTCACTTCCTCAAGTTCCAAAATGCTCAAGTTATCACCCAAAAGCCAAAAAACTGACAAATGAAATAAAATAAACTTAAAGATGAATCTGAGAAAAGTGCACAAATAGATTTGAAGAGCTCCTGAATACCTTTCTAATGACACAACTCACTCCAACTATCAACAACTCAACACACAACTAGACTCAACTAGAAACACCTAGAAAACTCACTAAGTCAACTTAACATGTGTGAATTATGTGTAATGTGTGAATATTATTTAACTAGTAAATAGTTAAATAAGATGAATTATCCACACAAGGTTAAACTGGTTAGGTGAAAACCCTGTTCACACCAATACCCCCCCTTAAGTGTAACTTAGGGAGTAGTTGACTAAAGCAAGATGGAATGATGGATGGGTCCCAGCTACTAGGCCATGTTAGGTACCCATGTACAAACAAATCTCAAGTGGAGAAAAGGAGAAAACTTCATAAGAAAAAACTCCTCTCCAAAAGTAAGAATGCATGAAATAATGAAAGTGAAAGAAGTGATAGTAGGAGGACTCAACATGACCCCCCCAGGATAAATTCTATCATATATGTACAATCAATTACCCCCCCATAGGAGAGAAAGTGTGAGACTAAAGATCCCCCCACAATGAAGTAGCTCATGTGTCGATGGTGAATGCCTGAAGATGAACATTGGAAAGTGTCATGTACCTGCAAACAACATTCCTCCCCTTAGGAAAAAACCAATCCAAAGGATGATGTTGAAGAAACTCCATCTCAAGGTATGAGGGAAAAAGCCTCATGATGGATGCTTCTGAAGACTGCTCAAGTGTCCACATGTCAGAATCAAAGAATGGCATAGTGCAATGAGGTGTGCCCAATCCAAAATCCTAGGTAGACTGATGAAGAACAACCTCCAAAGATGAAGTAGATGGGATAACAGTTGTGTTGTAACTGTCATCAAAGAGGAGAGATATCCCCTCAAGTGTGTCCTCCAAATCTGCAATATGAGACTCACAAAACAAGTCTAATATACCTGCCAAGAAAGTATCCCACAAAGCTATGTCTGAAAGACTTGTATGATCCTGCTCAACCGAAGTAGATGAAACCATGTCGATGTCAATCTCTGAAGAAGCAGGAGGTTGAGGTGATGGAAGCTCAACACTAGTCTCATGAACCAAAGTGGGAGAAAGAACACCAAGGTTCAAGTGACCAAACTTCTCCTCATAAACGTTATTCACACTTGATGCATGAGTGTGAATAGAAACCAATGGATCTACATCATCAGAAGAAACAAAATGGGAGAATGTATACAAGCAAGATGCATGATCAAACCATCCCAATGGCAATGATATCTTTGCTCTCCAAGTCTCATATGATCACTGAATCGAGAGTAAACTCAATTGTCTCGCCTACACCACAATGAGTAATCTGATAGATGGAAAAGAGATTGGTTGACAAGGAAGGTACACACAACACATTGTTGAATGTATTCTCTCCAACATCAATAGTTCCTTTACCAATTGCATGCATGTATGTATTGTTACCCATCAAGATAGGTGGCAAATTACATGACTCAAGTGAAGAGAACATTCCCTATGAAGATGCCATATGATGAGAAGCTCCAGAATCAAGAAGCTACCTCTCTGAATGAAGACTTGTTGAAGCAAAGAGTGCTTGTCTTTTTCCTTTGTTTGTCCCATTTGCAATGTTTATTGTCCCTGTCTGTGTAGATGATGGTGTCGAAGAAGAGGATGTACTAGGTGATGATGATGGCATTTTGATATTGTGATTTTGAATAATGAGAGTCAACTCCTCAATTTTCTTCTCATAACACTTATGCTCATCATGTCCTAGTTTCTTGAAATATGCACACTTTGGTCTCTCCTTCTTAGATGATTCCTCCTTGGGAGATGATGAGGACTTAGGTGATTTAGTTGACTCTTTTGCTTGCTCATTGTTCTTGAGATCCTTATTTTTCTATTTCTTTCCTTTGCTAGGTGAAGCCTTTTGATCCTTAGTACCTTGACTAGAAAGAAGTGCTTGAGGTCTAGGAGACTTCAATGTGCCCATGTGTACTAACTTAGCTTGTTCCCTTGTGAGTGAGGCAACAAACTCATCAAGTGAAGGCATTGTGAAAGATTTCTCAAGTGCATCCATAGTAGCATAAAAGGTAAAAACAAAAACTGAATAGTCAGGACCAAGCTTGGCAAGGATTGAAAGAATCAATTGAGTGTCCTCTTTCTCAATTCCACATTGTTTGAGCTGAAATCTAAGTGACTTTAGTTTTGTGAAGAAGTCTTGTATGCTTGCAAAATCAGTTGGATTCAAACCAATTAGTTCATTCTCTAATTTGAAACCTCTCATAGTATCTTGTTTACCAAAGAGATTCTCTAAGGTAGTACACACTTGATTAGGTGTAGTACAAGATTCTATATGAAAAAGAAGATCAGGAGAGATAAACAAGCATAGTGTTCCATAGGCTTGATCACATCTATTGTACCACTTTCTCTTTTCTGCGGCTGTTATTGAATCAATTTCTATACCCATTGTTACTCTATGAATTTTCAAACTTCTTAAATGAATCTCCATTTTAGTTTTCCACTCATGATAGTTATATGGTGTGAGTAGAGGAAGTTTCTTTAGATCCATGATGCAAGAGTACAAAAAAGAACATAGGTACAACCCCCCTGTTACTCAATCAAAGAGATCACCCCCCAAAAAAAGAACGATTGTGGCACTTTATACTTAGTACGAGTTACAATTGTCCTCAAGGGATCAAAATTGGGAAAGCATGAAAATCTCCTAAAATTGAGATTCAAAGGAGGTTTCAGTTGCTCACAATGATTAACCACAGCAAACAGATCTCTTCAAAACAACTTTCACTTCCTCAAGTGCCAAAATGCTCAAGTTATCACCCAAAAGCCAAAAAAAACTGATAAATGGAATAAAATGAACATAGAGCTGAATCTGAGAAAAGTGCATAGATGGATTTGAAGAGCTCCTGAATACCTTTATGATGCCACAAGAATCACAAAAATTGAAGATCGTGGCAGAAAGTTGTGAGCTCAGAAGCTAAAAATAAAAATCTGTCTTCAAACTATTGTATCAATCGCCTACATTAGAATATTAGAAAACTACTAACACCATTGCAAAGTGTTCTCTATCATCTTGCTAATGATATCTTGTTTGCCCGATTTCACCTCCTTGGACAAAATTTATGCAAAAAAGAAAAAAAGCCTCTGTTTACAACTTTGAGGGGCAAAAATGGCCCCCTAGTACTGATGTCAACGGAATATTCCTAGATTATTCCTCTTCTCCAATAAAAAATCATGCCTCCTAGAAAAGAAAAATCTGCCATGAAAATGGTTTTGTGAAAACCGCCTTTAACCACTCGAAACAGCCTATAAGTTGTCTCGAAACAGTTGTTCAGTGGGCGAAAACTGCCAAGTTTTATGGAAACCACCGATGTTTAATGTCTGGAAACTGTTGAGCGGGTTTGAAACCATGGGGTTTGTAGCTATGATACTGCCAGTGGTGGGTGGAAAACTGCCTAGAAAATTAAAAAACACCTTCTTTTCAAAAAAGCCAATGAAATGTTGTAACGGCTGTGAAGGTTTCGTTGGCCGCTATTTGGTGATAGTTTTAACTACTGAAGACTGCCGATGATAGGATTTTTGCTACCGAGGAATGTAAAGTTTGAAACCGCTGAGTATTAAAGCTAAAAACCGCTAATATGTATGGTTGGTTAACAGATAGTTGTCGGCAATTATGATGGCTGCCTGTGGTTTATTTGTGATTAAACAGGCCACTGGTTAAAACTAAGAGATCGTCATCAGAGAAATTAGATAGGAAATCTTGACGAGTTAGAAATTTTCTAGCGTGAGACAAATCCTGAGCACTTTTATACTCACATAGACCGCCTTGTGGATTTGGCAAAGATCGTCAGTTTTATGGATTTGGCAAGTTGAGGGATCTGCAGGCGATGGATACCGCCATGATTTGGAGCTAGCAACAATTGAATGTGACCGCCTAGAGATATGAATACTAGTTTACATGCAGCCAGATGTATTGACTACCGTCTGATTTTTGAGATTAGCTGCCAATGATATTTGACCACCAATGAAGATTCCCGCTGACTGTGTTCAAAGAACCACCAGTAGTCAAAGAGATCTGGGTAGGTCATGAGGCTTTGGCGGGTCCCGTGCCAGGTGGCGCTCACCAACTGGCTCATGGTACCTTCTCTACAGGGTACCCTGCAATTTACAGGGTATGATCTACAGAAAAAAAAATTATTATACCACAGAAATTTCTAAATACACTGCAGATAATAAATAAAACTAGTGCATATGAATTTTACCCAACTGAGTTAATGCACTAATGATTTGATGATGCCAAAGATTCTGTAGATTCTACCTACACCGAGAATATTCTCTACTCTAACTCCATACGGATAAGGGGCTAAAAAAATTTGTCTCTCACTGCAATAATAGATTTTGGCATTTGGACGGTCAATCCTTACTGATTTGGCCACTCTAAATGCAATGGTGATGTCCAATTTGAGCCAAACTACTCTGAAATTGCTGGTACTCCCGGATCACACCAAAGAGCCCCAAATTGAAACCCTCATCAATTTTGCCTCAGATGTCTGATTTGGATGAAACAAAAGGTGATCTTGACTATTTGGTTGCTCCAGATGCAATGGTGAAGTCTAATTTGTAACAACACACTGCAAAATGTACCTACAATACAAGAGAAAGAAGGGGAAACCCTCACAAAACTAGTATTTCTTTCAAGTTTTTCTGATTCTCCAGGCCATCATACGATGCAAGAGAAGAGCATACTCAACTATCAAGATCCACCATGAATTGCACTCAAGATCTCTAAAAAATGGCTAACACAAAATGATTCTTCTTAGAGCTTTGATACCATGTTAGAGTTGGCTATGATTGGAGCCACCCAGGATCTAGGACTTCATGAAAGCACAAGAGAGATCAAATGAAAGAATAATTATATTCTATCAATGAATGCAAAAGATTGTTGTTATTACAATGTACATGATATGCCTTGCTTATAAAGGCAAGGTGAGAGCTAGAAAGGTGGAGTGGAAAGTGGAGATATTCCTACAACATGTGTCAATTAGAGGACGATAACTAATTGCACATGTGGAGGATAAAACAACTCACTCCAACTATAAACAACTCAACACACAACTAGACTCAATTAGAAACACCTAGAAGACTCACTAAGTCAACTTAACATGTGTGAATTATGTGTGATTTGTGAATATTATTTAACCAGTAAATAGTTAAATAAGATGAATTATCCACACAAGGGTAAACCGGTTAGGTGAAAACCCTGTTCACACCAACAAAATTAAGGGAAGATATGGATAATGAAGTTCCATAGCCTCCTCCCTCAAGGGAGGCCTACAGCCAAGTAGCAGTTGATTACAATATTCTAGCAACAGATCAAGCTATCAGCTTGACTGAGGTTACACAATAGGTTTGATTTCTATGCACTTTGTGTGATGCCCCGTCATGCAACCCTAGAGAGTTAGGCTAACAAGTTTGAATCAGGTGTAGGCTATGACTTAACAAACCTTATCATATATGGTTAAAGGTGTCTGAAGGCCTATGTATGAAATGAAATTTTTATTGGGAAGAAAAAGAACCTCCATGGTGAAGAAGTTGATCGTTACAAGGGAACTGAAGAGTCTCATGGAAACTTTTGACACAGGATGGGGTAATAGAATAGGGTATTCACCAGACAATCATAAAAAAAAAGAATTCTAAATAGTCATAACACTAACATGATATTCTGTCAACATTAGACATACCCAGAAAATTGCTTTGTCCTCCTACTTTGATTCCTTTTTCTGATACCCAATTCTTACTTCCTTCGATCTTTCTTTTTCTGCCAAAAACTACCCCCAAACAATCCCCCCACTCCAAAATATATCTCCAGCAACAACATAGTTGAGACGCATTAATTTCTATGACCCTCATTAATCCATTACAGAATCCACTACCCTTAAAATAGAAAATAATAAATTTTCTTTCAAAGAGAGATTCTCCAAATCTGAATTCTCATACAATAACTCAAAATCAATAAATTATTAACTAATAATATTTTCCAACTACCATATAATATTTCAACAATAAAAAGATATTAATAACTTATGATAGTCACTTATTAAAATCAATAAAATTACTAACTTAATCTATATCAAACACAAATAATATTCCAAAATCTGCAATAATGAATAACGACTAGCAAAACTAAGATTATTATTCATTTCCAAACATTACACATAGATTGAAACAAACAAAATCAAGCAAAGACAATTACATACTGATGATGACCAAATATGAGGTCAAAACCATAGAGTGACATTAGACTCACGATCACAACTGACAACCATAGAGTGACATCAGACTCACGACTGCAACTGACGATGGAAACCAACCTAGGGAAACCCCATGTTATCTCCCATCCATATTTCCATTGGTGTAAGGGCCCGCTCAGACCTGCTAAGTCAAGTGGAGTCAAGGCCTGGTACTTGCAACCTGCACAGAAATGATGGGTTGGATACGAACATATGCAAATATATCAAACACACGGAGTCAGGGAATCACAGCGTAGTAGGGTGCTCAAAATGAGAAATACTACACCGTCCCTACTCTAGAGAAAAACACAAACACTTCTAACTAACAATCAGATAGCATAGTAACATATTTCCGCAATCAATTAACGATCAACTAACCATGTTAAAAAACAACATAACTACAATATCAATAATGTCATCATACTACTCATAGCACATGTCAAAACTATAACAGTTGAACATAGTTCATCATGGTCATCATAAGTAAAAACCATAGGTCTAATAACTCAAATGTCTCAGAACTATCTAATTGCAACGGAATAACTAACAATTGTCTCAGAACTGCAAAAATGATAATGTAATACTAGCAACTAACACAAGCCAAAAATGAGGGGGCATTACACTTTGTACATAAATAAAATCATAAAATCATAAAAAAATAAATAAATAAAAGACAACACATCACCAATAAATAAAACAAGATGATCCTCCACACCAAATGATTCAATCAAAATTCAAGCTCCATCAATTCATCTACCATTATCTACTTGAGCTTTCCTTTGGCCAACAGCCACTTCACTGAGGAGACCTGTAGCCAAAGGCTCTTTGCTATTTCATGGGACCTATATCTATTGCACCCGCAACCACCATTCGTCATTCACATGGGACTTGTATCAGCTGCACCCACAGCCACTACACATGGGACCTATTCATTTCACGTTCTAATTGCGTGCATGAAGCCACTACTACTTGCAGTACCTTTTATCATAGCATTCGCATGCCGCTATCTTCCGTTGGCTTGTACCTCCTTGCTATGTGTCACAAAACCACTGCACATTTCATCTGCACCTCTTTAACATCACATCATTGTGATTCACTCCAGCTCATTCGTCAAGCACATCAAATCCAGCCGCCATGCCATCATTTTTTCATGCAACAATTCCAATTTTGACATCACCTCAAAGGTATTTATCTAGCTATTGCTTTAATTAACATTTATTGCTTCTTATATTATGACTTTCACAATTCGCACATCATTATTTTTACATATTATATCACTTCAACATGATTTCAACCCGTTCTTTTGTATGACTATCCTATCTTCTCATTTGGGGACAAATGAACCTATAATTGGGGAGATACTAAATTATTTTATGTACATTCAAATTTATTAAATCTCTTCCTTCATAATTATGACCATCTGTCACATAACATACAAGCCCAACAGACTAACAACTGGTAGAAGCAACTGGTAATAAGGGTCTGGTGAGTAGAACTAGACAGAGAACAGGGGATTAAGTTGTGGAGAATTTGAGAGTTTTCATGAGATATCACGATGGGTGGTGATCCGATCAGGAGAGAGCCTACTATCCACTCAACATTATTAGTTGACAAGGATTGCATGCCTATTTTTTAGCAGGCAAGGTGGTTGGAATATTTTCTTAAGATAATAAAGAATAATGAAGACATTACCTAGCAGTTTGCAGAAACATTCCAGACTGAGGAAGCTATAGTTAAAGGCTTATAGGTTGATGTGACTGTAGCTGCCATAGTTGAAGTTACGGGGTTACGGGTTGTTAGAGAAGAATTCCCTATAAGAGCCAACACCATTTCTACAAGGGCCAAGTTCAAACAACTAGGTGAAAGGATGGAATCTACATCTCAAGGTACCAAATAACTCTCTTTACCCTAGTTATGGGCCTCTATTGCTACCTATATTATTAAATATCTTACCTATTATGGGGGGCAATCTTTGCTTTATACTGTGCATTTCAAACTTTTGAGCCATCTCTGTCACGGAAGGGTAGTGAATGTTCCAATTTTTTTATTCAATTTGTTAAAAAGGATGTCTACTAAATATAGAAGGATAAATTGTCAGTCTTCATTGTCTCATCATGGTTTGGTTGTGTTATTAGTAAAGATGCGTTTATCTATTCAGTAACCTGAAATTTCTTGGGAATGTTTTCTTGAAATTAATCATGTTAATGAGGGACCTTTGAGGGTTGAACCAGAGAGAGAAGAAGAGGCACAGGTAGAAAATTTACAAACAGGGGAAGAAGAGGAAGCACCTGCGACCTCTTCTCACCCAAAAGCTTCACCTACCCACTGCCATGCAACTACTAAGGAACATCCATCTCCAAACCCTGATAATCCTATAGGTGAACCTACTAGTTCTTCCACACCTGTAGTTTCACCAGTTTCAACCCCCTTGCCCGAACATGCATCCTCATAGACTTCTAGCCGCACAAAGAAAAGTCAAAACAAAAACTGTAGCCTGTAGCTTCTAGCTCATCGCCTGCAAAACTTGAAACTACCTATGAAACTCCTTCTATTTCAAAAACCACCAAGAAAAGAAAAGCATCCTCTTCTTCATCTAGAGCCAAGAAGAAACAAAGAGTCCCTACTCAATCATATAGGTGCTCAAACCACCTAAAGGAGAAAGAACTTTCACGAGAAAAAAATCCAACATGAAAAGAAGAATGTGGTTGATATACACTCTGATACAGACTTTGAAAGGGAGCATCTATTTGTTGATAGGGAATAGAAAAATGTAGGCCACACAATCATTCTGGAGCCTGGCACAAAGTCTGAGGAGGAAGATTTATATACAGCTAGAAAAAAGCATCAACCTCTGCCTAAAACTAAAAATCTAGATTTCTTAGCCTCTCAAGATGAAACACAGGAAGAATAATTGTTATTAGATTCTAAAGACACAGCAAAGGGAGAGAAGAATGAATTACAGCTAGCCCTGTAGAAAATTGCAAAATTGGAGAAGCAGTTGAGGGATTATCAACAAAAAGAGACTGCGTTAAATGAACAGGTTAATAAATTGGAGGATCAGCCAAATGTTTTCCAGAAACAAGGGTCAAGTCTAGAACATTTGGCCCAATTAGCCATCACAGAAATCAATAGAAGGAATCTATAGCCTATGCAATCAGAAGAACAATCCGAAAAACCTACTCCACCCACCTTATTTATAGTTACCTTGCAACTATGCAATAAGATAGATGAATTAGTAAAAGAACAAGATGAACTAGAGGAGAAACATAGCAAGGAGATAGAGGTGAAAAACACAGAAATAAAAAGATTGAAATTCAAAATAGATAGAATGGCAAACATGATAGTCCAATTGATGAGGTGTCGGCCACCTGCAAGGGTTTATGCCCTCTATCTACAGGAGCAGTATCTGAGCTTTCAGTTTACCCAACTTTACAGTGATGCCCCTGTCTGCCATTTTACACTTGCCTTATTTCTAACATCTTACCAAAGAGCTACCCCTAAAATGCAAAACTAATTATGTGAATTCTACCTGCATGAATTTTCCATTCCATATGACACTCACTGGAATCCCCTAGTTGTTATTGGGTATGTGCAATTGAAGGCCCTAGCCTCATTCATTCAAAATAAGAATAGGAGATGAGTGTTACAACAGTAGTATAATGAGAGAGCGAAGTCACTTCCTCTCAAACTCAGGGCAGAATCCCCAACTTCCGCAAAGATAGTGGAGGAATGGGTGGACCTAATTGAACATCAAGAGGTAGAAACTAAACTCTTGGGATGTAGAGCCATGGATTACAAGAAATTTAGGAAATTGGTCAAAGGAATTGGTAAGGAAGCTTTGGGTTTCTCACAAGGTAGGTGGAAAGATTTGACACCATCACTGCAAAGGAAAGAGCCTCATTCAATATTCAACCTTTCAGTAGCAATTGATAGGGCACAGAGATACATAAGATCATCCAATGAACATGAAATAACCTAGCTACCATTAGTATTCCATCCTCCCCTCCTTCTTTATCCCATTCCACATTGTATGGGGTAGAGGATGAATCAGGCAGTAGAATGAGCTAGGTGGAATAGGTTAGTAGAATAGAAGGGCTTCTTGTTGATATGCGTTAGACAACTAAGAGGGGGGTGAATTAGTTGTCACAAAAAACTTAAACATTTTCTGTAATTAAACATTCATCACTTATCCACAATTATTATGATTTAACAATGAGTGCATAAAATCAAAAACTTAACCACAAATACAACATCAAACACAAGAGACACTAGATTTACATGGAAAACCCCAAGATGGGGAAAAACCATGGAGAGGATTAACTCTTAATATATATTGCAATCTTGAAATAGTGATGTTTAGGCTTGGTCACCCCACGGGCCTAAACATACTAGCTTACTGCCATTAAGAACAACTAGGTCTAGCAGGCTCACTACCTCAACCCTAAACCTAGGAAGATTACAATAAGGGTTGTTAAACAATTCTGGTGGCTTACTGCCAGACTCTCCTCTACTCTGCTCTTCCTCTACTCTATCCTTCCTTTTCTTTCCTGTACCCCCTTCTTTGCTTTGCCTTTGGACCTTTCTTAATATATTCTCATTTTCTCTCAAGGACACCTTCTCCATGACTCAACTACAAGTATTTATACATTACATCAACCTTGGAATGATCATAAAGGTCAGTATCACAATCATCAACCATTGGAACAATCTCCAAGGTCAGTATTACAAACAATTACAAAATAGGTCCTGACCTATTACAATATCATGCAAAGGAAATGAAATTCAGATCATGCCATGCCTTAGCTGGGACTCAAACAAGATCTTCCACGCCATAACATGCTTCCACAATCTTCCAAAGAGCTCTGCAATCACTACGATCAACTAGGTTGGCCAAGACTGGTTACACGCTACATTAACTAGGAACAATCTTCACACACCATCACAATTTCTTAACGTGGACCAAAGTCCAGATAGGAACATGATTTGGAGACATCCACAAGCATGTTATAATCATCAGAAGCAACTACACAAACCTTAACCACTTTATCCATAAGAATCTTCTCACTAGAACACATGAAATTCACTGTCTTCAACTGTCATAAAAGAAAGAAAGCTTGCAAACCACCAAACTATGAACCATTTCAACTGTAGGCACTTGTCATCATCCCAGACTTCCCTCTAGAACTGCAAAGCAAAATACTTTATTGCAGAGGAATGCGGAGCCAAATACTGTCTCCCTGTCTCAACTAAACTTACAGAAAAAGTAGGTTCACTCTGGTGAACACAACTCACTCAGATCTTCATGCATATGGCTCAAACTCAGAATGTAGCATCCTCATACATACTTCTAACTTCCTTTCAATCTGTAGACCACGATCTTCGAGCAGGAATACATGCGGAGTAGTTTACAGACTATTCTTCAGCATACAACTCACTATCTGTACTGCACTTCTCTGTAACTCACATGTTTCTTCTGGAGAGGCTAATTGTCTCAATATCCTCAACATCCAAGTCTTCTAAACAAGTAATAGAATAAGATACAGTTGACACCAATGACAACAAGAATATGTTGACATCAATAACAACACCGATTAGGCACATACTTGCAACAATCTCCCCCTTTGTCATTGATGGCAACATATGATGTGAAAAATTGCAACAACCATCAAGATAAGATTCTCCCCCTTTCTCTTTACACACCTGCACTCTTTCTTTCTCCAAAATTCTCCCTCTTTCTCTTACACTTCTGTGAAGCCTACTTCTTTTTCATTCCCATACATTTGACTATTTACTTTACTGTTGCTGATACATTTAGACTTGTGGGATTGTTGATCCTGAATTTCCAGACTATTAGACTTTATGATGTATGTGGTTGGTTATGCTTGGTATGTTTATGATGTGTTAGACCTGGATATTGCTTTACTGATGATGTTAGATAGATGTTTTACATAATGATGTTATGGGAAAACTAATTGGGTGATGTTAGATAGAAATTAGTTTTGTGATTTAATCTTGGGAATGGATGTGTGAAATGCAGAACTTAGAATCTAATTGTAATGTGACTTCATTTATGCTTAGTGAACTTGTGATATTTTATGCGAGTGCATGTTCTTAATTTGCTTTGTCTATTAATTCCACATATATATATATATATGTGTGTGTGTGTGTGTGTGTGTGTGGAATTAACTTTGCAATTGAGTGCGCAAGTATTTCTATCAAGCCATAGAAATTGGAGATCAGCCCACACACGATGTTGTAATCCCTTGTGAATCTGATCTAGTTCCACGAGGAACCAAGATCAACTCTGTGTATGATTAAATTCAATAATGTTGATTTCATGTTGTTAATCGGACTAAGTCTACCCCTCTTTTAATTTAAATTATAATTGGTGTTGTAAGAATTTTGTCTTTGAATTTCATTTTTTTTTAAATTAAATTTGGAGACCCCTTTTCATGTGCTTTAACTTGACCCTAGGTGCTCAAAATGAGCTAAACTTGACCTTGGGTTGTACCCCTTGGGTCTAGGGACCTTTTTGACTTCGGTAACCCTTGGTAAACCTCCATATGGTCACCTTAACTTCACCCTAAAGTTAAGTGACGAAATCGGAGGCATGGGAGGGAGAGGATGAGTGGTCCAACACTCAACCCCATCCCTTTCCACTTCCCAAGGTTGGAGATGTCTCCAAGACCCACCAATTGAGGAGGACTTGACTCCAAGTCTCTCTCACAATTGGTGAGGGTACCTTGGAGTTATGTGGTCCCTCTTGGGAGGAAAGGAAGGGGACACATGTGTCAACCATTCCCTCTTAAGCTCCACTTTTCTCTCCCACATGTTTGAGAGAGGACAAGTGGAAGGGGGTGAGAGAGACTTGGGGATGGGTCAGTGACATGTGTCAACACCCATCCCATGGGTCTTGCTTGTAGTGGGGAGGAAGAGTGAGGAGGTGACAAGTGTCACCTCCCCATTCCTCTAAGCTCATGGGTTGAGCTTATTTTAATCCCACTTGGAAAAGGTTATGGGTTGTTAAATTTTTGGATAATTTTATTGTTTGAATTTTACTTTGGGGAAAAAGATAGAGAGAGTTTTGTGGCTTATGTTGGAGGATGATTTGGAGAAGCTCTACATCAACCATCTTCCATAATTGGGCTTTTAAAGGTTGGCTTCAAGGCTAAGGCCTTCCCTTTGTATTTTAGTTTGCTTGCATGATGCATATGTGTGAGATTTATTTTTCTTGAGTTTTTATTATTTTTGTGGGGAAAATTTGTAGGGTGTTGTAAGAGCCTCTCCCACTTGGGAGAAGATGCTCAATAAGCGTGGGGTAGGGGAGGAGTGAACCTCCTCGGGGTCATTACCTTATTTTTGTGGTGTTGTAAGCCTTGAGGGCAATATATGCGATTTTGAGCAATATGTGACATGGCTTGAGAGCCAAAATATGGAAGCTTGAGAAAATTGTGTTTAAATGTGTTGGCTAGAGGCCTTATGAGGTATTTGTTTTGGGATATTTGTAGGAGTGGCACTCTTGAGTTGAGTGTGTCCACTCCCCTACCCCTTTAAACTCACCCTTGTTGAGTTCTTGTGTTGTGATTATCCATAGGTGTAAAAATTGTGTTTGGTTGTTTGAATGCCTTGTTGTGAAGTGGAATGAGTTCCCAAGTGTGTGGATGACCTCCCTAGCTCAAGGGTGACCCTCTTGCAGGTCTATGGTAGGGAGAGAAAGATGTGTGGTTTTCTTTCCCCTTGTTGTGATATGCAGGTTCATTGGAACTAAGTTGTGAAGTTCGAGAAAACTCCTTGTTCTTGGAGTTGATATTTTATTTTCCTTTACTCTTGAGAGAGAGTTTTGGCCTATTTAGGAGTTACATATTTTGTTGGTTGTCCAAGAGAAGAGCATTGTTCTCTCTCTTGTTGTCACAATGTATATTTTTATTTTGTGAGTAGTCTAATTACATTTGAGTTAGCAAGTTAAAAATGGTTGATTTTAATGTTTATCATTCAAGGAAAGTTGAAGGAAGAAAATTTGTATTTAAAACTTATTTCATTGTATGTAAATTTTAAAACATCAATTAGCAAAGTTGTGGCTTAGTTATTATTGAGACAAAATATCAGATTTTTTATTATTCTTGGAAAAAAAAATTGTGGATGATATGAATTAGAAGTACCTACTTTATTTCAATGTTCTTCCTTTACAAAAAAAAATGTGATTATTAATATTGCAAAGAATATATTTTGTTGAAAAAAATATGAGTTCTTACCTTATGGAAATTTGACAAAAAAAAATGGATATACATATTTGTTTATTTGTTTAAAAATAAATTTGTAAATGTAGAGAAAGAGATTATGGATGAAAATATATAAATTATATATATATAAAAAATTTATATATATTTTGTGTAATTAGAATGAATGTATCTTTTTAAATGTATTTACAAATAAATTGATTTTATTAGACTGTCAAATAAAATTCATAGATAACCTTTTTATTACAAGGGTATTTATATTTATATATATATAGCTATATATATATATATATATATATATATATATATATATATATATATATATTATTTTATTTCATTTTTAAATAAACTATAATTTTAAAACTTCTGTGTATGTGTGTGTGTGTATATATATATATATATTTAAAAAATCATAAAATACTCGCTTTATGGCAACCTGGCAAAGTGTGCCTTCTTCAGGACAGAGGTGCAGTACTTGGGGCACATCCTATCAGGAGATGGCATCTCCGTTGATCCATCAAAGATCAGAGCTATTTAGGATTGGCTAGCACCCACTAGTGTGACAAAGGTCAAGAGCTTCATGGGATTAGCCACTTATTACCATAGATTCGTTGAGGGCTTTTCCAGAATAGTGCATCCCATCACTTCCCTTCAATGGAAAGGGAAGAGTTTCACTTGGACCGAGCAGTGTGAGAGGGCCTTTGGGGTCCTCAAGGATCATCTTACCAACGCGCCCATCTTAGCAGTTCTAGATCCTGTAGAGGATTTTGTTGTTTGCACAGATGCATCACTAGAGGGTTTGGGAGCCATGCTTATGCAGGGTGGTAGAGCGATTACATATGAATCATGTAAGATCAAGACACATAAACTGAACTACCCTACTCACGATTTAGAGTTTGGAGCAATGGTACATGCTCTTGTTCATTGGAGACACTTTCTTTTAGGTTGACGCTTTGAGCTCCATTCGGATCACCATAGCTTGCAGTACATTTTCACCGAGCTAAATTTGAACTCCCGCTAGCGGTGTTGGATGGAGTTTTTATGCAAGTATGACTTTGATGTCCACTACATCAAAGGGAAGGAGAACATGGTCGCTAATGCCTTGAGTCAAAGGCGCCATGAGATCCTGACCTTGGCATTAAATGTGGACTTGAGAGAGGGTATCTTACAGCATCTACCTAAGGATGAGTGGTTTCTTGAGGTGCAGTAGGAGATCCAAAAACAAAGGGCCCTTAAGGGTAGATTCGCAGGATATTCCCTTGAGTCTGATGGTTTTCTTAGACATCAACAGTGCATCTATGTACCCCATGCAGGTGATCTTCGTGCAGTGATTCTTTCAAAGGCTCATAGAGCACCTTATGTAGCACACCCAGGGGTGAAGATGTATGCCGACTTATGATAACTATACCATTGGGCAGGTGTGAAATGAGACATTGTAGAATATGTTGCTAGTTGCCTTGAGTGCCAGAGGGTCAAAGCCGAGCATCAACATCAAGCAAGACTATTATACCCTCACGAGATACTTGAGTGGAAATGGAACACCATTTCCATGGATTTTATTGTTGGTCTACCTATGTCATCACATCGCCATGATGCCATCATGGTGACGGTTGACA
Source organism: Cunninghamia lanceolata (assembly GCA_027924645.1). Taxonomy (NCBI): domain Eukaryota; kingdom Viridiplantae; phylum Streptophyta; class Pinopsida; order Cupressales; family Cupressaceae; genus Cunninghamia; species Cunninghamia lanceolata. The sequence continues at coordinate 460,522 of BSBN01001014.1, read as the reverse complement.
AGTTGACCAAGGTGGCACATTTCTCACCTGTACGCACAACGTACAATGGACCATCTGTGGCGAGGGTATTCTTAGATCAGATTGTTAGACTACATGGAGTACCTCACCATATCATTTCTGAAAGAGACTTAGTATTCACTTCAACTTTTTAGAGAGCCTTATAGCAGGCGTTGGGCACATAGCTCAACTTCAGTTCATCTTACCATCCTGAGACCGATGGATAGACAGAGAGAGTTAATCAGGTGTTGGAGGACATGCTTCATATGTATGTTATGGACCATCAGTCTAGGTGGGAGGAGTATCTGTATCTAGTTGAGTTTACCTACAATAATGGGCATCACAGCTCGTTGGGTATGCCTCCTTTTCAGGCTTTATACGGTAGACCATGCAGGACATCATTGAGTTGGGATCGGATAGAGGATAGGGTTGCCATTAGTCCAGAGATAGTTTAGGATATGGAGCAGCAGGTCACACTAATTAGGCAAAGACTTCAGGAGGCACAAGATAGACAGAAAAAGTATGTCGATGCTAAGAGAACTGATTAGAGCTTCTCAGTGGTGACAGAGTATTTTTGAGAGTGCGACCACACAAGAGTCCAATCCATTATGGAAAGGGCTCTAAGCTTGCACCACAGTTTGTAGGACCTTCTGAGATCTTAGAGCGGATAGGATTTGTAGCCTATCATCTAGCCTTACCACCTAGCCTGTCGTGTATCCACGATGTCTTTCATTTTTAGTTTTACGACATTACATCTCTAACTTATCTCACGTATTGGATTGGAGTGCTCTTCAGGTAGAGGTAGACGGTCAGCTGGCTTTGGACCTAATTTGCATATTGGTTCGTCAGACGCTGGGCCTTTGAGGTCGAGATCTGGACCAGGTTAGAGTCCAGTGGGACATGTATGACGAGGTCATGGTGACATGGGAGGATGCAGCGAGATTGAGGGCTCTTTATCCTCACCTCTTTGACGACTTCTAGGAGGAAGTACAGTCTTAGGGGGGAGGATGTGAGGCCTACTTTTTTTTCATTCTCATACATTTGACTATTTACTTTACTATTGTTGATACATTTAGACTTGTGGGACTATTAATCCCTAATTTCCAGACTATTAGACTTTATGATGTATGTGGTTGGTTATGCTTGGTATGTTTACAATGTGTTAGACCTGGATATTGCTTTACTAATGATGTTAGATAGATGTTTCACATAACGATGTTATGGAAAAACTAATTGGGTGATGTTAGATAGAAATTGGTTTTGTGATTTAATCTTGGGAATGGATGTGTGAAATGCAGAATTTAGAATCTAATTGTAATGTGACTTCCTTTATGCTTAAGTGAATTTGTGATATTTTATGCGAGTGCATGTTCTTAATTTTCTTCAGCTATTATATATATGTGGAATTAACTTTGCAATTGAGTGCGCAAGTATTTCTATCAAGCCACAGAAATTGGAGATCAGTCCACACACGATGTTGTAATCCCTTGTGAAGCTGATCTAATTCCACGAGGAACCAAGATCAACTCTGTGTATGATTAAATTCAGTAATGTTGATTTCATGTTGTTAATTGGGCTAAGTCTACCCCTCTTTTAATTTGAATTATAATTAGTGTTGTAAGAATTTTTTCTTTGAATTTTATTTTTTTTAATTTTAAATTTGGAGACCCCTTTTCATGTGTTTTAACTTGACCCTAGGTGCTCAAAATGAGCTAAACTTGACCTTGGGTTGTACCCCTTCGGTCTAGGGACCTTTTTGACTTTGGTAACCCTTGGTAAACCTCCATATGGTCACCTTAACTTCACTCTGAAGTTAAGTGACGAAATTGGAGGCATGGGAGGGAAAGGATGAGTGATCCCAACACTCAACTCCATCCCTTTCCACTTCCCAAGGTTGGAGATGTCTCCAAGACCCACCAATTGAGGAGGACTTGACTCCAAGTCTCTCTCACAATTGGTGAGGGTACCTTGGAGTTATGTGGTCCCTCTTGGGAGGAAAGGAAGGGGACACATGTGTCACCCATTCCCTCTTAAGCTCCACTTTTCTCTCCCACATGTTTGAGAGAGGACAAGTGGAAGGGGTGAGAGAGACTTGGGGATGGGTGAGTGACATATGTCAACACCCATCCCATGGGTCTTGCTTGTAGTGGGGAGGAAGAGTGAGGAGGTGACAAGTGTCACCTCCCCATTCCTCTAAGCTCATGGGTTGAGCTTATTTTAATCTCACTTGGAAAAGGTTATGGGTTGTTGAATTTTTGGATAATTTTATTGTTTGAATTTTACTTTGGGGAAAACGATAGAGAGAGTTTTGTGGCTTATGTTGGAAGAGGATTTGGAGAAGCTCTACATCAACCATCTTCCATAATTGGGATTTTAAAGGTTAGCTTCAAGGCTAAGGCATTCCCTTTGTATTTTAGTTTTCTTGCATGATGCATCTGTATGAGATTTATTTTCTTGAATTTTTATTATTTTTGTGGGAAAAATTTGTAGGGTGTTGTAAGAGCCTCTCCCACTTGGGAGAAGATGCTCAACAAGTGTGGGGTAGGGGAGGAGTGAACCTCCTCTGGGTCATTACCTTATTTTTGTAGTGTTGTAAGCCTTGAGGGCAATATATGAGATTTTGAGCAATATGTGGCATGGCTTGAGAGCCAAAATAAGGAAGCTTGAGGAAATTGTGTTTAAATGTGTTGGCTAGAGGCCTTATGATATATTTGTTTTGATATATTTGTAGGAGTGGCACTCTTGAGTTGAGTGTGTCCACTCCCCTACCCTTTTGAACTCACCCTAGTTGAGTTCTTGTGTTGTGATTATCCATAGGTGTAAAAATTATGTTTGGTTGTTTGAATACCTTGTTGTGAAGTGGAATGAGTTTCCAAGTGTGTGGATGACCTCCCTAGCTCGGGGGTGACCCTCTTGCGGGTCTATGGTAGGAAGGAGAGCAAGATGTGTGGTTTTCTTTCCCCTTGTTGTGATATGCAGGTTCATTGGAGCTAAGTTGTGAAGTTCAAGAAAACTCCTTGTTCTTGGAGTTGATATTTTATTTTCCTTTACTCTTGAGAGAGAGTTTTGGCCTAGGAGTTACATATTTTGTTGGTTGTCCAAGAGAAGAGCATTGTTCTCTCTCTTGTTGTCACAATGTATATTTTTATTTTGTGAGTAGTCTAGTTACATTTGAGTTAGCAAGTTAAAAATCGTTGATTTTAATGTTTATCATTCAAGGAAAGTTGAAGGAAGAAAATTTGTATTTAAAACTTATTTCATTGTATGTAAATTTTAAAACATCAATTAGCAAAGTTGTGGCTTAGTTATTATTGAGACAAAATATCAGATTTTTTATTATTCTTGGAAAAAAAAAAATTGTGGATGATATGAATTAGAAGTACCTACTTTATTTCAATGTTCTTCCTTTACAAAAAAAATGTGATTATTAATATTGCAAAGAATATATTTTGTTGAAAAAAATATGAGTTCTTACCTTATGGAAATTTGATAAAAAAAAATGGATATACATATTTGTTTATTTGTTTAAAAATAAATTTGTAAATGTAGAGAAAGAGATTATGGATGAAAATATTATATATATATATTGATATTGTGTAATTAGAATGAATGTATCTTTTTAAATGTATTTACAAATAAATTGATTTTATTAGACTATCAAATAAAATTCATAGATAACCTTTTTATATACAAGGGTATATATATATATATATATATATATATATATATATATATATATATATATAATTTTATTTCATTTTTAAATAAACTTTAATTTTTAAACTTATGTGTATGTATATATATATATAAAAAAAAACCATAAAATACTCGTTGTTTACAAAAGAGGAAGCGACTGTTCTTTTTACAGATCGCAGTGTAGTGTTAAAACAAAAAAAAGATATATGAAAAGTGGTGGGGGGGTTTGAACCCCCCACCGTTGCCGCCATTTTGGTTAAGGGTGTGGGGAGGGGGGTGGAGCCCCCACCCACACCCCACTGTGTGGGATGTGGGTGGGGGCTTCGTCCCCCTCCCCACACTCCGCTCTCTTTGCTTCCTGCAAACCTCCTCTATTACCCCGCCGTGGCATCTAACACTACCCACGACCACTGTAAACTTCACCCCGGCCACAGTCTCCACCACAGTCTCTACCGCGGCCTCCACTTTAAAATTTGCCCCCTGCGCAGTCCACCATACCTCCACTTTGCGGCTCCCCTGCACCAAAACCTCCGCAGCCCCTCAACACCTCCTTAGCGCCACCACCACAGACCTTCCTCAAACAAAATAAAAAAATATACATTTAGGGTTTCAATATTTTCACAAATGGAAACAAAAAATAAATATATACATATATCTATTAAAAGGAAAACCAATTCATTAACACAATAACATATATATAAATGCCATCATATGCATTTCATATGTGGTCATTAAACCTGCAAACAAAAAAAATAAGAAAACAAAGAATGAGAAAATGAGGAAAAGAGAGAAAGATAAAAGTGAAAAAAAATAAAGAGAAGAAAATGAGAGAAATAGGGTTAGGGCATTTTGACCATATAGAAAATTATATTTTATTGTTGGAATAAATTAGGGCAAGGTGGAAATAAAATTATGCAATTAAAATATTAAGAGGTAGTTGTTTTAAACAATCGGGTTAGGAAATCTAACTCTACAAGAACTATTTAAACCACACATTATTAGTTAAAATTTAATATTCCTTTAATCATGTTGAGGCAATTTAATTAAAGCAATTGAACTAGACGTTGATTTAAACGTAGATTAGAAACCTAGTAAACTCTTTAAACAAAGTTAGTTAAACCTATTTCCGAGATCTAGTCTACCAAGAAATTAGGAATAATGTAAAGGATGCAAAGATAACTCTAATTGATCAAAAATGTGAAGAAGAACAAATTGATTGAGCTTTGTTAAAAAATTATTTAAATTATAGAAAACATGAAGGAGAATAGATTAATCGAGCTTTGTTGAAAAAGTTTTAAATTATAGAAAACATGAAGGAGAACAGATTGATCGGACTTTGTTGAAAAATGATTAATTAACTTAATCATCTAATTTACCTATTCAATTAGTGAGACGTAAGTAATTTAAACCAAATCAATAAACCTTTTGATTAAATTTAGTTTTAGTACAATAAACCCTATTCACGCTCGTGAGGCGTTATGCTGCCAGATTTTTCTAAAATTTAGGGTTTAGCTAGGTTAGTGAAGTATAACCTTGTTAGAGAATATAATATTGTTTTTTGCTGAGTATCATCATTTGAATTCTGTATTTTATCATCCTCTCATGCAATTGGCTTTTGGTTTTTGATTTTGACTTACGTCAAAATCCCTTCATGCACATAGGTTAACTTAGGGTTTTGATCGTTGATCTTAACCCTATTGGCAACGTTAACTACGTAGTGATAAACCCCTAGTTGGCCTTCATTGTGATTGGTGTGCGCACGTGAACACATTAACCCGCATTCAACTATTTTGTTCATACCTTAAGCATATGCCACCGAGCACACTTACGCGTGCAAGGGGTTTCTAGGGAAGCATGGAAAATTTTTTGATATTTCGTGTCATGACCACGTGACAAATGTGGACATAACACATGTGATGCGTGTCATGACCGCATGGGAAATGTGGGCATGACAACTTCTACACTCTAAGTTTTTCACATGACTTTTCTCCCCCTTTGACATTAATGGCAAAGGGCACATACTTGCACTCATCTTCTCTGATCTAATCTCTCTTCTAAACTCTCTTGACTACTTTCCCTAAGAAGTAGCCCTAAAGAGCATCAATCTAGACCTCTGAAAAGCTCTGGACTGATGCACTATTGTGCATCTTAGTTTAGAGGAGGGATGATAACCCCCAACTTTTGTCTGAGATACTCAAAAGTATCCTTAGGTAGAGGCTTGGTAAAAATGTCTACAATCTGATCCTTGGTAGAGACATACTCCAACTTCACTTCATTCTCTGTCACCTTTTCTCTCAAAAAATGATACCTAATGGATATGTGCTTTGTCCTTGAATGCATCACTAGATTCATTGATATGTTGATGGCACTTGTATTATCACAAAAGACTGTAACTAGATCTTCATACACAACTCTGATGTCCTTCAAAGTCTACTTCATCCATAACACTTGAGTGCAATTACATGTTGCTGCAATGTATTCTGCTTCTGCAGTAGATAGGGATATTGAATCTTGTTTCTTGCTCAACCAAGATACTAATCTTTTTCCCAAGAAGAATGCACCTCCACTTGTGTTTTTTCTGTCATCCACATCTCTGGCCCAATCTGCATCAGTATATGCACTGAGAACAAATTCACTGTCCCTGGGGTACCACAAACCATAATCTATTGTGCCTTTTAAATATCTCAAAATTCTCTTGACTGTCATCACATGTGATTCCTTGGGTTATGCCTGAAATCTTGCCACAAGACATACTGCATGCATTATGTCAGGTCTAGTTTGAGTCAGATAAAGTAATCCTCCAATCATAGATCTATACTTTTTTCTGGTCTATCATAGGTGAGTTATCATCTTTGCTCAACTTACAACTAGTTATCATAGGTGTGCATACTGGTTTAGAGTCTTCCATCCCAAATTTCTTTAACTCTTTCACATACTTAGACTAAGAAATGAAGATACCCTTATCTGATTGACTTATTTGCAGACCTAAAAAGAAGTTCATCTCTCCAAACATAGACATTTCAAATTCACTTTACATATCTCTAGCAAAAACTGAGCACATACCTTCATTGCCTCTAAAAATAATATCATCAACAAAAACTGCAACAATTAGGGTTTGTTCATCATTAATCTTGAAGTAGAGATTACTATCTATTGTGCCTTTACTGAACCCTATCTATATCAGGTACATGTCCAACCGTGCATACTATGACCTAAGAGCTTGTTTTAATCCATACAATGTTTTCTTCAATCTACATACCATGTCCCCTTGTTCTGATGACTGGAATCTGTCTGGTTGTTTGTTGATAACTGAGAGGGGGGGGTGAATCAGTTATCCTAATTATTTCTTCTTTTGAACTTTCTTATTAATCAATGCAGCATTGAATCAAACAAACAAACATTACCATGAAATGAAAAACACATGACACAGTATTTTTGACGTGGAAACCCTGTTAAGGGAAAAAACCACGGGGTGATTAACCCAAAAGATTATTCTCTGTTAGAAGAATAAGGAATTACAAAATGGCACTTGCCAATTAGGGCTCACTGCCCGAGCACACTGCTCACAAAGAGGCCCACTGCCTACAAGGAGACACACTGTCTACAAAGTGATAAGAATCACAGTCTTGAACTGATTGGAAGCATCTACAAATGCTGGAGTTCAGTTCCGGTTAGGCTCAGTACACTAATCTGCTGCACTTCATCTTTCCTCTGTTCTTTATTCTGCTATCCTTTCACATACCGGATCTTTCTTACTACTTCTGCTCTGTTTTGCACTTATTCGCATATACCTTCACACTATTTCACCTTCACAACTAAATCCATCCTCTATATATATCCACACAAGTAATTTCATCACCTTTCTAGTCGGCATCCGGAACAGTCTAGTTTCTTACAAACTCTGTTCTGTCGGCTGAATCCTTGCTCACCAAGCAATGCGGATCAAGCATATACTTGTAGATATCATTAATCATGTCGGCCAAACATGATTCATGCCTTCACAACCTTTACCATCAACAATAACACATCTGGAAAATAGTCTGATACTCTGTTAGTCAGTTCTTCCTCTGTTCTCACGTCTCTCAGGAATCTGGTACTCAACTATTCATATCTTTTTCTTTGTTCATCACCGGAGGCTAAATCCTTGGAATATACTACTCAAGGTAGTCCTCTTGACTTCCCCAAATCTGCACTACACCAAGACACTTCCTCTGAGAGATCCGGACCAATCTGTCGGACCTTGCCACATGCTCTGTTCTTGTTCACCGGACCACAACAATCTTCATTCTGACTTCCGGTAGAGACACACCATGACTTGCGGATATGTGGGATGACCTTTGTTGCCATCAATGACAACAACCATGAATCCATATAGTGTCTCTTGCCAACAATCTCCCCCTTTGGCATTGATGGCAACACTTAGTGAAAAATGACTAAGTGTTTACACTATGCTCCCCCTTTGCTGATGCTCTGTCTTTATATATAATTTCCGGAACTCCCCCTTAGTTGGATTCCTCATTTTTCACTGCTCCTCACTCCCCCTTTGACATCAATGGCAAAGGGTAGGGTCCGCACACCAAAATTTTCAAAAATTTTCTATACATAGCCGCATATTTACATACTCACATATACTGAAGAACGTCTGCAAAAGATGTCTTCAGTTGGATCAGTTCTGTAGCCCAACTTTGCTTCATTCTATCCAAAATTGAAATGTGACCACTCAACAAAAATGCAAAAGCTTCTGCCCTCTTGAGATCTGTCGGATCATTTGTTTGGGCGGTGGTCTGAGCATCACTGATGGCCTCATGCATAGTTTCTAACTTGGGGATTATAATCCTTCTAAGTTCTCCCATCCGGTTAGTAATATTCTTCCTTTCCTTCTCAAAGTTCTTTATTGCATTTGTGATTGCAATAGTTTGACATTCTTGATTTACTATGGAAGAGAGAGGATCAAAAATTTGAGACAAACTGTGTAGTTTGTCCTATTCCACTTTTATTTTCTTATCTATTTCAACTGTTGCCTTTGACCAGGAGATACAAAATTTGTAAATATCACCGCCATCCTTAAGAGCATTTTCTAAGCTCTTTATTCCAATACTCATATTTCTCCTATCGTTAGAGATTAATCCTAATACTTCTGAAAATCTTTTATCCAAAAATTCCTTCCGGACCTTTTCTTCAGCTGATTTTTCTAGAGAATCAAAATGTGTATCAACACTGCTGACTAAGGTTTTTAGATTACCGGAAGAGGAGGCTGCTGGATCTATCTGGACTGATGGCATAATCTTCTCAAGCACTCCGGAGGCAGCCTCTATCAACTCACAGTCTTCCATATGAGACTTTAGGAGCTTTTCATTTGCCTTAGCATTTGCAAATGAGGCTATCTTCATTGTCTACACCGGAGAGAGGGAATCAAAGTTGAATGGGCCTTGTAGTAGCTCTGGTTCATCGATCTCTATTGTTTCTTTGCTCAAAAATTGTTGAACAGTTTGTGCAGTGTCTCTTGCCGGAGACAGATGTTTCTTTTCTTCTGCAGTCTTGGAACTGTCCTTTGGGATTTTCTCTCCTTCCACATTCTTACCACTATCAGTCATGGTCTTCTCTGATGGAGTCTTCTCTTTCTCTGCACCCTTGGTACTGTCAACCTCCTTATCTTTCACCACTGCTTCCTTCTCCTGTAATTTCTCTTCTTCTTTGGATCCAGAGACTGTAGGGGAAACCGGAGGAGAGATGCTAGCCTGTTCATAGGCCACTTCTTCTGGAGCAGAGGGTTCCAAGTCCACAGCTGTTTCTACACCTAAGTCCTCTACAACAGGAAGATTGAACCTTTTGAAGGCCTTCCGGAGGATCTCTTCTGTCTCTTTGGCCACCTTGTCAGTCTCACCAAGCATGAGTTGATTCATCCTGGCTTTACTTCTGAACTCATCTTTGCAGTCTTTGAATATTATGTTCATTGTCTTGGGATCAATTTGAGGATATAGCTGAATAGCTATCTGCTCCCGGATCTCAAGATCTTTTGAATGAGCATTATTCTTTCTTATTTCTAATTCCTTTTCTAGGCTTTTAGGAATTTCAGAAATAATCTCAATAAAAGCTTTATTGTAGATGTTCAAGTACCTTATTATGGCTTCTTGCAGGATCTTTTGATCTGCCTCATTGTAGTCATCATAAAATTCAGCCACCGGTTGAAGGTTCCCGTCCACAGTGACTGATTTGACTACACTGTCTAGAGACAGGGTGGACTTTTCAAAAAATTCTTCTGTCATTTCTTCCTTGTCTCGGCCAGAAGAGGGTTTACCGGATCCTTTCTTTTTCTGTTTCTTTATTTCTTTCACTCCTTCATCTGACTCAGTTTCTTCTTCATTCTTTTGGCTTTGATAAGCTCTTGAGGCTTTTGTCTTGGATCTTTTACCGGATCCCTGGACTTCCGGTTTTGAGCTTTTGGTTTTGATAGGTGTGGATCCTTTAGATGATCTAGTTCGGGTTGAGGATTCCACCGGAGCACTTTTCTTGCTTTTCTTTTCTGCCTCTTTCTTTTCATCCTCATATTTTCTTCTCTTTTCCCAGCTGGCATCAAGTGCCTCTTTTGAGATGCCTAGGCCTTGAGCAATGTGCTCCACTTCTTTTCTCACCTTTCTCTTTATCTCAGGTTCCCTGAGTTCTACATGTATCTTTACACTCAGCTCCTCAAAGGTTCCAAACCTTTCTGCCTTAGGATCTTTGGGCTGACTTAGCATGTGTTGAACATGCAGCTCCACTATCTGTTCATCCACTTCATACCCCATGGGCATGATCCAGACAGTCCTTGGCTCTACTGCCTCCATTAGGCACTGATCAGTGTCCACCATAAAGCACACTGAGTCTTTGTATTTTTCAACAAGAGACTGGGGAATTCTCTCTCTTGCTTGCATCATGCTTTGGAAGTTTTTGAAGTATCCCCATAGGGCTGTATTTCTTACTTTGGCATCCCCAAGCCCATGTAGATAGTCTCTTATCTGGACTGCAACAGGTTTGTCATTCTGCCATGCCCATCCACTTGATCCGGGCAGCTCATTCATGAAGTAGAAGAATAGACATAATATAAGAGTACCATACTTAAAGGAATTCTTCTTGTCCTTCTTGATTTTCTGTATATTTTCCATTAATTGGCCTAAGAGTAGTTCGCAGAGATCATATTTTGCATTCTTCCTTAGCATTTCATAGGCAGTATATACTGCAGTTCCGGATACAGAATTCTCCCTGCTGGAGTGATAGATCTTGTATCCTATTATCATGGATGCATACTTGATATCCGGATCTGAAATATCTTCAATGGTCATTGCCCTCTTATCAAATTTTGATCCGGTGGCCTCAGTTACAATGTTGTTCTTGACAGATTTGAGGATAGGTATCCCTCCGGAAGAGTATAGACCAGTTACTGCTCTAATTGCCTCTTTTGTGATCTTGCAGGGTCTATCCAGCCATAGGAAGTTGTCATGCATCCTGCTCAGTACATACCGGACCCATTCATCTTCTTCAAAGCAGGGGAAATGAATGAATTGATCAAATTGTTTCTTCTGGATACCCTTATACTCTGGTTTAAGCTCAAAAGCATTGTCTATCAGTTGTTTGTGATAGAGATCTCTCAATTTGAATTCCCCAAATTCCTCAATGCTTGCATGTATGTAAACCCTAATGTCTTCTGTGTGTAAAACTCCATGAGGAACACTGGAAAATGCTCCTAAGGGATCTACCTCCAATGACTTGTATGGATGTTTCTTAAATTCAGGTCGAGGCCTATCTGAGATTTTTACTATATTTGGAGTAGCCATTTCTTCAAAAGATTTGTAGCAAGATATCGAAAGTGGAAAATACCTTTTGCGTCTTCGGTTGCACGGAGTAGCTGGATTGATTTCTATATGTAATGACTTCTGTAGGAGATCTTCGGTAAATTTGATGAATTTTGTTGCAGAGCTCCGCTTTTCGCTTCTTCTTAGATGTGGAATGATCAAGTGATTGTTGAGAAATCCCTTATATCATTTCGCAAACCCTAATATCTGTTTGCAATAAATGCTTCACCTATATTATTCTGGTTTGCCTTGTCCGGATAGCTTGGTGTATCCCGGATCAGTCCTGATCTATGAACATCATGCGGATCTTTCAATCATGAATAAATCGAGATGACACATTACAAGAACATCCCAAACATTCTGTCCAGTCCGCAGAGTAAAATAATGTACTTCCGGATCTCTCCGGATCCTTTTGTAGTCCTCTGTCATTCCGGAGCATCTCCCGGAACAGGTCTTTACTTGATCGATCACAACTTCTTTATATCTTCATGCGGACCTCTGAAATCTTGTCTGGATCATCTCAGGACTGGTATCTTCAAACCCTTTACTCCGCATCTTGTGTCACATCCAGCACCACTTGATTGGCTGGGGGAACAGGTTTTTCTTTGAGTCTCCCCCTGAGCCAGAGCTCACTTTTTAATTTCTGGAAGAAATATCAGCACCAGAGTCTGGTGCGGATCCAACCTCTACATTCTCTGAACTTTTCTTCACCCAAATCTTGCTCATCTGATTCCTAACTTCATCCGCATTCATCTTTTGTTTACCCTTGTCTTGATTCTGATTATACACCGGACCTCTTTTGTCCTGATTCTTGCTTCTGCAGACTTTAGCATTATGACCGGACCTATTACAGATTTGGCAAATAATATTTCTTTGCATATTTGACTGATAACCTCTTGATCTGCATTGATTAGCCATATGACCTACTCTATTGCATGTAAAGCATCTACCTTTGAATGATTTGTTTACTTGCATATTTCTGCATTCATGGGATTTGTGTCCATACCTTTTGCAGTTAAAGCACTGTCCGGAGAAGGATGAATTAATCTGATTCATTCTCTTTCTGCACTGATTAGCTTTGTGACCAAAGTGGTTGCAGCTGTGGCAGTATCCATTGAAAGATGGATATCTTTGAGCATTGGGCTGTCTTACCGGAGGTCTTCTAGGCCTATTCCTTGGATTTTCTGATCCAAAATTCTTTTGACCGGATCCGGAGCTTTCTCCTTTCTCATATCCCAAACCATACTTGTCATCTGTCCTCTTTTGACTTCCAAGAAGTACTTCAAGTTGGGCAGAACTTATCTTGAATTTTTCTTTATATTCATTTGCTGTTTGAAGATCTCTTTTGAGAGAGGCAATTTGATCCTCAAGTTTTTCTTCATTATCTTTGGCATCTTCAAGATCAGATTCAAGATGTCTGATAATCCTGTCCATCTGGTGGCATTCTTCTGATTTTTCTTTAAGAGATTGTCTTAGATTGTCTTCAGCTTTTCTTTTTTCTTCAATCTCTTGAGTAAACTTTATAGTTCCTGATTCCATTTCATGTCTTAACATAATGACTTCTTTTGATAACTTTTCACATAACTTGGTTTGCTCAGTCAATTCTTCATTTGTATTGCTTTCTTCACTTTGTCTTGCCAATTGTTGGAGCAACTCCTTTCTCTTTTTCATAGAGAGACTTAATTTGTCCTTTAATTCTCTCATGAATTCATCAGCCTGTTTGAGTCTTTCCTTTAATTCATTGACTTCAGAATTTGACTGTTCAAGATCCTCAAGGGCAGTCTTGAGTTGCTCCCTTAAACCATATGCATCCATTTGAACTCCCAGATCTTCCTCAAGCTGTTAGGCTCTATTAGGAGGAACCTTGCTCTAATACCAATTGTTGATAACTGAGAGGGGGGGGTGAATCAGTTATCCTAATTATTTCTTCTTTTAAACTTTCTTATTAATCAATGCAGCATTGAATCAAACAAACAAACATTACCATGAAATGAAAAACACATGACACAGTATTTTTGACGTGGAAACCCTGTTAAGGGAAAAAACCACGGGGTGATTAACCCAAAAGATTATTCTCTGTTAGAAGAATAAGGAATTACAAAATGGCACTTGCCAATTAGGGCTCACTGCCCGAGCACACTGCTCACAAAGAGGCCCACTGCCTACAAGGAGACACACTGTCTACAAAGTGATAAGAATCACAGTCTTGAACTGATTGGAAGCATCTACATATGCTGGAGTTCAGTTCCGGTTAGGCTCAGTACACTGATCTGCTGCACTTCATCTTTCCTTTGTTCTTTATTCTGCTATCCTTTCACATACCGGATCTTTCTTACTACTTCTGCTCTGTTCTGCACTTATTCACATATACCTTCACACTATTTCACCTTCACAACTAAATCCATCCTCTATATATATCCGCACAAGTAATTTCATCACCTTTCTAGTCGGCATCCGGAACAGTCTAGTTTCTTACAAACTCTGTTCTGTCGGCTGAATCCTTGCTCACCAAGCAATGCGGATCAAGCATATACTTGTAGATATCATTAATCATGTCGGCCAAACATGATTCATGCCTTCACAACCTTTACCATCAACAGTAACACATCTGGAAAATAGTCTGATACTCTGTCAGTCAGTTCTTCCTCTGTTCTCACTATCTCTCAGGAATCCGGTACTCAACTATTCATATCTTTTTCTTTGTTCATCACCGGAGGCTAAATCCTTGGAATATACTACTCAAGGTAGTCCTCTTGACTTCCCCAAATCTACACTGCACCAAGACACTTCCTCTGAGAGATCCGGACCAATCTGTCGGACCTTGCCACATGCTCTGTTCTTGTTCACCGGACCACAACAATCTTCATTCTGACTTCCGGTAGAGACACACCATGACTTGCGGATATGTGGGATGACCTTTGTTGCCATCAATGACAACAACCATGAATCCATATAGTGTCTCTTGCCAACATTGTTCAATATAGACTTCATCTTCTAACTCTCCATTTAAGAAGGTAGACTTCACATCCATTTGATAAACCTTGAAATCTTGGTATGCTGCAAAAGCCAGAAAGCTTCAATCCTTGCTACTGGAGCAAAAGTTTCTTCAAATTCTATTCCTTCAACTTGAGTGTATCTGTTGCATACCAATCTTGCTTTGTTTCTTACCACTTCACCATTTTCATTCATTTTGTTTCTAAAGACCCACTTTGTACCAATTACATTCTTGTCTGCTCGTCTGGGAACAAGATCCCAAGTCTGATTCTTCTCTATCTACATCAATTCTTCTTCCATGGCCTTTATCCAATTCTCATATTTGCATGCCTCATCCACAGTTTTAGGTTTAATCTTAGAGATCAGATAGAAATTTACTTGTTCTTTTGCAGCTTTTCTTCTAGTTAAGATCCCTTTGCTCTTATCTCCTATGATTTGATTTTCAGAATGATTGATTCTTACATATCTTGGAGTTTTGGTAGCACTTGCTGGAGCTTGTTCTTCTTCATCTGTGTTGTCTTCATGCTACACCACTTCTAAAACATTTGGATCATCTGACTCATATCCACTTGATTCTGAAGACTTTTCCTTACATTCATCAACTTTAACATTTGCACTTTTAATGATCTTATTCAGCTTCTTATTATAGCTCCAGTAGGCCTTGCTCTTGGTGGAGTAACCAAGAAATATTCCTTCATCACGTATAGCATCAAACTTGCCTAAATCTTCTTCTCTTTTGATATAACATCTGCTACCAAAAACTTTGAAATATTTCATAGTAGGGACTCTACCATGCCACAATTCATAGGGAGTTTTTGAACCGTTACCTTTTACTTGAACTCTGTTTAGGATATATATTGCGGTGTGAATTACTTCTCTCCAATATGCTTCCGGAAGATGAGCTTTCTTCATCATAGTTCTAGCAACTTCTTGAACTGTTGTATTTTTCCTTTTAACAACTCTATTTTGTTGTGGAGTTCTGGGCATAGATAGATGTCTCTTTATTCCATGCTCTTCATAAAAGAAATTGAATTCATTTGATGTGAACTCTCCTCCTCTATCAAATCTCAAACATTTGATTTTCAAATCCATCTCATTTTCAACCATTGCCTTAAATGCCTTGAATTTATCTAGAGCTTCAGCTTTCTCTTTCAAAAAGGTGACCCAAGTCATTCTAGAATAATCATCAATGAGCAGGATGAAATGCCTATCTCCTTGCAAACTTCTTACTCTGGTAGGTCCACACAAATCTGTATGCACTAGCTCAAGTGGTCCTCCAACTAATTGATACTTGCTTTTGAAACTTGTTCTTGTTTGTTTCCCAAATTGACACTCCTTGCAAATCGGATTAGCAAGCTTCACAAGCTTAGGAAAATCTCTAATAATCTGTGCAATACATATCTTCATAATATTATCAAAATTTATGTGACACAACCTTCTATGCCATAACCAACTCTCATCAATCTAAGTCAACAAGCAATAGTTCTTAGTTCCTTTAAAGTGATAGATATTACCTCTGGTCTTCTTACCAGTTGTAATGACTGTTCTGGAGCTTTCCCTGATCTTACATCCATTGTCCTTGAAGCTTAAGTCATAGCCCTTGTCATGCATCTGGCCCACACTCAGAAGATTGTGCTTTAATCCTTTCACATACAAGACATCTTCAGTATTATGCTTGCCATCAAAAGAAATAGATCCTTTTTGACAAATCCTACTAGTTGTATCATCTCCAAACCTAACCAATCCACCATCATATATTTCCAAACTTACAAACTTACTTTTGTCACCAATCATGTGGTGAGAGCAACCACTATCAATAACCCATTCATCTTTATCCTTAATGACCTGAGTAGCCAAAGCACTTTCCACTAGTTTTTATTCCTTCATATAGCTAGAAGAATTAGTAGACATGATATCTTCCTTAATAGCAATGAACAAGCATTCATTTATAGAGGGATTAGCATTATCTGGTTCACCATTATTTGATACTCCTTCATCATCATCAAAATATTCAACATAATAACACTTATTTTGGGTCCTAGGCCTGTTCTCATATCTTCTTCTGTTTCTTTCAATTCTTTCAGGACATCTGGAAGTAAAATGACCTACTTTACCATAGGAAAAACATTTGAAAGGTAATTCGCCTTTATATTTATCGGATCCTCTTTGTAGCCTGTCCACAAAGTTGACTTCAACTTTATCTATCTCATCATCGGATTCTACCTTATACTTTTTTGATCTGGAAGTACTTTCATGAGTACTGGCTTTGAAGGCAGTCTCAACTTTTGGCAGAGCATCATCTAACTCCCTCATTTCAAAAGTAGTAAGCTTACCAAGAAACTGATCCCTGTTAACTATTTTTACTTGCATGAATTCTTCAATCGCGGCTACCTTGTGACAGTAGGACTTGGGCAAAGATCTAAGTATTTTCATGACAATTTCCTTTTTCTTCGAGAGTTCCTCCTATGGCTTTTATCTCAGCAACAAGTTCATCAACTATTTGCATAAAAGCTGATATGTTTTCATCATTGTTCATCTTCAAGCTTTTATATTTCACTTTCAGACTTTGCAACTTGGTTTCCTTCACAAAGTCATCTCCTTCATACAGATTTTTCAACTTTTCCCATACCTTATTTACATTTTCAAGATCCACCACTTTCGTCAGTATTGAGTTGGTTAATGAGCTTAGCAGAGCATCCTTTGCCTTGATATCTATCTCATATTCTTTGATTTCATCTTCAGTCATCAGACCATTTTGAGGTATGGTGTATTATGTTTTTGCAGCTTTCCAAACTTTGACACCAAGAGAAAGAAGATGGCTTTTCATCTGAGCCTTCCAATGAACATAATTAGTTCCATCAAAATGTGGTGCTTCCTTCTTGGATCTTCCTCAAGCTATTAAACTTTCTTTAGAAGAAGCTCACTCTGATACCAATTTTTGATGTGTTACACAACTGAGAGGGGGGTGAATCAGTTGTCACAAAAACTTAAACACTTTCTGCAATTAAACATTCATCACTTATCCACAATTATTATGATTTAACAATGAGTGTATGAAATCAAAAACTTAACCACATATATAACATCAAACACAAGAGACACCAGATTTATGTGGAAAACCCCAAGGTGGCAAAAAACCATGGAGAGGATTAACTCTCAATATATATTGCAATCATAAAATAGTGATGTTCAGACTTGGTCACCCAACGGGCCTAAACATATTGGCTTACTACCATGAAGAACAACTAGGTCTAGCAGGCTCACTGCCTCAACCCTAAACCTAGCAAGATTACAATAAGGGTTGTTAAACCCTGAGGGCTATTAAACCCTACTGGTGACTTACTGCTAGACTCACTGCCATGATCAACACCTTTATGTATTGTGAATAACAATTCCTCTACTCTACTCTTCCTTTGCTCTATCCTTCCTCTTCTTTCCTCTGCCCCATTCTCTACTCTGCCTTTGGACCTTTCTTAATATATTCTTATTTTCACTCAAGGACACCTTCTCCATGACTCAACTACAAGTATTTATACATTACATCAACTTTGGAATGATCATCAAGGTCAGCATCACAATCATCAACCATTGGAACAATCTCCAAGGTCGGTATTACAAACAATTACAAAATAGGTCTTGACCTATTGCAATATCATGCAAAGGAAATGAAATATGGATCACACCATGCCTTAGCTAGGACTCAAACATGATCTTCCATGCCACAACATGCTTCCACAATCTTCCAGAGATCTCTGTAATCACTGGGATCAACCAGGTCAGCCAAGACTGGTTACATGCTACATTAACTGGGAACAATCTTCACACACCATCATAATTTCTTAACGCAGATGAAAGTCTAGATAGGAACATGATTAGGAGACATCTACAAGCATGTTATAATCATCAGGATCAACTACACGAACCTTAACCACTTTATCCATAAGAATCTTCTCACCGGAACACATGAACTTCACTGTCTTCAACTGTCATAAAAGAAAGATATCTTGCGAACCACCAAACGATGAACCATTGCAACTATAGGCACTTGTCATCATCCCATAATTCCCTCTAGAACCATAGAGCAAAATACTTTATTGCAGAGGAATGTGGAGCCAAATACTATCTCCCTGTCTCAACTAAACTTATAGAAAAAGAAGGTTTCACTCTGGTGAACACAACTCACTCAGATCTTCATGTATATGGCTCAAACCCAGAATGTAGCATCCTTAGACATACTTCTAACTTGCTTCCAATCCATAGACCATGATCTTCAAGAAGGAATAAATATGAAGCAGTTTACCGGACTGTTCTTCAGCATACAACTCACTATCTATGCTGTACTTCTCTGTAACTCACTTGTTTCTTCTAGAGAGGCTAATTTTCTCAATATCCTCAGCATTCAAGTATTCTAAACAAGTAATAGAATAAGATATGGTTGACACCAATGAAAATAATAATATGTTGACATCAATGACAACACCGATTAGGCACATACTTGCAACACTTCTATCTCAAAGAGGATAGAGGAGTAGAAGAACCTACAAATTACAGGGAGATAGCTCTTCAGTACAATCAAAGACCTTAGTTCCTGGAGGACCATCAACTTGTTTAGTTGGGGGGTGTGATGAGGCCATGTTTTGTCTTGTTTCTCTTGCTTTAAGTACATATTTCCTAAGGCATTCCCGGACTTTTATATATACTAATTATGTCTATAATCATCCTTGAGACATTGAAAGCATGAAGATGGGTATATAATATGTTGTTAATTAATTATGTGTGAATGGTTGATTTCTCATGAAATATGACGGTACTTTATGTTAATTTTAGTAATTGTGATGTATAAATACCATGTGATGTACTAACCCCTCGTGCAGCAAGAACGTGGCTACATTTCATGAATACCACTAGGCAACCCGCAGCAAAGGAGGTGTTAATATCCACAATAGATAATACAGGTACCTACAGCCAAATGAAGAAGACCCCAAATTGATTGGGATGAGTCATGCATAACTCTCCACTCTTTTACGGTTATCCTTTGACAAATGATGCAGTCATGAATAACGAAGGAATCTTAGATCATGCTCCATGTTCTGTTTCTAGTCTTGATTGTTCTTCATAAAGACTAGAGAGAGTTATAGTAGGACTGTACCATCTTTGCTACCTTCATGATAGTTTAGTTTCCTATTCCTAGTTTGATTTGTAATAAAATCCTCTTCCTACATTGTTGGATAATGGACAGTTATAGTATTTATTGTTCAATAGTTTTGTTCAAATAGACAAGGTTGATCTTGTCTATATATGGATTAGATTTTCTTTATACAAGAGGTTAGACATAGATTGTATTATCAGATTTCCTTATTGTAATTTTCTCTTCATCATTCAATAAAGGAACACATGTTTTGAGTTCAATTAATTGTTTCAAAGATACAGTAAAGATTTAGTTAGATTTCGTGGAATCACAGTCACTCAAGCAAGGGCCACTTGGGGTATTGTGTCTCCAATCTATTCATATGTTAGTTTATATTGTATGTTTATATATATATATATATATATATATATATATATATATATATATATATATATATATATATATATGCATGTTGTAATAAATTGTGTTGTAGGAATTAGTTAGACTTTGGTAGTCTATGTTATTAAGTCAAGGTGATCACCGAACCAACTGTTAGCTACTCTTTTATTTGGAGTTACATAAGACCATTCGATTACAGTTGTTTGAATAAGCATTAGTTATTTCCTACCAGTCCTTCTTACTTAGAGTATTGTCAATTCTTGTAATTAGAATTATTTTTCTTTCAGCTAGTTTATTCCTATGCACAACCTCTAGATTAAAACTCAAAAATCCTTAACTATACACATAGTACAGGCATCATCCAAGAAGAGTATGATTCCCTAGTTTGACAATGTAAATGTAACACATTATATAGCCAATAGGTTTCTTGATATAGAATCTGTTGGTCCGTTGAGTTGTGTGCATGCCCTTTTTGCATCAATGTATTGGTTAATAATGGAGTTCGACATGCTTGGCTATTCCACCAGTGAATGTTGCACCTTGAAAGACAAAATTCAACAAGTTCTTAACATGGGTGCTCTCACTCTTCTATCTAATGAAGCACATGTCTCTTCTCTACATGACAAGTGATATTGAGATTCACCTCTATCTAGTTCATGTGTCTTCCTCTAGTTCTATGAGACTATTGTGTTGATACCCACTATGTGGCACTTGTAGCTTTCTTGATTTGCTCGTTTCCATTCATGGTGGTACAATCTCAAGTGCAACCATACTTTATCTTTGGTAACAACATAGTATTCTTTTTCATGGTTGTCCTCACCCATATTCTGGGGGGTAGAGACAACTTGTTCAAGGGGTGTGCATTATTCATAAGGATCCCCCTCCTCTTTCTTTCTCTTTTCTTTATCTTAAATTATTTGCATATTATACATGCTAATATTTTAAAGGGGGCATATATTCTCCGCACATGTGTATCCATACATGCACCCTTATTTATTCACACACCCTGAGGTGTAGCTTATCAATTCACCCCCTGAGGTGTTGCATTTAATGCTCATTGAAGTGTTCACCCCTTGTGGTGTTGGTGTTTGATACGCTCCCTGAGGCGTTGGTATTTTATGATCGCCTAGCATAATGCAACTTGCTAGATTGTGATACATGTAGTCTATGAGCCACCTAGCATAATGCAGCTTGCTAGTCCATTATGGTTTTGTTATTTACATGGCCCCTAGCGACAGAGAAAGCTAGTTTCAGAGTCATGTACTCTCCTTCGTTTGTATTGATTGCTTCTGTATCTATCTGTATGTCTTATCTCCTTAAAGCAATTGATTGACTCATTACATTCTTCTATCTCCGCCTAAGAATTCCTCTATTTGTTGTTTTCTTTATTTTTGTTGTATTTTGGGGACAATGCATAGTATTGAGACAACCTTTTACATTGAGGTCTCTTTCACTTTGCTTACTCAAAATTTTTCTTTGCTTGTTGTGTGTTTCTCTCCTCTTTGTATGTGTCATTTATGTCTATATATATGTTTGTGATGTTCTGACATAGTGTTTTGTATGTTTATGCTCTAACACTATTGTCTTGCAAGTTTTTGTTGTCTAACATATTTTTTTTTGTAGGTTCTCAGTCTGGGGGCTTGATTCCTCCACTCGAAGAGCTCTACTTCCTCTACAGTATCCTTTTAGGTATCATTTTGTGATGTTATTTACTTTCAGTGCTTTCTTTCCTGTACTTTAGCATGTATATTCACGTAGTGTCATACGCCTGCTAAAGTGTGGGCAAAATGTAACGTCATAAATTGTGCTCACTCATAATTTCACACTTTATTTGGCACTTACTTTAGTGTCCACCCCCTAGTGTGTTTTAGGATCACTTTCCACCCTTGGCCTTACCCTCAACCCACAAGATGTGCCTTTGCTCTACTTTGACCCTTTCTGCTTATCATATCCAAAAGCCATAAAAGTGCCTAAATCTTGGCTCTGTCCCAAGTTAACTAGACTTTTCAAGAACTAGAATTGTAAAGACTCTAGCACTTAGCGCAAACGTCTACACCACGCGCAAATGTCCTGAAAGCCTTTGTCAATCTTGTGATTATTTTAGAAGTTGTATTTTTCACTTGCACGATTCACAATGATTTTCTTGATGCTTATCCACGCCCAAACAACTCCTTTCCTTTTTTTTTTGTCTTTTCCCTCTCTATTTAAGCAAGTAGATTTGTCATTGCAACATAGGGATTGATTTCCTTTCATAGCGAAACTCTACCAAAATCAAGAGCCACCATTGCTGCAATTTATTTTCTCAAGATCATATTGTGCTCTTTCTCACAAGTTTGTTTTGATATCTCTCTTATCTTTGTGGGTTGAATACATTTCTTATTATCTCTATCATATAGAGATTGCTTTGTGAATCCTCTCTAACTTATTAAGGTTTTATTTATCAATATTGCATTATTGTTTGTCACTGCTCATTACAATTCTAGACACACTTAGAATTAGAGCATGCACTTTTTATCAATCAATCAATCAATTTGTCGTTGAGCTTGAAACACCAAAAATAGGGTTTGACTAAGGCAAACTCCTATACAGCCCAACCTTCTCTTTCATCTATGCATTTGCAGGTTTCATTAGGAAGCTCAGCAAAGAGAGGAAGGACTGAAAAGATTGCAAAAGAGCTAAGATCATGAATATGTATTGTATCCCCGCCATACAAACTATAGCGCGATGTGCGAATGTCCACGCGACGCATTGTCATCCCGGACAGTGAGGTTGTTTGTCTAGTGCCAGGTTCCTTATCATTTTGTCTTTTCATTTTTGTACTTCATTTCTCAAGATTCTATTTACTATTATTCATTTATGTTAAAACATAAAGTGGTTCTGTAGACATAGATTTTGTGTAAAATGTTAGCTAATAGAACCCTAATATAATGTTAGTGGAAAGCTCCCTTAATTGATATATTTTCAGTTGAGGCGTAGTTTTTCCTACATCACGTTAGGTTTTCAAATATTATGGTCCAATTATCTTGTTCTTAATATAATTATCAAATTTTAACTTAATTTTTTATAAATTATAATATTACCAACCTAAATTTGAAGGGAGAATTTGGGAAAAGAAAAGAATTAATTGAACATCCCTTTGCATTTGGGGCTACCATGAGATGTTTCACTCTTATTCTAAACTGTGACATAACTTCACACTTTCACCCATAAATCAAGGAATAATATAATATAGGTCCAAAGAAAATGAAAATTTAAAGCTTGTTTTTTTTATTTATAGATTATTAGTGCAATTTGTGATTTAATGAATTTTGTTTAAATTTAAGCCCATGGGTTTGGGTCAAATGGTGGGGAGCAAGGATTTTCACACCATAAACCTAGATTCGAATCCCATCAAGTAGAGGCTCCTTTGTAGTGGCCATGGGGACACTTGGAGGTAGGGATCACACTTATGGCAATGCATGCACCAATACCCACCCCTATATTTCACCATGAGGGCACTTTGAGGTAAGGTCAAGTGTAACCATATTAAGGAACCAAGCCCACCCGCATGTCCTCTATGAATTGCCCCCCATTGACTCGAGCTATTGTAAAATTTGCCAAGGCCCATAAGATCCCTAATCCTAAATTAATTGTGATGCATGTAGTGGGGCATTTGTATGTCACCCAGGGGTACATCCTTGGTCTAAATTTTGTGAAGGGGTTGTGCTCAAATGGCAAGGCCATAGAGTTCCTATGATAGAGATTTAAGTTAAAATCCTAAAGTAACATTTCTTGTAGTTGGAGAAATTAGAGTGGCATCTCGATGTTTTTATGCCCATCATTTGAAATTGAAGTCCTATGATAAACATGTAATTTTTTGTGGATAATTGTATGAGGTGTGGGCCTCCACAAACCCTTATTAATAAATCTAAAAAAGCTAATGTAAATTCTATTTTTAAAATAAAACTTACAATCATCATAGATTTCAATCTTTCAAATTACTAAATATATAAACAAGTTTGTATAACATATTATGAAATTATTTATTAAATTAAATTATATATATATATATATATATATATATATATATATATATATATATATAATAAAAGAATAACATAACATATATTATAACATTTTTTTTATAAATTTTAAAAACTATTATATTATAATATATGATAGAAAAATATTGAAATAAATTTAAAATTCCCTTTAATCAATCGTTAAAAACTAACGTATTATCATAAGAATGTAAAATATTTATAGATTAATATTATCGAAAGTTGATTATAAAATAAATATGCTCAAAACGATTCTTAATGCAACCAAAATAAAATTATAAAATTAACATTGTTTATATCTTTCCAAAATAACATTGGACGCTTACAATTAAATGTACAATTTTAAATCTTAGAACATTGAATTCAAGCTTTCAAAATCTCACATCATCTAAATTATATTTACATCAATATAGCAATTACTTTGAAAAAAACTTTATAATATTTAATACAATATTGATAACGAAAGTTGCCCAATTAAAAAAAGTTTTAATTACTATACGATAATATATTATGAATGGGTTAACAAATGGCCATAATATAGGACGTAAATATGTCCTATAAATCGCAATCACCCCTCCAAATGCATAATAAGGATTTGTCAAAAGTTCTACATACAAACAAAAAGACATGTTAGAGAGTCCAATTTTTTTTAAATGAAAAGAAAAATAAGAAAACATAAAGATTATTAAAAAGAAATTTTAGATTGAGAAGATTAAAATTAATGAGCTTATTCTCTAGAAATTATGTTTTAATGCTATCAAATATATAAATTTATGAGTTTTTTTTTCCAAAAAAAATCGTAAGAACAAAATAAATAAAGGTATGATTATAGTATACTTTGAGCCATATATGGAGATCGCTTGAACAAAGATGAAATCATCTTCAATAATTGCTGTAAAAAAACAATAAAATATGTTCAAAAACAATAAAATAATGAACATATTGTTTTCCAAATAATTTTTCAACTATCTCTACATTAATTATATGTGCATATATACATATGCATATGTGTATACATACATATATATATACATATACATATACATATAAAAAGAAAAATCTCTTAAAATTTTAAATATTTATTGATATTAACTATAAATCAACATCTATAAATAAACTATTAAAATTTAAATCTGTTTTCTATTAAAATTTAAATTTGTTTTAATTATTACTATTTAATGTAAAAATTTAACATTTTTAAAAGTTAATACATACCAAATTCATTTCACCCGGTTTGATTGGTGGTTCCATAAAATCTTGTACAAACCTATTTGAATAATGAAAAACAATTTATTATGAATAATAAAATATAATATAATTTATATTTAAAAATATCAAATTGAAATCTAACCTTATAACCATTCTTTCTCCTTGTTTCTCACAATGATAGAAGCTACAACCTTTAGTGAATGGCAATGCTTTTCCTTCACATTCTGCATTGATCAAATATATATACATTTTAAATTATGTATATAAAATAAATTATTATGGGTACTTCTCTATACTTGGAAATATATAAATAATATAAAATTAGTTACCTAAATGCCACAGCACTGCCACATTTAAATCATCTCCTTCGCTTACTTCTTCTATTACAAATACGATGTCCTTTCCCATAGCTTCAACCAAATCCTTAATGAATTTCAATACCATCTGCATTCAAAATTTTAGCCACAATAATAAGAACTATTGGGTGAAAATTATATATATATATATATATATATTTATTTATTTATTTATTTTGATTGGGTTATTTTTTATGTAATGATTAGTATATAAATAGTATTTTTTAAGTTGATAAAGAATTTGAATCTAATTTGCTCTTATTTTCGTGTATTTTAAGGATTTAAATTCTATTTGTGTTTTGTTCACTCTTTTATTTAAATTAGAAATCAAGAGAGAGCTTTTTAGAGCTTTGTTACATATTGCCTTATCTATATATCATAGCATAACATGACATTAGCATACACATACCTTAGGCATATTGAATGATTGTTTGGCATGTGTTTGATTATTATTCAAAACTATTGAATTAATCTAAAGATTTGACTAAAGGAGAAGATTCTTCCCTGGCAAACTCTTAAAGGTGTTTATCAAGATTACCTATTTTTTAATATAAATAGAGATTCTCAAGAACAAGGTTTCAAGCAAGCAAAAGTACATAGAGTATTTAAGAACAAGGCTTCAAGCAAGCAAAAAGTACATAGAGTATTTATGTAGTAAAAATTTAAATCTTCAAATAGAACACATTTACATGTGTAAAGAATTTTTACATGTGAAATTTGAACCAAAGTAAGGTCTAATAAATTTTCCAATTTAAAGATGTTTTTTACCAAAATATCAACACAAAATATCAAAACAAATCAAAAAATTGTGTATATTATATAATATTCTTTATCAACTTCTAAACCTAAATACCTAATCCTCTTCATTATCATAATAACCACCGAATGGCAATATTTCAAACATTTTTATCATATGGAAGAATTAATAATTTTTTAATATAAAATAAAAATGGTTTATATCTTGAAAAAAAATTATGTGTTTTATTTTTATGTGATTTTATAAATTTAAATGTTTAATAAAAAGTATAATTTATAATTAAATATGTTTTTAATAATTTATAAATATTTTTTGGGTTTTCCCCTTAACAACTCACTTATTAGAAAAAAAAAATTATAAATATTTTATTAGGAAGATTCAAAATTATAAGGGATGAGGTCTAAATTGTGTCTCAAGTGAATTTGATAGAATGCATAGTCTTTAGTCCTTGGTTCTTAACTAAAGGAAATCCATTATTGGTGGCACCTAATGCCTATTGAGTGCAAGTCCTCATACCATAAAGAATGAGATCAAGATCATGTCTCTAAAGAATTGAGTGGATTGGATACCCCCCAATACTTAACTTTTAGCCAAAAGAAGTCAATTACTCATTCACCCAACACCTACGAATGGAAGCACAATAGGGAGTCCCATTTCGAAGCAAAACTAGAAAAATGCAACCAAAAATCACATCAAAAATCTTAAAGGTTCAATCAAAGACTCTTAAATCTAATGTAGTCAACAATCATGTGGTGATGTGTGGCACCTTGTGGCCAAAAGGGGTTCAATCAAGGTGATTTGATCAAGCCCCTCTTAGAAAACTATATATAGGGCAAATGAGTAGTGTTTGAAATGTGTAAAGGGGTTAGAGCGAAGAGGTTCAATCTAACCCCCTTAAATTGAACATGCACATGTGGTGCCCCAATAGCAATATTTTCCCTTCCCATCTACATGCAATTTTAGAAGACAAAACAAACCAAACCGCTTCATCCTGTACACATGGGATCAAAACGAAATCACTTACAAATATTTACAAGTCTAAAAAGTATAATATATAATATATTTGTTTTTGATAAAGATAAGCAACTTAACAAGGGGCTGAACCCTTTACTTATATATTTATTTATTTTATAAGTAAATTATGTCTTTGTTTCAATTTATAAAAAAAAAAAAAAAAGCTAAATAGACAAAGAGAAATATATTATAGTATAAAAATCAATAATGAATAAAAATATTCAATAAAATATTATCAAAATATATTTGTCTATTAGAGTTGATAATAATTTTAAGAAATCCTAGAAAGATTTTATTTCTATTAAAAGTTATGTATTAATAATAGACATCAGATTTCCACAGTCTATAATATTGTAATTGTATGCTTCTGATTAAACTGTGTGCTTTTCTCTCAATGTTTCATATCATACTACATGATCCATGATCCATCATCAGGGGAAAAGAAAGCAAGAGAGGAGAAATAGAGTAATGGATCATGTAATATGATCTGAAACATTGAGAGAAAATACTAGCACACAGTTTAATCCAAAAGCACACAATTACAAGTTATGTATTAAGTTATAATATCACTCACTATAAAATAATAAAAAAACTAATTGAAAATTCTTTTAAATTTTTTTTTTTTAATTTTGAAAATTATGAAAATAACACAAATCTCACTTCATCTTGTAAAGCAAAAGTAAAATCCAACTCACCTTCTTTCCCGTGAAAGTCTGTGGAAATTGCGAGTTGTTCAATACACAATTCTCTGCAAGCAGATGAGTTACTGCTTTCAGATCCTTTCTATTCATCCCCTGGTAGAAGGCCATGACCGTAGGAATTGCAGAGATCGCAGCAACTGCTGCTTCTTCGTGTGAAGGGGGATCCACTTGGGCACCAACACCCTCAGAGGCGGGAGTCACGCAAAGAGACTTGAACCCGTGACCTCTCGGAGGCAACGCTGTGACCTGCGGTGCCCTGATTACAGCACTTGAAGGCACGCGAATACGCGAAATGGCGAGAGAATGTCGTGGATTGATGCGCCCGGGGACTCGAACTGAGGACTTGGCCGATGACAGGGAAAATGCGCCATTCAACGAGAGAGCAGCCATTGAGAGTTTGCCGGCAATTGACGCAAAAAATCAATTCCAAAGATATGAAAGCTTGTGAGCATTCCACGGTGTGGAGGCATTTTAAGACCGTATTTGGGGTTTCGTTTCGATCAAGGCAATTTTTGATTCTAAAGTTAAAAGCAGGAGTTGGTTTGAGCTGGATTTAAATGACTGAGTAAGAAACGAATAATGGTAGCCCTGTCGGAGCTGAAAGAGGAATATATTTCACCTTGGCGTATGGGCTTGTTTTCTAATTTCTTCTGCTCTTCTTTCCGCTTTATAAATCAATGTTTTTTTTTTGGTAATGTGATTGTTGTAGTATTTTTATCACTCTATTTAAATATTCCATTCTTTTAACAGTGAAACAGTAAATAGCAACCATAGTGTCCCAGGTAATGAAATGACAAGGAATGAAACAAATTAGGGTGTTCGAGTTAAATAGTGGTTAATTATAATGTGAGGTGGGCTTCCTGGTTTGGTTCACTCACCCATTTAGGTGGTCTAGGTCCTAAGTTCAAATGTAGCGACTTACCTTGTAGCATGTATTGAGGGCCCCGTGTATGCTGCCTAAAGGTTTATAGAGGGCTTTGCCCTGTGTTAGAGCTCTACAGCTCAGGACGACCAAAACCTAATTTTGATTATCCAAAAATAAATCAATAAATAAATAAAAATACTATAATATGAGGTGCTAATTTTAGAAACAGCCATTGTACTAAATGATTACAAATGATCATTATCATACTTTTTAAACAAGGTGCTAAGAACAAATCTTATTTAAGAAAGAAAAGTGCAAAGTTGGCACTTTTTATGTTTACAATATCAAATAATGTTTAACATACATAATTTTTAGTTTATTTATATCTATAGATTTGATGTGTCAAATATAGATATGCCATATAAAGTGCTAATTAATAACATTTGTCAATATAGGATGTGTTTCAAAATAAGTTTTAGGTTCAAGTCCAACCATGAAAAAAACTTTGGTCATGTGGCACCTTGTTCCAATATC
Source organism: Cunninghamia lanceolata (assembly GCA_027924645.1). NCBI lineage: Eukaryota > Viridiplantae > Streptophyta > Pinopsida > Cupressales > Cupressaceae > Cunninghamia > Cunninghamia lanceolata. The sequence goes on along the minus strand of BSBN01001014.1, from coordinate 431,003 downwards.
ACTTGGAAAATATACAAATTCAAAAGTTTTTGTGGCTTGGGAAGATGGAATTGTGGGAGTGTGATTCATGCCATCTAGTGCAAGTGAATTGGTTAGATTTGGTTTTGTCGTTAAAAAATGGTATGTTAGTACATTGTTCTTACTTTCTAAATATTATAAAGGGTGTAAGTTATTTTTTCATTAGCCTCCATAAGTAGGTTTGAGGGGTTGAAGAGAGCAAACATTTCTACAAGTTTAGTAGACATGTGACATGTTTAGTTGAAAGTCAAAAAGTTTAGTTTAAAACATGTGTTCCTATGAGATATAAAATGTTAGATATGTGTTTTAGAGTTTAATTTTCTCAAGTATGAACAAGTTTTTAAAAATTGTAAAAGTTTTATCTATTAGATATTTGTTACAAATATTTTACAATAATTACTTTATTGTAAGTTGAAAGTATAGGCAAGATGTTAGCATTATGCATCTCATCTGCGTTTTGAATATCATGTTTAGATATATTATTTTTATGCTTGGTTCTTCAAATGATGTTTTTGTTGGATATGTGTTGCATACTTTAAATGTTTTACAACCTTTATAGACTGTACACCCTACCACAATTAATGGGGTCCATGGCAACACCCCTCCTAGGGAGGCCAAAAAAATTGAGCCCTTATAAGTAGTTTTTTTGACCTATGACTATATACTCATTGTATCATAATACCACATAGCAATTTCCTATACACATGCCTATAAATACTTGCAAATGGATTAAGGTTAAGCAAAAGTGGGAGATCTCTTATATTCTAAATGATTGAGTTATAAAATAAATGTTGTTTTCACTAGGTTTTTTCCCAAAAAGATTTCCAAAGATTTTAATTCGTTTTACATTGCTAGATTTATTTATGTTGTATCTAAAATTCTTTTAGCATTACTTCTCTTTACATTGGTTTATTGGTATAATTTCTCTTCAATTTCAAGATGGTTTTTATTTAGTTAGTTGGAAAAGAGGGTCCCAATCCCTTTACAAAACGGCCCCAAAACAAATAGCTAAACAAGGCGTAGCAGCCTATACAAACAAGGCCAGAAACAACAAAATAGAATAGAAACGGTAGAAGAACAACAACCAAGTGGCAACCTGAACCAGGGGATCTAAACAACACTAGATCCTAAAGGCAAAAATCTAACTCCCTTGACCCTCTGTCGCAAAGCAGTGACAGACTTAGGGAGTCCTTTCTTCTTTCTTTGGACAACAGTCCAAGATAACTCTGAGTCAATCCTCAAAGCGAGGTGAGAGGAGGGGCCCCTCAGTTGACACCGTAGCCAAAGGGCAATCACGAGCTGAAGGCGGCAGCGTAGATGAAGAATTAGGTACCGACAGACAAGTAGTCTGATTTATGGCAGAAGGGTCCAATAAGGAAGTCGACGGCGCATCAGAGGCCGCCAAGACAGGTCTGACAGGAATAGCAACAACAGACATGGTCGCCATGGGCACCTCAGCGGATTGGGGGAGAATATGCACTTGAGAAGAGTCACTCTCCTGGGAAGGCTCACCCTCTTGAGAAGAATCATTCGTCAAGGAAGCATTAACAGTCAAATGACCCAGAAGAGCATCCTTCCACCAAGTTCCTGCACTCTTGGGATGAGAATGAGGGCATCCAAAGGTTAAGTGATCAATAAAGAAACAACGCTTGCACCGAAACGGAGACCTGCATAGTCCAATAGTTGCGTCCATGGCCTGTCCTCCACCATCAAGACAACATCTCCATGGAGGGGTTTGGAGATGTCAATATCCTCTAATAGATGAGCAACTATAGAATGCCCTATTTCCAAAGTTGTAGCATCAACCTTCAAAAAATGCCCTAGCGTGTTGCCGATAGCTTCATAGCAAGAATCCTCCCAAAACTGGAGAAGAAGATTCAATGGTTGTACCCATATTGGTCTAGTATTAAGTGGCTCAGTGAGGGGATTGAAGGAGGAGCGAGCCCAAGGTTTGATGGATAGTAAATGATCCCCCCACATCCAACCTCTATCCAGCACTAAATCTCTCTCCTCAGAAGAGTCGAAAGTCACTATGAAGAACCCCCTTGAGCTAGGATAAAGCTTGATTTGTCTAGCAACAAGAGGTTTCCAGGATTCCAAAACCCAGTTGTGCAGGTTGGGGAGAGAGGGTCACAGCCCATTAAATTTGCAGATTACTCCACGCCTCATATAATAACCCTCATTTTCAGAGACCTTAGGGCCACATACCACCACAGGAGAGGAACGATGGCAAGGCATAGGCCTAACCCTAGCCTGCAATGAGCAATTTTGAGCTCTAGGGTTGAGGACAGCTTCAGAAAAAGACCTTGGAGGGCGTCCTGAAGCGACCTTAGCAACACCGGACCCTAGATTTTCATTACACAAACCTGCAACTGGCACAGGAGTCCAAGGTAGAGAGGTCACATTTGAATCTATCAACGAGGGAATTTCCCACCCAGCAGGAGAAGACACCCCACGATCAACCAAATCCCCATCGCTCCCATGCTGTAAGTTGGTCACGAGCAATGAACAACCATGGGCATCCACAGAATCCACACCCATGCCCAGTCTGCGATCAGAACTCTTAGTCAATGGGACGCACTCAGCTTCCAATGCACGCCCAGCTTCCATCGTACTCCTCAATTAAGTAAAAAAAAATTTAAAAAAATTGATGCTCTCTTTGCTAGTTAACAATTCATTCTTCATATTAAGAATTATACATTCAATTCTCTCTCCTACACAATGATTGTTGAGCAGGAATCTGAGCGTTTGAACACTGAGCAGGTGTCTAAGCGTTTGAACTGCAACGGTCGTGGGTCGGTTAGAACTAGTTTTTGCTCTGGAGAAGACTTGTGTGCGAACGCCCCAGGTGTCCCTGAGTGTTGTAGCGTGCCTGCTACGGTTGGGTTTGGCATTCCGTGTGTGGTTGGGAGTGTCGGAAGAAGCTTGGTGCAGGTTCAGGGGCTGCCTAATGTGTCTATTGCACGTGTGGGTGCTCCTGAGGGTTCGTCGGGTATTGACGCCTCAAGTGTGGGGGTTGTGTTCGATGGTGCTTCTGCCCAGGGTGTTTCTAGTCTTGGTGTTCAGGGGTCTGGTGGTCCCTCTGCACCAAAAATTTTGTGAAGCTGTCTTCTGTTCTAGGTTTTAATGGCATCCCTGCCGCTTCAGGTTGCCTTAAGAAGTCTTTTTCTGATGTTTCAAATGCTCGTGCTCAGGCTAGGGTTAGGCCTTTGCCCTATGCCCATGCCTCCCTTGTTGTGGTCTGTGGACCTAAGATTGCAGAAAATGAGAATTTCTATTTGAGACATGGTGTGGTCTACAGGTTTAATGGCTTGTGCCCCTCCCTGCCTGATATCCATGGCTGGGTTTTGGTCTCCTGGAAGCCTCTTGTCTCTAGGCAGATTGAACTATTCCCCAGTGCAAGGGGGTTCTTCATCACAACCTTCGCTACCTCCGAGGAGCGAGACTGAGTGCTGGACAGGGGGTGGTTGTGGGGTGATCATTCGTTGTCCATCAAGCCTTGGACTCGCTCTTTCAATCCTCTTATGGAGCCACTGAATACCAGACCAATTTGGGTCCAACAGCCGAATCTCCCTCTACAATTTTGGGAGGAATCATGTTATGAAGCTATTGGCAATGCCATTGGAAGCTTTTTGAAGGTGGACTCTACAACTCGGGATCTTGGGCATACTACGGTGGCTCGTATTTTAGTAGATATGGACATCACCAAACCTCTCCATGGTGATGTGGTCTTGATGGTGGAGGACAAACCATGGACGCAGCTTCTGGACTATGAGGGCCTCCCTTTTCGGTGCAAGAGATGTTTCTCCGTTGGTCATATGGCCTCTGGCTGCCCTCTTGCTCACCGCAAGAGCGCAGCAACCTAGTGGAAGGATGCTCTCACTAAACATCTCACAGTGGGCACTCCCTCTTCTGATGGTTCCTCCAAGGAGGATGATCCTTCCTTGGCTGATTTTATCCAGGAGACTGAGTCTCCCTAGGATCCTCTTCCAACTAACCCTTCAGCAGATTCATTGGTCCCTCGAACTGTTGTTGCTGTTCAAGCAAAGCCTATCCGACCCTTGATGATCGCCTCTGCTAGTCCTTCGAATGCTCCTGACTCCTCTTTTGTGCTATCGACTCCCTCATTGCGTGGTGACCCATTGCCCGTGCTGGTTGTTGAGGATCCGCTCCTCTCGCCTCATTCAGTGGACTTCGATTCTGCGTCTTCTTGGTATGTAGTACAGAGAAAGAAGGGACTCCCCACATTAGTTGCTTCTTTGCAGCCTAGGATTAAGGGAGTCAGATTTGTCCCCTCAGGTTCTGGGGTTGTCTAGTCCTCATTTGTTGTTCAACAGTTATCTGTCAACTATTCCTGTCCTGTTTCTGTTCTGTGTGTGGCCTAATTTGGCCTGTTCTGTCGGGCCTCAGTGGCTCTTGTTTGTTAGGGTTCTACCCCTAGTTTACTGTCTATTTTGTGCCTCTATCGTTGTTGTGTAATGGGATTGGCGCCCTTTTTTGCCGCTTACTTTATCAAAAACAATTCATTCTTCATATGATGATAGTCGACTGCATAGCAAATGGAAAAAAAACAAAGGAGCAATGTCTGAGCGCATTCGAAATGTGGCAAGCAAAATGAGAGTGGACCCTCAAGCGAGCTTCCAAGCGTGCTTTCGAGCGTGGTGTCTATGTCTACGAACAATAAGTGTATGGCACCTGTTTGTAAGTGCATAAACGAAATCCCTAAGCACAGGGAGGGTTCTTCTCCCTCTGAGCGGGAAAACCTTATTTCAAATGGGACTACTCTGCTTCAGACTTCCGTCCCAGTTGCAGGGCCACCTGTTGAGAATGTTGGGCCCTGCGCTGCTACGTTTGCTCCAAGCCACCCTCTGAAGACATTTTTTTACGTCACCAATTCTAGGGTTCAAGTCCGCTCATCACAGGCTAGGGTTAGGCTTATGCCTTGTGCCCGTTCTTCTCTTGTGGTGATGTGTGGCCCTAAGGTCTCATAAAATGAAGGTTTTTATATGAAGCATGGAGTGATCTGTAGAGTCAATGGTTTATGGCCATCTCTCCCTAATCTGCATAGTTGGGTCATGGAATCCTGGAAACCTCTTGTTGTTGGACAAATTGAGATTTACCCCAGTGCAAGGGTGTTCTTCATAGCAACTTTTGCTTCCTCTGAGGAGTGAGACTTAGTGTTGGACAGGGCTTGGATGTGGGGTGATCATTCACTGTCCTTCAAACCATGGGCTTGCTCCTTGAATCCTCTCATTAAGCTGCTTAATACCAAACCCGTATGGGTTCGACTACCGAATCTCCCTCTTTAGTTTTGGGAGGATTCTTGCTATGAAGCCATTGGCAATGCTATAGGGCATTTCTTGAAGGTTGACGCTACAACCTCATATTTAGGGCATACTATAGTTGCCCGCATATTGGTGGATATCGACATCTCCAAACCCCTCCATGGAGATGTTTTGATGGTTGAGGACAGGGCATGAACACAGTTGTTGGACTATGAGGGTCTCCCTTTTAGGTGCAAGTGATGTTTCTCTATTTGTCACTTAGCCTCTGGTTGCCCTCATTCTCGTCACAAGGGTGTAGCAACTTGGTGGAAGGATGCACTCGTTGATCACTTGATTGTTTGCGCTTCCCCGATGGATGGTTCCTCCCAGGAGGGCGAGCCTTCCCTAGAGGGTGATTCTTCCCAAGAGAATGATCTTTCCCAAGACTCCTTGTTGCCCACTCCTCTTGTGGAGCATATGGCAACTAGGACTGCAGTAGCTGATCATGCTGAGTCGCCCAACCCTCGTCTCAGGCCGCCTCTGTTGGGCCTTAGACTCCCTTATTGGCCCTATCTGCCACGGGTCGAATTACTACTTTGTCAATCCCTGATTCTTCTTCTGAGTTGTCAGCTTCTCACTCAGCGCGAGATTGTTCTTTGGTTGCAGTGTCTATTGAGGGTCTCATCCTCTCACCTCGCTATCAGAATTTAGACTTAGAGTTTTCTTGGACTGTTGTTCAGAGAAAGAAGAAAGGACTCCCTAAGTCGGTCACTACTTCGCAACCGAGGGCTAAGGGAGTTAGGTTTTTGCCCTCATGATCGGGTTGTATTTAGATCCCTTGTTTTGGTTTGCAATTAGGTTGTCGTTTCTATTTTGTTTTTTGTTGTTCTGGCATGTTTGTGGCTTGTTTTGCTCTACCCTGGGGACCTTGTTTGTAAAGGGTTTAGCGCTTGGTTAGCTGCTTATCTTAATCAAAAACAATTCATTCTTCATTTTTTTTAAAATGCATGTAATTGTGATACGTTTAAAATTGCCATAATCCTAGATATCATAATTTTCAGGTTCAAAGTTCAAAAAAGAAGGTGCACATTTCATATGGTCTTTAGTATATGTAGCTTCAAATTATATATAAACTATAATTTTCAAGTAGATGATTTGATATTTGTTCCTCTGCCTCAAATAATCGAAAGTTGAAGAACAAAGGCTCTAATTTGATGTTGTTTCACAAGTTCAATGTTAAAAATATTCATATGAACCTCATCAATTCTTGTTTCATATTGTTGAATGCCACAACTTAGTGCAACTATTTCTAGGCCCTATCATGTGCATGCACATATTCACACGGCATTTACATCAACCAATATTGACTAAAATTGAAGGTCTAGACAGGGCAACAAAAATAGCAATCATCGACAACAAAAATCCTTTTTATTTATGCAAAAATGGAAGCCCATTATGCATTTTAGGAAGCCTTGTCACTACATTTTTTACTTAATGTATAGGTGTTTGCGAACTTATTTCACACATTTAGATATCAATTTGCACATACTTGGTATCTCATAGATAGAAAAAAAAAAAATATTGCATTATACATTCAACCAAAATGCTAGAGAAATACTTGTTTGAGTATATGATAGTTAGGGCATATATCTTTTTAAGGCATTATCAATTTAATTAAGAAAAAGTTATACACAATTTTACAGTTTCTAATGTCATTGTTACTTACCAAATGGGTATTTTCTAATTAACATCATACCTAGTCCTATGATGGGAAAGACCTTGGACACAATTGGACTATGAGGGCCTTCCCTTCAAATGTAGATGAGGTTTTTTCTATTGGTCACCTGGGCTCCGCTTATCCCCACTCTCGTTGTAAGGGCGTGGCTATGTGGTGGAAGAATGCCCTCAAAGATCACTTGACTATCAATGCTTTAGACTCTTCGATGGATGGATCTTACTAGGATGATGAGCCTTCTCAGGGGTTTGTGTCCACCTCTATGGTGAGACACAATCCTGAGGGGGTTTCCTTAATGGTGGGCGTGGTTGCGGCGTGCTCATCATCTCCTCCCAAGACTTCTTGATCGGGCCCTGTTTGCCCCTTCATCGATTGTGCCCCCCCCATGGCGAGCGGTGTGGAGATCCCAACTCTAGTATTGTCTTCAGTTCTTCATGCTTCCAAGTCCAAACTGACCCCCTCATTAGTTGCAGTGTTGATTGAGGATTCCCTCCTCTCCTTGCTCTGTGGACTTGGATTCAAAGTTGACTTGGATGATTGTTTAGAGAAAAAAAAAGGCCTCCCAAAATCTATTTTTATTTCCCATCCTCATGTCATGGGAGTCAAGCTTGCTAAATCGGGATCAGGCGTTGTGTATTCTCTGATCCTTGGGCATTATGCTTTGTTGTTTTGTTCGTGTTGTTTTGTAATGAGACTATCGTTTTTGTGCTATGTTGTTTGTCTCATATCTCATGGTACTCATTCCATCTACCTTTTAGCTACTTTGTTGTAAAAGGGCTTGGCCCTTTCAAAAACCCATTTTATCTATACCAAAAATATCATACCTAGTTTATGCCCTACTAGTTGCTAATAATAAAGTCAATCCTTTGTGCAATGTGTCCCCTAGATGTGTCGGAAAGTTTGTCTAATTTTATATTGACAATTTTGAAATTTACATTAGAAGAACAAATTTGTTATAATTAACAACACTTCTTTAATTACCCTATGCAACAAACTCCCTTTCGCAGAACTAGAAAACTTCTTAATGCTACCATAAAAACATTTTAAGAATGTATTAGTTTGGTTTCATAAAGAAAATTACAGCCACAATTGTGCTTTGCAAGTCATTGCAAACTTCTGTAATATAAAAAGAGGTGCATAACTTTATTTATCAAATAAATGATTACCTTTAACATTAATCAATATCGTCAACGAGATAAAATAAAAAACACATTAATCATACCTAGCTACCATAAATCTCCAAGTGGGTAGCATTGATCGTTAGGCCATATCAACTACTACTCTTACACACTACAAGTATATGCATAACACCTTATTTTTTTCTTACCTTGATATAATAAACCTAAGTATATTCTAAAACTAACATTACTTCTAACTACCTATAATAGATCTCCAAGTGGATAACATTATTCTTTCGGCCTTTTTCATTAATGGACAAGTTCGACACTGCAATTAATACAAGCATTAATAGAGGTGATATTAAACTAGTTATTCATACATTGTTATGAAAGCTCCAAGTGGATAACATCTTTCTTTAAGCCCATATCATGGAATGAAAATGTTTTTTTCTTTTTTCTGATAATGGTAAAAGGTGGGTTTTTGAAAGGGTCTCAACCCTTTTATAGAAACAAATATAGATAAGACATTGAAGTCCAACAAAGAAAACATGAAAGGGCAAGCAACACCTAGACTGCAAGATAAAAACCACTAAACGACTCAAACAGCGTTGCTTAAGGCAACACCATAATGGAATGAAAATGTTAAACACCATAGCTAGTCTCAATTTATTATTAGGGATGATGTTAGACTTGTTAACCTTCTATTGCCAACGTAGTTATAATATTTAGTTTTGTGTTTTTAGTTGTTTTACTTAATTTAATAGTCATTTGTCATTATTGGGTTATTCTTTAAGACGTAGCAAATACCACGAGTGTCTATAAGGATTCTTTTTGAATCTATATTTTTGTGCATGTATACTAATAAAAATTGGAGTATAGGCCTATAAACAATTATTGGCTATAAATTTCCCTTCTAATGTTGGTGGGAATTAGGGACTTTTCTAACCCTCTGAATTCGATGGCGTCTCTTCTCTATGACTAGCTCTTCTTTATTATAATTTTTCATTGCGAGTATGGTTACCAAAAGCCTTGCCAATCTAGAAGCACATCATTAATACGTTAACATCCTCCTACTCTATAGTAATGATATTGCCATCATTTTCGCATCCATGCCTTGAACACCTCTAACTTCCTATAATTGTCTTGATGTAATATGAATTTCTGATTACAAAGCAATTTACAAAATGGTGCCATGTCCAATAATTGAAGACTTCATTCCACTAAAGATTTAGTTTCACTTAAGATTTAAGTCCCTCTAAAAGCCTTATATTACTTCTATTAAGTGGGAAATGTATTAACCACTCCTTTCCTTGCTATATCACAAACTTATAAATACTTGAATTGATACACCTAGCCTTTTTAGAACATGCAAGGACAACGGTGGTGTTTCCTCCTCCCATAAAACATGAGAAAGGGCTAATAGAAGTCACAAATCCCACTCTTACTAATCATCTACACAATTGAAAATTGGATGGGTATGTTATTCAATTTATTATTTTGGAGGGTAAATTAAAGCAGATGCCATTGGAGCCAAAAATCTAGGTTATCTGGTTTCTGAACCAACCATTACATGCACGATTAGATTCTGACAAAACCTATTTCAAAAATGCACACAAACAATTTATTCCAAAAGGCAATAAAAACTAATGAACGTGTCAAAGAGACCTCTGCAACATAAACAAATGTTTAGACTCTCAAATGCCAATAAGTATGTCTCTTTCTGTGGAGAAAATATTTTGTCAGTAACCGAATTGAGAGCACATCGCAATGCATATTAAAATCAGCCTAATGTCATTTCTTACCAATCAATAGCTATAATGAGAGCAAACAAATATTAGTTTAATATTTAACACATATTTTACGATAGATGTGAAAAGTTGTGTGCAACATGATTTTATTTCCTAACTATTATGCATACCCTCCAAGGAAATATTACAATGGTGATTAAATTGTATTGAGGAGCTTTTAAAAATGGCATTTGATTGTTGCAATAGGATTGCTCTGAGTTTTTGGCACATCACGTTTGCTTGTTTTTACCAAAGAAGATGCTGTTAGAATTTATGAAATCAACAATTTTCAATTAAAATTGTGATTGGGACAACTCAAGGTTTTCAGATAGTTTTTGCACTTACTTGAAATGGAGTTGGTAACAGAATTTGTACAGTTCCCAACATAATTATAACACACGCTTCTTACATTTCAATAAGTAATAATTCTCCGTGATAAGGTCAACAAAGGAGGAGGTAGAGTTGCATCAACTTACGTTGTAATCCTATGCCCATAAGATCAAACCCAAGTAGTGTCTCTCCATCTGACGTAATCTCCTGCAATTCTTAGATTATCATAGAATAGTCCCTCAAACAAAAATTTGCCTAAAGAGAAATTTCCGAAAGTTAAATTGTTAGAACCAATAATTTGTGAGTCTCAAAACTCTGTCCAAAGTTAATTTATGAATCGTTAATATTCTGCAATTGGTACTACAAATTATATATGACCATTTTGCTATGATGTAACCAATTTGCTTGAGCAGTTATATATAATTAATTCTTGAGGTCTATTAAATTTATCACTCACTGACATTCTGCAGTTTATTATCACACAGATTGACATCCTGCTGTCTATTATCACTCAAATTGGCATTATGCCAAATCACTACAGCGGTAACCAGAACAAAGTTATTCATCCAAGTGCCAGCTAGAGATCTTAAACAATATCTCCCACTTTTGGGACTCCCTCTGAGAGCTATTTCTGCAAGTTGATTTATGTTCAAGCCCTCTTTCTCTTAAGATTTTCTATAAGTTCTTTCTTTATACAATTTGAGAAAGATGATTTTAAAAGATGTGTTTTGAATTATCTTCATCTCTCTAAAGATTCCTTACGAGGTTGAAGACTTGTTTTCCAAGTAAATTAACTTTTTGACCTACAAACATATGCGAAATGAGAGAAAAAGTAAAAGGTATTGGTCCATATGCTTTCACCTGAATCCAATACACTTTGATAAGATGAACAATGCAAGAAGAAATAAGTAGATTGTTCAAGTGAACCAATCTAGCTTATAAAACAAATCAGCTACTAACCACAGCTCACTAATGCTAAAGCATTTATAGCATGGAATTCAAAACAGTTGAAATTATGAGAAGCAAGGAAATTTGCCTATTGAAAGACCAAATCTTGTATTGATTAAGGTAGAAATATATAGCATGAAAAAAAAACATACGTCTTTGTGTGTCCTAAAATTACATCGGACACTGATTCTTATTTCCTCCTAAGACTCTAGAAAAACTTATTCAAACTTTCTTATATAAAACTGGAACTTCTGTTATATGATTGAGTTGAAAAGATAAAATGGATGAGAATGTGTGACTGATTACAGGAAGCACAAAAAGGGAAACGATTAATCAATTTAAATCCTAAGAAAATATTATACTGGGCAGAAGAACCTCTTGGTAAGGCATTGTCCCTTCTCATGTAACTTTTAGCCTACCACCTGAATGTTGATTTTACTCAAAATTGGACAGCTATATGTTCATGTTTAATCCAAAACTATTTCATGTTCTTTTTCCAAATTTTGCATGCTTTGTTGGAATAAACGAACAGCTGTAAAGCTCCCTTATAAATTTGCAAACTACATTGTCGCTCAAATTTTACTATTTTTATGCAATAGTCTCAACTTACCAAAATTGGAATCTATCCATTACAAACACTTAGGAAGTGAGCCTTTCCGACTTGAACTTGCAATAGGCTGAGTTGGCACATTGGATTATTGCCCTGTTGACTGCCAAAGTGCCACATCTAGTGAAAGAAACTGATGTAAAGTCAAGTTTTTGATATTGAAGAAGGTATACCTAATGTCCTTGGATTCTTTGGTTGTGGGTATATCGACTTCTTCAATGGTTGTTTCTGAGGAAATTACTTCCTCCCACAACTTGTTCAAGTCTGCGACCTGCATCCTCATGAATGCTTAAGCTATTGCAATCATTACTTCCCTTTCAACCAGTTCATGCACCCATTCCTTAGTTAGATTCTCCTTAATACATGCAATCTCATTCACCCTCATCTTTTGTACTTTAATGGTAACATCTTGCAGGCTCTTGAGTGTCTTATCCACCTTCCAAGGATCAAGCAGATCTTTTCTTGTTAATTCAGTCATTATACCAGCAATACAACCCACTTTCTTTTTGACATTCATGATGCTCCTGCTACCTTTACAAGAATCCATCCTTCTTTAAAATGTAGTTTCCTTCTTGATTGGATCAATCAAAATGGTTTTTAAAACCCTCCTGATCTCTAAAGGAACCACTTGGTGAAAATATGAAATGCATTCCACAGCTTCATCATTGAGAGGGGTCATAGTGGCCTCAACTGATCTGGCAAAAGCCTGGACTCTGCTAGCTTCAAATCTCAATCTTTGCAATGAGATTTGATGAGATTACGACTCCAATTACCTTAAATACGTTGTGCCTAAATCATAACGTTGCTGCTTTATATACTTGATAAGGGCCTCTTCATTCATGGCTTAATACTTCTTAATTTACCCTCTACTTTTGTTATCTTGGCCTGTACAATAGCAAGGCCCGCCATTGTTTTAGGATCAATGACAACAACTTGTTGAAAATCAGGGCCACTTGCTTCAAGCTCTGCTACTCTTTTCTTCTTGGTTTCACACTCAGCCTTGGGCTCATTAACTTCACATTGCATGTTATGTATCTCCATCTTCATCTTTTCAACATCTACATTGATTTCATTTTGTCTCTTGCTTGATATTTGAGGTGTCGTCGTTTGGAGGTCAGACAAGTCTCTAAGCAATACATTTTAAAAGGCAATTGCACCCCTTGATACAGGGATATCCCTAGGTGCAAGTTCTGATCGCCTTTCCAATTATTTCTCCAGACAACCATCTGACAGTTCAAGTAGATTCAACAAAATAAGACCTCATTTGCCTTCCAACAGTTTGGTCCTCAAAACCCCTTGACTAATTCCTCTGGCTCACTTGACCCAGATTTGATGTTAATGAGGAAATTAACTAAGTCATGATCAATGTCTCATTCTACTTGCTGAAGTGGTTGCATGCTAGCAACCAAAATTGTGTCAATACCTACCTCCACAGATACATTCATGGTCTTCAAGACATCAGTCTTAGGGGAATCAACTTTCTTTTGTCTTTTAAATGAAGAGGGTTGTCTCTGGCATTGTAGCAATGACTTCTGCTTTTTGGTCAAAGACTCAAAGTGAGTTGTCGTTCCTTCATTTCCTGCAACTTCTTATAAACTCGCTTGATCAGGATGGCATCTAGGATTTGTCCTTGGCAAGAGAAGTTTCTCCTCCCTTCAGCTAATCAGGTGCAATATCTTTAAGCATATTAAGATCAACTGTTTCACTTTCAACATTTGAATAAGAACCAATATTCTTAAGTTCCTCTAAGCCCAAATTTTCTGTAGTAATTTGTAATCCTGATTTAATTTATTTTGATCACCAATCAGCTCCACCTTGACCTCTTTTCAATTATGAGCTTCTCGGCTCTAGCATATTTTCCTTCTTTTTATTCAGCCGCCTCATCAATACTCTAGAGATTGACAATCAAAATCATGTCCCGACATGGTATTCCAGTATGGGAAGCAACAATATCAGGCAATCATTCATGACCCTGCAGTTCTGGATCCTTATCACTATGATTTTTCCTTCCAACTTCTTGCCAACATCTACATTAATTTCTATAAAATTCAATGGACTAGTTCTTGTACCAGAGGCTCCTCAATGCAATGTCAGGTCAGTAGTGATATTTAATTGAATAGGTTTTACCAGCATTAACACCACTCATTGAAGAAAATGCATCACTGCTTACTTTAACACTTAGTCTCCAATGCCTTGGAGACCTCTTCTGCAGCATCATCCAGCCCACTCACAATAGTCAAAGCACTCTCATCTAGATTAGACCCTTAAATTGTCATCTTTATAGATTAACTCTTCTTCTCATGAGAATCCAATAGGTTTGGGGAGGAATCAATGTTTTTCTCATTTAAAGACACTTTAGCATATCTCTGCTATCAAATGGACTCCCAGTCAACAAGCAAATCCTATTCTTCAATCGGTCATCCTCTCTTCTCTCAGTCCTTCCCAAGGACCTTTAATTCCTTCATTCTTCTTCATCATAATCGTGCACATGGGGAGGATACATGCCCCTGACCTCATTTGCCCTCTTCCTGTACTATTGATCGGGATAATACATATTACAGTCAATGGTTAAATTCTTCGAAGTGATAAAGCCCAAATCATCCTCTCACAACACAGCAAAGGGCTTATTTGTTATCATCAAGCCGATACATGTTAGAGGCACATAAATGGGGTTGCCCTTCATACTGAATGTCAGAGCATTGTCAGCACTGCACAGCTGCCTGAAATGCTCATTGGCAAACAACTTATCATCCATATGTTTCTGCGAAGGATAGGGGCCATTTTACGAGACAAACTTTGATAGAGGACACTACCCTCCATTTATAGCAGTCTGTAAACTTTCAGTTTTTTTTCTGTTCTGATTGCACTATGTTCATTGTCTTATAAAAAATGTATGCATAGTTTTGCAATGTATCATCTTGTACACAACTAGCACAAATTGCCATGCAAATATTTCATAATCCCCATACTATGTCTTTAAATGCAATTGTGGGCATGCAATATGAATGGGCTAGTTTACATTGTACTGTATTCCTATGCCCCTAAACCTGTCCATATTCTGAAACTACATAGATAATTGAGCATAGAGTAGTACCTGAAATTACACACTTGGTCGAAGGTAACCATTTGTATATGCATCACATCAGCAATAATCCGATCCCAGTGATAAATCGGTGCCTTCGCTAACACAATAGATGACCAGAACCATTGAACCATACAAAAGTGAGCAAATCGTATTCTCAAAGATTCGAGCCATCATATTTTGGTTAAACTTCTTAGCTGGATAAGGAATATGCATTACCTCATGCCTATCCGTGTCCAATAGACCTCAATAGATTGATCAAACTTATCTGCAATTTCACAATAGCTCTGCAACATCACATTGGGGTCAAGCACTTCTCTGTTTTGAGGCAAACAATACATCTTTCTTAATCATTAGCATTGATAGAAAGAATGACTTCCCCATCTTCATTAACCACAACACTTTTGACCATTAAGAAACATCAGATTCCCAATACATTTTTTTTTATAACGACCTCGGAAAGGCCACTATACCACAATCAAGCTGCCTTGGAGTTCTTATTCTTCAATTCATGTACTTTCCAGTACAAATCCTTCTACTGTGAGCTTTTCATTTGAGTATCCATCATGGTCTCCCAATCATCTACTGTGCCCTCTTTGATATATAAGCCCAAGTCTCTCCAATGCATATATAGCTGCTTTGGCTGTTTGTTAGCTAACAGCCCCATATTTTCAATATACTTCCATTCGGGAAATCCAAAATTTGACTAACGCAAGAAATCCAAGGGTACTGTCCAAACCCGCCCAGACTGGGCGGCCTCACAAGGTCCTCTTGGACAGTGTCTTCACCATCAGGGGAGCTTGTCCAGACAACACCTTCAAACCCGCCCAGGGAAAGTTAGGATGCTTTCACGAGTTTTTGCTGACTGAAGGAAGTTAGGGAGTGATGATGGAGTCTAAAACTAAGATTTTGATGAAACTTCCATGCCTCACCTCCAAACCCGCCCAGACTGGGCGGCCTTGGCATGAGGTCATGGACTCAGCCTCCTGCACATGCATTTGTCCAAACAGAACCATCAAATCTGCCCTAGGAGAAAATGGTTAAGTTTAGAAGGTTTTCAAGCACAAGGCACTGAGAAATGATGAATTTCAAGCAAGGTTTGCAAGTTGGAGGGAAGTTAAGTAGTTTACAAGCAACATTCCATGCATCATCTCCAAACCAAGCATTACTTAAACTCCTCACAACAAGGATGAAATAATTGAAAAGAATGATAAAAAATCACTAAGCCTGATGTCCTGAAATCCTGAAAATTGGCTAAGTCTGAAATCTGGTGGATCCTCCAAAATCTAGAATTTGCATGTTAAATCCTATGGATCCTAGACCCATCTCAAACATCCTGGAAGTATATTGATAAATATTTAAAGTATCTAACTTATACTTAAACATATTTTCAATATACTTCCATTCAGGACATTTCCGATATGGCGACAACACTTGCATTCCAAGCACACCTTCTAAACCCGCCCTACCTGGGCGGCCTTGGCATGGGGTCTTGGATTCAAGGTTGTGATCACGCACTTTCTCCAGACTCAGTCTCCAAATCCGCCCTAGGAGGAAAATGGTTGAGTGTTGAAGTTTTTACATGCATAAAACACTGAGATGTGATGGCTTGTAGGCAAAGTTTGAGTTTAAGCAAGTTTCAAGTCCAAATCCATAGGTCACTCCTCAACCCGCCCTATCTGGGCAGCTTTAGCATGTTCACATGGACAGTGTCTTCACCACCTCATGACACTCTCCAGATGCAACTTCCAAACCTGCCCCAGGTGAGAATGATCAAATTTTGAAGGGTTTTCAAGCATAAAGCACTAGAAGGTGGTGAAATTCAAGAGAAACATGAGAGTTTGAAAGGATTAAGTGAGTTTTGGATGAAAATCCAAGGGTCACCCTTAAACCCGCCCTACCTGGGCGGCCTCAAGAGGTTCCTGTGGACAATTTCACCTCCTCCACATCAATCACTCCAGACAGGATCTCCAATCCTGCCCTAGGAGAAGAATCATGCAATAAGCAAAGTTTGTGTGCTAAGTATAGCCAAGATGATATCACAAGGAAAGGAGATAGTCAAGTTTAAGGCATGAGAGGTGTCTAAGTGCCAAAATCCAAGACCTACTCTCAAACCCGCCCTACTTGGGCGGCCTCAAGGGGTGTTTGTGGATTATACCTTCTTTCACATGAAATATTCCATACATTGCCTCTAAATCCGCCATCCACTTGGAGACATGTAAGTTTACTTAGAAGATGAGATTGTCAAGGAGGAAACTAGTTTTAGAGAAAGAATCCACACCATGCTCTCAAACCCACCCTTCCTAGGCGGCCTCAAGAGGAGGTCTTGGATTCTCTCATGTCCTCACATGCATCTCTCCACACAACACTCTCAAAACCGCCCAGGGTGAAGAATGACATAAGTTGCAAGTTTGTTTGATGGATGATCAAGATCACACTCAGGAGATGAGATAATTAAGGTCATTCTAAGAGGAAGAAAGTTTGAAAGTCACTAAGTCATGGAGGTGGAAGAGGAGTGTCAAGGTTAAGGTAAAGATGTGTGCACATAGCAAAATCCTTACTACCTATCCAAACCCGCCCTTCCTAGGCGGTTTTCATCATGATAGGTGGATAACATCATCATTTAGTATCCATGATGCATCGTTTGAGTCTTAAGGGTGTTGGAGAGAAGGTCTTCATGAGGAGATGAATGAGCTAAGGGAAGCAATCCATACACACTCTCAAGACTATCTTGTTAAGAAACTCACTTGCATTCACCTCTTTCACATCATGCACTCCATACAACATCTACAAGGCTGCTTAGCTTAGGCGGACTCCACCATGACATAAGGATAAGTCCATCAAACATTTCAGATCTGCCTTCTAACCTCGCCTAAGAATGTATAGAAATGAAACCTTACAAGGAGATAAGAACAAGGAGAAATCATGAGGAGGAAACAAGCATCAAATGAAGGTTAGAAGTGAAGAATCCAAGCCTACCCTTGAAACCCGCCCTTCCTCGGCGGCTTTAGGACCTTTACTTGGACAGAGTCATCTCCTTCACATGAAATACTCTGCCTAGACCCTTGAAATCCGCCCATCCTCTCATGGCTTTCCATTGCATTCAAAGAGGTCAAGTTATCAATCAAACAAGTGTAAAAGGTTTTAGACTATCAAAACTAAGCAAAAATCACTAAGTCATGAAAAATCCAAGCCTACCCTTGAAACCCGCCCTTTCTAGGCGGCTTTAGACCCTCCATTCAGACAATTTCATGTCTTCACATGACATCCTCCATGCACCAACCTCAAATCCGCCCAGGAGAAATGACATAAAAATTTGCAAGGAAGGCAATGGCTAACACTGAGTTTTGAACAAACACATGCAAGTTTGGAACATACATGAAGGATAATAAGTAAAAATCCAAGCCTCACTTCCAAATCCGCCCTACTTGGGCGGCCTAAGCATGAGAGCTTGGATTCTCTTGATCTTCACATGAACTACTCCAAACATCACTTTCAAATTCCAGTCATCTAATATGCAAATATCATGCAAGGATTTTAAACCATCAAGGAAGCAAGTGAAGATGTCTTGAAATTGTCAAAACCAAGTTAGAAAGTGCCTAAGTGATAAAATCCACTCACCACCTCCTAGCCCGCCCTTCCTAGGCGGCCTTAACCTCTATGCTTGGACAACTTCACCTCTTGCACAACACACTCTCCAGACATCAACCTTAAACCCGCTCAAGTAGAAGACCTATCAAGTTTGCAATGTTTTGAGTTGAAGTACAATGAGATCATGAAGATTTGATGGAAGTTCATAGGTTTGAATGTTTTTTGAGGCATTTTGAGGAAAAATCCAAGGGTCACCTCTAAAGCCGCCCTACCTGAGCGGCCTCAAGAGGTCCTTGTGGATTATGTCACCTGACACAATGCATTCTCCAGACAACACCTCCAGAACCGCCCAGGGATGTAGACAATACAATTTGCAAGTAAAATCAATGGAAATAATGAAGATGAACATGTCAAAGGTGAAATGAACAAGTGCAAAGTTGTTTAAGTTGAAAAATCCAAAGGTCATCCTCTAGGCTGCTTTAGACCCCTCACATGGACAATGTTACCTTCCACATGAATTTGTCCACACACACCCTCCAAACCCGCCCAAGAAGGTCGGCCTAGACACTCGAGCATGGAATTTCACGTTCCATAGTCCAGACATGCCTTTCAAACCCACTTAGGCTAGTCGGCCAAGAAGAGAGGTGAATTGTCAAGTGAATTTAAAGTGTAGCTTTCCAAATTTGATTTTGACAAGTGATGGATGCTTTGGAATGTCATTGTTTTAATCCCACATACATAAGGTGAATGTAATTTGTTGTTGAAAATCCTTTATATCGAGTTTTAATTTGATGTGTTTCTTCTTGTAGGTGATGGAGGATCCAAGGAGGTGAATGGCGAGAACTCATACATGAGAAGTTTGGAAGGCTGAGGAACGTTGCTCAAACTTGTCATCATCATCAAATGGAGGAGAGCTCCAACATCTAGTTCGAAGACTTCGTATGTCTGCATGAGGAAGACATCAATGCCATGTGAAAGGGAGCTAGTCTAAGATGATCAAGGTTACAAGTGTAGTTCATCATCAAGAGCATCATCCGTTTGAGGCGAGGATCAGTGGAAGGTTCTCATTTCACCATGCACATCTTGAAGGAGGTCATCATCCAGAAGCTCACATATCATGTGCCGGACAAGAAGAAATCTCATCAGGCACTAGTCTACTCCATGAGTCCATGCAACTATCCAGAGGCATAGTCCTGCACAAGCACAACAACATCACAAGATGAGAGATGAGCATGATCATCAAAGCGATCCATGAGTTACATCAGGACAACAAGAAGAAAATATTCTAAGTAAAGTGAACATGAAGTGAATCACACTAGTTCATTCAAAGATGCTGAGGTGGCACGTACACATCATCAAGCCAGTCGCATTCTGCCATGTAAGAGGGCCCACCATAAAGATGCTCCAAAGATGCTTATCACATTGGGAAACGTACTTTCATTGCCTCTTTCATGTTCTAAAAATAGCAAATTTTGTAACAAACTGCCTTGTTGTCTCGATCTTGGCCGTTGATTGTCAAATCAATCCTAGCCCTTCATGTAATTTATGGAGTCTATAAAAGGCTCATTCTTCTCATTTGTAAGGGACAATAGATATAGGAAGAGATTAAGAGTAGAGTTGTTGTAGGAGAGTAGAATAGCAAGTAGAGTAGAGGAAACTCTTTGATGTCATTGAAGAGATATGTGAAATTGTTGTAAAAACACTTCCTGGATCAATACAAGCTCATTGTTGATTTTTCATGTTGATTTGTGTGATTGTGGGATGTTGGCATAGTTTCAAATTCTCGCAGATGATTGAGAAATGTTTCTAAGTAGAGTAGAATTAGATTAGAAGTTCACTGTATGATGGATTTATGTTGAGATATTTGATGAATTCCTTTGTGTTCATACTTTTTGTGATTTGTGGCTTGCAATTCACAGTGCAAAGTTAGTCTGAACCTTCATGTGCTTTAGTTCGATTGTGAAGATTGTTCAAGCTGCGCCAGCTGTGGGTGTTTGGATGAATGCTTCGCAATTTGAAAATCTTTGAGTTACCTTAAAAGATTGCACCGAACTTTGTGTAGTTGTTGGTCCTCATGGCGAAGCGGAGTTGGGTTATAAGAGGAATTTGTCTATCTTGACATCATCCATCACTTCATTGTCCTTAGATTAGCTTTCTCAACCCTTGTCTTTTGCATTTTCTTTCATAGACAGTTAGAAGTTCCATTTCACAAGGAAAGAAGTACATGTTTGAGTGGAGTAAGGAGCACATTCAACGTAAGTCCCTTTGTGATTACCAGCATGATCACATCAACAACTGAGTCTATCCATCGCAAAACACGAATCAAGAACCTTGGAGTTGTCTCGATTGATCACATTGTTTAGCATTCGAGAGACTTTGTTCAGGAGAGGATAGAATACTTAGTATTTTATTCTGAGTTTGCATGTGCAAGAAAAACACATCAACAGGGCTCTTCGAAGAAATGAAAGAAAAGGGAAGTTTGTGTTAATGGCCCCATTTTCACATTAATTGCTTAAAAAAACTTAGGATTTTCATGATGCGAAAAAGCAGGTCTAATGAAGCTGAACCAATGGGGTTGTGGAGAAACTACTCAGTGATGAAGGTGACCAAGACTTGGAAACATGGAAATGTCACAAAAATGGTGTTCAAATGCATGACAGTCTATAGTGATCTTTAGAGGCTAGCTAAGGTGGTCTAGAACATCTCAGAAAGTTTCTGATAAAGTTGCAGATTGTAAACCCTAATAGAAAAGTTGGAAAAGTGAATTTGCCACTTTGTATAGGTGCATTTGGCAAATGCACTATCTACCACAACGATGCATTGTAAACCACAGCGAACACATGAACACCCCAGTGAATGCATGCTCGCCAGTCTGGTAGAAGCGGCAAATGCACTATCTACCACAACGATGCATTGTAAACCACGGCGAACACATGAACACCCCAGTGAATGCATGCTCGCTAGTCTGGTAGAAGCGGCAAATGCACTATCTACCACAACGATGCATTGTAAACCACGGCGAACACATGAACACCCCAGTGAATGCATGCTCGCCAGTCTGGCAGAAGCGGCAAAAGCCTAATTGTGCAGGCAGAGAGTGGATTATGTAATGTCCCCAATCAGACAACCCTAGGAAACACGCAATTTAATTTGTATTTTATGAACTTTTCTTGAAAAGAAATAACACCAAATAGCAAGTACACAATCTGATCACAAATTTCAAACCCTTATTTGCTGATGATAACAAAACATAAACCCTAGGATGATAAAAATACTCAGTTTCAGCGACATGAAACCCTCCAAAAGATATTCAATTTATTTGCAACTGCTGAAAATTACAATGTTGATGCAAATAGGGCTGGAAACTAATTTTCAGAATTTTCTGAAACCATTTATTGTCACTCACAAGGCCCTACAACTATATGGACTGCTGATGCAAAGTGTACAGCAGCTGGAAAGTGTTTGCAGCAGTCACAAGGCTGAAACAATGGTGTCTTAGACTAATCCAAGGATAGAATGATGTACGACAGCACTAGAAATGCCAAACAATACTCATAAGAGCTGCTAATTATTGTCGATCTTCCCTAGAAACATATGCAACATGCCAAATCTGATTGTAGTCTCCTAGAAATGTCTTCGAACTGTTGTATGATGACTGAGACAAGGTAAACCAGTGGCTGATCTATGCACCAATGACTAATTTTGTCCCTCCAGAGGTGGCACTCAGCTAGGGTTAACAAAAATGATTGATCCAATGCTAAAAATGACTGATTTTGTTCCTCCAAAGGTGACGCTCAGCTAGGGTTGGCAGATCCAATGCTTAAATTGAAAAAAATATGAAAATTGATGTAGAAACCCTCAAATGTGATATGGCGACAAAACAAATTATTTGCTTGCAACTCCAAATCGCCCAATTGTTGGAATCTTGCATGAAATCTCCAAAAATCAGCAACAAGCACTGTAGTGCCACTATAGCAAACTGAAAAATGTCTTCAAACCCTCAACAACTAATGGAATCACCCAAAATGAAAAACAAGGGTTTTCATCCTTGATCCCAAATGTGGAATCCAAGAGGGTTTTCATCCTCTCAAACCCCGAACAAACCAAGGATTTTCATCCTTGGATGCCCTAAATTGAACAAATTACTCAAATCTGAAAATTGGATGCAAAAAAGATAACTTCAATGAAGATGCTCAAATGAAGATACGTGCCTCCTTTTATAGTGCTCAAAATGGGCTATTGTGACCAAATCTCCAAAAATATTTAAAAATACTTTTATCTATTTTATTTAGCATTTAAAAATGCCTTTTATTTTAATATTAGTATTTAAAAATACTTTTTTTTTTATTTTAGTACTAATGTTTAAAAACACCTTTTATTTTAATTACAATAATATTATTAAGTGACCCTTAAAATTAGCAATTATCGGGCCCAACTTAAATAATATTATTAATTATTTTAATCCGAAAAAGGAGACATGACAGTCCGCCCTTCCTAAAATTGCTTACCCACAAGCAATTACAAACCCAATTATGAATTATGTTGTAATGTCCATAGAGTCTAGCTCCTATACCTGTCAAATGTAACAACTTCTACCAAAAAAACACCAAGCATACTCGGATGCTCAACTACCACCGTGCCAACACTATGAATCATGTTGTAGCATCTGGATTTTTTTCTGTCAAGTGGAACAACTCCTCTAGGAGACCTATGATGAGATGTGCGATTATACTTTTCCATCTTTGACTTGGATCAAGCAATGAAGGCATCCAACTCTCCATACACTCCTCTTTGACGTGATGATGAATGAAAACATCCACAAACAAAAGGCTGCCACATCTATTCATCTCTGTGTTTTTGTTGCACCTCTTGGTTCTTCCCATGTGATGGAGGATCTGGAACACTTATTTGAGCTTCATGATCCAAGTTGTAAGTTCCTATGGCCTCTTCAAAAGGATTGGAATGTATACCTTCCAAAGTAGAGTTCAAATCACATTGTGTAAGGGCTAGAAATAAGCTAGAACAGTCACAATTCAACTGAAATATTACCCAATTAGGTACCATAGTGGCTGCAATGATGATTCCCTTCAACTGAAACCTTTCTTCAACTTCTTCCATCAAGGATATTCCCTTAAATTGTGCCAACTTGCAGCTGTTCATGATTGATAACAGTTGTTCCAGCAACCTAACAATGATATAACAGCATCAAAACTGATATTCTTTTGCCAAATGCAAAGTTGTGAATGATGTAGAGGCTGAAAATGCTTCATTAGTAATTACAAATTGTAGATCCCTCCTTCCAATGACTGTCGATTCCTACAAAACCAATTGTATAAATGTAATTGAAGTGATGTGAGAGCTGATAATGATTATGACAGTAGTATTGAGGCTGAAAATATGGACAGCAGCATTGAGGCTGAGAATATAGTACATAGCTGTCCCATGTATGTTCCATCCATCCTTGGGTGGTAGGAGATCATCAATAATTGCTCTCTTCCTTCCTTGTGGGTGAATCTTTACACCAATGTCCAAATTTGATGCTACCTCATCATGCCTATGCTGCACCACTCCGATTTTTTGTGAACTTCTTGATCCATGTGATGCCCATGACTGCCCTAATAAGATAGTGGCCTCGACACACAACTCCCTTCACCTTAAACTCCTTAGTAATGAGATTCTCAAATAAATATAACCAATGCATGCCAACAACTATACTCACCTCTTCCATATTGCTGTTATAATGATTACTTTGGACTCCAAAAGTTCTTATCATGATGCCCCAAGTTATACCATTTAAAAATGGTTCGGTCCAGACCATATGTGTGGTGATAGGTGAATGTACTGATCATACATTGCTCTGAATTTCTTCCCAAACAGCACTAAAGATGTTGGAATATTTGCACTTAATGATCTCAACGAGTGAACCCTCTTACACACAACATCAAACCAAGAGAGTTTCTCCATACTATGGCTGTAGCACTGCATTCACTTGCTCAAAATCAGAATTGTAGTGGTTGGAAACCATCTTGTGCTAGCTATAAACACCTCAATAATGATAATAGGTGGGAAATGCTTCCACCATGGAATAAAAAACTCCTTTATGGCTGCAACTAGAATGTGGGGAAGGCTGAAAATGTTGAAAACAACAGTTCTACGATTTGAGGCCATACTTGTAGTGATTTTTGGTTTATGTAACTTGCAACCTGTTGATGATTGTTTTTAGACAAGTCAACAATAGAGTAAAACACTAGAGTATCCCACTCTCTCTTGAATAAAGCTCTTCAAAGGCTGAACTATGTGATCCAGTGAAGTAACTCCAAGGTTCCTTTTTATGATTCCTGATGGGTTAACTCAGTGATTACATGTGATCTTGCTGATAATCACAAAGGGACTTACGCAGATTCTTCTTCACACTTGTTTAGCTTATTCCTCCTTTCAGTATGGATGATGTATTCAGGGTCTCAATGATAAATAAAATGAAAAAAGGTTAAGGGTTCAGAAAGTTAATCTAAGGTCAATGAAGCAATGATGTTGTATGAATAGACAAACTCCTAAGTAAACCTAACTTCACTTCGCCAAGGATGCCTACAACTACGTGAAGTTGGTGCAATCTCTTAAGGTTACGCGAATGGTTTTCAAATCATGAAGACTTATATAAGCACCCATAAGACGGCGCAGCTCAAACAAGCATCCACAATCGAACTTATACAGATGAGGCTCAGACTAGCTTTACACAACACTTCATCAGCGATGAATGTTAAAAGCATGAGCTAGGAGTTGATCAAATATTCAGTACAACAAACATTCCAACAAAGAACTTCTAATCTACTTGAAACATCTCTTAATTCCATCGAGATTCAGGAAACCATGTTACTCCACAAGATAACACTCAGCACCAAATAAACTTCCAATGTTTTGCATTACTCTTGAGAAATATTTACAACAATTCCAAGTCCTCTCAGAAAATTTCTCGAGTCTCCTATTCTACTCCTACTTGCCTACAATCTAATTTCTATATCTTACAAATGAGGCAACAAGGCCTTTATATAGTGCCCAGAATACAATGAATGGCTGAGATTAATTCAATAGCCAAGGGTCTAGATCATGCCACCTCACAGGTAGTTATAACAAATTGCTATTTTTAGCACAAAAGAGAGAGGCAATGAATGCACGTTTTCCAATGTGATAAGGTAAGGCAAAATTATTTAAAAACTTCTTCCACATAGGAATCCCTTTGGCTTCTTTCATTAAATGATACATTGAATGCATTAAATAATGCGGCTAATCAAAATTGAATGATGTGTACTCGCCACATAGATGCCAACTCAGCATACTTTGAAAATTGTATCATCTTTGTGTGATGTATTCAATGTGATTGCTTGAACTTGTATGTTTAGGAATACATCTTGTAGATCTCGCCTTGTACATCTTCTTGTAGACTGGATGTATGATACTTGTTGCTTCACTTGACTAACTTCATGATTCTTTCTTCTTCTTGTAAGCAAGTTGATGTGAATCTTCTTTGATGATGCTCCTTCTTGAAGAGTGAGTAATAGAGTAGATGATGATGATATATACTTCCTTCATGTAAGAGTAGATGATGAAGCTTGCTTCATGAATCGGAGTAGGAGTCTTTCTTAGACTTGAAGGTTGAATAGAACTTGAAGTATGATAGATGAAGTGTCTTTGACATGATGTAGAAGTTGATGAAGTGATCTTGAACGATGATCTTCGAAATGACCCTTCGGAGTGTAGTAGATGACCTCTCAAGGAGACTTGAAGGCATTGGAAGAACTTGAAACTTGATCCATCTTAACTTGAAGCTTGGGTAAATGAATGCTTCAAATCATGTTGCTCTTGATGAAGTACACCTGAACTTGATATGATCCAACATGATGTTATTGATGTAGAAGAGTGGTGTTCCCTTTGTAACTTGAAGATTACCCAGATACTTGTACTTGATGACTTCTTGGCTTCACCAACACTCCTTCTCTCAATGATGCAACTTGATAATCTTCAAAGGCAGCTAGCATGATGCTCCTTACTCCTCGCTTGAAGGTGATTCCTTGGATAACTCCTTAGCTTTGTTAATGATCCTACAAGACAAGGTAAATATCAATAACTTAAGATAAAAACAACTTTAAACATGTAATAACGCCATTTCAAACTTAGGCGCAAATATAGGTAAAAAGGAGAGCAAAGTGCGCCTAACATCATTTAGTCCCACATTCATTATTTCAAATGATTTCTAGCAATTGTAAAGGTTTAAAGAAGGTCAATCCACTTAAGGTTCACTCAAAAGGTATCTTTCAACACAATTTCTTCCTTAGGCGCCCATCTAGGTTGGTAGATAAGTGAAAGTGCGCCTAGGACTAATAGCTTCATCTTTGGCATTTTTTCATGCTCTAGACAATTGTGAAGGTTGTGGGATGACTCCCCTTCTTTTAGGCGCCAATCTAGGACTAATAGCTT
The DNA here is from genome assembly GCA_027924645.1 of Cunninghamia lanceolata. Lineage (NCBI taxonomy): Eukaryota > Viridiplantae > Streptophyta > Pinopsida > Cupressales > Cupressaceae > Cunninghamia > Cunninghamia lanceolata. The sequence continues at coordinate 404,051 of BSBN01001014.1, read as the reverse complement.
CATCTTTGGCTCATCTTGTCTTCTAGGCGCCAGAAATGAGGCGATTCTTCCCAGGTGACAGGAGTGATAATGAGCGCCTAACTTCATTTTCTCAACTCAAGGCGCTATTTTGGTGATTGTATTGAGTGTAATCCTTCTCTAGGCGCTAATCTTGAATTCCAACCTCACCATGCACTCCAAGGTGCCAATATGTCATCCCTCCAACCATCCAGATGTAGGGCGCTAGGATGAGGTGATAATAACAAGAAGGTGCGCCTACTTTAATTCAAGGCGCAATTGAATGAGGTGTTTGAAACTTGTCCTCTACCTAAGGCACCAATTTGGATATCTGCAAATGGGAAAATGCGCCTAACTTCTTTGAGTGAATTCACGCCTAAATTTGGAAGTCGCCAAGGTAAGGTATATTGAAAAATATATTTAAGCATACTTTAAATATTTTTCAATATACCTTTCAGGATGTTTGAGATAGGTCTCAGATCCACTGGATTTAACATGTAGATTATAGAATTTGGAGGATCCACCAGATTTCAGACTTAGCCAATTTTTCAGTGTTTTAGGATATCAGGCTATCAGACTTAGTCATTTTGAGGATCTTCTCAAACATACATCAGGGATTTCATACTCTTTCTTCCTAAAGCGCTCAAATTCACTGATGGGGTCCAGACAACCATTCTTCCTTAGGCGCCCATTTGACTTAGCATATTTTCAAGATCCCAAGCCTTCTTTTACAAGGCGCCCACTTGAGATTGGGAGAATGAGTAAGGGCGCCTTTCTATCTTTCATATTGCTCACTCAACGACTTCAATCTAATGCCAAGGGTCTAGTGATTGACTCCATCACCTTCAAATCACTTGATGAATTACTCCTTGAGGTTAGGCGCTCATTGGGTTAAGAATACTTACTCCAAGTTTTAGGCGCCATTTTGAGTGTTGAAGGGCGCCTAGAATCAAGTGAAGTGATTTGCAAATCTAAACATCTCCCACCTCCAGAGAGTTCTCCATAATAGGCGCTATTGGATGATGATATGGGCATGAATTAGCGCCTAAGTGAAATGAGAGCCCCTTTCACTTTCAACCTCTACAACTTGCACTTGTAAAGTACTTTACACCAAGGCGCCAAAGTTCTAAATTCCTTGATGCTAGGCGCAAATTTGAATGTTTTGATAATTTCATCTCAAGAACCTCTTAGGCGCACATCTCTACCTTGGCGCAGATTCATCTCTCCAAGGAATCTAGCTCTAGGCGCTCAATGTGATCCTCCTGACTTAGGGCGCTAAAGTCCTAAACTCCTCATCATAGGCGCTTAAACTTAGGATTTCAAACCTCTCCTCACAACAAGGCACTCATCTAGATGAACAACCTCCTCAAGGCGCTCACACTACCTTCTTTATCAATCCATTCCTCTAGGCGCACACCTCTACCTTGGCGCTCACTGAGGTCACTTCAACTGCAAATTGGCGCCCTAATCTTTCATGATGTTGAATAAAGGCAAAAATGCACTTAACCTTATTGAACACGCTTCATGACTTCCATCAATAGTATGGTTAATGACAACTTCAATCTTGGCGCTTTGCTCAAAATGTTGGTAAAGGTATGTTATTGCGCCCATTTCAAGTGTAAGTTGATGTGATTTTCCAAAGTTCTCCTTAGGTTGTCTTGATGATGAATTGGCGCCTTGAACCATGGGATGAAGGAGCCCAAAATTTGTGTAGGAAATGCACTCCTTATTGCTTGCATTCTTGAATTTGTCACCTGGGCGCCCAAAACTTCTAGTTTCCTTCCCTTCACCTAAGGCGCTATTCATGCTCTCTTCTACTTCAAAGCGCCCTAGGTGATTCACCTTCAAACTTAGGCGCATATTTAGCCATGACCTGAACTTACCCTCTACCAAGGCGCAATTTGGAGCTTCATCTACCTTAAGGCGCCACCTGTCACTGTCTTAAACTCCATCCTCACATCAAGGCGCCTAGAACTGGCAGGAGCAACAAGGAATGGCGCCTAAGTCTTCTGCTTCAACTCTAGGCGCAATCTTGAGGTTGTCTAGATGATGGAAGGCGCCCTAAATTCTAGGCGGAGTTTTGAGGTGAACCTGGAGCAATTTCGCGCCCAGAACTGACAGTGCCCGAGGTAAGGTATATTGAAAAATATATTTAAGTATAAGTTATACTTTAAATATTTTTCAATATACCTTTCAGAATGTTTGAGATAGGTCTCAGATCCACCAGATTTCACATGCAGATTCTAGATTTTCAAGGATCCACCAGATTTCAGACTTAGCCAATTTTCAGGATCTTCGGGATCAGGATACCAGACTTAGTCATTTTCAGGGTCTCAAACATCAGGATCAGGTCATCAAGGGGCTCTAAGACTCAAACACCACTGACTTCATCATGCAAAGGACATCATCTTGGACTTAGCAAAGCACTAGAATTCAAAAAAAGGGGGTCCCCATTTTGCAATGGGGCGATGTGTGATTTGGTCACAACACAACCAACACTCCTCCTTACCATGTTAAGTTGATAACTCTTAACAAGAAAGTCCTTGCATTCCTTGTGTTCACCCAAGTGATGATGAATTGTTTTACCTTCATGATGCTAGGAATGGTGATGCCATCTTGGGGTAGCTCATCCTTCGTGAATCATCCAACTTGTTTGTAGCTTGATACCCAAAGCACCATACCACACTTAGTTACAAAATCTTGAACATTAAAATGACATATTTTACTTACCATCATCTAGCATCAAGCATCCCATTGTGACTATCTCTATTTGGCCATCACCAACAATCTTGTCTTCAAGTGCAGTACTTAGCTCCCAGGAGTGATCTATGAACTACGAGCATTGATCCTTCACAATGTGGTTAGGATGCACAACAAACCCTATATGATTCCTCATAAACTTCTTTTCAATCCAAAAGCAAGATATGGATAACTCAATAGTGATATCAATGCCTCTATCCACTTTGACCCTCAAAAGATCACCCAAATCCCATATGCAAAAACAATCTCCATGCCCTATATTGCAAGTTGTATCCTTGACTCTATCACCTCTTTTAGCATGTTTTCCATGATGACAAGAATCTTGCAATAACATAATAGGAAGCAACAAATCCGAAATATGATCATTAATTTCATACCTTAGGCTGCAAACAAAATGTTCACCTTTATTTGCTGAAAGAGCAATTGTTGAGATATTCTCAACACCTCCATCCATGTGACCCAAAACTCCCAAGCTAGGGTCACTCACAATGTCCTCCTCCAATGTATATCCATCCATAATGCTAATCTAAAGATCAATCAATGGCTCACCATTTGGAAGTTTGCGGGATAGTTCATGATTTGGCGCATCTTCCTACATCTTAAGCTCATTTCATCCAACAAGTGATGCTCTTTCCTCAATTTCATCACTATCTTGTTAAATCATGCAATCATTAAAAGTCAATAAAACATCTTCTACTATCAAAGAGTCTTTACCTTCAACCTGCATACTGGGTCCCTTCTATTCATGCTCAATGATGTCTTGTGATTCTGATTTTGATTGTTCTTCTTGCTTCCCAATTTCTTCCTTAGCCTCTTCTTGTGGTTTTGATTCTAACCTTTCCTCGTTCTTTTTTCTTCGTCTCCTTGGCCCCTTCTTCATTCTTAATTCATAGAACTCATCAAAAGACAAATCATTACATATTGCTCGACTTAGAGCATTATATTCTTCACGATACATGTCCATTTTGATGTTGAAATGGCTCTTCCCTTTGTTCCTTGCCTTTCTCCTCCTCAGCAGTTTTTACAAGTTTGTCCCATCGTCTCTCGTGATCATTCCAAATCCATTCTTGTTAGAAATTAGGATCTTAGGATACTATTCATTATAAATAAAAAATAAAATAAAAATTATAGAAGCATAGATTTAACACATTACACAACATATACATTGGGAAAACCCTTTTGGGTAAAAAAATCTCATAAAACATCATTTTATTATAAAACACTTACAAAGAACTCCTCTACTTACTTCCACATGGTCAATTATACCTCCTATGCATAGTGATATAAATCACTATAAATCTCCAAATTTTCTTACTCTCAAATGAGAGAGAACCTCCTTAAATATAGAAGGGGTGGCAAAATACTTGAAAGGGTATTAGTCACACCTATTCAAAGCAACCATTTGTAAATAATTAATAATGTAATAGTTATTAAATAGTATATGCTTTATAAAACATATAATAAACATAAGGTTTTATAACCTTATATTAAAACAATATATAAATGTTATAAGGGTATGACCTCTAATAACATTATGTTTTAAAACTCCCCCTTAATGTTAATAGGGGGGGAATCACATGCAAATTTCTATAAAAGAAAAAATGAAGCACCTCAATAACGTAGGGCTTCTTTGATAGTAATAAATAGGGACATGTTGATGATTGTTTTTAGACAAGTCAACGATAGAGTAAAACACTGAGTATCCAACTCTCTCTCGAATAAAGCTCCTCAAAGGCTAAGCTAAGTGATCCAGTGAAGTAACTTCAAGGTTCCTATTCTTATGATTTATGATAGATAAACTCAGTGATTACATGTGATCTTGCCGATTATCACAAAGGGACTTACACAGACTTCTTCATACTTCATTTAGCTTATTTCTCCTAGCAGTGTGTATGACATATGTACAGTGATTCAACAATAAAGAAAAGGAAAAAAGATAAAGGTTTAGGGAGCTAATTTAAGGTCAATGAAGCAATGATGATGTATAAACAGACAAACTCCTTAATTAACCTAACTCCACTTCGCCAAGGATGCCTCCAACTACATGGAGTTGGTGCAATCTCCTAAGGATAGCGAAAGGTTTTCAAATCATGAAATCTTATATAAGCACCCATTAGACGACGCAGCTCAAACAAGCATCCACATTCGAACTTAAGCAAATGAAGCTCAGACTAGCTTTACACAACACTTCACCAACGATGAATGTTAAAAGCATGAGCTAGGAGTTGATCAAATATCCAATACAAACATGCATTACATCAATGAGCTCTACTCTACTTCTAATTTACTTTGAAACATCTTTCCACTTCATCAAGATACAAGAAACCATGTTATTCCACAAGACAACACTTAACACCAAACAAGCTCCAATGTTCTTTGCATTAATCTTGAGAAATATTTACAACTTCAAGTACTCTCAGAGAATTTCTCGAGTCTCTTCCTAATCTACTCTACTGCCTATTCTCCTACCACTATATCTTACAAATGAGGCAACAAGGCCTTTATATAGTAGTCCAGAATTACAATGAATGGCCCAGATCAATTCAAGTAGCCAAGGGTCCAGATCGTGCCAACAAAGCAGTTTGTTACAACTTGCTATTTTAGTGATCAACAAAGGCAATGAAGGCACATTTTCCAAGAAGATAAGGATAAGATGAAATTTTCTAGAGCATCTTCCACATAGACGTCCTCTTTGGCTTCTTGTTTGTTGTAGATACATTGAATGCGGTTGAATGATGTGGTGAACTGTGATTGAATGATGATATGTATTTGCCACGTAGGTGGCACCTCAGCATATCTTATGGATTTCAACTGTTTAGTCACTTTGCTCTGTGGGCATATTCCCAAATTGTATCATCTTGTGTGAAGTCTTCGAATATGATTGCTTTTGATGATGAACACTTGGATGTATGTTTAGGATTGCTCCTTGTTGATCTTGCCTTGTTCATCTTCTTGTAAACTGGATGTGTATAATACTTGTTGCTCATTTGACTAACTCTGTATATTTTCTTCTTCTTGTAGGATACATGATGATCTTCTTTGTAGCTTCTTCATGGAAAGAGCAATGTAGATATGATAATAATATGAAGTAGAGTAGAGGACGATGCTTCATTGATAACATGGTGTAGGAGACTCCTCGAAGACTTGAAGATTGAAGAGTCTTTAAGCTTGAAAGAACTTGAAGATTGAAGAGTCTTTAAGCTTGAAAGAACTTGAAGTATGATGGATGAATGTCTTTCTCCGGATGCAGATGATGAAGTATGCTTGCACAATAAGTTTAAAGTGTTCCTTGGGAGTGGTAATATGATGTTTCCTCACAGCGACTTCCTCTTGACTTCCCTCTTTGCCCATTGGTGATTCCAAGTGTTTGCTCCTTGAATGACTCCTCAACTTTGTTGATGCTCCTGCAAAACAACAAGGAAACAACGTCAATCACTTGATAAAAACTTGATAACACCAAGAAATCATCATTTTTCAAACTCCACAAGTCTTTATGTCCTTAGGCACATGTTGAGAGTGATGCTGATATAAATCAGCGCCTTGGTTAAATTAGTGTTCTTCAAGGTTAGGCACTGATTTAGGTGAAATAAGTAAGAATGTGCACCTAGATTTACTTAGTTAATATGACTTTCTAACACCTTCATTGCTAGGCGCATATTGATGATCAAACTGGTAAAGATCAGCGCCTTGGTTAAATTAGTAGTCTTCAAGGTTAGGCGTTGATTTAGGTGTAAACAGATGCAGATTGGCGCCTAACTCATTCCATGTTTGATTGCCCATCCTCCAGTGACTTCAACTTCATGTTCAAATGCTTAAGAGATTCTTCTCCACCTTGGTACCACCTTCATGTTAATTTGCTATTCCTTGTAAAGGCATTGATATAAGATAAAAATGACAAGGAAAAGCGCCTAGACTTGAAGGATGACTATCTTTATTTCCATGTGTTCAAATACTTGCTGAAGTTCAAACTTACTCCTCCAAATTGCTTGATAACATATCTCTTAATGTTAGGCGCTCAAACTGACCTCTTCAACCAATCACATACTTAGGCGCTCATGATGATTAAAACCATAAGAAATGGCGCCTAAGGTTTAAGAGATGTTCATTTCCATTTAAGGCGCTCTTTGATGATGATTTGAACATATATTGGCGCCTAAGGTTTAATGTGGTGTTTAACTCCAAATTTCATGATCTTCAAACGTTGTATAAATTCCTATGAACTTGATCAACTTCAATGCATTCATTATTAATTGATCCCAACTTGATTCCTCTTGTAGGCGCCAAAATGATATTGAACATGGGGAACTAGCACCTTAAGCTATGATGCTCAATTTGATGCATTTACTCCATTTTGGAAGCTCAAGGTGAATTGATGCTTTTTAAAATGCCACTTAGTCCTTCATTTGCATTCTAGGCGCCATCTTCTATTGATTTAGACGCTCCCTTCATGCCAAGGCGCACTTTGGTGAAGAATTGAACATGAATTGGCACCTAAGTAAGATGAGGTTTCCTTTCACTCACCTTAACCTTCAATCATTGTAGTTGATATGGAAAACCCTCAAGACTTGCAATTGTATGTTGATTTCCACCAAGGCGCCAAAATTGGTGATTTTGAAGGCAAAGGACGCCTTGACTTGAAGATGATAATCAAGTTCAATTTGGAGGTCTCAATGCAACACGAAGGTATCTAGAAGACTCTCTACCTCAAATGACATCAAATTTCATATTTTCATGCCTCCTTTTGCTTAGGCAAAATTTGTCATTGGTTGAAACATCCCTTTCATGCTAAGGCGCCAAAATGGTCTCTGAAGATGAAGAAATGCGCCTTAGCTCATTTGAGTGAATTTTGGGCTTTAAAGATTTGCAAAGTGTGTTGGGGGTTTTAGTTCTTCAAGGTTCCCATTTTCTTCACCATTTCTAACATCACTTGTTCAAGGCGCAACTTTGAGGTTCCTTGGATGATAAAATGCGCCTTGAGTCTAGGCGTAGTTTTGAGTTACTGCAAGTGGGGAAGTGCGCCTAACCTCATTAGAGCAAATTTGCGCCTAAAAATGGAAGTCCCCAAGATACTTTAAATATTTTTCAATATACCTTTCAGGATGTTTGAGATAGGTCTCGGATCCTCCGGAATTAACATGCAGAATCTAGAATTTGGAGGATCCACCAGATTTCAGACTTAGCCATTTTTCAGGATCTCAAACATGTATCAGGATATCAGAGGACTGTGGTATTCACCACAAAGTTATAAACTCAACACTACTGACTTCATCATGAAAAGTTGCTAAGACATCATCCAAGACTCAATGCAAAACATCAGAGCTCAAAAAAAGGGGCTCCCCATTTGCAATGGGGCGATGTGTGATTTGGTCACAACAAGACACAAATATATGCCAAAATGAAGGGAATGTATTCCGGACTACATGAAAATCATCTTGTCACAATTTATAATCCTAGTGTTTTAAAAAATGATGCTTAAACGAGGTCTTATAATGTATTTATTGGAGCCTGGAACTCCTCAAACCAGCCTCCCCCAAGTTCATTACATAGTGCCCGTAGGTCTTATATAATACGATGCTTTTACAAACGGAAGATTTACAGAGAGAACTTCCAATATGCCCGTAGGGCTTACATAGAATGCCTAGAGGTCTTATGTTATGTCTGTTAGGTCTTACATCCAAGGATTTAGCCATATATAATGCCTAGAGGACTTACTTTTTGTCTTTTAGGTCTTACATAGAGTTGTCATTGTCAGATACACTCTTCCCCTCAATGGCAACTCTTTACAACCAAGCATTGATTTGAATTTGGAGAATTTGGTACCGCACAAAGGTTTGATGCTATACTGCATATATGATTTCTTTTGTAATTACTAGGAGCCTAGCCCATTTCTTCTTAATCATAGTATTTATGCCATCTGATATTCAGTCTAGTAGAACTAGAGAAAAATATTAGGATGGAAAGATTTTCCTTTGAATGAAGTGTCCATGAGCTTTAATTGTGTTGTATTTCTAGAAATAGGAGTCTTTGGTAAGAGTAAATAGCTTTGGTTTTCATATAATAAAGTGGAACTTGTAATAATACCCAAATAAAAAACTCTTCCAATAATCTCCTAAGCCACATTGATTCTTTTGTAGCCACTTTTGTAGTAAGCTTTTGATCAAAGAGCTATAGAAGATAGTTGTTTAAATATGACTCTGTCCATGTAATAGCAGTTGCACCATATTTTGAAGATATTGTTTGAGGTATATGTCCTATCAATAGGGTCACCAACATAGTCAGTAACACAATAATCAATAAATTTTATTTATGATGCAAAAATAATAAAAGCCCATAATTAATTTAATAAGAAGTAAGTCAACATATAATATGTTATGACAATACTTTAAAAAATGATCTAATGATCTTATAAAGGAGATCATATGGGATTTTCATAAGCATAAGTATGTATAATTTACCATGTTTCTACAAGAAAGACTCTTAGAGAAAACACTGACCTCCTTAGATGATTGTGAAAAACTCTTATGTACTATATCAAAATGTCTATCTTCTTGGATTTTTTTACCCAATTAGACATACATTTTTAACTTGTAGTATTGCTCCTTAATGGACCTCTCTTCTCCATGACATATAAGATAAAATTGTTTCTTGATCATAACAATATTCAAATAACTAATATCAAATGTTTTCAATCCCCTAGCCATGCAAACTCACCCAAAGTTTTTGTCAAATTATTTCATGTACAAAATAATTATCTGAAATTGGAGTCTTTACATGTAACAATATCATATATACATGACAATACAAATTATATGGCATTTCTTATTTTTAGAGGTGATGATTTTCTTTAACATAAAAACATCCTCTATGGTTATAACAAAAATAATAATAAAATTATGTTTTTAAGTGTTGCGTGCATTTTTTAAAAAACACCAACAATATCGAGTATTTATCAACTATTGTTGTCTATAGTAGTATATATCTCTAAAGTTAGTTTAAATATATATATAAATATTCAAACATAGAGAATGATGGAGTCTGACTCATTTAGTTTTAGTAGCTCATAAGATATGTTAGGTTTATAATCAGTGAATTTAGTCCTTCAATTTTCATAGCTCTAGTGATGGAAGGATTTCCATTTATGGTCTCTCTGATGTAATCGCTAGGCCTTTCCATTGTCATCTTACCATAGTCCTATAATCCTTGGGACCATATGAGTATGATATGATTGTTAGATAAGTTAACCAAAGGGAGCTAAATCCAAACAATTCTATAGTAAATATTGCTACAAGATCTAAATGACCTAGGAAAGTTGGAAACTCAATCATAAGAATGGCATATTTTTCTTGAAGTGACCATGTGCATAGTTAAGTCAAGTTAATCTAATTAAACCACCAGACATACCAAATTAACTACTTGTAAAGAACACTATACTTTTTAATTATAGTCATTAAAAAAAAAATTAAAGATGGTTAATCAATTGTTTAACAAAAAAATATTCCAAGAAGGTGATAACAAGTTAGATTGAGGGGATCTCTAATTTCTTGGCCTCGAAGAAAGTGAGGTTTAATGTTACCTTCTAAGAGGTTAGCCAATAAGCTCTACCTTCATATGGACAAGGGAAGCCCATTAAGCCAAAACTCCAATTGTTTCATCAAGTTGCCTATAAACATCATATTGTTTATGGTCATCACAAGAATCATTATGTATATTTATTTAAAGAGGAAAATATAGAAACCTTTTTTTTTAGGTTTCTTGTCTCGAGAGAAGAGACTATAACTTTATCTTTTTGTATAATATGGTATACATATGCATGGTTTGATATTCAAAGTGAGTTAGTTGGAGGTGACAAAAAGTATTTGATTTCAACTTTGAGCTATATAAGCATGTGAAATGATTGTGGGGCACAATGAAGAGCACCCATAAAAGTGTTTTCTAAGTTTAAGTCCCCCTTAATGCCATAAGACATTCATTTATAACTCTAGTGAATATGAAGCGAGAGCGATTAAAGGATATGTTGAAAGGAAACCCTAGGTAACTTGAGAATGACAAAGCTAAACCCATGCCACATGAATTATCAACCAACAAAATTAATAAATATATGTAATAAAATATAATATGACACAAAGATGTTATGTTTGCACCAAGGGTGAGGACATGAAGTGCATATCACATTATCAATCAAACTATACAAATAAGAGAAATATGTATAAAAACCTAGAGCACCTTTTTTCTAAATTACTTCCAAACCCTACCAAATACCTTTTTTAAATTGGCTTAGATCATAATATATGGGGAAAAATATATCCATGAGCATTAGGTAAGAATATGATCATTAAGATTCCACCAATTACATCATAGTATGAATAGTCCTAATATGCGGGAAACTTAATAGAGAGTGATATCTTGAAATTTCATGTCGAGAAGGGTTTGAATTAGATTGAGAATAATGGGTAAGAAAGTTATGATATCAATTTTGAAACTAGAAACATTTTCCCATCCATTTGTAAATGGTGACACTCCCTCTGCTCCTGCTCCAACACCCATTTCACTCAAATGCAGACTTCCCTCCGCTTGCAACCTACAATATTGGCCCTAAGTCCGCTGACAGTTGTGGTGGGGGTTTAGGGCCGCTTCATTCAAACACACACTCTCGCAGTAATGGTGCTTGCCCTAATTCCGGCGACGGTAGTGGCAGGGGTTCTGGGGCTCTGGTCCGTCCTGTGTCAAATGGCTCCTTGGATCATTCAGGAGCACAGGGGCAATCCTTTGCTACCGTGGCTGGCGCGAGCTTTCCTGCTCGTCCGCTGCAGCGGGACAAAACTCAACCCCTTCCCTACTCCCACACCTCCTCTGTGGTGATGTGTGGACAAGAAGTTCTTGAAAATGAAGACCATTATGCCAAGCATGAATTGGTTGGCAAAATTAATGGTTTATGGCCTTCTCTTCCTAAACTAAACAAGTGGATCTCAGAATCATGGAGACCTATTGTCCAAGGTGATATTGATTTATTCCCCGTTGCGAGGGTTTTCTTCATTGCAGCCTTTCATCTGTTGAGGCTAGGGACTTGGTGCTTGATAGCAAGTTGTGGTTGTGGGGAGAGCATTCACTTCTGCTCAAACCTTGGTCTCCTTCATTTAATCCTATCATCGAACCTCTCAAGATTAGGCTAGTTTGGGTCAGGCTACCCAATCTTCCTCTCCAGTTCTGGGAGGAATCTTGTTACGAGACCATTGGCAATGCTATTGGTCGTTACCTACAAGTGGACAAAAATACAATTCTCATGGGACTCGCCTCTTATGCTCGTATCTTGGTGGATATTGATATGTCCAAGGCTCTTCATGGAGGCATTGTTTTGATGGTGGAGGGTAGGCCATGGTCCCAGACACTCGATTATATGAGGGTTTGCCCTTCCGTTGCAGATGATGCTTCTCTATTGGACACTTGGCTTCGGAGTGCCCCCATTCCCGCTGCAAGGTTGGTGTGTCATGGTGGCAAAATGCTCACGTTGAACACTTGATAGTAAAAGACCCTGAGGAGGAGGGTTCTCAGGATGACGAGTCTCCTCAGGATAACGTGTCTCCTTAGAATGATGGTTCTTCTCCTTCAGCACCCCTTGCAACGAATCTCATGTTTGGGACAGCACCCCCTGCAACGAATCTCATGTTTGGGACAGGGTCCCCTCTGGTTGGTTCTTTTGTGGGGTTTTCTTACCCGATTTTGGCCCGAGTAGATTTCACCCCGATGCGCACTGTGATGGGACTCATGATCTTGATTTATCTTCAAACATAAGGTAGTCTACGGCCTCCCTGGGCCTTCGGTCCCCCTCCTATCGAGAGACATCACTGGTGGAAGCTACTTTGGAGGATATCCCCTCTTATAGATTTGTGGACCTTGTTAATGATGTAACCTGGACGATGGTCCAAAGAAGGAAAAAAGGTCACCCTAAATCTGAAAAAGGGGTGAGGATCTCTAGGACTGGGTCAGGAGTTGTTTAGCTTTCTGACCCAATTGTTGTTTGTTTTTTTGGTTTGTGGTTCTTTTTGACAACGTGGTTGTTGTTTGGTTGTGGTTCGGCCTCTTTTGGGCGTTGTTTTGCTTTGTAAAAGGTTCCAGATCCTTTCAAAATCTGCTTACCCTTTAATGAAAAACAATTTTGAAACTAAGTTACAATAATACTCTTTGTTTTTTGAACAAAAATGGAACAATTTTTAAAATTATAAAATTTGCAAAAAAAAATAGGGAGTCACTTACCAAATCTATTTGCACTCCCATAACGACATCCTACCACTTATTTGTCCCATGGTCCATGAACACATCATTGAGCATTATGATAGGGAGAGAATTGGCTCTTTAGTTTTTGGCATGTACTTTATGTTATAAAACCCTACTGACTAGCTAGCTCAGGTTGTCAATCCATTAATTTTTAGTGTGCATTGAAGAAATAACTAGTTTTGATAGTGTTCCTAAGGTCTAGTTGCAATTGGCAGTAAAATTATAGATGGTTTTAAGTTGTGTTAGTAGTCTTAAATGATTCATAAGGTATCACCATGGACTAACGCTTCAACTACAAGAAGACATATAGTGATGACAATGATATGGCATGAAATGTGTTAGACCAATTAACACTATGCATGTAGATACAATAAAAGGTGGTCCTTATTCAATTCTTGTCGTTGTCCCCACCTATCGAACATTGTCCCACCTATCATTAGATAATTGCCAACCTATAGCTAGTTGCTAATTTAATGTTGATTATGGCTATACTATTCTTAGAAAGGAAGTGACTTTTCTTAAGAGGGAAGCGACTTTCAATTTTTTTACCATTGCAAAAGAATTTTTTTGACTTTTGATATAAGACACTCTCTCTAAAAAAATTGACTTTCCTTAAAAAGATGTGAGACTTACAATAAGCTTGTGAATTTTATAGAGATTTAAACTAAAAGAAAGCGAGTTTACCTTTGACCGGTTCAACAAAGTCTTTCAAATTTTATGTCGGTTAAATCTTCAATCAGATGCTGTGGAAAAAATATATTATTGCCCAAGCGTACGGAAAACAAAAACAAAACAAAATAGTATCAAGCTTTCATTGTTGAGAACACCTTACCATAGATTTATACTCGAATTATCTTCATTTGTCAAAAAAATGTGTTGAAAAGAGATGATGATGAAATATAGGGTTGTGTGGTATTAGGAGGGTGTAGGTTTTTTTGAGTTTTTAAAAAAATCTATATGAAGATATTAGGGCTTGTGCGCTTGAAGGTGAATATGGGAGATTTGAATTAAAAAGTGTAATTATATGTACATATATCCATGATATTACGGAACAATAATTTTATTAAATATAAAAATTTGTAAGGCGAGAGTAATGTGTTTCAAATTAAAAAAACAAGGGCAATCTAAAGTCAAAGTTGTAGGTATAGTATAATGGTGCATGTCACCTAATAGCAAATATAAATTTATCATGTAAAAATTTCAAAGTAATAAGAAAATTTATGGAGTTCTTGTTAACAATAAACAATTTTGCATTTTGTATGTTAATTTATAATGATGTTCAATTCCTATCAAGGTTGATCTTAGACAAACTAATGTTTGATTCAATGTATTGTTTATTTTGAAGACTTTTGAGATTTTTCTGTCTATCTTACTTATGTGCTTTACTAAAGAAATTTGATCAATAGAGAAGATTCTTATTGTGATTTAAATATTGTAGTGGTATTCCAATGTTCAATTTTTCCATGAAAGTGTGGGGCATAAAGAAAACTAGTTGCTACCTTTAATTATGGCCTCACATCAATTAATCTATCTATCAATTTATCTTGAATGTCATTGAGCGTTAGTGGTAGTTAAACACAAGAATTTTCTTAACAAAAGCTTTGAGCAAGAGAAAGAGGCCATTGGATAGATTTTTATAAGCTTATTGGAAAAAAATAGCATGAAAATATCTACTCAAATATCACATGTAAAAAAATGATTAGTATTTCCTAACTTGCTTTGATGAATCGATTTTAAAACAATAGAAAAGGCACACCAGATGTATTGCACAAATGGCCTTGCATATGTATTGATTGAGCATAGAAAGATTTCCCATCAAGTTCTACATGTCTTCTAATATAACCTGTAAAAATTATTAATATAGCTCAACCTACTCTGATATCATGTTAGAAATTAGAATCTTAGGATACTAATCATTATAAATAAAAAATAAAATAAATAAAATAAGAATTATAGAAGCATAGATTTAACACATTACACAACATATACATGGGGGAAACCCTTTCAGATTAAAAAAAACCCATAAAGCATCATTTTATTATAAAATACTTACAAAAAATAGTCTACTAAAAAATAGACTAAACCTAGGGACACTCCTCTATTTACTTCCACGTGGTCAATTACACTTCATGTGCATAGTGATAGAATTCGCTATAAATCTTCAAATTCCCTTACTCTCAAATGAGAGATAACCTCTTTAAATATAGGGGAAGGGGTGGCAAAATACTTGAAGAGGTATTAGTCACACCTATTCAAAACAACCATTTGTAAATAATTAATAATCTAATAGTTATTAGATTATTAATTGTTAAATGGTATATGCTTTATACAGTATATAATAAACATAAGGTTTTACAACCTTATATTAGAACAATATATAGATGTTATAAGGTATGACCTCTAATAACATTATATTCTAACAAATCTCCTATTCATTTGCTCTAGGATATCTTCAACTAGATCTGTAGATCTTTCTCTCTAATTTCCCATTATGTTGCCTTAAAAATTAAATCTAACCCTACAAATTGGCAAGATCTAAGCTCTAATACCACTACAATGTCCCCAATCGGACAACCCTAGGAAACAAGCAATTTTATTTGTATTTTCTGAATTTTTCTTGAAAAGAAATAACACCAAACAGAAAGTACACAATCTGATCACAAATTTCAAACCCTTATTTGCTGATGACAACAAAACATAAACCCTAAGATGATAAAAATACTCAGTTTCAGCAACATGAAACCCTCCAAAAGATATTCAATTTATTTGCAACTGCTGAAAATTACAATGCAGATGCAAATAGGGCTGGAAACTAATTTTCAGAATTTTATAAAACAATTTATTGTCACTCACAAGGCCCTACAGCTGTGCGAACTGCTAATGCAAAGTGTACAGTGGCTGGAAAGTGTTTGCAATAGTCACAAGGCTGAAACAATTGTGTGTTTGACTGATCCAAGGCTAGAATGATGTACAACAACATTGGAAACACCAAAAATTATTGATAACAGCCGCTAATTATTGCTGATCTTTCCTAGAAACATATGCAACATGCCAAATCTGATTGTAGTCTCCTAACTATTGTATGATGACTAAGACAAGGTAAACCAGCAGCTGATGTGGCTGATCTATGCACCAATGATTCATTTTGTCCCTCCAAAGGTGGCACTCAGCTAGGGCTAGCAGAAAATGACTGATCCAATGCTAAAAATGACTGATTTTGTTCCTCCAAGGGTTGTGCTCAACTAGGGTTGGCAAATCCAATGCTTAAATTGACAAAAATCTGAAAATTGCTGTAGAAGCCCTCAAAGAGTCAAATGTGATATGATGACAAAACAAATTATTTGATTGCAACTCCAAATCACCCAATCATTGGAATCTTGCATGAAATCTCCAAAAACTAGCAACAAACATTGTAACACCACTATAGCAAACTGAAAAATGTCTTCAAATCCTCAACAACTCAGCATAATTGTGACCCCCGGATGGAATCACCCAAAATGAGAAACAAGAGTTTTTTGTTAAAAGTTTTTTTCAACTCTAAATTAATATAATAAATAAAATAAAACTATATATATATTTATATATATTTATTATAAAATAAAAAAATAAAACAACTTCAAATTTGAATGCCCAATTCAGGTCCCATGGGTCCTAAATCAAGAGGGTATAATTACAAGCTTCATGTGCTCATTTGGATCATCCAGTTCATGTTGCAATTTATCATTTTTGAATTCATCTGTTGTGCAAGAGAGAATGAAACCCCTTGACTGCACTATGTGAGGTTAGGACGAAAACCCTAACCTCTCCTTGGTAATTTCCACTTAGGGATTGTAGGCTGAACTATACTGGGCAAAATTGTGTATGTTTCAGGCATTATCGTTAAGTCATTTACTGCACAAATTATTTGGAGATATATAGAGTTATTGGGGCGACTTTTTCATCATTACTTCTAAGCGCCATCTTTGGAGGAGTTAATTTCAGGAAGGAATCAGTAGCTGCAAGCAATTCAAGGCGAAATCTATCTTGGGCAGGCCGCATCCATCACTTGTAGTTGTGAGGATACCACACCATCTAACTGCAGCCGCTGAAGGAGCGTTGCAAACCTAAGGAAATCGCCGCTTAAGGTTATCATTCACCCTATTCCAAAAGGGTAAGGCACCACCATCAAGGCTAACTCAGACTGGAAATGACGTGGACTGTTGTTAAAGGTATTTGGTGCAACATTGTAACATCCGCCTTTCCGCACATGTGGACATCACGCCAACTTTGAAGGAGTTATCACATCCAGGTGTTGCTTTATTGTTACTAGTCTGAATTATGCCTAGTTAAGGGACAATTTCTATACATGCATTTGAACCCTGCATATATATATATATAGTCCATTGGACAGCAGTGATACAATTTAGTTTCTATACCTATTAATTGTTATGTGGCTGATCAGATCTGAACATTAGATGAGATTGAAGCTTGTTAAATTCATATGTATGAATTGCAAATTACCTGATGAGCTATGAGATGCTTATAACAGTAGTTTGTAGTCATTTGATTCAGTTCGTTCAGGGCTTATATTCCAAATTTAAGAAGCAGGGAAAGAAAATAGAAAATTGAAAAGAAAACAAATAAGTGTCAGATCTGAATCTGTACGCTGTTGTCACAGCAATATAAGGTCCTTATTTTAATCAAGACTTGATTAAGGGTTTAATTTTGGCAATTTCTGAACAAAGGCTTGATACAAGGGTTCTCTTTATCATCTATTGTTAATGGCTGCTGTTTCTATCTTTTTATTTGTTCAAATTACAAAACGATACCCCAACAAAAATCAGAAATTTACAACCAAATCAGAAGATTCTATATTTGGGATAGTACATTTTCGTCCTTGATCCCACATATGGAATCCAAGAGGGTTTGAGAGGATCTTTTTATTTGTTCAAATTACAAAACAATACCCCAACAAAAATCAGAAATTTACAAACAAATCATAAAATTCTATATTTGAGATAGTACATTTTCGTCCTTGATCCCACATGTTGAATCCAAGAAGGTTTTCATCCTCTCAAACCCCGAACAAACCAAGGGTTTTTGTCCTTGGATGCCCTAGATTGAACAAACTGCTCAAATCTGAAAATTGGATGCAAAAAGGATAGCTTCAATGAATAATGCTCAAATGAAGATAGGTGCCTCCTTTTATAGTGCTCACAATGGGCCCTTGAGACCAAATCTCCAAAATATTTAAAAATACTTTTATTTATTTTATTTAGCATTTAAAAATGCTCTTTATTTTAATATAAGTATTTTAAAATACTTTTTTATTTTTGTTTTGGTACTAGTGTTTCAAAATACATTTTATTTTAATTATAATAATATTATTAAGTTGCCCTTAAAATTAGTAATTATCAGGCCCAACTTAAATAATATTTATTAATTATTTTAATCCGAAAAAGGGGACATGACAGAATATGAAGGATTATAACACTTGAAACAATTTATTTCACGTTCATTCTTTCATTTTTGCACCATGGAAGGATAGAGGGCTAGTATAACTTGTGTAAAAACTATGTTGGATAGATTGGCTCATGTTAGAACCTTCATTGTACAACTACACATTCTCTGTAGGATTACATGCACAGGAGACAGATTTCCCGAGTTGCAGGGGTGGTTTTGCAGTTGTGAAGGAGATTTGTATGCATGGTATGACTCCAATTAACCTCTTGGGGTGTTGTAACAACTGTATTTGACTGAGATAGTGATATAAGGAGCTCAAGCTCACTCTTGATCGAGTTTGCACCCTTTTAGGGTTTCTCCAGGGCATTTTGGTGTCATGTGGATGCTCCCTTGCTCTGTTTATGCTCTGTTTTTTATGTTTAATGTTCTTTGCTTCATGTTGAACGTGTGTTTTCTGTTAATCACATGCATTTAAGGTGTTGAGACAGCATTTGAAGGTTATTCTGTTGAGTTGACACATTAGATATCTGCTTGTGGTGAGCTTAAGGGGAATATCTCCTGGGTTTTGCGGCTCATTTCATCTAGGTGATAACAAGCTCTCTTCAAAAAAAAAATTGAAGGAGAAAAATAGAGCATCAACCAATGTAACCTTTCAACACATGTAGCTGATAAGAAGAATGTGAAGATCATGACGCAAACCTCTATATCAACATAATAAAAGCCAAAATCAATATCAGATCCATTTCCATAGATCAAAAGATAAAATTTGATTACAGTCAAACAAATCAATTCCGCAAAAAAAAAAAAATCTTCTACGAAGAAATCAAAACAACATACATCCACTTAGTTTGATTTACTTTACCTTAATATAGCTGCAGCGATAGCCTGTGCAAAACAGCCCAAAATCAGTTAATTAACATTAAGGGAAAACAATTTAACATCTTTTGACACAAATGCTAAAAATGATTCTACTACGAAAACTATGTTAGGCATAGATAGCATGTGTAAAACATGAATTCTTTACAAGGAAATGATCAGACTCTTTCCAGCAAAACAAAATGAAACAACTGGAATTTCACTAATGTGAATGTAGAAACAGTTCCTAAATTAAGACCTATTTACAAGCTCTTCATTGAGTCTTCTTGCTTTTCATGTAAAACCTTTCTTATAAATGCAGGAGAGGAGGCAAGGGCATTCTATTACTATTTCCTCTTGGCAGGAATGCTACACAGGGAAGAGAAGTGTTAAGTAGTAGTGGCATTAGTCAGAATTTGTCAACGTGGAATAACTGCTTCAAGAACTTGTGCCCCTGGAGGTAGACGCCCCAAGCCAGGCAGAATAACTTTCAAACTCCTAGGCATTGGGGTCGAGTCATAATTGAGGCCTACTAAGACCAAACCTGCATGAATGTCCAGACACAATTATATACAGCATAGTTTGGTTACTGTCACACAGACAATTATTAATTTACATATAATATAAGAGTTTACCATGGCTTCTGATGCCGAGAACTTCCTGTGGAGCAATATTTGCAACAAATAAGATCTTCTTCCCAACAGCATCTTCCACATCCATTACATATTTACACTCTGACACCACTGTTCTGACCTCGCATCCAATATCCACCTACAACAATAGCTTCCTTTTAAAAATACTAGAAATACCATTGGTCCAAGCTCATGACAAAGGATCAAATTGCATGAGATTAATGTCTTTCAATGTTATTAAACCATTGCTAAAAGGATTCATGGAAGGCTTCCTCTTTGAATCGAAGGAGCTAAAAGGGATTTTGATTGTGAAAAGAAAAAAATCCTTTAAGGTTTTAACCAATGCAGCTTGATTGCTTGATTGATTAGTTATAGCAATTATTGTTAAAGGAAAAAAAATTCTCAGTCTTTCTGAATGACAAGATATAGTCCAAAATTGAAAAGGTACTTCTCTTCCCACCATGACAGAGCCCCTGATACCTAAATATTATCATTTGCCCCCTGCAATGGGAGCAATTTTGTGTGTGCAGCTATTGCCTTCAAAAACATTTTGGTAACTAGAAACCTGGGCATCCAAATATCTTACCCCTTTTTTTTAAGGGTAAATACTTTTGCCCAGAGCTATTGTAATGTCCCATTCTAGAAATTCCTTATTTCTTAAAATATAATAACCCTAGCTTACAATAATAATTGCAAAATAAATTGTAAACATGAAATCAGTCTGAAAGTGGTAGTTGCAATAGTTTAACGTAATTCAGAATTAATATTTAAAATGTATTTCATTTGTAGAAATAAACTCATCCTTATATCCGCTATTTATCTTCTCCAAACTGCAATGGTTTTCTCTTTGTATGTCTGTTTTGAAGTGTTTTTGGATCTGCCTTAATCAGGGGTTTTCATCCCTAACTCAGCAATGGCAATTAAAGGGTTTTCATCCTTAATTGTATAATCATGAGGGGTTTCGTCCTCAGATTTCTGAATCTTTATTTTGCATTCCACAAGGAAAATAGATATTATGTCTTCATAATTGATATTCGATATATGATATGATATTCTCCTTGCTTGATTTCTCTTATATATCTTTTTCTTCGACAGTCATGATTCTTCACATGCCTCTTGATTGGTAAACTTTAATTATTATTATTACTAATTGTTTAATTTTATAATATTAATTGCCTTTTCCTTAGGCAATTCCCCTTCAAAATGATGCGGCTTCACCCAGATATAATGACTGGTAAAAAAATCAGAATCTGCCCTTCAAACAGCAGCGCCACAATATTAAACAAATCGCCCTTCCTTACATTTGACGGCTAACAAATAATTGATATATTCTTCCACAGATTGCTACACCAAACCCTCAAACTTCCAATCGTCCTTCTTCTCACAACTGGTATGGCCTGTAATAAATGCTGCGGCTGAGTATGGAAGCAAACCACTCCCTCAAAGGCTGTAATAATCTCTAAAAATGGTGAATCGCAATTGGTATGGTCTCCTTGGAAGATGAACACCAGCCAATCCAATGTGATTTGTAAACAAATGGCATTCAAAACCTCTTAAATCTGAATTCATAAAATCTGGATAAAATATTGTTGAATTGATCGAGGATATTGGGTTCTTTATGCTCTTGATATAGCAGTGCTATTATGCCATGTCTGGCTGAGTATATTTAATGTTGTTATATTGCATATTCTGACCCCAGGGTTGTTATAGACTGAATTTGCATCATATGATAGTCCTGCAATCTAAGAAAATTAGCATTGTTATGAGTAGTGTGAAAAAGGTAATCGAAATCATGATGCGCTTTTGTCTTTCCTTCAGACCCACGGAAGATGAATGAAGGGCGTTGGGTTAATCTTGTTCTAATTTCAAGGAGGGGACATTACAGCTATGAACTGTGTGCATGAAACAGCAATGCTAAGATATACATTAAACACACCATTCAGCAATAACGTACCCTTGGGGGATTTGAACCTTAGTCTCCATCATGAGAACCAAGTGGCCCAGCCACTTGAGCACACCCCACACACTCCAGATATCTTACCCTTTAAACAAAAGCGACAATTAGGTATCATGTCAAGTGGGCCTGGGGGGTAAGTAGGGTTGTACACCTCATCGAAGGATAGATAAAGTAAATGGAAAAATCTGGTGTCTGGCTTGGGGGTGACCTAAAAACCTACTTTTGCCTTTAAATTTTTGTCAAATTTCAACTTTATTGCTCATTAATATGAATCTTTGGATAGCAAATATTGTTTGAAATCCCTTCAATCATCAAGAATGGAAACTAAGCAGCAATTACTCTATGTGAACTAAGGAGCTTCATTCCCACTTGGCCGAACTAAAAATCTAGCTTTTGAGTCTTCATAATGTTTCTGGAAGCATTTATCTTATATGCACTGTTATCAACTATATATTATACGTGTTTATCTGCAGTACAAATGACACCCAACAAACAGACTATCATCCACATGGACATCAAAGTAAGTAACCTCTATCGTAAACATCAAACCTCTTGGTGAACAACCAAGTCAATAGACTGAACTCAAGGAGTATGAGTATGGATTTCCAAAGGGTTGTGGTGTAATGGAAAAGGAGCACATTTACAAAGAGAGATGACCAGGGTTCAAATCCCCACACTATGATACAATCGCCCATAACTCAGAGGACATGTCGTTTAAATGTGGACTATAGGATTCAGATATGGGCAAGTGAAGGTTGTAGACCATTTAAAATAGATACATTCATACTGTGCTATCCAATTCAACCCCACCACAATCTCAGTGCGAAACCCTAAGCAAATGAAAGATTATGAGACTGTGAAAGAAAACAGAGAATGGTCACTGAAGTAAGGGCAAAAACGTTGACTGGTCTCTCAAGTAAGGGCATATGTTTGTAGGGTTTGGACTTAATTAGTGTGGAGCAACTGATGAATCAATCACTTTGAAGAAAAGCAAAGACCATATGAGAATTGAATGACCTACCAAGCATCAGATATGTTATATGTACACAATGCTTATAAGTTATAGGTATGGCTCCCCGGGAAGATGGTCAGACTAGTCACTATAGGGCTCTTGCCATTTGCAAGGCTGAGATGATTTCCCCTGTGATTAGGTGAAACCTCCCTGTGACCAGAACCAGCTGGCCTCCCGCAACTGCTAAGGATAGTCTCTGCAGCCAGGCTTTGAACTCAAGCCACTGATAAGCATGAATTAACCTTTGAGACCTGAGCCTTGCCAGCTCAAAACAAATTCAAATCATAATATAACTTGAGAAAGCAAATTTCCAGTAGACCATGCCCAAGATGACACCAACAATGAATTACCCATTAATGATAAGTTTTACTGGGATGATTATGACAACTCCCCGTCAATCCTATAACCATTTGGTAGCTAAAAGGAAAAAATGATGGCAATCTAGTAAAATAAATTCGAACCATAAGTGGGTAAAAGCTATCAATTACCATCAAACAGCCCTTTTCCATCACAGATTCTTATTTGTCATGAATACTCATACCATGGTCTCCAAAAAAAAAGAAAACTTAAAATAAAATTAAAAAAAAAAGTTAAATCCCTTGATTAATAAAGACCAAATAGAATACTCACTCTTAGTTCGAGATGGGTTCTACTCGGAGTACTCTTACCACGCTTTGCAGACACCTCAGGATCTATTACAGACTTGGCCTCAGTCTGCAAGAGAAAAAAAAATCCCACAAATAATTCCATTGCATGGGTTAATTCATATTCATTAAAAATGAAATTTTATCCAGAGCAACATATAGAATGACGTACTTACAATTAAACCAACACGAATGTCTATTGCCTGGAATGCAGTAATGTCTATGTCAGCCTTCACAGGCGGGCAAACTGTCTTATTAACATTTTCTGCTACATCCGCCGCTGTGTGACAGCGAATTCTCACTATGCTTCTACGGTTTGGAAGCGTCTGTAACGGTTTTGTGAAAGCACTGTGAAAACGTTGAAGAGATAATTTGATGGGCGGTGAAGAAAGTTGTGTTGGAAATGAGGAATGTGAAATGCAGGGGCGGAAGCTGGCAACCATATCCATAGCGATCAACATGTTGGTCGTCAACGTCCCATTAACAATGCTCACTTGGCATAATCTACTTTATTTCTGTAATGTTAGATGATGGTTCAAAACCCCTGTTGCTTCATTCCAGATATTTCCCTATTATAACTCTCTTGAGCGATTCTTTTGCCTTTTGATAGACTCTTATAATTTTTTTCAGACTTTTATGGTTTAGGAGGATTAGAGATTTTTGATCTTTGGTAATATTTGGTAAAAGATATTGTTTCCACAATGTTTTGTAATGGGAGGATTGATTATTTCATTCACAATTAGCCATTGGATCTATAAGTTTATTGATCAAGATTCATGGTAGGAGATCTGGTCTGGAAAAGAAATTGAAAATGCCCCCACGGGTCCCATATGCTTGGTGTGGTGGACGTTGTAAAATCTTTCATTTCAATGGGCACCCCGGAGTTTTATTATTATATTAAATTTAGTTAGAGTTAGATAATTTTGGGATAGTATGAGAAGACTTTAAGTAAAGAAAGAATGATGTGGGGAATGTCTATTTCTTATAGCAAGTATTAATAATTAGACATTATTTTTATTTTTTATTTTATTTTTTTATTTTGTTGTTGTAAGGTTTTATACTAGTATATTTATATTTTAAAAAATATATCTATAGGGAGAGATATCTTCCAATTTGTTGGCATTTATAAATTGCTTGCCCTTACAATATTTTATATATACGCACATGAGTGTTTTCATATTCTTCAAATGTAATAAAGATTTCACTCCATAACTGCCCAAGTTTTTCTATTTTTCTATCTATTTGGCTTTCACAAATTTATTTATTTACACATTTTATGAATTTTGTCCCGAGTGTAGAACGCCTCTCAGCGTAATGAAGCCAACATAATTGTTTTAGTTCTTGATTCTTGAGCCATAATGAGTTTGAGAAGAACATGTATTATTTTATTTTATTTCCATTTGGCTTCTACAAATTTATTTATTTACACATTTTATAAATTTTGTTTACTTGGGACTCTGAATCTTAATTGGTTACAGGAATCTGGATCTTTCGGCCTGCTGTGAGTGTAGAACGTCTTTCGGCGTAATGAAGCCAACATAATTGTTTAAGTTCTTGATCCTTGAGCCATATGAGTTTGAGAAGAACATGTATTATTTTATTTTATTTTGTTATTCCATGTAATTCAAGGCCTATAACATTATTTATTTAATGTTTTTTTATCCAATGACATTTAAGGGATGGACATGGGATAAAATGATAATGAATTCACCGAACAACATATATATGAAAAAGGGTCCTCCCATCTTGAAAAGGATGTCAAACCTATTGGTGTTCTAAATTTTACCCCACCAATTACAAAACTATTTTTCTTTTGTTTATACAAAATCACTAGAAAATGGCTAATGAACATGATATTTATCTAAAAGACGATATCCTTTGCACTTCTGACTCTGCAAAACCTAGGTGGGTTTCTCTTTCTAAACACTAGTTACGAAATTATGATTTGACTGATAAATGCAATGTTGGATAATAGATTTCTTTCACAAGGAAAGTGGAGAGATTAAGATGTATATACTTATGAACAATACTCTTCTCTGACCTTTAACTAGTGTTGTGAAAGCGATGAATAATTAAGATAAGTTACATGGTGAGCATGATTTATCATTTTGAATATATTTGGGTGGTTGGGAGGTTGACATAACTTTGAGACTAGTGCCTGTCTCAGGAAAATAGAGTCGATGTGATCTGCAGGGCTTTATAATGAAAATGTCACAAGCTGAAAATCAATTTATCCTTTTACAGATATCAACACCTCGACATTAATATTGACTATCAATGTTGGCAAACATGATCTAAATCGTTCTTTAAAAACTTTTTGCACTGTGAAAATAACATTATCTAGCATGAAAGAATTAAACTACTTACTTTAAACAGATACTAACACACACAATAATCCATAACAGCAAATGTCTTATGGGAAAATCAACAAATCCTTGATTGTATTAATTCTCAACTATTGTTTACAATATACAAAAGGAGATGAAGTGAATACAGTTGCATTCTATCATTAAGATCAACTGGCGAAGTACATTACAAAGACATTTATTGATCAAAATCCCTTATCTTCCTAAAACCCAGACTACCAAACTCTAAATGCTATATCCCCTATATTTTCACCAACCAACCCATTGCAACAATGAGCGTGTCCCTTTTGTAGAATAAAGGGAGCCTCTTACAATTTCTAGATAAATGACACGTTCATAAAATCATGATCATGCTTCAAGGCGCATTGCACATGAGTAGTTATATTATTCCCTTAGACCATTGAAACAATTGTATTATGTTTAAAATGGCATGATGACTGATCATGGGCAATTAGGTAGTCGTGGGGAAAGCCCATGAATTATTCTTCACCCACCCAAGTTGAGCTGGCAGCGCCTACTCACTGTGAAGATGGGGATAAAAAGGAGGCCAAGTACCTGTCACTCATTCCCTTGTACTTGTGAATAGACCCCTAAATAGTTACCTGCTTTTAGACCACCCAAACGTCATACCCTTCTTCTGTTATGCACCAAGGAGGAAGGGGACTAAGATAGAGCGGCCTTGCCCACCCATCTAATTTTGCCAATCAAAGTTGGCCATTGGAAATTAAGACTTCTCTGTGTAGTCTAAGGGGCAATTGCATGCGGTTGGAACAGTTGAGAAGCAATACCCATTCTCCATTAAATCCCAGCCATTGAAAGGGGAAACTGATGAAAACAAATGGTCAGCGCAAAGACAATCTTCTCATTTTCCCTAAACCCTCCATCCCATAAGGAGGTATTCTATTTTCTTTTTCTTGAAGGCGCACAATTGCAGCCAAGAAACTTAAACATTATTTCTCTAAATAGAAAATGCACCTGAGGGATGTGGAAGATAGTCATAGCCATCATACTGAGAATGATAAATTTTCTGATGTAGAATACTTTGTTTCATTTTATAACCAAATATGTGAACCAATGTTGAAGACACAAAAACCAATATACCTACATTTCCATAAATGAACCTTATCTAGAGAAATGTGCCATCCCAAATGACAACGCTCAGACCACCTGATCAGCTTATCAATTCTAAAATAGATAGTAATATCTCATCATGCTTTAGATATACTGTCACATCACACATTCTTGTATCATCCTCTAGTTTCCATTATATAGCTGCTTGAACTAGAGCCCAAATCTGGCAATTTATCTATTTTCATAATTGCAACTACCCTTTCTTTTCATGTCCTTGGATAAGAGTGATTTGACAATACTTATTGGAACAATTTCAAACTTCCCTTTTTATTTTGACTGGGTCCTCTTCAGTCCCATCATTGCTACGAACTGGTGGTGAGGAGTACACCACAATTCATACCTCCTCAAAATTTCCTCCGCAGCTCTGGTTATGTTCTTCTTCTCTATACATCTTTCCTTGCTTTGTAGTTTGCCAAAATTAGCAATTCTATATTTCAAATGCTCAAGGGGAAAATGCAGATGGAAAGAGCATCAAATTTTACCCAGGGTCACTTTTGGAAATTTTCAAAATTTTGGTAGAATGGGCAAGTTATTTCAACTAGATGTTCCAACCAGACATCCTAATAGAACCTAATGTCGACGATCTCGATGATCCACATCCAGATGAAGATATCGCAACATGGCATATTGAAAAGGTTCCTACGGGAGGCAGTTCCTTAAGCAATTGAAATAACTCTTAAAAATAGGTTCCGAACCCAACCAAAATCTTAAATGTAGTTTAATTATGTGGAACAAAGCAATTCATAACCTAATCTTCCAACCGGACATGATATTGCAAATACATAATATCTGGTTCACTTGGAAGATCCACATCTAGTTAATATATAAAGCAATTCATAACCTAATATTTCTCAACGAACATTATATACTAACTCAAACCTGATCTTCATCTTGACATCTAGCAATTGGTACGCAGTGAACATCAACATCCGGTTCCACATCCACTTTGACTTTTCAAACTTCATAACAAGCGGGCAAATCATCACGACATCACATTACAACCCAATCTGTCCTACCTAATATATCCATCACAGTCAAACTTAGCTTGGTTAAACCAAACAGAATATTGCAATCGGAACTGGATATCAAAACACAACCTAGTATCCACTTAGAAATACTAAGGAACCCAACTAGATCTAGACATGAAATTAACCTGACAGTAATATACATAAGCATAACAGGATATACAGACATCCAAATAAAGCGATGATGATAACGCGACCAAAAATAATCAGATTTTAATCAAATTTGAACTACAAATACCCATTTGGCTTCTTAACACGATGAACTCTTTACTTTGACATAATTTCAACTAGACCTACAAGATCTAAACATTTCTCACTTAGGTAGATAATCAAGGAACTTGGACAAAACTTAGCAGTTTCTAGGCATGAAAATATGAGTCTCAACAGTGGATCAGTTGGGGACGCACATTCAAGAAGAAGGTGGAGAGGATTCAAAAAACTTATGAGACACAAACTAGCACACAAAATAACACAAAAATGAAACACTTCACCACAGGCCACTGACAAACGAGATTGCACAAAACAAGAACACAAAGAAAATGGAAACCTAACTACTGAGCATGGAAGAGATGAGCTGAAGCTCAAGAGAAGTAACCCTTCAAGAATTGTCCATGCACAAGCAATTCTTGACACTCTCCTGATAAACTCTACAGAAAATAAGAGTTTTCACCATGGATACTTAGTACTATGTATGGCCCTACCACATGGAATCAAATTTCCCATGTTTTCCCTTATCTTGCACTCTTGAATTCCATACCAGTACCATATCTCCACATTTAAACTTTCTATCCTTTGCTCTCTTGTCAAATAAATATTTAACATGTTGTCTTTTGACATTGACCATTTGAGTTTTTCTCCTACCTTCATCTAGCTCTACTAGTTGGTTTATCCTGCAAGTCATTGCATCATCCAAATCATCAGAGTGCTCCTAAATGAACCTGTAAACTGGCAATAGATTGTTTACAGGCATATTTGCATCCATGCCATATACTAATTCTGTTGCAAGTATGAGGATAACCAGTGTTGTCATTGATGTCAACATACTCATATTGCATTAATGAGAAAGATTGGATGAGTTGTGTGCTGAGGATATTGAGAAAATTAGCCTTAATCAAGAACAGTGAAGAACAATGATGACATTAAGGTAAAGTCCAAGATAAGATGAATATCAAAGGATGCGGTTTAAAGGGTTTTTAGATGTGAGTCTTGAGATGCTCCAGTCAAGATTTTAGAGGTCCGCATGAAGATATGAAGAAGTTATGGTTGCTCTAGTAGAACCAGTTCCGGCATATGTTTAGTGGTGATAGAATGTCATAGATTGGTCCGGTGAGCTCCGGAATTGCATTATCTCATTCTACGGATTGGAGGGAGTGTTGCAGAAAGCAGTGTGAAGTGACAACTAGATTTGTTCATGGTTTGGAGGTCCAGAAGCACCTTTTTCAGTGTGACAGTGGCGATAGATTGTGTTCTTGAAGTTCCGGATGAAGAAGAGAAGAATTCCAATAAGCTGATAAAGTGCGGATGTTCTTGGTGACTCGGGAAAGGTTTTGGTGATCTTTGGATCGTGTACAATTCTTATTGGCGGTCCGCATTGAAGTTGGAGTTTGCATTTGAAGAATTACCACCGGGTATTGGTGTTCTTCTTGAGACTGGCCGACCGGATGTGTTACATGTCTTGCGAATGATCTTATAGGTGTTTGCCGACTGAGATGATTGTTCCTAAGTCGATACCTTGTATAAATAAGGGATTGTGAATTCATTTTGAATTGTGTCTTGGAGCGGAAGAGTGTGGTATAGCGAAAGAGCGAAAGGCAGAGCAGAGGTCTTCGAGCTTAAATGGAACTAATCCAGGCATGGTAAAGATGTCAATCTCTAGTTCAAGTTTGTGATACTTGTTACTTTGTAGACAGTGTGTCTCTTTGTAGGTAGTGTGCCTCTTGTGAGCAGTGAGCTCGGGCAGTGAGCCCTAATTGGCATGTGCCATCTATTTTTCTTATTCTTCTAACAGAGAATAATTCTTGGGTTAATCGCCCCATGGTTTTTCCCTTGACCGAGTTTTCCACGTCAAAATCTTGGTGTCCCATGTGTTGATGTGTATCTACTCTGGTGTTTATGCTTTATGCTTCCATGAATGATTAATTGCTATGCTATTAAATAACAAAGTGGATTTAAGTGTTTGAATTGGAAGCAAATCTAGGATAACTGATTCACCCCCCCCCCCCCTCTCAGTTATCAACAAATTCATATAGTGACCTCCTAGTAGACCTCTTTGTAATCACTCTATCTACCCATAGAGCTAGCCTTAACTTTGAATCCCAGGCCTTTTTATTTTTTCCAAGCATCCTCTTTATGATTTTAATTAGACTTTTGTTACTAGATTCCACTTCACCATTTCCTTGAGGGTGATATGGTGAGGAATATGACAAATTTACTCCATACTCAGTACAAAGATCTACAAATTTAGCAAACCTAAAACACATGGCATTATCAATAATGAGTTTGTTTGGGACTCCAAACCTTGTAATTATATGTTCCATGACAAAACTGATCACCACCTTACTAGTTGCTTGTTTGGCGGGGATCACTTCAATCCACTTAATAAAGTAATCAATAGAAACTAATATCCATCTAAAACCCCCATTAGATTTCTTTGTGATTTAACTAATGAAATCAATCCCCCACTACTGAAATGGTGCCTCTACAGTCTGTGGCCTCAAAGGTAAAGCTTCTAACCCTTTCAATTTGCCAGAAAATCTGTAGCCTGAATCACAACCTTTTACCAACTTGTGAGAGTCAGCAAAAAGTGTGGGCCACCAATATCCTGCTCTAAGGATTCTGTGAGTAGTTGTTCTAGCCATGAAATGCCCTCCACAATTTCCACTATGCATCTCAGTCATAACCTTGAGAGCTTCAACTTGATCCAGACATTTTAAAAGGACATCATCTTTACCTCTCCAAGATAGTGGATTTTCAATGATGACATAACTTAATGCATGCAACTTTAATTCCCTCTTCTAATTGTCATCTAGATTATCTGGGCACTTCAACTGGTATAAGTAGAACATAATATCTTTGTACTAGTATGAGTCTTCAAGTTTAAATTTTTTTAGTAGGGGTTCATCAGTCGAGTAGTTCACTTGAGCTACCTCTAGGTTAGATTCAACCATGAGCTTAGCTAATCCCTTCCCTCTAACTAGCTTGGTAATTTGGATGTCGATGTTGAATTCTTGCATTTTATTGATCCATCTACATCTCTTGCTGGTAACTTCCTATTGCACAAAAATATATTTCACTGCAACATGGGGAACATAAACCACAACCTTGGCTCACTAAGTATGGTCTAAAATTCTTTACAGCCTTTACCAGTGCATAGGGTTGCTTTTCCATAACATCATATTTCAGCTCTACTAATTGGAGATATTTGCTAAATAAGGATATAGGTTGTTCATATCCATCTTTATTTTTCTATAGTAATAATGTAGGAATAGTGTGAAAAGAAGCAAATGAAAATAACTAGAAAACTTGGCAAACTATCCTAAACATAAAAGAAAATGCACACAAGTCCTGTAATGAGCATCAAGATGCTAGTGGAGAGCAAAAGCAAAGCTTATCAAATGGATGCAACAATGGATTTGCCTCCATAATGCATATACAAGGGGGTATTTATAGTGTTGAAGAGCTCACAAAAGGTGGGATTGATTGAGAAGTTAACTCCTTTGATTAAAGAGTTAACATGCTTGATTGATCAGATAATTGGGTTGATTGGATAGTGAACTGAGCTTGATAGATCATCACTCATGGAGGAAGGAGAATTAGAATGAGAAGAAAGTGAGATAAGAATAGATCAGTGGGAGCTAATTATGGATGACTGGGAGTGAAGAATGAGCTAAGAATAGACTAGGCTTAGTTAGGGTCAAATTTGCATGCAAATTAGAGTCAAAACAGAGCTAATTTGGGCCTGAACTGAAGAGGAATTTGTGTTCAAAATATGACTAGGTCACCCCGTATGACAATGTTGGTCACTCCTGGGTATCAGGGGTCACCCCTAAAGGGACCATGGGTCACCCAGGGGGATCAGGTAGTGATAGGGGACAACCCATAAGGATAGGGTCCTGCAAGTGGTTTTGAGGGCTAGAAATGTTCAGAAGGGGTTGAGGAAGACATCTAAATCCAAAGTTTGAGAAGAAAATAGAGGGAAAGAGGCTCACCCATTATAGTAGGGCAAGTAATCCCTTGGGGGGACCATGGGTTACCTAGGGGATTCGGAAATAATAGGGGGCGACCCAGAAAAGAAGAAATGGGTGCCAAAAATAATGAAGGGGGATGATCTGGGAGGCCAATTAGAGGCCTCTGAAATGTTGAAATGGATGAAAGGAGCTTAGGTAACGTGTATTTCCCATTTTGTGACACTAGGGGCCTAAACCAACAAGGTTGGAAAGCGACAAGAGTGAAATGTCGACAAGGAGTGAATGGTGAAGACATAAGTCCTAGAAGGGTTAGCTAGGGGACTAGGGAAACATAAACAAGATAGGGAACTTCGATCCACATGTCACTGAGAGAGATGCTACTAAGAGGGCATAATTACATGCTTACATGTACGTGTTTAGGATTATAGTTCATCATTGGATCATCATGTAGGCTCATGCGTGCAACAAAGTTGTAGGATACAAGGAAGAAGAAGAATGCACCAACCAAATAAAATTGGTACTAGATATGCATTTACACATAGATCAATCATACATTTCATGTAATACAAATACTTAATAATCTAGTACCGAACTACAATAACCCATATGCAATAAAGGAGAGACCAATACAAAAGCTTTGTATTGCATTAGGTGCCATCACATACATCAAACCCTTATTACACTCACCATCAAATGTGGTGAGAGAAAATACATAATTGTGATTTTATATTACCCTAAATCATTACAAACTGCCATGGAGACATACCATTACATGCAGATATGCATTGAAGAGCCCTAATTTACGAAGTGGATTCTCATTCCTTACAGACTATATGAGCTTTACTTGATGCCCTAGAACCATCGCAAGGCACTCGTGGACTAGAAAATTGGCTCAGCGACCAAACCTTGCAATGAGGAATGAATGCCACTTTTATAACATTTGAAACTTGTGCCCTAATCTAGTCACGAGAATTTGTCGTACAATTGGAAGTTCAAGATCAACGATTGCATCGAATGCCAACTGGATAAAATCCCTAAAACATTACCTCAAAATGTGTCTAGGTGAACTAGAAGAAGAAAGGATGAGTTTCCAACCTAAAATGAGTAGTTGCAGAGGTCAAATCGACCATTAATAATGATCCACGAAGTTGTTGATGAGCTCTAAAGAATTTTGGAACATTTGAGGGATTACTTCCAAGGGGTTGGGGAACCTGAGGACATGGGAACCAAGTGCAAAAGTGTGAAGATCCTCCAAAATTCTAATCACCCACTTGATTTTGAGCATTTTGGGCATTTTTTGGTTGGCAAGGTTCGGAGGGACATAAGGAACTTTAGGGTTTTGGCATTTTGAGGAACTAGGGAATATGAGAATAATGGACTTTAGGGTTTTGGGGGACTGAAAACCTTAGGGTTTCAAGGTTCCAAGGGATTAGGGAACACAAGGACCTAGGAACCTCAGGGTTTTAGGGTTTTTTAGTTACAAGGGATCAAGGACAGGAGACTTCTGGTTTTTAGGGGATCGAGGAACATGAGGACCTAGGAACCTCAAGGTTTTAGGGTTCCAAGGGATCGACAAATATGATGACCTAGGAACCTTAGGGTTTTGGGGTTTTAGACTTCTGGGGGATTAGGGAATTAAGGAACTTGAGGATCTAGGGACATGTTCCAATGTCCCTAAAACCTTTGAAAACCTACAGATGCTAGAAAAAGCAAAGGAAAAACCCTCTAGACTTGGAATATTTTGAATTTTGCAATTATTAACACATTAAAGGATCACGAGGGAAATAAAAAGGCAAAATTTAGGCAAAATTCACCAAATAAGCAAGGACTGAGGTAGATTTAGAAATTTTCAAATTAGGTCCCAATATTTGCTCTAGTTAGGGACACGTGTCTCTTGCAGGCATAATGAGAATCCAACTATATCTGGGTTTCAAACCAAAAATCCAAAATGGGGACAAGGGGGGAGGGGAGACAAAAACAAGCAAACCAATATATATAATGAAAAATGCAATGAGGAGACTATGTACAAGAACACTTACAACCAATGACATTGAAGCACAAATAAATTTGAGTATGGTTGTAGATAAAATTTTAGAACACTTATAGTTGACGCCCTACAAAGAAGATCCATGGCATAAGGCCATGGATGAACTATTACATAACACTTACCTCTATCAAATATAAGCTTGAAGAATAAGCTTAGCATCCTCAAACTAAATTTGTGTTCATTAGCTAGCAACAACAACTAATATTTCTTACAAGCATGTACATGTAAACTACAAATGTTGAGATCATCATGCTAGATTAGAAATGACTATCAACAAAACATGGTAGCCACAAATAATAGGAACCATCATCATGCTAACCCACATGGCAATATTCATCTTTAAATTCCTTCGTAGCATGATGCACATCTAGACCCACACACAAATCAACATGAAGAAAAAGATCCTCCTAAACTTCAAATTGTAATGTATCTAGTAAAAATGCAAATTCAAGCTAGGTTGTATCATGTGACAACTCAAATTCATTAAAATTTTGCAACCCAATCGCTCCATGAATGTTGATGTATTCTTCCATGCTTTAATCAAAGACTTGATTCATATCCATTTTTGCATTATTAGCATATACATTATAATTTTTAGACCCTTCATGTGAAGACTTACCATCTTCAAATTGCCTCTCTATTTCATATCCTTCACTACAATTGGCTGTAAAAATACTACTACTAAGAAATTGATCTATGACTTGTTCTTCTTATTCTCCCTATAGACAAGCATCTTGAACCATTTGAGACACAACTTCTACATGATAATTCTTAATCAATGAGTTTATAAATGTGTCCATAATATATTCCTCCTTGACAGAAGATAACTGCTCCAACCCCAGCTCTAAAAATTCATCTATGTTAAGAACTTCATGACCTGGAATAGCTAGATCATGCACACCTTGACATTCCTCTTTCTTATTTGCAACAAAGAAGGTGTAAGCATCATCCTCAAGATCAACAAAGAAAGGAATCACACCTAATGAATAACAAAGATCGTTCACTTCAACTTCCTTACTTACCTTGGCAACATCAAGATCACTGTCAAGAGGGACAAAGCATGGGAGTTCATCAAGCAAACAAATATCATCATTTTTAAAACCATGAACTGGCCCATCTAAGCACAAATCAATGCAAACACTATCTTCATCATCTACATTGTTGTCACATGGTGTTGCATTATCATCAATTTCTATCCTCCTAACCACACTATCAAATTGATCCAATGTTGCATCAATACCACCATCTTCATGATTTAACCCACTAGTTTGAACAGAAGGAACTGCAAGTTTATCCCCTTCAACGTTGGGAGGTGGAACAATAATGGAAAGTGCTAAATGAGTAGCATTGGCCCACTCAAAATCCACCTTTATACTTCTTGATTTATATTTAGGGGGAAGAGGGCATGTAGCAGGATAGAAAGTCTCATAATACAAATCTATACACGTACTTTCATCAGGTCTATGTTCACCTAGGATGTTATTGATTGCAGCAGCAAAACTATCATGAAAGTGTGACATTGATTCACCATCCTACCTCCCCAGGTTTCTAAATATTGAGCAAGGGAAGTAGGGCCATAGACATGTGCATATAACTCATTGAGATCAACAATAAAATCATCATTCTCATCATCAAACATTGCTATTGTAACCTTCCATGCACTCATAGGCACAAAGTGACTATGAGACTACTTTGTGCCTAAGTCAAGCATGTGTATGTGTCATAAAATCAACAAGTTCCTATTTAGATGGGTCTAGGGAATGCACAATTGATTTATCATTTTGAAGTTTATATGCACAATCATGTGTGCATTCAGATGGGGTATCACTATAGCAATTAGGATCATATTCATTAGCATTGCATATTGACCCATTGATCTAGTATGAATCTAATGAATGTTTATATTTTGACTCTTCTTCAAACTAATGATCCATTGCTATACAACATACATGTTGAAATAGAATCGCATTCTCATTCCAAATATAATTCTTTGCATAATAAACCTTACTTCGAAAGAGGAAAATA
This sequence comes from Cunninghamia lanceolata, assembly GCA_027924645.1. Taxonomy (NCBI): domain Eukaryota; kingdom Viridiplantae; phylum Streptophyta; class Pinopsida; order Cupressales; family Cupressaceae; genus Cunninghamia; species Cunninghamia lanceolata. Next base: position 367,699 of record BSBN01001014.1, on the reverse strand, counting down.
AAAAACACTTATGTACCTTTAACTTGTTGCTACACCATAACGGAACAAGATTTTATTGCACTATTAGTAGGCATGCACCAGTACCATAAACTTTGAATTATAATAATAGAGTTGCCACCTCATAGCATTAGGAAATTCTTGGAGTAGATAGAACCACCAAGATTAAAATATTTCTGAGTCCATTCACCAGCAAAGTCTTCAAATTCTTCAACCCTTTAATGTATCCTTGGCAACGAAACCATTCTATTGGCATAGGTTGATGGTGAGCCAACACTACACATAACAAAATACACCCAAAAATAGATGCAAACTTTCTCCAATGACTGTGTTGTAAAGTTCTTTCAAGATCTTAACCAAGATATTACATCCCTGGAAAAGGTGCCATTCTATTGGGTCCCAAAATTATAGCTCACATTTCTAGAGGGATCAACTCACCTCAAGCCCATGGACTTGTCATCTAGAGGGTGAATCAAGCATCTCATCAATAGAATGTGAGTAGTTCAAGGCCAATTGCCGAGAGTGAATAATCTCTCCACTTTAAGCTCAACTAGGCTTAAGAGGGTTTTCCTAGAGGTAATCCTTAACAAGATTTGATCATAGTGGAAGGTGAACAAGATGAAACTCTGTAGTAGTATCTAATGCACACTAGACCCCAAATATTATCACTAGGCCACAAACTAACCTACTACACATAAAACCTCTAATTGAGATAAAACTATGCCTTGCAGACACACCCATAGATGACAACATTATGATACCATCACAAGATAAATCCACTTAAAATTTCATACGCAAACTACAAGGTGTAGGCATACATGACACGATTCTCTAACATTTTATAGTTTAAGATTGCTTAAGATTGTTCCCTTATTATAATATTGAATCATGAAATGCATGTGAAACCCTAATCTACTCCCATAGCTAACACGATAGAGGATAGATAAAATAAAGAGTGTTTGATCCCTCACCAATATGGATTGGTGCCTACTCCATTATGCAATAGTCATAGGATGCAAGGAAGAAGGAGAATGCACAAGCAAAACAAAACCAAAACCATATATGCATTTACACACATATCAATGATACATTTCATGCAATAGACCTACTTAATGATCTAGAAGTGAACTACAATAACCCATATGCAATAATGGAGAGACCAAAATAAAAGCTGTGTATTGCATTAGATGTTGTCACACATACATCAAACCCTTATTACAATCACACCAACAAATGTGGCAAGAGAAAATATATAACTATGATTACATATTCCCCCGAATTATTACAAACTGTCATGGAGACATACCATTACATGTAGATGTGTGTTGAAGACCCTTCTTATGATTTACAAAGTAGATTCATGTTCCTTATAGACCAAATGATCTTTTTTTAACGCCCTAGAATGACCATGAGGCACTTCTAGACCAGAAAATTAGCTCAGTGACCAACCCTTGTAACGAGGAAGGAATGTGACTTTTATAACATTTAAAACTTGTGTCCTAATCCACTCACGAGAATCCATCACACAATTGGAAGTTCAAAATCAACCACTGCATTGAATGCCAATAGGAATAAATCCTAAAAAAATCTACCCCAAAATACACACTAGGCAAACTGGAAGAAGCAAGGATGAATTTTCCACCTAAAATGAGTAGTTGCAGAGGTCAAATCAACCATTATGATTTATGAAGTTGTTATAAATCTTCAGAATGTTTTGGAATATTTGAGGGATTTTTGGGATTTTAGACTTCTAAGGGACTAGGGAACCTGAGGACATGGGAACCAGTGCAAAGATCCTTTGAAATTGTGATCATACGCTTGATTTTGAGCATTCTAAGCATTTTCAAGTCGGTGGGGTTTGGAGGGACATAAGGAACTTCAAGGTTCTAGGGGACTGGGGAATAGGGGAACCGAGGACTTTGGGGTTTTGTTGTTCCAGGGGACTAGGGAACTAAGGAACAAGAGAATCAAGAACCTTGGAGTTTTAAGTTTTTGGGGGACTAGGGAACATGAGGGCCTAAGAATCTCAAGGTTTTGGGGTTTCAAGGTTCTAGGGGACTGGGAACTAGGGGCTTCGGGGTTCTAAGGGACCACAAAACATGAGAACTTGGGAACCTTAGGGTTTTAAGGTTTTGGGGGACCGAGGAACATGAGGACCTAGAAACCTTGAGGTTTCAAGGTTTCAAACTTCTGGGGGATTGGGGAACTAGGGAAAATGAGGATTTAGGGACCTATCCCAATGTCCTTGAAACCTCCAAAAACCTAAAAATACTAGAAAAAGCAAAGGAAAAATCCTCTAGACTTAGAATATTTTGGATTTTGTAATTCTTAACACACTAAAGGATCACGAGGAAAATAGAAAGACAAAATTTAGGCAAAATTCACCAAACAAGCAAGGACTTAAGTAGATTTGAATTTTTTTAGATTGGGTCCCAATAGTAGCCATCTGAGAATCAAGTTCAAGTAGTTTCATTGGGTTCACCCATGCATATTTGTGATGAGGTGAAAATTAACCTCATTATATTTTGATTGAATTACCTTCCTTTACAACATAATAATCCTTTCATGTTAGCATTTAACTGATTATATGATAAGTTATTGCCTAAACCTAACTAGAAATAATGTACATACTTATGCTTTCTACCATGCATTAAAAACAACTCTAAAGCTAATGTTTTGTGGCTATATAGATCCATTTTTGTCAAACAGGACTCGTCCAGCTCTAAAAAAAGAGAAACTTCAGAAAAGAAGGAATAATCATGGTGCTAGAAGTTCATGATCCAACTGTAGCTTTGGAAGAGTCATGGAAGTAGAAAAAGAGATCCCCTATTTTGAACACTTGTCCCCTGGATTTAGCATACCTATCCCCCCGATTTTGCAGCGATGGAAGTTATTTGGGAAATGTAGTCCATAAATGTTTTAAAAACATCATGTATGAGAAGACTCCTATTGGTAATTGACTTTAGTAGTTCCTTAATTTCTTTGTTATTGTTTATAAACAAAACTCTGTAATATTTATGGTTTTTAGTTGAAGAATTTAAAATAGTAGTAATGCATGTACTGCATGATGATGTAAAATTCACCTCATCATATATATAATTGAATAACTTCCCTTTGCAGCCCGATGAGCCTATCATGCTAATATTTGATTGATTTTATAATAGATTATTGCTTACCTAGTTAAAAATAATGTGCAATGCTTTGTTTTCCATTATGAGTTAAAAAGAACCCCAAAGCTAATGTTTTTGGTTACAAAAGAACTATTTTTGCCAAGCATGACCCTATAGTGCTAGAAGGAATGACTTTGAAAGAGAAGTAAGAAACAACTTCAGAAGAAAAGGAAAGAAACTACAAAGAAGATGGTGCTCCATAATATTAGCATCGAAAGTCATGTTCCAGAAAATAACTCTTAAAAGTCTCAGCAGCTCTATTTTGAATGACCATCCCCAGAATATAGTATACTTATTTTTGTTTGATGCACAATAATGGGTGTGGTCCATAAATGCTCAAAAGACTCCTGCTCAGAGTCAACTTTAGGAATGTCTTTAATTTCCTTTTTATTAATTACAAACTGAAAACCATGTTATTTGTGATTTCTATTAAAAAACTTTGATGTGGTAGTAATGCATGCACCGCAACATACTATATTATATGCATAATCCTAAATTCATCTTAGAAGATATATAGTATTGTATTTCCTTGTTTCAGACATATAGAAGAAATAGATCATTTATGATGATATGATTTTAGCTAGTTGTGTATTGCAATCTATGAATTCTATGTGATGATAGTTTAAAATTCTACAAGTTTAGACTTCTAGGGAGTTAGTCACTCATTCGAAGAAACTATGTTTATAGACAAGTGTCTATCCAGGTTCAGTGTTTTGTGAATTTTATGTTAAGTTCAATCGATGATTATCATGAAATCTTTTGTTTCTAATATGTGTTAATAACTAGTCTTTAACCTAAGGTTCTATAGTTTTTTCTTAATATTGTGCATTGTTTATTGTTCGATAAATTTATGTTATAGTGGAAAGTCATAATCTCGATTCACTTTTGAAACCTATTCATTGCAGTAGTCTTAAAAGTTAATGGTCTATTCACTTATTTAAGAATTGAATAGTCTGTTTCATTTTTGCATTTGTTTTTTAATGTTAATTTTTTTTTATAATTAGTGTTCAAATGCTTTCCTAGTTAAAATTTTCAATGCTTTCATAGAGTAGTTTTAAAATCTTTTATAGATTAGGGATTTATTTCTGCATAATCATTTTTATTCAAAAAGGCCTAAAAATTACCATTGTAATTGATCTATTTAACTTCCTTTTGCAAATAGCCATTGAACACCACCCTAGTCGACAAACTGATTATTAAGCTAAAGTATGAGTTTTGATAATGCCTCGTTGCCTCAAAAGGTTGGATTGTAGGTATAGTTTTAGAGTCCAATATCTAGGAGATAAGATATATAGTATTGTGTTATTCATTTTCAGATATATAGAAGATAGATGATTTCTAGTAATGAATGAATATAGATAGCTTTGCATTTGTTTTCCAATCTAAGGACTTTGTGTGATGGTATTTTAAAGTTATGAGAGTTTTAAACTTTCAGAGGGTTGGCCACTCATTTAGAGAGGAAAAATTGTGTCTATAGATAAGTATTTATTTTCAATGTACTGTGAATAGTATGTTGTGTTTCAATTATGTTGTTTATAAAGTTTTCTATTTCTGTTGTGTTTTAGCAAATGAAAAAAGTTCGTTCCAATCTTTAACTTGTAGGTTTTGTTGTTCTATTTAATACTGTGTATTGTTCTATTGTTAAGTAAATGTATATTATGTTGGGAAATTGTGTTGTCAATTTGCTCTTGAAGTTTTTTCACTATAATTGTTTTGAAAGTTAAACAATAGTCTAAAATTTTGTTTCATTATCATATTTTTTCTAAACGTTGAATGCTTTCATAATCAGGTTTTCAATTCTTTTATAATTTTAGGATTTCAATGCTTTCGTGGACTAACTTTTAAATGACTTCATAGTTTAAAATCTTATTTTCACATAAGCATCTCTTTATTCCATAACTTAAACTCATCATTGAGTTGAGATATTTGACTTCCTCTTGCAAATAGCAATCGGACACCACCCTAGTTGACAAACATGTTAATGAATTAAAGTATAAGGTTTGATGACATCTCATCAATTTGTTCCTCTTTAATCTTAATCTTCATCCCGATTTTAGTGGAGGTTCTTTAGTTCTAGTAGTTGTTCTTTAGTAATTGTTTGCAGCTTCTTCATTTTTCATGGAGTTCTTCAAGTTTATTTTTGTGTTCCTAATCTTTTAGGGACATCTTTTGAGGAGGCTTCTTAGTCTTTCTCATGTTCTCTCTTTTTGGGAGGAGTTTTTTTCTCCTTTTCTCCATTTTTTGAGAGATCTTTTGTACATGGACACCTCATCAAGCCTAGTTTCCAGGACCCATCTTTACATCTTTGCATTTGTTTGTTCCTTCCTAAGTTGCACTTAAGGAGGGTGTTCGTATGAAAAGGGGTTTTTCCTTAACCAATTACCCTCTTGGTTCCTTTTCAAACCTAGTTAGTTAAGTTAACTTAGGAAATTTCCTTTTGTGTCTCAAGTCATAAGATTAAGACACTTATCATAATCTTATGTGTCCTAGGTTTCACCCTTGCCTATATAAGCAAGGCTTTTATACTCATTGTATTCAATTTTTGTAATATAGATTTTTATTTCTTCTCTCCTTTGTAGAAGGTTTATTTGGTGTTATATAAATCTCTTTGCTCTTGTGATCCCTTTTAGGGACTTTTACAAGGTTTACACATAGGATAAGGCAAGGGGTGACAACTTAAGGTTTGACAAGGGGGTAATGGGATAAAAAACAATGGAAAAATTAACTAAAGGCTTAGGACATAGGAAGGGGACAAAAATTGAATGAAAGGCAACACTTAGGAAGGGTAAATGAGGCTAAGGGACAACATTGGAAAGAGGACAAACATGGGTAGGCTAGGTAAAAAATGGATCAAAAAACCACAAAAAGAACACACATGGACCATGGGCTAAAATGGACACAAAAGTGTAAAAAGGGCATGCAAATTTTATTATTACATATGGTAGTGCTAAAAAGTACAAGGCAAGAGTGGTTGTGAAAAGATATTCCCAGGTTGAGGGAATTGATTTCGATGATATTTTCTCTAGTTGCTATGCCAATATCATTCAATTCTTATTATCTACTATAATATATTTTGATCTTGAGATTTATCATATGGATGCGAAGACAACTTTCCTACATGGTGACCTCAAGGAAGAAATCTACATGACATAGCCTGAGCACTACATAGTAAAAGGTAAGGAGTCATTGATTTGTACATTGAAGAAATCTTTGTATGGTCTCAAATAGTCACCTAGAATGTAGTGCCAAAAGTTTGATTCATATGTTTTGAAGTTAGGATTTATAAGGTCCAAGTTAGATCACTATGTATATTTTAAGGAGAATGGTGATCATTTCCTAGTTATCACTTTGTATGTGGATGATATGTTGATATTTGGTAATAGTAATGGAATGATTAGGGATCTGAGTCTTAGCTCTCATTGTCATTTGATAAGGAGAACTTGGCAGTTGCTAAGTTTATCTTAATTTTGGAGATTAGAAGAGATAGAGCTAACAGAAAACTCTAGTTAGGATAGAGTAATAATGTTGAGTCTATGTTACAGAGTTTCAACGTGGTACATAATATATGAATGAGTGTTCCTATTTCTATGTGGACTAAATTATTAGTTGAGTAATGTCCATCTTCACCTACAAATATGAAGGATATGTCTCATGTTCCTTATGTTAATGTAGTTGGTAGTTTGAGGTATGTTATGGTCAACACTAGACTAGACATTGCCCAAGCAATGGGAGTCTTGATCCAATCTGTGGCTAATCCTGACAGAGAACACTGGGTATTAATGAAGAGAGTCTTCAAGTACTTTTAGGGCAATATAGATTATTCTATTTGCTACTAGGGTCACTTGCAACATAGTGTTGGTCACTTGCAACATCATGGCAATTACTTGTGGCATAGTGAGGGTCACTTGTAACAAAGCAAGATTAGTGGCACTTGCAACAAAGTCAATGAGTACTTGTAGCACTTTGATTCTAGAATTTTTTTGACTTGGATTGGTCAAGATATGTGGACAATAGAAGATCTATAGGTGGTTATGTTTTTTACTTATTTGGTGGTTTGATGAATTAGACAAGCAAGCAATAGGTTGTGGTTGCTTCATCCACGACAGAGGTAGAGTAAACACTAGCTATTCGTGCATGTAAGGAGGTAATTTGGCTTCAAAGATTATGTTTAGATGTTGGTCTACATCAAGGAATAGTTTAGATTGGATGTGATTGTTAGAGTGTCGTCATATTGGCAATTAACTTGACTTTTCACACATAGGCAAAGCATATAGATGTTCAATGTCATTTTGTTTATGACATGGTGGATAATGGAAGGATGATTCTTGAAAAGGTTGACACTTTGGTGAATATTGTAGATGCATTCATGAAGCCTATAAGCATAGAGAAGTTTAGGTGGTGTGATGAGTCTATGGGCCTCACTACACCTAGTAGTTAGATTTAAGTGTTGGAGTTTCCCTTTGCTCTTTTTCAAGGTATTAGACATGCAGGAGAATGCCAGCAAAGGTGTCTCAACCTTGAATCCAAATGTTCCATATTTATTAATTAGTTGTATTTATTTATTATTTTGTCTTCAAATGGGAAAGAGGACATCCCACTTTGAAGTGGCATTCTTGGCCACGTATCGATATTTTGTAATACATGTGTAAGATGTTATAAGAACATCTAAGGTCATCATAATGTGCAAGAGCATCTTATGGCATTGTAAGATGGGAGTTACTTATGATGGGTTCTATGATGTGTAAGAGTATGATTATAAGGGAGCTACATTAGAATATTGACCAACATTATGACACATCATAAGGCATCTTTGGATGGTGATAATGGAGGCAAAAATGAACACCCAAGTTGGTGAGTTGGTTATGATGGAATCTTATAACATTGTAAGAAGATCTTCTAATATTAGCATGATGACTCATCATGGGAGTTGACTGTTGGAATTCCTCATGGGGATTTTGGTGTCATTTTAGGGGATGGTATACTCCCATGGTTTATGGCTTACCATTTATGGTTTCCTATTTTGTATCTTCCATATATTGGTGCCTAGGATGGAGATGTAGTATGATGTAATTTTACACAATGTTATGCTATCAAAATTTCTCTTGACTTGTGCTGGTTGTTCTCCTATGAAGGCTTGAGCCTATTGATATATTTTAATCAAGTTAGTACTATGAATACATTGATTCAAGATTTGGAGGCTATGCTTTTCTTGAAAGGGTTTTCTAAGGATAAACATTATCATTATTGTATTATTTTTGTGTGTGTATTTTCTTTTGAAACTACTAGATCATATTTTGCATCCATTTCTCCCCTCATTGATTAGTGTAGAAAGTTTTTTTGCTATCATATATCTTTAAAAATCAAAGGATAAACTATAGGAATCAATGGCATTAAAGAAGCAATGGCTATTCATGACAATAAAGGAGGAACTATTGTTGTGGTGAATGGAATCAAAGTGGATATGGAACAAGGTTGGGATATACATACCATCAAGCACAACCCTCCACAAAGATCACATATGGATGATTGGATAATAGTGCATGACATCATATATGTACTAACTTGCGACAATTTTACTATTTGGCTTCTTCTCATGTTTTAGGGATGAAGCATGTCAAGGGGATGGAAAGTCATGTACCTAGGGATATGATATTGTGGTGTATTAGGTATAAATAAATAAAGGATTTGGGTGCATATTCTTTTTAAAGTCATCCCACTAGATAATTAGAGTAACAATATTTATCTCATAGGTATAAGGAAGTGGTAGTGGTAGGAAGTTGAGTGTTATATATTGTAGGTAAGAGAGCCACATGGAATGTGAAGAATATTGTACATGTTTGAGATCTCATCTGAGATATAGCATGGAGTGGCTTCTTCAACAAGGAGTGTTGTATGGTGTTGCCCTACCTTAAGGGTTTGATCTCTATTGGATATTATCTAAAGATTTTGTATTAGTTTATGCAGGTTCATAACATATAACCATATCTAATAAGAGTGAGGTGATATTTCTCAACTCAATTTATAGAAAGGAAATACTCCAAAATGATAAGATAATAACAAACAATGAAGAATTTGCAAAGAAACCCCTAACACCCCATAGGCTTTGAAAACTTTGAATAAAGAAATGACCAAATCACATCAATTAGATGAAATGACAAGATGAATGCCCTTTATTTGTACATAATTTCTACAAATGAAATAAGATGATATGACTTAGTTAAGGCACATGTCCCAATATTATATAATGAACTAATGTTAGACATATCGGCCATGTAATGAGAGTCTTACTAACACATGTATATTGTATACTAGGTACAAGGTACCAAAATAATAGAAAAGGTAGCCCATAGGTGTATCACATGTTGGTAACTTGATGGAACCCATGGGAAAGAGGTGCAAGTCAATATTATAATCTCAAACATAGAATGTTTCCTTTAAACTTATAAATTTATTGGTATTGGCACTTAAAATCTTTGAGAATGCAAGAAGTCTTGAGCGTAATTAATTAGAAAAATTTCAAAAGTTTAGGAATGCTTAGGATCATTTCAATTTATAGAACAAGGGAGGTTATTACTATGATTAGATTTATTTGTAGTGATTGCATTATTTAAGAAAATCAATCAAGTCAAGCATTCAAGATTAATGCAACACCATTCAAATTTTAAATTTATTTTGCAACAAAATCTTGACATGTTCTATTATGATTAGATCTAATGGTTTTGATCATTAATTACATACCTAACCATTTTTTTGACACTTTCACGGCCTTTTAGTTTAATTCTTAAGTGCCCTTAAATGAATTTTTTTGAAGGGAACTTCCATGACATGTTTATTGTTGGATTGTTGAAGTTTGATGACATGTGGCAAGTTTTAGACCTAAAGAAATCAATTCCTCCTATAAGTCTTGTGCAATGCTAGATGGAACCATTAATGGAGATTAATGGCTTATATAGTTTCAGGGGGGAAAAAGAATTGAAAGTTTATGGAACCAATAATTTGTTGCCATGTGGACATATCAACGGGTTGAGTTGCCTTAGCTTCCAATAAAGGTTAGTTTAGGGCCTAAATTGAAAATATATTTGTGAAGAATCAAGTAGGAGATGATGTATATTTACAAGGGAAAGGAATCTACATAAATATACATATTAACAAAGGCAAGAACTTACCCTATGAATAATGCTTTAGATAGTCCTTTTACCACGATCGAGAAGATTATTTTGTCTAGTTAGCTAAACTCAAAGGAACCTTGTTATCTAAATCTAGAAATAACACAAGATCTTCTTCATCAGGGATCAAACTTTGAATTCCTTCAAATCTTAGCTCAACCCTTGTTCCACTTCAACACCAAATCCCCTTCATTAAACTCATGCAAGGTTACTTTTGTAAGAATTGGCACATATTTGCTCTGATTCCATGTATGATTCACCTATGCAATTTACCCAAGATCAAGAGTATAGAGAACTAATATAGATAACTAGTTTCTTAAGATCTAATAAAGATATGTGAGATGTCTAGTATGTATGCATCCTAATGTGGTGAATCATGTATACATGTATCTACCTATTGAAGGGAGTCATTTTAAGCATTTAGAGAAGTCAAGATATTTGTAGAAACAACACAAAGAGGAATCTCTGTAGTTGTCTTAGTAACTCCCACATGTGTAAGGTTATCCAAGGAAGCATCGTGAATGAATGGAGGGTCAACTAGATCTCTAAGAAATTACTAGATGGTGGTCTAAGAAATATAAAGGAACTCAATGTGCTCTAGGTTATGTCATAAATCCTTAAGAATAGTAAGATAGATCAGTCCATAGACTCTGTCATTCTTGTAGTCCCACCAAAATTTCTGCCAATAATCACTTAGCTTGAGAAAGAGTTTAAGGAGATAAGGTAAGATATTCTTCTATACTCAATGATGCTTAATCCCTTCTCACCAAACCTCATAGTTTTTATGATTCAATATGACAATAGAAGGGTTGAATTTAATATTAAAACCCATAATGGACCCACCACCTCTCCAAATGTGAAACTTTATCTTAGTTCATTTCATGCATGATCCCCATAAAAATTAACACTTTAGTGTGCTTCTTTGATTTTGTAGTTTAAAAATAAGACCAATAAGCTAAAGGTAGAACTTTTGATTCATAATGAAAAAATGAGCACCAATGTGTAGGTAAATAGATTTATCTTGTCAAATCTCAACATTTGTTGGGGTAAAACCCCTCCTCAATATGGTGAGGCTGCCTTTATTGTAGATCAAAAATTATGTACAACAAGAAAAGCATTGTACATCTTAAAAGTAATTTTAGGGTTTTTTAAACTTTTAGATATAAAAGAAAATTTAGAAAAGTGTAGCACATGTCAATTCCTCAAATAGAAGACAAAGTTTGAAGATGACATATGCCAATAGGATTTTAATAAAAACGTGCAAACTTATCAAATAGGAGGACAAAGTTTGATAAATCACACAAATATAGTAATATAGAGAATTTAATGGAAGAACTCACAACAAATTCTTAGAAATAGCAAAGGGAATTCTAGGTAAAGTATTTGTACCCAATCTAAGAAATGGTATATCCATAATTATATCTAACATAAGAAAATATATAATAATAATATCACAAAAGATTTAGGATTCAAGAATGATATTATTATTGTTGGATCTAGGGCATACAACTGAGAGGGGGGGGGTGAATCAGTTGTATAGAACTTGTTCTATTTCAAACACTTTATTCTCTGTTGTTAGTTAGCAGCATATCAAATAATCATTCATGGAAGCACAATACATAAACACAAGAGTAGATAAGCATCAACACATTGAACACCAAGATTTTGACGTGGAAAACCCGGTTAAGGGAAAAACCACGGGGTGATTAACCCAAGAATTATTCTCTGTTAGAAGAATAAGGAAAAATGAATGGCACATGCCAATAAGGGCTCACTGCCCGAGCACACTGCTCACAAAGAGGCCCACTGCCTACAAGGAGACACACTGTCTACAGAGTGATAAAAATCACAGTCTTGAACTGGAGAATGACATCTCTACCATGTCCGGATCAGTTCCAATTAAGCCCAACAATCTCTGCTCTGCCTTTCGCACCTTTCTTCGCTACACCATGCTCATCCACATGCTGCACACTGAAATGAATTCACAAATCATTATTTATACAAGACATCGACTTAGGAACAAGCATCTAAGTCGGCAAACAACCATAGGAGTATCCGCAAGATGAATAACACATCCGGTCGGCTAAACAGAGCAATAACTTCATCCGGAAGAATAACTTCAATTCCGGGCTCTACCATCAATGCGGACCAACAACACAACCTAAACATGATCCAGGAGCCTTCACAAGCCTGTCTGAATGTCCGGATACATCCGCACTTCCTCTGCTTACTGGGATCTCTTGTCTTCCTCATCCGGAACTTCAAGAACACAGTCTGTCGTCACTGTCATAATGCAAGAGGTACTTCCGGACCTCCAAATCACACACAAATCAGGATGACACATCACAAGGACATCTAAAACACTCCTTCCAATCCGCAGATTATGATAATACAATTCCGGACCTCACCGGACCTTTTTGTGATCCTCTGTCACCTCCGGATACTTGCCGGACCCGGTTCTATACCGGCAGCCATAACTCCTTCAGATCTTCATGCGGACCTCTGAAATCTTAACTGTAGCATCTCAAGACTCATATCTACTAACCCTTTAATCCGCATCCTCCGGTTCTCATCCTATACAGTATATTTACCTTCTTCTCATCACTGTTCTTCACTGTTCCTGACTGAGGCTAATTTTCTCAATATCCTCAGCACAAAGCTCATCAAATCCTTCTTGTCAATGCAGTATGAGTATGTTGACATCAATGACAACAATGGCTCACCTCATACTTGCAACAATCTCCCCCTTTGTCATTGATGGCAACATATGATGTGAAAAACCATCAAGACAAGAACTTCTCTTTTCTGTCACAGCTCCCCCTATCAACAACAACTCTTCACATGTCTTCCTTTGCTGCTCCCCCTTTGATCATCAACCACTTGTTTTTCACATGTCTTCTCTCCCCCTTTGACATCAATGGCAAAGGGCTCATACTTGCAACTCTCATGCATCAGAATAATACCAGCTGCTCCCCCTTAGTTGCAGCTCCCCATTAGTCCGGATCACAAGATATGACTGTGATAGCCACCGGACTGATGCACATCAGTGCATCTTAGCTCATCACCGGAGGGGCCATGACCCCTAACTTCTCGCGGAGATATTCAAAAGAGTCCTTGGGAAGAGGTTTTGTAAAGATATCTGCAATCTGATCCTTGGAGGGAACATACTCCAATCTGACTTCTTCCTTATTTACTTGTTCTCTTAAAAAGTGAAATTTGATAGATATGTGCTTAGTCTTGGAATGCAATACCGGATTCTTGGAAATATTAATTGCACTTGAATTATCACAGAAAATTGTGATAGGCTCCTCATATTCAACTTTGATGTCTCTTAGCATCTGCTTCATCCATAAGATTTGAGTACAACTACCTGCTGCTGCAATGTATTCTGCTTCTGTTGTAGACAGAGATATTGCATCTTGTTTCTTGCTTAGCCAAGAAACCAATCTCTTCCCCAAAAAGAATGCTCCACCACTAGTGCTCTTCCGGTCATCCACATCTCCTGCCCAATCTGCATCTGTGTAAGCATGAAGAGAAAAATCCGGATCTCTAGGATACCATAGACCATACTCAACTGTCCCTTTCAAGTATCTAAAAATTCTTTTGATTGCCATAACATGAGATTCTCTAGGATCAGCCTGGAATCTTGCCACAAGACCAACAGCTTGCATTATATCTGGTCTAGTTTGAGTGAGATACAACAATCCACCAATCATTGATCTATACTTTGTCTGATCTGCCTTTGGAGAATCATCATCTTTGCTTAACTTACATCCGGTTGCCATAGGAGTGTTCATAGGCTTTGAGTCTTCCATACCAAATTTCTTTAACAATTCTTTCACATATTTGGTCTGAGAAATGAAGATCCCTTCTTTTGTTTGAGTAATTTGCAGACCCAAGAAGAAATTCATTTCACCAAGCATAGACATTTCAAACTCACTTTTCATCTGATTTGCAAAAGTTTTACACATACTATCTCTTCCTCCAAAAATGATATCATCCACAAACACTTCAACAATCAGAATGTTTTCATGATCAATTTTGAAATATAAGTTGCTGTCAGCAGTACCTTTGTTGAATCCAATCTGCACAAGATGCTTATCCAACCTTTCATACCATGCTCTTGGGGCTTGCTTCAATCCATACAAAGCTTTCTTCAACTTGCAGACCATATCATTATTATCAGACAATTGAAATCCATCCGGTTGTTCAATGTAGACTTCTTCTTCCAGATCACCATTTAAGAAGGCAGACTTGACATCCATCTGATATACCTTGAAATCTTTGAAGGCAGCAAATGCAAGAAGTAATCTGACTGCTTCAATTCTTGCTACCGGAGCAAAAGTCTCTTCAAAGTCAATTCCTTCTATTTGAGAGTAGCCTTTGCAGACCAATCTAGCTTTGTTTCTGATTACTTCACCAGCTTCATTTAGTTTGTTCCGGAAGACCCACTTGGTTCCAATTACATTCCTGTCTCTAGGTCTGGGAACAAGATCCCAAGTATGATTTTTCTCAATTTGCATCAGTTCATCTTCCATTGCTTTGGTCTAATTTTCATCATTGCAGGCTTCATTTATTGTTTTAGGTTCAATCCTTGAAATCAGACAACATTCATTCTGATCTTGAGCAATATTCCTTCTAGTTTGTACACCTTTGCTTCTGTCACCTATGATCTGATCTTCAGAGTGATTCAGTTTTACATACCTTGGAATTTTGGGAGTATCCAGTACTGCTGTTTCTTGATCAGGCTCATTTAAACCTAACTCTTCTTCCTGATTTACCGGATCAGGCTGACTCTGTTTCACCGGAGAGGATTGAGTTCCTTGAACACTATCTTGGTCATCTTCATCAAATTCATAAAATCTTGAAGGCTTCTCAATTCCTTCATCAACCTTTACATTGGTACTTTCTATCATCTTCCTCAATCTCTTATTGTAACACCGATATGCTTTGCTTTGAGTGGAGTAGCCCAAGAAAATTCCTTCATCACTTCTAGCATCAAACTTTCCTAGATCTTCATCTCTTTTAATATAACACTTGCTACCAAATACCCTGAAATATTTCACAGTAGGAGTGATGCCAAACCAAAGTTCATAGGGGGTCTTACCGGTGTTGTTTCTGATTTGAACTCGATTGAGAGTGTAGACTGCAGTGCTGATAGCTTCTTTCCAAAACATTTGAGGAACATTTGCTTCCAACATCATTGTCCTAGCAGCTTCCTGGATGGTCCGGTTCTTTCTCTCAACTACTCCATTCTGCTGTGGAGTCTTAGGAGCAGACAACTGTCTCCTTATACCCTGTTTCTCACAAAAGTCAATGAATTCACCAGATGTAAATTCACCACCTCTATCAGACCTTAGACACTTTAGTTTCAATCCGGTTTGATTCTCCACCATAGCTTTGAAGATTTTGAACTTCTCAAAAGCTTCTGATTTTTTCTTTTAGAAAGGTAACCCACATCATCCGGGAATGATCATCAATTAACAACATGAAATATCTATCACCTTGCAGACTCTTGATTCTTGTCGGACCACATAGATCAGTATGTACTAATTCCAACAATCCGGTAGAAGACTGATCTTTGCTTTTAAAAGAGACTCTGCTTTGTTTGCCTAACTGACATTCTTTACACACACTGTTTGTAGGTTTTATCAACTTTGGAAGATCTCTCACAGCCTGAGTATTGCTTATTTTGATGATGTTATCAAAATTTACATGACACATTCTTCTATGCCATAACCAACTCTGATCAATTTGAACAAACAAACAACTTTTATTTGAACCAACCAGATGAAAGATGTTACCTCTTGTCTGAGTACCGGATGCAATTTCAGTTCCGGAGCTTGTAAAGATTCTGCATTTTCCATTCTTGAACCGGAGATCATAGCCTTTGTCCACTAACTGACCAACACTGAGAAGATTGTGCTTCAATCCTTCAACATATAGTACATTACCTGTTTTGCTCTTACCATCAAAGGAAATAGTTCCCCTACCTTTGATTCTGCCAGCAGAATTGTCACCAAACTTTACCATTCCTCCTTCATATCTTTCCAAGTCTAAGAACTTATTCTTGTCACCAGTCATATGGTGAGAGCATCCACTGTCAATAACCCAATCATCCTTTTCTTCCACTTGAGCAGCCAAGGCTTTTTCAACAACTTTGTGATTGACAGATTCAGAGAGCAAGGAATCTTCTTCCTTGATGGCTATAAACACCCACTCATTTCTGGATTTGCTTCCTGGATCTGATTCATCATCTGTTACTCCTTCATTGTCATCTTCTTCATGAACATAATAGCAATTCTTTTGAAACCTTTGTCTGTGAGTATTAGATCTTGCAGATCTCTCCGGACATCTTGAGGCAAAATGACCAATCTTATTGCAGTTAAAACACTTAAAGGGTAGTTTTCCTTCATACTTACCGGATCCTCTTGGCAGTCTCTTTGCAATGAGGGCTTCAAGTTGAGCTGTTTCTGCTTCTTCTTCTTCCATGTCTCTTCTTGCTTGATCATACCATGACATTTTCCTTGATGAGTTTTCACCCGGATCAAATCTCTGTTTGCCTTTCACATAGGCACTGGCTTTAAAAGCAGACTCAGTCTTGGGTGGATCATCTCCAAACTCGGTCATTTCAAATGCAGCTAGTTTGCCAGCCAATTGTTCTCTTGTGACAGTTGTGTGGGCTCTGAATTCATCAATGGCAGCAACTTTGATTTTGTAGGCAGCAGGAAGGGATCTTAGGATTTTGCAGACAATCTCATTTTCATCTAGAGTTCCACCAGCATTTCTGATTCCACATACCAGCTCATTTACTCTTGGCATAAAGGTAGTAATGTTTTCATCATCTCTCATTTTCAATCTTTCAAATTTCCCTTTCAGACTTTGCAACCTTGCACTTTTGACAAACTCATCTCCTTCATACAGAAGTTCCAGTTTAGTTAGGATCTCATATGCAGTTGGTAGGTCAATGACATTCGAGAGATCTGAGTCATTCAATGCGCTTAGAAGAGCTTCCTTGGTCCGCAGATTGTTTTCAGCTTCTGTGGTTTCATCAGGAGTTGTCGGACCACCTTGTGGGGGTATATATGGTTTTGAAATCATAGCCAAGTATGCTTTTCCCATACATTCCAAATGACACTTCATGCGACCTTTCCAGAGAGTGAAGTTGGTTCCATCGAACTTCGGACTATCCTTCTTGTATGACGACATCCTGGATCACCTCAAGCGGTTAAGCTCCTATCAGAGGAACTCAGCTCTGATACCAATTGTTGGATCTAGGGCATACAACTGAGAGGGGGGGGTGAATTAGTTGTATAGAACTTGTTCTATTTCAAACACTTTATTCTCTGTTGTTAGTTAGCAGCATATCAAATAATCATTCATGGAAGCACAATACATAAACACAAGAGTAGATAAGCATCAACACATTGAACACCAAGATTTTGACGTGGAAAACCCGGTTAAGGGAAAAACCACGGGGTGATTAACCCAAGAATTATTCTCTGTTAGAAGAATAAGGAAAAATGAATGGCACATGCCAATAAGGGCTCACTGCCCGAGCACACTGCTCACAAAGAGGCCCACTGCCTACAAGGAGACACACTGTCTACAGAGTGATAAAAATCACAGTCTTGAACTGGAGAATGACATCTCTACCATGTCCGGATCAGTTCCAATTAAGCCCAACAATCTCTGCTCTGCCTTTCGCACCTTTCTTCGCTACACCATGCTCATCCACATGCTGCACACTGAAATGAATTCACAAATCATTATTTATACAAGACATCGACTTAGGAACAAGCATCTAAGTCGGCAAACAACCATAGGAGTATCCGCAAGATGAATAACACATCCGGTCGGCTAAACAGAGCAATAACTTCATCCGGAAGAATAACTTCAATTCCGGGCTCTACCATCAATGCGGACCAACAACACAACCTAAACATGATCCAGGAGCCTTCACAAGCCTGTCTGAATGTCCGGATACATCCGCACTTCCTCTGCTTACTGGGATCTCTTGTCTTCCTCATCCGGAACTTCAAGAACACAGTCTGTCGTCACTGTCATAATGCAAGAGGTACTTCCGGACCTCCAAATCACACACAAATCAGGATGACACATCACAAGGACATCTAAAACACTCCTTCCAATCCGCAGATTATGATAATACAATTCCGGACCTCACCGGACCTTTTTGTGATCCTCTGTCACCTCCGGATACTTGCCGGACCCGGTTCTATACCGGCAGCCATAACTCCTTCAGATCTTCATGCGGACCTCTGAAATCTTAACTGTAGCATCTCAAGACTCATATCTACTAACCCTTTAATCCGCATCCTCCGGTTCTCATCCTATACAGTATATTTACCTTCTTCTCATCACTGTTCTTCACTGTTCCTGACTGAGGCTAATTTTCTCAATATCCTCAGCACAAAGCTCATCAAATCCTTCTTGTCAATGCAGTATGAGTATGTTGACATCAATGACAACAATGGCTCACCTCATACTTGCAACAATTATTTCCCAGAAAAATCAGAAGATTCGAAGTCTAATTTCAATTGTAGCTTGAAAGGTAGTTAATTCTAAGTTTCAACCCTTTACAATTACAAAAATTATATATTTATAGCCTTGCTTCATAACAGATGAGTAATTATGAGAAATACAAATATAATTTTGATAATATCATTAAACTCAAGTCTTTTAAAACATTAAGGTCTAAACATTAAACATGAGAGAAATATTTAATCACTACTTTCCAACTGAAAATTAACACTTGGATGACTGTTAGAGATTATCATTTACTGAGTCCTAGCTAGTACCTTCTCCATCAGTATTGACATCTTCAATGATGATAATATCATGTATGGTCCTTTCTTTCCTTTGGTAATCTTCAAAAGTTGTTAATGTATCATTGATTGTCTTCATATCTAGGCCTTCAACATATCTAGAGTGAAAGTAATAAGAAGTACATACAATCAAAATTTGATGAGCAAGTTCACCTATTTCTTGGTTACTTGTTTTCTAAATTCTTTAAATTAAAATCTCATTTCTACCAATCTATCAAAGGAAGAAAAGTTAAAACTAAAAGGTTGACTAATACCTTGATGAACCACTTCAGATAAACGTTGCTTAAGGGTATCAATAGTCTTGACAGTTTGACCTTCCAAATAATAATGTCCTATTGTTTTCTCAAATAAATCATGTGCATCCATTATTATATCAATAGCCTCTCCATGGACAACCTCCATTTTATTAATGCCCTCTTTGAGTAATACTCAATTTTATGAATTCTATCCATTCCCCTAACTAAGAAGAATCAGTCCTATCTAAGATGCCTTTATTGACTAGTGTATTGAAATAAATTTTCATCACAACCTTAATTTGTGAAAGGCTATCTGAGTAGATTTATAATTCTTCTTTAAATTTGCTCAACAAATCTCTAATTAGATCATAATATTCTTTAACTCTATTTTGCAAATCCATGGCTTCATAAAAAAAATTTATCTGTATATAATTAAATCATTTAGCCATTACTTGGTGGCACTTGTAATACATCTCATTTCTTCTAAGGTCTATTGCCCAAGTTTTGTTTCTGTGTTTCCTGAGCCATATCTTTCATCCTTTCCTTAACTTGGGTTTTCTTGCACCTTTTTTTGTTTGGCTACCTTTGTGAAAGCTTCTAAGTGAAAAGCATCTTTGTGTCCTTATTGGCAATTTTATGCATTCACAAACCTTATCACCAGGTTCGCTTGTTCACGAACTCACTGATATAGCGATATTAATCCAAGGTTTTATCAATGTGTTCTTTATTGACGTATGTTATCCTCAGTGAACTTGTCTTTGTTGTCATCCCCTTGGTGGTCAGTTCTTAGGTTTGTGAATCTCCCGATCGAGTGATGACTTTGCCTTCTCATAAGATTAATGTGTAAAGTCATGTTTTGCTGATAAAGGAAGCTTGTCAAACTCATATCACTCATTTTGAAAGTTCGTGAACTTCAAATCTTGCCGATGAGTGGAGTCCCTAATGAGCATGTGCAATGTGAATATTGCTTGATGACAAATCAAAACAACATCCAGCCCACAAACCAATTGGTTCGTTGATGAAAGGTTTACCAATAGCTGAGATTGTCGATAGAAAGAGTCCATCAACCGAAGCATTCCTTGACTTTGCAGTTTGTGAAGAGTGATGTTCATCGATAAGAAAGTTCGGTGATGGAACATTCTACTGATAATGATAATTTTATTTAAAAGAGGATAATCAAACCACCAGAGGATTTGAGTTCGCCAACCCAATGTTTGACTGATAATAAAGAACTGGAGTTTAGGTGGAAACTACTCTAGTGGCCCTCACTTTCCCAATCCAAGCAAAGGAGTACAAAAATTGTTATATTACAGTCGAAGGAAAAGTGACATATCTTAATGTTCCTGTCCCTTGAAGTTTGTTATAGATGATCTAAGACACTTTGAGAATCATCAACAATCATTTTGATCCTCTTTCTTTATCAATTAGGATGCAAGTTGTTTAAGCTTTGGGTGTGTCAACAAGTCCAAATTATAATGAGGGATCAATTGCAAAATATGTAGATCAACCTCTAGATAAACAACTACAACCCAGACAACAAGGGAGACAATCAATTGGGAGTCAAATTCAAATTGCAACATACCTTTTTTATTATAAAGTGCATTTTATTAATGTTTTAACTCATTAATGAGTTAAAATATTCTATGGATGGGAAAGTACAAAGTTTATTTATTATTTGTAATTATTTTTCAAGAAGTGATTATGGAAGAAGAGAAGGTTATAAATTCAATAACTTATATTGTATAGGGATCTTTTTCGAACTTCTTATTAGGAGAGCTTTAGGGAAGGGATTTTCTTTTATGCAAACTTCTGGCAGCGGTTGCTCATCTTTCCAGCATAGCTATTATACAGGGATTCCTAGGGAACAGTGTGTTCTCTTTTATTGAAGTATTGAAGGGATATTTCAAGATATTGTGTCCATTTTGTTTCCTCTTTGATTGTAGGTTTTCTTATGTCAACTTGTAATCATTCTTTGATATATCTTTGTTAAATTGGCTGCATCTGAATTTCATACAGAGCATTGTGTTTTGAGTTGGTTTTATATTATTCTAATGTTTAATGTGTGACCTACTTGCATGTTGGAAGGAATAGTCATTTATTTTATTCAGTTTTTGTTCATGGGCATGAGATTTATGAGCTTTGTACCATTTGTTTCTACTCATTCTTTTATTCTAAATCTTTTCTTAGGAAACCTAGGTGTTTTTCTCATGTCTTTCATCTAGGATTTTCCTCTCTTTTCATTTTCTGTAGTTTTCTTTTCTACTTTTTGATCAAAAGCTTACCCAAAAAAACCCCAAATTAAATCATACGAGGGAGATGCCCCTCTCAAATGTAGAGGATGATCATCATTCAGTTGGTGATCTCTCCAATTGTTGTAGGTAGTTTTATCATCATTCATTGGGCAAGTCACAATTTTATTATCTATTTTGAAGTGACAAATCTGTTTACTAACAAGGTTGAAGCATCTTCTTGGGAAACTATGGCTAAAGTGGCAATATCATCACTACAGGATTATAGGGGTCCAACCAAATGTTTGATGTAGGTATTGAAATGCCTTACCTATTCTTTCAACTCTTGTTTAGTCTTATGATCTTTGTCCATCCTTGAGATAATTGTAGTAATTGTTGTTTGCATATCATGAATTTTTGTATCCCTAGTTTATTTTCCTCGGTTGACCCTTGAGAGTTGGTGTACTCTAATGATAGTAGTTCTTTTTCATCCTTATCAACTATAGGAGTTTCAATCTCAATAATTCTCCAACCTTGTGCATTTGTAAAATGGAAGAAGTAATCCTAGGTTTCTTTCTAGGAGCAACTTATCAATCATAGAATAAACATAAGAGAAATCATCATTCAATGACTTCATTACTTTTTCCCTCTTTTTAATTGTAATATCTAGCTAAGTGGGAATTGTGGTTAGAGTAGAATCATCCTATTGAGAAGTTTTTCCTTGACCTAAACCTCCTTGAATAATTTATTCAATGTTTTCTATAGTTTGTTCATCATCCTTCATTTTTTCACCTTCTTGTTCCATACTCTCCTCTATATTTTTGTAATACCTACTCCTCATCCTGACTTATTTGTTCTTCATTATTTAACTCAGTCCCCTCGTTTTATTTAATTTATTCTTTATTTTGTATAGGTGAAGAAATAGGCATAGATTGGGAGGGAGTTCTCTCCAAGGATGGAATAGGTGATGACTTATTAGGAGTACGATCAATAGGATTCTAGTCTTTTACAGGTGAAGTTGGTAAATTAGTTACCTTTTATTGAAAAACTTCTTGTGCATGAAAAGGAATAACCAAATCTTGTAATAGGGAGCCATGAGAAAGATGTGTAGGGGAAAGGAGAGAACTTTGATTACAAGATTGTGTTTAGGAATTTGGAGGGGAGCTTGTGTAGAAACTCATGAATGAGATTAAACTAAAGATTGGGTTAATGTTTGCCCTTGTGAATGAGCGAGTGTTTCAATAGCCATTGGTTTTTCACTTCCCATTTTCAATGAATCTCCAACCTTGAATTGTACTTTGTGGTTTTCTTTCTCTAAAATATTTCTCCTCTAAATCCTTCTTCCATATCTAAATCCATAACACTAAAATTAGGCATGGGTGATTTTGTCGCATCTTTCTTCTTTTCATCAACATAGGTTTTCTTTTTGAAAGATCTTTTTGTGACCTTATCACCTCTTGTCACCCTCTTGGTGGAAGCATTCAATTCTTTCTTCTTTTGGTCTAGCCATGTCAAACTATTATCAATCATTCTTCGAATTATAACTTCTAAGAAGCTTTCTTCTCCTTGAGACCAATCAACAAGTGGTATATGCAATTTGAAAATACCTCTCTTATTGTAAGTATCACTTAAAAATTTTCCATCATTTGATATTTCCTTGGGAACACTAGAAACTTCACAGGATTTCATTTAGAAGGCTATCAATATGGAATAGCTCTTCATCCTAACTACATGTTCATCTTCATAGTCTGCCCAGAAGTCTTGCAAGTTGAATTTGTGTTTATGGGTGGAATTGACAAACTTCTCAATACTTCATTTTGGGTCAAAGGAAGATCTCTTATTATGTCCTTATAAATTCAATTTAAATAACTCAACATCCCATCCTTTGACATGTCATAAAGAAGAGAAAGTGAATGAGGTAATAATAATGGGAAACTTCACATCAATTATATGTTTTTCAGATAGGATCTTATGCATTTCACACAATTGTATTGTTAGTTCCAAAAGGATGAATTTATCACACATATTTTGGTTATCTATATGGAGTGCCTATGAATCCTTTAAGCCTGATATATGTGAAAGTGGGAAAATTTTGAACTAATTTCCCCACTCTGCAATTGTTGCAATAGATTCTAAGGAGATGCACTTATTGAGATCACTTTCCATTTTCTGAATAATGAAAAAGACAAAAGTGTCATTGACTCTTTTGAAATATTTTTGCCTTTGTTTAAGCTCCAATTGTGGATAAAACTCATAAATTTTCTTCTGACCTTATCTAATACCAAATGTCCCAACTCTAGCTAGTCTAGGAAAAATGTTCTTCTAGCCATTAGATATACAATATAAGAAATATAGAATTTTCTTGAGTCCTGGACCTCTATGAGTTGTTTGTGAATATTATTGTTGAGGATGGTGACCAGTCAATCCTTTGTTTATCCTCCAACATAATTTTAATGAAATTGACCATCCATGGCTGGAACTCGTGAGCATTAGGGAAACCCATTGTAGACACATAAAATTGTCCATCACATTGTCATTGTCATCAACACTTCATCTATATCATTTTCCTCTAAATTAATTGAATAAATCCCATTTATTTAATTAATCATTTCATTTCCCCTTTCAAAATTAATTCAATGATTTTTAACTATTTAATTAATTAACTAACATTTCTTCTAAGTATTAATTAAATAAATCAACACAATTTATTCAATTAATAGTCTAATTTCTAAAAATCCATTTTAAATAAATAAAATTAATATTTTCTTTATTTAATTCTAACATTATCATCATTCTCATGAATTAAATAAATTTATTTATTTAATTCCCTAATTTCTTCTCTACTTCTTAGTTGACTCTCAATCAAATTAGTTAACTAATTAGTCAATTTAGTTAACTGATCAATTAAAGAGTTAGCTAATTAATCAACCTAGTTAATTGATGAATCAAATCTAGTTGACTAAAAGAGACAATTAGTTAACTAATTAATTATTTTTATAATTTAAATCATGCTAAAGTTAATTGCATGCATGCATGCACAAGACTTCAAGAAAGGATTTGTTAATCCCCTTGATCCATGTCACAAAAAGGCACTTGTCAACTCCTCACGCATTGAAATCCTCTCAAACAACCATAGCCATTAATCTTTCAAATCAATCTCCACCATTGATCATCTCTCCTAAAAATCTATAAATACAACCTCTCAATCATCCACAATTTTGAATGCAAACTTATGCTATTGAGTGAGCACCTGGCATCGATACTCTCAACCAAATCAATCTTGGAGCACAACTACCATTTCCAACGCAACAAAGAGGAGCTTGGGTGAGATTTTATTATTGTTTCATTTATTTTTATTTTCTTTTCCTTATACTTTATCGTGAGGTTTGTAATTGAATTTGAAAGTAGGAGTTTGATATTTCAATTTGAGTCTTATATTTGTATTTAAAATTTACTTGCATACATTTTGACATGCTTGGTGGGACATTTGTCCCTTATCTAATCTTTTTAAAAAGTTTTTGTAGCTTGTTCTTGCATGTTCTTAACTCTCTTTTTAGAGAAAGTCTTTGAAACATTGGTTTGTAGAATTTCATGTTGTTGTGGGATATGTCACATTTGCCTTTGCATCCAGATCCCCTTACCCTTTCTACTAGTTGCCTTTGTGTGTAAAGTTCACAATTGTCAAGTTGGGAAGTCTGCTAAGTGTTGAATATCCTAACCTATGTTGAATCACTGCAAAATTCAAAGACTTAGCAAAAACATCCAAAATTGTTTGTGGGATTTTTAATTGGAATTAGATTTTGAAATATTGTATCCATATCTCATCCACTTTACATTCTCCATGTAAAAGGTTCACTTGCAAGAACATAAAGACCGCAAGATTTTAGTCCATAACTGAAACTTGATTTCCTTTAGACAACATATGGAATTCTTGGATATTCTTGCATCCTATTCACTTACCAAGGAAAACTCTCAAATGAAACACTTAGTAGAATTTTTGAAGGAAATTATTTTGGAGGATCCCGTAAGTAGACTGGCACCTTTAAATTCACATTTGACATTTAGTCCCCCTCAATTTTCCTACATTTATTTGGAGTGTGAAGATAGAAAATATGCATAAGGTAATGTTTTGTCGAACTAACCCTTGCTATAGAATGTTCCATATCTAAATCTTATATCATGTTCCATATTACTTCCCACAAAAAAATAAATAAATGAAAAAACTCAAAATGTAGACTTGCGCCTAATAATCATATATTGTAATGTAATACTTGAGGTTAGGTACCCTATTCTAAACCAACATTTCATTCAAAGAAGCTCATAAGGTAAGACAATGTGCATGATGTATTTATAGAACTAACCCTTTCTACAATATGTGTTGCGTTAAATTGCTATATCTAGATTCACATTGATTTGCCACAAATTTCATTTTGCATTAGTTTTAGTTGTGAGATCATTCCATGTGGGATTCTTTGAATTGGAGGATTTCCAAACTACACAAAATAATGTTTGGTTGTCTAGTTGAAACCCACAAAATGCTACAATTATTTAAGACTTGAAGTTTTAAGAAATGTTAAGGAATCTAAATTTCTTTTTAGTCTTGTAGGATATTGGTGAGAGGCAGGAAGAAAAAGTAATGAGGCAACAAGTTCATGGTTTGTTGAAATCACTGACAAAGGAAGAGTAGAAAGAAAAACAAAGAGGCTTTGACATTTTAGTAGGTTCATGTAGAGCTTAGATCACTGACAAAGAGGAGGAAAGAAGAAGAATGAAGAACATGAAATGATCACTGCTAAGGAAGAATAAATAAGAAATACATAACGTCAACATTTCAATAGGTTTGTGAACCTTCAAAATTGTTGACAAGGTTTGACAAAATGCAACAACTCTAATGGGATGAAGGAAATCAATGCCATGATAAAAGACTACAAAATTTAACATCCAATTCCCACTTGAATTTTTACTTTTTCCACATCCTATTCTAGGTTGGGTTTCTACAATTCTTTATAAACCTCACCTTCCTTTAGCGACTCTCCTACACAACTTAGGACTACCATTAATGGCCTCAAATGGACATAGTAGGTCGATGAAGACTTTCAAACACCTTAGGATGCCAATGGACCCCTCAATGATACAATTTCTATATATAGGGCATGGGCCGGGGGTCCAAAAGGGCATGTTTTCATGTGTGACCCATGTGAAGATGATGTGGGCAAGTATGGGCAACCAATTCACCTACACACGACTAGGGTTTCTTCTCTAGTACACTTATTTGACACTGCATGCGAGTATGTATTGCCATTCCTCATCTGTAAAAAGGGTTAAAAATCACTTAGAGCTCTCTCTCGCTCTCTAGCTTTTTGGTTAGAAATTGGTTTTTATTTGTCAAACTTATACTAAAGTTTGCTTCATGGTTCCCAATCATGAATGGAAGGGTTAAAAAATTATTTCATGGTTCCCATTTAAGGTTGGAAGTTGTTGTTGAACTTTTGAGACCCGCATAAGTTTGCTTCGTGGTTTCCAATTAATTTAGGTTGGAAATTGTTGATAGTTGTTGAACTTCTGCTTTCAATACAAAGTTTGTTAGATGGCTCCCAATCATTCAGTTGGATTCTCTATTATTCATGCATCAATGTGTTAAGTATTTAATAGATTTTGTGTTCATACTACTAGTAGCTTACTGACTGTAAGTTGCTCTATGTAGTTAGCCTAAACATTTTTGGTTTCATCTTTTATATTGTGAAATGTTTTGTTATACTGCACCAAAATTGGGTGTTTAATGAAGTTGTTTCATGGCATGAAAACCATTTTCCTTTAAAGATTGCACTATCTTTATAGCGCTATGAAAATGTTGAGTTACGTAAAGAATAGTTTATTGGAGATTTGTCTACTTATGCATTTCAATCACGACTATAGAAATTCATAGTTAGGATTATTTGAAATCCTCCTCCTTCCCCTTGCTTTTGCACTTTTTTAAAGATCTAGTTAGTTAAGGACTAGAGTAGGATTTAAAAACTTGCAGTGTTGTTATAAAGCTAATGTTTCATGAATGCAAGCGATATATTGCTAGTTATGAGTTGAAGGTCATATTGTATGGCAATATATGTTTAGGCCCAGTTTGTTGTTTGAATGTTAAATTTGAAAATTGATCGTTTATGTGCAATTTAACCCTCTTGTGTTGGGATGTTTCTCTAGAACTATGTAAGTCCCTTTGTGTAAAACAACATTTCACATCAACTATTAAGTTATCTTGCAAGGCCAAGACCGGGTTATAAGGACCTTAGGGCAATCATTTCCTAGTTTGGGATTTGATTTCCTTTTAGGAGAGATAAAATACTGACTATTTTATCTAAGTTGAATAGTGTGCAAGACAACCATTAACAGGTTGGTGCTAAAACTAGCTCATGCAAAATTGCACCCCTCAATAAGGAGGAAGAAAAAGAAGAGCATGTGATTTCTTGTTGAGAGCCTCTACTACATGACCTAGACCCTACTAATGTATGAGGAAAATTGGATGATAAGGACACCCCTCCACCACCTAGGGGTATATCTCTCATCGCTTAGCAACTTTGTCTTTGTATTTTGCTCCAGGATTTGCCCATTTGGAGTTTGGGGTGTGATTTCTTCCTGTCACAATTTCTTGGTGAATATGTGTACTATTATTTTCTTCTATCAATAATATAGACACTTATTCATAAAAAGAAAATTATTAAATTAAATAATATATTTTCTATTTAATGTCCCCACTTTTAATTTCAAAAACATTAGTTACAAATATAAACTTCAATTGATGTAACCATTGCACCCCATTAGGTGCAAGTGCTACATTATAACACTTCAAACACATCTTAGAAATGTGTGCCAATTTATGATAGACTATGACTTGAAGTGTAAAATCTTTCTATCCATTTTTCTTACAAACTCTACCATATGTCATTTTAAGAGAAACTATTCAATTCAAAAACTAGAGTACCTAATTTCCCCAATAAAATTTGAATTATTTACATTGGTCACCTTCTACATCAAAAAGGTCAATGAAACATATACTTGAGTGGAATCAGATTCATGTTTATGTATAAATGGAAACAAAAAAACCTCTACATCAAGAGAGGCTTTATCATTCTTGAAAGGGCATTCCAACCTTTTTAGAGAAATTGACAACAAACACACTCGCCTTGCCCCACAAACACAACCCAACATAACTATATATCTTATCTACTAGAGAAAGTTTGGCACGGTTGCCCCACACAACTGGCGTTGTAGAATGTTTCCCAACTCCAAACTTAATTAATATTTTAAAAAGAAATAAAGTCTTTTAGGGAGGATTTCTTCATCCCATTTTCCTTATTGATTGACAGAGGGGAAGAGAAGTTGCAGGGGATTCCACTGTTTTTCGGAGACGGTATTGCGAAACCAGGTGGGTTTTCCGAAATTATTATTTTCATTTGTCTTTTGCATTTGCTATGTTTTTGGTAGACTATATTCAGTTTACACAGACTACTATGGTAATGATAGACTGGTTTGATGGACTATTCAATCTAACTTTACAGTCTTTGCAACGCGGCTGTAAATCTGATTTACTGTAATTGAATTCACGCACACGCACTAAAAGGGACCAAGATCACTAAAAATTTATTACTTTGAATGAAAATATGGTTTTTGATATAAATTAGTGCCGGTGCTTTATTGCATTGTATTGCATCGGTTTTTTCTTCAAACTTATTTTTTGGAAAACTGGGGGCTAGGCGTAATTGGGTTTTTATATTTTGTGTCCGAGAGGCCAGTAGTTCGATCCCCATTAAGTTACATCAACAGAATAAGATAAGACGGATTTTTAACGGCCTTTAGGCCAAAACGGTCTGTAGGAGTTATCATTTTGTGTTTAAATTGTCTGGAGATTGTTTCTACAAGTGTTAGTTTTGAGATAAATTGCCTAAGCACTGCTTGATTGTCTTGATTTAAGATTTTTTTGTACTTGGGTATGATTGCAAATTTCTGTGTAATTGTGCCTTGTATGATTATATAGTGGGCAGATTAAGAGGAATGTGTTAGGCTAATTGAACAAGGACTCTTTATCAGTTAGCTCAAGGGGTTCTTGATCTGGATCATGAAAGTGCTGATGGTTTTTGTGTCGAGGCATATTTTTGGCGTAACATCCACTGCCCTGTTGTGAAGCATCTGCAGGGATGGTTGTCTTCAGGATGGGATTCTACTTCAAGATTTTCTGTTGTGAAAGTAGGTTGTCGTAGACTGTGTGGTTTGTTATCGGTTCTAAGATTGTTACCAGAACAATCGGGTTATTGGAAGGGCACAAGTATTGAAAGAGAATGAGGAACCTTTATGGCAATAGGCTGGAAACAGGATATAGAGTAATTCTCTCAACCAAATATTTTGTCAGAGTATATCAATCAGCGGATATGTTGTGTCCTCTTTGGGGAATTTGGGAATGTGTGGTTCGAAAGACAAGATATTTTTACAAGCCCGAGTGGTTGTAGGTAGGTTTGTATTACAAACTGTTTTCTGCTGAAGTTAGATTTAGGCGCAGGTTCTCAATTTATTTGTTGGTCTTCAGAGCTCTGGTCTCAGGAAGGTACTAGAAGGATATATGAAGGCCATAAGCGAAGTAATGCCACAGATTTATTTTGTCTTCCTATGTGATATGCTGGTATCTGATTTTAATTTAAATCAAATTGACTGATTGAAAGTGGGGTTTGTGGAGAAAAGGAAATAACAAAAATGAAGCAATTTCTTGATAAAGAAGGGCAAGATTAAAGTAACGGTCTTTTGTGCCAGAGAAGAAAAATGGATCACCATGGAGCTGTTCATAGTTCTTTACCATCAATTTCAGGAACTAGGAAGGAGAAGAAAAAGCAGGTAAAAGATGAATTGGATCGGCACCGCCAAGCAGAGAAGAAAAGGAGGCGTCTAGAAAAGGCTCTAGCAACATCTGCTGCTATCTGTTCTGAAATACGAAAGAAGAAGCAGAAAGAGAAAGAGGAGCAGCAACGGCTTGATGAAGAGGTAGCTGCAATTGCAGAGGCTGTAGCACTTCATGTTCTTGCGGATGAAGATTCCGAGGAGGCCTCAGAAGTTGTTTTACGTACGGATGAAAAGATTGGCCTTTGGCAGAATCCCTATGTAGGGCTTTTTCCAGAGACTATGATGGCAGCTGATGGTGATATCGAGTTCTATTTGGGAAGGCAGAAAAACGATGTGCTTTACCAGAATACTCTAAAATGTTGTGGAGACAAAAGTTGTAGAGGTTTTGAGAGCAGGGAGGGAGTTTTGGGTTCGAGGGCAACACAATGGCAACTCAGTGATTGGAAGGTACCTCATCATAGACCAGTTGATAGGGGAAACAGGGACACTGAATGGAATGGAAGAGAATTTGTGGTTGCAAATGGATGGAGTCAATTGGAAAATATTTGCTTG
Organism: Cunninghamia lanceolata; assembly: GCA_027924645.1. Lineage (NCBI taxonomy): Eukaryota > Viridiplantae > Streptophyta > Pinopsida > Cupressales > Cupressaceae > Cunninghamia > Cunninghamia lanceolata. Next base: position 336,624 of record BSBN01001014.1, on the reverse strand, counting down.
GTCAATCAGAAAAGAATAGCATGTGACGAGAAAGAAAGAACTGCAGAAGTATCGGCAGGTTTGGCTGCTGCTCAAGATGTTGCAACCCTTCGTATTGCTGAGGAGGCACGTGCTGAAGCTAAGGTCGTGAGAAGGGCAGCAGAAGCAGCTATCTCCAGAATTCTGGATAAAAATTACTTAGTGCATAAATCTGATATCCCTGACAAGGTTTGTTACCTTTACTTGAATATTCTTCTTTTGTTAATTTACAAATGAAATCCGTTGTTTATCATGTGTTTCATGTATTTTGAAATTTTGTTACTCAAGGGAAAACCTTGGGAGTGAAATCTTATTGTATGTTTTCCTGGTTAGTCTAGAGATATTTTGGAGGTACCTATTATTTGGACTTTAAATCTTGAAAAATATCTTGTTTATAATAGTTTTACACAATTAATGTTTTTCAACTGTTTTTTCTATAATATATATTAGATTACTGTTTTTACTCCTCTCTGTTTTGTTTGTGTGTATTTTCAAATATTAATTAGGTACTTCTATTATATCTTCAATTTCCAAAGCAATTTTCCTAATTGTGAGTTAAAAAAATCCAGACATCAAGCGATGAAGTGCAATTCCTCTTGTTTACGAGTTATATTTAACACCCCATAATTGAGGTGACATCAGATGTCTTGTTCATGTTGGTAATATATTCTTGGCTATTGGGCAATGTTATTGCATTTACAGGAGACATATCCAATCACTAACTGTACACGACCATAGAGGTGGAGTGTAAAGCTGAATGTTGGTGTGCATGATGACCACATATAGAAGGAATGGAGTGTTATTATCTCTGCATCTTTTGCAATTATTGTAATGTTAATAAATTTATTTTATAAAGAGTAAATTCCATTGAACTGATGAATGTTAGCATTCACTCTTAAGCTAAGCTTTAAGATTCATTTGGTCACTGTTAGAAGTAGATGTTGCATGTTCCATATTGCATAAAGGTGGGCAATAATATATGAAGACATTTTCTTATATTTGTTAGTAAACTTCTCTCATTACAAACACTTCATGCAAGCACACAATCTTGGATCTAGATTGTGGAACTAGTTTAAGATTGAGCATCAGTAGAAATTAGCAAACTGATAGAAAGAACAATTTTGAAGAAAATTAAGGTACTGTTTTCTCATGCATTTTATCCCATCGTACTATTAAACGTATGGATTGAGTTATCCTTAAATATTCTTTTACAAGGTTAAGCATCTATCATTTAAGAACAATGTGAATTCTATGTGCCTTTTATACATCAATTTTTGACAAACTATATGAAAAATAACTTCATGAATAGAAAGAGGAAGCATTGTCAAATCATTCATCAAAAAATCATTTATGCAATGTGAATTATGCATGTCATTATTTCAGTCAATAAGATAGCAATAAAGGTGGACCTCTTTCCAATTTAGTTCAAGGAAATTCAGTATGTGAGGCTTGTTGTATTGGAGCTCAACTCTCCTTGTCATGATTTTGCGAGGAAAATGAATAATAATTATAAGTTCTTATTGCAGAAGTTCTGGTGTTTTTTAATTTAATATGCAATTTGACTGGGGCACAGTAGAGAAGTTACTTGATTTTTGTAGTTTATTGTCTTGCTATATTATTTGTTAGAATAAATATAAAAATGTCATTCAATGTATTAGTTAGAGTCCTTTATATCATGGCTTGAAGATAGATTTTATTGTAGTAACCATGGGTCCATGGCAATCATTTAGTTGATAATATCAAATTTCCTCAAGTATTGAGATATAGATGCATCTTTTCTGCAAACTCCACTCTGCCTGTGCACATGAATTAACTGATTTCCCATTGTGGCTATGGAAGGAATTTTGCTGCACGGTTCTCATTGTCTAACGCTTTGAATTAGTTTGTATCTAAGACAGTAGGAAGAATCACATATTAAGTGGAATTATTTGCATACATTATAGATTCCCCTATTCACTGATTTTTGTGTTACCTGTTTGAGTGAATACACTTTGGATAGTTTGCAGGTTTTTATTTTTTTTTAGAAGATTTTCATTTGTTCATAATAAGGCCCATGGACAAAGTGAGATCAGAAGCTGTCAATAAAATTTACATAGACAACATAGTCAAATACTCAAAAGCACTCAGGAAATCACTTTCATAATCTCAACTCTACATAATTGCACATGGAATAAGAGCTTCCTTGAATACATGAATATTTTGAATGAGAGTGTTATGTTTCTCTTGATGTGCATCACTCGATAAACACATCAGCTATATTATCTTACATGTAACTCAACTAAGATTTAGAAATTGACAGTTTTCTGCTCCTTCCCTAATACAGGTGGTGATATGTAGATGGGCCCTTTTTTCCTCAAGATAGAAATATAAATATATTAATGCCCCAACACATAGGGAGAAAATGAATTAAGTATATCTCATTACCTCTTACTTAAGAAGAGATTTCCCCCAACTTATATCAAAAAAGTTGTCTGAATATAGACTTGAGATCCATTTGTTTTGAGAAAGATGATCATGTTTTTACCAACCAAATTTGTTGTTGTCTGCTTCTTTCTTGTGGTCTACCAAACAGTATATCCTCTGAGAATGAAGGCTTAATATCTGGAAGAGCATCCTGCAGGCACAGCACCTGGAACACATTCTTTGAGTGTGCTGGCCCATAATTTTTATTTTTTGAAAGTTGTAAAAAATTAGATTAAAGTAAACACTAAGACATCCTGGGGTCAAGGTAGCTTCTGTTCAAACAAAAGATAGTGTCACAGCCATTCAATCTGCAATTGAGCTGTGCTAAACAAACAGGAAACTGTAGAATGTCTAATAAACAAGTTGGCTATTAGGTTGATATCTAACTTCATTTGGAGGATTCATCATATTGCTGCACATATATCACCAAAGATCAGCATTAGAATTTCATACAGTTGAATAACTTCTGCCATGTTAAATGGTTGTCAATTATTGGAGTTTTGCCTCTCCTATTGCCGAATTGACTTGCATTATTTCCATCCAATCTGTCATCCTGATAAAATCATTTGCTTGTATTGTGTATAAAGATGTTTCAAAACAGAAGTTTCACTCCAATTGCTAAACTTCAATCTTTCATGACTTAATCTTCCATAACTTGTTCAATGACTAGTCTTGAATTTCCCATCACAGTCAATGACACTAATTTTATCCTTATATAAATAATAAATTTAAGTTCCAAGATCAACCCTATTGTTATGTGGAAAAATGGGGATGATCAAATTGTGTGCTAATTAGATTCAATCAAACCCTTATTTCACACATATACATTCAAGGACATAGATCGAGCTAAGTCACAACTGTGATAGAGGACTCAGCTACAGGTCTGATGTCACTATGAGATGCTTGGAAAGATAGAATAGATTGATATTTTGTCAAAACCCTAATCCGATTAGGCCTAAAATCCTAATTATGCAAAATCGTAAATAAACGGACGAATCCCGACAAATGCTCACACAGGAAGGCACTGAATGCAGATTAGAAACATACCAGGATTTTAATTTCGGAAAGCGGAAACTTTGGGGACAAAAGAGGGATCGCCCTTGTCCAAGGTGGCAAGGTGGCACTTTTTCTGGAGGTCGGGAGCCAAATATGCTGTAGACTGTAGACTGTACTTGCTCAGGGATTTCCGATAGTGATCAATTGAGGGACAAAAGAGGGATCCCTCTTGTCCAGTTATGGATATTTTTTGCTACTTTCTTCAGATTTGGAATCCTTATGCTCTGCAATGATCTCTTGCAACTCCTCTCGGCAAGATCCGACACCTATCACCCGCAATCACAAGAGAGGGGTTGGGGGTTGTGGTGCTTAGGAGCTTGCCTCGGTCAAGCCTCAGAATAGCATTCAAGCCTTCCAACACCGTTGTTAGATAGAGAGTGTGTGTCCTTGGTGGACAGAGGCAAAAGCAAATGATATGATAAAGTGATTGAAACACAAAGTAGATGTCACCTCAGAGGTGAAGCTCTCACGGGGAGATGAAGATCTTTCGCGCCATGAGGAGATGGATTGATGAAGACAAATCTGCAACAAACAAGTACAAACACAATACAATACTGCTCTGCAACACAATGAAAGCCTTGAGTATCCTTAGCATAAGATCACAAGTTCGCATTATCCATCTCTAGTTAAAATGAAGTCCTAAACATGATTATATATGCATTCCCGCTAAGATTTCATAATTCAAACTTAAGATGCCGACACGGAAACCTTTTTAACGGTCACAAACTGACATTCAAATTTGGGACCCCGACAAAATAGGGCAGGACAAGGGCACGGGCACCCAAGTCTAGGGGCCTATTTTGGGTCTAGATTATGCCTAAGGTTCACTCCTAGGTCCCATTTGACATGGGTTTCGGGGGATTTTGCTTCGGGATTCATTTTTAACATTCATGATTAAATCTAAGGGACCTGGGTGCTAAACTTAGGAGGTAAAAGTCTTAGAGGGACATTTTACAACATAACACCTATGTATTCTACTATATATTTATTGAGTCTACTGTAAGGCCAATGTAAAAAAAACCTCTACTATAGGGGCCCTCACTTGGATGATATCAAAAAATTGTTAACCAAAATTAAATAAAGGACATAACAGACAAAAAACAACAGTAAACCTAAGACTGTTGAAAGAGCAATACAAAAGCCTGCACTAGCAGGAACCAGCCGAACAACAAAGCTGAAAACAGACAAAACATGAGCAAGGGAACAAGAAAAAGGAATCCAGAAAACAAAACAATGAACATAGCCCAGAGAACCAGTCACCCTGAACCAGACCAAGAAGTCACAGATGCATCACTCCCAGCCACCAATCCCACTAACACCATCATGAGAAGACTCCAGCACTCTTGACATGACATCCCAACTTTGATCTGCTATGATAATCTTTTTGGGGGCTGAGCTGCCAATGGAACCATTGTTTGCCAAAGACTCGAAGCAAACCCTGTGAATTATCTCTTGCCATATCTGACTATGAATTAAACCACTGCCTGCCATTGTGAGGAGTGTAAAGGCACTTGCAACCTCCAGAGTACCATTCTTGTGGGATACCAACAGAGTTTTAACCACCATCCTAAGGTCATTGCAAAAGGTAGACAACTGCTGGAAATCCTCCCTTAAAGCACAAATTTCACCCGGCAAAACACTAGAATCCTGCTTCTGCTGGGGAACCAACAGACCCTGGAAAGAGCTGCCTGTAGCCGCAAGCTTCAACACTTTATTAAAAAATTGCTGGCTTTCAAATTTTTTCATTGTTTCCTTTGGTCGAAAGAATAGGGTGGCCGTGGCCATGAGAGGCAGCACTAGAGGAGCTCAATGGCCAAATGTTGTAAAGGTGCAGATTCATCACAGAGAGCTTGGAGTGTATGTCATCGTCTGCACAAGAATTATTTGGGCTGCTTTAGGCAGATCTGAGCGGTAGAAAGGAGATGGGGGTGACATCCTCATATAGGGCCGTGCCGCTATAGGGGTCGCACCGCTAATAGGGTAGCCTTACTTTTATTTTTTTATTTCTTTCTATTGTATGCTTTGCTGGTAAATTAAATAAATTAAAAAAAAAATTTCATTCTATATATTTGGCTGCTACACTTCACCTTATACTTTATTTTGTATATGTTGTTGTTACGATTTTCTTTAATTAGTGTTTTAATATGATTTTGTTTTAAGTTTGCATATGATTATACACACACACACATGTATGCATGTATGTATGTATCTTGGGGAGCATGAGTGTATGTTTTGCAGCTATGTTTCAGCTTATTTTCAAAATCTCACAGCTCTACTGGAACAACGAGAAGTAGATTCAGGTACCCAAGCCTCCCTTTGATTTCATCGTTGCTATGGATGTTGTTTATTTGGAGAATATTGTGGAGCCGTTGATTTTTATTGTGAATGCTCTGGTTAGGCCTTTTGCTGTCATTTTGTTGGGGTATCAGATTCGATGCCCAGAAGCCCATCACATTTATTGGCAGATTTGCCCCACTTTTTTTTGCATCGAGAAGATTCCCTGTGAGTATTTGCTTGCAGAGTATGCTTATGAGGAAACTAATGTGTATATTACTATATACTCATGCAAAAGACTAATTAGGGTTTTGAGATATAGTCTTCCACAACTACGTCTTCATCCTCTCCCTCGACTTGTAGGGCTACATAATGCTGTTGAAGGATTCTTTCCTTTCAGAGAGGGCAATAGCTCCTTCCTCCTCTTATTCCATTCAGGCACATCATCCTGAATTGTCAACAAATGGTGAATTTTCATTTTTGAGCCCTTCGTCAAACTCCAAACTTTGGAGCTCCAAAGACGAACAACACCTTGAGAGTCTCCATGTGGTTTTGTTTCTTTGTAGTACAATCGCCTTGAGAAGTAGGGGAAATTGGTTGCAGGCTTACTTGTTGAAACCTTGTGATCTGTTTGTAAGTTGTTTGTGGTTAGGTGCTAGCCAAGATAAGCTTTTTTTCTACGTTCACTTAAAATCTTCTTTCCTAGTCAAAAGGCATGAAAGCAACATAATTTGTGTTCAAGGGCTTTTCAATTACTGTCATATCTTTAGAACCCCCAGCATTCTCTTGCTTTGAAGTACCTGGACCTTGTGCCATTGTGCACTATTGCCTTGACAAGACTCCCAAATCCCCAAGAGGGCCTCTCAATTAGGAAGGAAAAAGTCTTGGACCATAAAATGTGTTATCTTCATATTTTCCTCTGGTTTTCTGTCTTTTGTGAATGTCATTTAATATTTTTATTTCAAGTTAAAAAAACTGCGAGAATTTTGTATTACATCTCCATCTGTATGATGTGTCTATATCAATAATATCATCATTTTCCTAACCATGAAACCATTGCATCTCTTAACAGTACAAGTGCTAGTTTAAATTGGCCATTGTAATGTAATCTCATGACCCATGAATTAATCCTATATTCCTGGGATTGGTGCTGCAACTGTTTGTAAGGAACAAAATATGTCAGCATAGATGCCACTGGCTGTGTGCGGCAAGATTGGAGAGGAGTTAGACTGTTGTTACTGCCATGTGTTTTGTAGGTGATGACAAGGCTGTTGACAGAACTGAGAAAGCCACATGACAGTGCTGACTGTTTTTAATTTTCTTCTCTTGCTCTCTACTTCTTGATGATGGATCACGGAGTGTGATCCGAAACGTTGAGGAAAAAACTTCTTCACAGTTAAAGCCTGAAACACTCAGATATAATTATCATGGACTGTGGAAATCTGATGTCTATTAGTGCTGACTGGGTTATGCACTTCTGAGGGTCACCACTACCATTAAATTTAGAAATATGGATCTTCTCTGTTAGTTTTGATTTATACAGATTCTTTCTTGGTTCACTTGGTTTTCTCAATCACAAAGATTGTCTTTTCTGCTATAGCAGTCTGCACCTAAAGGGCTTTACTCATGATTCTGACTTCGAGCCTCCTTTTTTCCATCTTGAGTCTTTGGCAACCATGTTCTTCCCTACCATGTCCCTCTCCCTGTTCATTCTTTCCATTGTGCTCCTTAAACCTGTGAAACCTTTATGGCTTCTTCCACTGATGTTGCAAATTCTGATTTGCCTCCATTTTTCAATCTCAAGCAGTAACCATTTTCTTCACTATTACACCCTTCTTGTGGTACCTTTTTTCCAACAATGTTCCTTAAATCTTTCAAGGAAAGCCTTTATGGATTCTTCCATTGACATTGAAATTTCTGATTTCCAATCATCTTCTCCATGTATAGCTGGGAACAATGCTATTGTTGATTTTCACCCAAGATAGTGGCTCTGATACCAATGTCATGAACCCAATGGTAAACTTATTTTAAATTTTTTCATGCGTCTGTAGCAAGCCTGGGGCAACAAATGCCATCATCATCCACTGTGATGAGAGAGCTTTCTCGATGACGTATGGGCACCAACTCAGGCTAAGAAAGCCTCCAAGCTTGGTATGGTGGCTGCACTTAGGCAAGACAAGGTATCCATATATCTACACACAAAACTATTTCCATATTTATTTTTACCTTTGGCATATGGCGTACTTAGATTTTGACAAGAACTTTATTAATGAACAAAACGTGCAATTGATCAACATAACAGAAATATAATAAAAGCAAAGTTCCTTTTGGCTCACATAATGATACCATTAGCTAATACTGAAATGGATTGTCTTTAGGGTATTGTAACAAAACGTGTATACAGAACCAGGTTCAAAGTCAATGGTAGTATTGATAAGCATATAAGAAGACTAGTTGTGAAGGATTTGGACGACATGGAATAGACTATGAACAAGTTTCATCAATAAAAATGTTACTTATTAGAATGGTCTCAGTACTTGCAGTTTGGAATGATGGGAAAGTTCACTAGATGCATGTCAAGAGCACAGGAATTCATCAATATTTAACAGCCTCAAGCTTTTGTAGAAAAAGTTGAACATCTTTTCAAAAATGATTAAAGCACTGTACAGGTTGGAGGCTGGCAAAGCTTGGTATGTGCTAATTGATGTGCATTTGCTGACCACATGTTTCACACAATGGCTGTATGCTCCTAACTTGCTTGTCTAAATAGTTGGTAGTGATTTGGTTTATTTGCTTGTTTATGTTGACGGCCTTATCATCACTGGTAAGGGAGATTATTGAATTGATTGCATGAAGAAAGGACTAAATGTGCTTTTGATATCACTGAACTTGTATTATTGCACTATCATCTTTGGATAGAAGGTTGGAAAAAATACAAATTTATTTTTTTGTCATAAAAAAGTATAGATTGAATTACAAAAAAAAGTTGTGGAAATGGGTCTAACTGGCAAGTTGTGAAGATTCTGTAATTGAATGAAACAGTATGAGTATACAGGCAGTTTGTTGGGAACTTTATTTATTTGACCACAACTAGGTCAGTCTTAGTTTTGTTGTTATAGTTTCAAGGCATATGACTTCAGCAAAAGCTAACTATGGGGTAGCAGCAAAACATATAGTAAGAAGTGTAGAGAACTCAGAACATCGAGTTTGGTTTGCAGCTTGCCAGACCAATGATTTCAGCTTGTTTAGTCAATACAGATTCAGATTGATTTCAGCCTTTGATTCCAAGGGATAATGCATTGTATATGTAAGAAGTAATCTATTATTTGTTCAAGAAAAACTGTAGACAAGTCATTGCAGCATATGAGGCATTTCAGATTCATAGGGTTCTTGAAGATTCATTGTCACACATGGCTGGTCAATCTTAGTTCTCGAGTCATAGCTCTCCAGTAGTGTCCTCCCTAACACATTATTGCACTGTGGCATCTTATGCTGATTCCCAACCCCATATTAGTTGAGCCTGGGGTTTCCCATAGCATATTGTCCCACATTCCTCACCGCTCTAGTTTTCCCGACCACAGCATCTATCTTTGTAATGTCCACCCTAGTTTTGCCCTGAGTTTCTGATTCTAATAGTTTGACATTTCGTCAAACACTTTGTATTTAAATGTTTTTTTCATTGTGCTTTCAATATATTTTTGGCATAGGATCATTTCAAATGCAATTTGCAACAATATTGGTTCAAATAGAAACCCAACAATGCATAGAAATATCATGAACAATTTAGCAAACACTTAGCATGTATAAGAAATAGCTAATAAATATAGTTCTGATCTCAAGCTCCAGTATTGTATATTGTTCTTTCATTGTTAAGCTTGCTGTTACAATCTCAGAAAAACAACAGCTGTGATATTAAATCGAGTAATGATGACCACAAAGACCCTAAGCTGCTGTCATGCATTTAAGCACTACTGTAGCTGCTGTTCTAATTCCTCTTCACCAGATGAAGGAAAAACACTACATATCAATGATGTGACTACTGGGAAAGAGACTGGAGTTGCTGTAGATGTTCATACAATTGCATTAGTATGCTGCTTGGATGGAAGTAATAATATCAAACAGTTACCAGAATTCCTGTTAACACACAAATTCTTATACAAATTTCTCCCCGTTGTAGCCATACTGCCCTATTTTCTTCATTAATAGGCTGCGCTCCATTTCACAAGATAGTATTTCCATTAATAATAATTGTGGCTGTGATTTGCAATCTAAAACGACTTTGTAGAAGGCAGCGACTCCTCCTCCCTTTCAAGAACTCCTTCTACGATTTGTGATATTCCTTGTGAAGCCCAAGATCATTGCCTAGAAATATTATAAACTTCGAAACTTTCAAAAGCTCGACTCATACATACCTTGCTCCATGTATAATATTTCCAAACAATAGAGCGGCAGATTTAAGATGAAACAACTTGCAGTATTGGGTCCCACCAATCCTTCCACCTCAGCTTCAGATATCTACAATTCCCAAGCATCCTTAAAACTTGAAATAACATTCATAAGCAGCGCTGGTCTCATTATCAAATAACCCTAAACAAACTGACGCTAGGATTTAGATATAACCCTCAAATCCGGCGCTAGGCTTGAGCTTAATTATCAAATAAGACTTCAATGAATAACTTCGGAACTGCAACAAAACTGATGAAAACACTATCTTCAGAATCCTCATACAAATCAAAACTCCAAATGCCATCAATAAATTGCACAGCAAAACAAAATTCCATTCGAACTCCTATCTAATCAAAACACATCAAAGACCATGAGGCATAGTGTGATTCCAGGGTGAAATCACCATAAACCAGTTAGGGTTGATCTTCCACAACCAAAACTAGATAAGTTATTGAGGCTAAACGACCTCAAAGGGAGGGAACTCTGCTCAACAGCATCCGTTCACAGAAGTAGAGAAATTATATTCCATAGCATGACCTTGCAAATGAGCGAATGATCACATAAATAGACTCCTCCAGATACCCACGCTCATGCACCAATAAAAACTTATTTAATGGTCTTAAAGTTTGGGTGCTCCACTCACTTGGAATAATCGAAGTATAGACCTCACTAAGGGAGGGGGATCCACTAGAGGCCAACGCCAGATAGAGGGGGTTCTCATATATATTTTAAAAAAAGAAGTAAGTTATCAAATGAATAGTGTAAAATGGAACATAAGATAACTTATAATAAACTTTTAAGAGCAACATTTCTCTAAATTGAAACAAGTTAGCCTTCGGGCAAATAAAACAATTAAGGCTAACGCTTCATAATATTTTCTGCTAAAAAGGGGACATTATAATCTTATTCTTCTCGTCTAGCCACATGGATCCTGAATGCATTGATTTGGCACTGATCAATTGGTTGGTTATTCTGCTATGCTACACGTGGAGTGCTCGTCATCATCATCCTGCTTCCCTGTTTTTGAATAATTAGAGCATTTTGAAGCTGATGCACTTTATGACTTGCTGATGAGATGGCCATAAAGGGGATATGAGAAATAATAAAAATGGGTTTAATCTTTAAATCTTATAAAGGGTTTAATCTGGGAATTTAGGATTGGGTGGTCCTAGTAGGTCGGTTTGAGTCTTGACAACCTACTTAGAGCCTAACCTATGTTTTTGATATTGATAAACAAAGGAATTTTGAAAGAGACCAGACCCTTTTACGAAACAGCCAAAAGGCAGACAAAACAAGTACCATGAGATATGGAACAACCAGCATAATGACGGCAGCCCCGTTGTGTAACAACAAATCAGAACATCAAGACCTAGACAACTCCATATCCCAATCTAGCAAATCTTACTCCCTTGACCCAAGGGTGTAAAGCAAAGACTAATTTTGGGAGTCCTTTCTTTCTTCTCTGAACAATTGTCCAAGAAAACCTTGAGTCCAAGTCCTCAAAACGAGGGGAAAGGAGGGAGTCCTCAATCGATGCCTCAACCATAGACAAATCATGCAAGGAGGGGGACGAACCCAAATAGGAAGTTGTCCGAAGATAGAACTGGAGTTGGAATCTCCACATCGCTCGACATGGAGGGGGCAACAACCATCTAAGCCCGGTTGGGGTAAGAGGACTCGAGAGGAGTTGGGGGGCTCGTTGCAACCTCGCTCACCAGCACCCCTACAGCACCGTGCATTGCAGGGGGAACAGGTGGAGAGGACTCAACATCTTGAGGAGGGTCAATGTCTTGGGAAGGTCCATCCTTTGGAGGCTTAAAAGTGTTGATAGTCAAGTGATCATTAAGAGCATTCTTCCACCAAGTAGCCGCACCCTTGTGACGAGAGTGACAACAAATGGAGGCTAGGTGATTAGTAGCAAAACATTGTCTACATCTGAAGGGGAGGCCCTCATAATCTAACTATTGCATCCAAGACCTTTCCCCCACCTTAAGAACAAACATCTCCATGAAGGGGTTTGGAGATATCAATGTCAACCAAGATTCGAGCAAATGTAGACTGACCCATGAATGAGGTTGTGGAGTCAGCCAATTGCATTATTGATGTTCTCGTAGCATGAATCTTCCCAAAACTGGAGCAGGAGATTTGGAAGCCTAACCCATATTGGTCTGATGTTGAGTGGTTCAGTGAGTGGGTTGAAAGAGTTGGACCATGGTTTGATGGAGAGGGAGTGCACTTCCCACAACCAAACCCCATTGTTGAGCACAATATCTGGGTCCTCAAGGGTCGCAAAAGTGACAATGAAGAAGCCCCTTGCATAGGGGAAGAGCTCAATGTTGCCCTCCACAAGGGGTTTTCAAGATTCCAAGATCCATTTGTGTAGGTCAGGTAGGGACGGCCACAAGTCATTAAACCTGCAAATAACCATATGGTGTTGATAAAACTCTTCATTTTCTATGACATCTTGGCCACACACCACAACCAAGGGAAGATGAGCGCATGGTAGGGGATGTAGTAAGACATCCTGTGATGGGCAACCATGAACCTGCGGGCTTGTTATAGCCGTGAAGAACCTTGCATTGCCTTGTTCGCCATTAGCATGGTGCTAAGGGAGGATTCAATGCAGTCCACCTAAGGAAATAAGGCACGAAATGAGCTGCGTCTTCCAAAGGTCGTGTGAGACCCTTGACGCCCTAGAGAAATAGAAAGATGAACAGCATAGGAAGCCGACTCGGGGATATTTTAGGCATCAAAGTCCATTTCCAATGCCACCCCCTGCAGCAAAGAATCCAAACCGACAAACGGGCGAGCCATTCTATAGTTGAGGACTAGAAGAATCACTCTACAGTTGAGGACTAGAAGAATCACTAGGGGAATGTGTTCCATGGAGCTCGGAACCAGGACCTGCGAAGGCCTGCGCTTGGGCAGGAAGAGGAGTGGGAGAGAGCATTTCGAAAACCCTTTGTTAAAGCCTAACCTATGTTAAAGCCTATATTTCTAAACATGGATTAGGTAATCAAGATTGTTCAAATGCAAAGTTTTTCTAGAGATGAAAAAGAATACAATAAAACTTCAACCCAGAGATGAAAATGGGTAAACAAGTTACTATAAAATTCCAAGACCCCTTTGACTAGAAAATAAATTCCCGAATTTGTGTCTCTCCGAATTATCCGTTAATGACAGAACTCAGGAATGGTTTTTGATCTTCAGATCTTTACCATTTTTAATGCCTTTTTGATGCTTTATTCTTATAGGCGAGCTGGGATGGGCTATTATATGTGTCTTATGTATATCGTCACCTCAAGGGCTGCCATGGCATTGCTCCGAGGCGCCCTTTTTGTCAAAGCATTTTGTCTTATGCCCTTATTTTCAAAACTTGGACCTTTTCTTTTTTGAGATACTCCACTATAACTTATTTGGGAGGCATGAGCCTTACCAGCGTTGCAGTTCAATGGATGAAAAGAGGACATTTTTCCCTGTGCCTGATTTTTTGATCAGGAAGACATAAATTTGTAATTTTCACCTCATAGCTTATAAGTGATTGTTTCAACTTGGTTGAAACTAGCAAGAGGAACTCTTGGATGCTGTAAAGATGCACCACTCCTTGTATCCTGCAAAGCAGAGAAGAGGTTAAACTACATTTAAGAAAAGGATCGTTGCTTATGTGTGCTATTCATTGTCATGGTCTTATATTGTGTTATTGCAACAGTCATTCAACCACTCTAAATGCTTAGTGATGCAGCTTTTTGACCTATATATCTTTTAGATAGTGGTTACTGTTATACTGTTCAATATATTTCTACTTTTGATCAGAGAAAAAATATGGAAGTTTTTATTAAGTATGCATCCTAACAGTTCATTATATGTATATATTATAACTATTAAGTATTACACACAAAGTTTAATGCGGTCATCATGGGAAGATGGTAGGGAATTTTTCCATTTCTGATCATAAGAGAAACTTGAAAGAATGCATCTTAACATTCTTTCACATTTATATAATATAAAATATTAGTCTGTGACAATATTTTTGGTGTCTTAAGGGAGCACAGCAGAGGAAGTTATGCTTAAATGTTTATGGAATAATCAGAAATCAAACTGAAACAATCAAATTATATCTACAAGCATGATGTTAATTATAAAATTTATAGTATCTTTTTACTAGAATATTGCATAAATAAAGGCAGGCTCCTAATCTACATTTTCTTTTCAGTTGGCAGACAATGTCATGGTTGGTTTTTACATATTTACTTTTTGCTGGAAAGCATTGAATCTTAAGCTCTCCAGACTCCCCACTAAATATCCTTGAAAAGGTCATTGAGAATTCTTTAAATTTTATGCTTTCAGTGTTCATGTTTCATTTTTATTTTTTCTGAAAGGAAAGCAGACTCTTATATTGAATGGATCAACACCACACATTAAGTTGTAGTGCTCAAGAGTAGTTATTTTCCTTCCGCATAAGCAAGAAGAGCATTTAGGTCCACATATATGTATTTCTGGGTAGTAGGATCTTAACATATACCCAAGTTACTAAGCCATTGAAGAACCTATATAAAAGTCCAAATTGCAAAAGTTATTTCGAGAGCCCTTGGAAGCTGACAGTTTTTTGGTGGTCAAATAAGTCCTGTTGTTTCAGTAAGCATCTCTTCCCTTTACATTACAGTTTACACAATGGGCACACTCCTTGGCAAAAACCGGATCATTGCTGCAGGATAGCCCTAACTTATCACCTTTCCACAGCCTGACAGAAATCCTTAAAAGTTGCATTGTATCTTATTCTTGCATGCTTTCCATTTGTGCTGTGTGGATTGTCTTAATGAAAATTTAGACATTTTATATAATTTAACATTGTTTTTGATGGGAGGAGGTAGCTATTCAGTATATTTATGTGTCTAATATTTGGTTTTTTCTTAACACCATCTGTGTTAACAGAGCAAGTTCCAGACAAGAAGTGGTAAGGAGATGGATCTGCCTAGCACTCAACTCCAGGAAATAGAGCTGAAAGCAGGAAGAAAACACTGCAGGTCTGAGATATAGAAAAAAACCTGAATGAGGTTACTCATTCCTGTCTCTATTTCAAGGCAATATTGGAAGTCCCCAGCAGTCAAAAGCTGGTTACCACCCTCAGAGTACCTTTATAGCAGAATGTAAATATAAAAAGTAAGCACTCTCGGTGGATTGTTGCAGAGGAACGATTGAACAGTGTGCAGTCTATTGCATCTGATTCTATTTGCTACTAGGTTACTGGAAAGCTGCTGAGAAGGGTCTAATTTCGTATTGTGTAATCTGCCACTTGATGATAAAAGCTAACTAAACATATAAGGATGGGTAGCTTAATAATTGAGAAAGCTCAAGCTATTGGCATATTTGTCAGCATTATGTTCCAGCTTTCCTGAATCCGAACAGTCATTTCATTATCCTCTTAAATGGCTGAATATCAGTTATCAATGCTTTAGCAATACTGAAACATATATAATTGATTCTAATCCTGCATCTCCTTGCCTTTGTTTATTATTTGCATACAAGAAGTGCCATTTCTGAAAATTTGTATTGCACACAAATGAGATGGTAAAAGGGGAAACACAAATGATATTACCTGATCAATGATACGGATTCAAGCTTTTTGTCTTACGTGAGCTATTAGAAATAATTACTTGCTTTAAATTTAGCATCTATTATCTATCATTTTTCTAACATGAGAAAGTTTGGCATCCGATCACACCATGGTTTGCTCTCTTGAGAGTTATTATAATGCTTCTATATTAAGACCCCCTCAACTCTCTATCCTTCAGTTACTTGTCGAGTGAATACATGTGATATGGAGGAGAAAAGAACCTAGCGAGATTTTGTCTTTATGTGTACAATGTGATATACAACTCATCTTATAGATGAAGAACTCAAATTCATGGAGTAGCTTTACATCCAACCAATGAAAGCAAATTTAGCGAGCAAATAAGTTGAGCTGGAGAAATGTTCACAATTTGTTCTGTGTTGTGGATCTTCAGTAATGTTTGAATGCACATTTGGTTATGATGAAATTATTTATGGATGATGTAAATGTTGCAATGTTTGCATTTGATAAAACTCGCACAATTGGAAACTCAAATCACAAACTGAATAACAAAGTATTTAAGCCTTTTAAGGCATCAACGAGCAAAGCCTAACATTCATAAGTTTAGAACTATTAATAATGTACAAGTACATTACTATATTCGGTAAGATGTTACTAAGTAGGAAATAGTTAGAAGTATGATCTGAAAGGGGATCAAGGTGAAAGAAGGAACAAGAAAGTGTTTTTTTTTGGGTCAAAATTTGAAAATGTGAAGTACCTATTGTTTCATGGCAGATGAATTTGCCGCTTGTGAAAGCAATGAAAACATTTGACAAATGCGTGATTATCTCAGCGATTGCAAATATATTGTAGTGTTTGTATGTCTATTACCATGACGAATGGTCAGAACTCTCTGGCAAATAAACTACCTTGGTGAAAGAAGAAATATAAGGATTTCATATTGTTGCAAATGGCAAATTTGCTATGGCGTGGATAGCAGTTAGGGAATTTAAAAGGACATGACTTTTGAGGCTTCATTTCCAGTCTTGGAGGCTTCTAGTGCACAGGGGGACCATTCCACGACTGGAGTACATTGAAACTTCTTGGAAGTCTTGGAGAAGTGTAAGACACCATTGTTGAGCACTAAAAGCACATTTCCAATTCACAGTGAACCAAACAAAGGGTTCAATAGCCTTTAGAGTTGTAATTTCTCCTATTTAGATTGATTTACAAGCAATACAATAGGTAGAAGTGTGATTGACACCTACCAAGTTGGGTATTCTCCTCCATATTGGGGGTTTCCTTGGTGAAAACTAAAGTGTGTTAAGCTTGTGTTTTGCATTAATTTCTAGTTTATGTGAACATAATTTGGCTTCCAAAGGGTAAATAATAGTTTTAAAACAAGAGTACAAAAAGTTCTACTGATTTGTAATCCACAAGACATAGTTTTGTAGACGATTAGGAATCATTTTGGTATTTGAGAAAGATAAACTCATGGGGAAAATGCATAGAGAGTGGATTTGTATATGCATTTGTAAGTTCGTGACAAGGTCTTCAAATGGAAAAGAGTTGGTCCTAGTGAATCCAGAGATTGCAACATGTCGTGGGAACTAAGAAATAAAAATGAGTGACATTAATGAAAGTCAACAATGGATCACTTAACAACAAAAGCATATGGCCAAACAACAAGCTTAAATGACCCAAGAGCAGTCATTTACCAATACTTTAGTATGAGCTTTAGCTAAGAAATTTGGCATTAGAGAGGATGGAAAGGAGAATGGTGACCATGAGCACCAATGGAAATAACATAAGCCAAAGTAAAATCTAGAACAACTGCATTCAAGGTTGAAACCAAGGCTGACATCAAAACCTTTGAGGGACAAGTTAATATAGAGATATTAGACATTTGGATCCAACAAATGAAGGTGTATTTTAGTGTCCATAATGTGAGTGAAGCTCAAAAGATTTTTTCTGCTTTTTTGAAAATGAGTGGATTTGCTTCTGGATGGTGGGAGAGCTATCTTTCTTCATGTGAGAAGACAAAGAAATTGACAACCTAAAGTTGGGATGGCTTTAAAGTTTTGCAAAGGAAGAATTTCTATCTAATTGGCCACGAGAGCGATCAAAAGATAAAGTGGCTCTACTATAGGCAAGGAAGTGGTCAAAGTGTTCAAGATTACACAACCAAATTTCGAAGGCAAGTAATGTTGCTTAGCATGGACTTGGAAAAACATATCCTTATCAAATACCTTGAATGGTTGCATTCAAACCTTAGAAGGAAGGTCATCATTGCTAAGCCAATTGATTTGGATTAGGCTTGTGTATTGATGAGGAAAAGAAAAAAGGTGAAGGAAAATCTTCCAAAAAGAGACAATAAGATAAGGAACAACTTAAAAAAAAAGGCAAAGCCTTCAAGAAATGGAAAGGTTAGAAGACTAGTGTTGTTGTACACCAATGTGAAGTCCCCAAAGATCATTGTTTGTATTGCAATATTGATGGTCATATTGAAAACAAGTGGTTGGAGGTTGCACCCTGAGTTACATAAAAAATAAGTCCAAAGATGACTCTAAGAGGTCCATGGCTACTATCAAAGAGGTTGAAAAAGAGGATAACTTGAATATTGATGAAAAATTAGGATGTATAGCTACAAGGATTGTCATGAGCAAAAACGAACTAGAAGCAATGAACCTACTATTCACTCTAAAATAGTGACAACCATAGCAATTTTTTGAAATGTCTCTATCTGCTCCCTTTCTTGCTTGTGCAACGACCATGGCTAGGTTTGATTCAACTCTTCCTGGGGGTACACCATTTCTGCTAGGTTCGTGGGTGGTGTCCCTGGTTGCGTCTCCCTTGCAACACTCTTCTCGGAGGTTACAGCTTGTTTGGATGCGGTGTCCCCTACAAGTGCTTGGGGCCTCTCGTTTGTTGATGTTGCTAGGGCGAATGGCCGTCCACCAGTGAGAGTTAAGTCCCCTTCTCGCCCTCTTCCTTGCTCCCCTACCTCCCCTGTGGTGGTTTGTGGACAGGAAGTTTTAGAGAATGAAGAACATTATGGTAGGCATGCTTTGATTGGCATATTTAACAATCTCTGGCCTTCTCTCCCGAACATGCATAAGTGGATTTCTGAATCTTGGAGCCCTTTGGTCCAAGGTAATATTAACATCTTTCCTTGTGCAAGGGGTTTTTTCATTGTTGCTTTTGATTCTGCTAAGGTGAGGGATACCGTGCTTGTTGGAAGGGTGTGGCTTTGGAATGAGCATTCCCTCCTGCTCAAACCTTGGACTCTTGCATTCAATCCCATTTCTGAACCACTGAATATCAGGCCTGTTTGGGTCAGATTGCTTAATCTGCCCCTACAGTTCTGGGAAGTGTCTTGCTATGAGGCGATTGGCAACTCACTTGGCCGCTTCCTTATGATGGATAGGTATACGATCATGATGGGACTTTGTACTTATGCTCGCATACTTGTGGATATTGATTTCCAAGCCTCTCCATGGAGAGATTGTCTTGATGGTGGGGGATTGTCCTCAATCCTAGCTGCTAGACTATGACGGTTTGCCCTTCCGTTGTCGTTGTTGCTTCGTGGTTGGGCACCTGGTTTTGAATTGCCATCACTCCCGTCATAAGGCATTGTGGTGGTGGCGGGAAGCTCGTTTGGAACACTTGACTGTTTCTGATCTGGCAGCTGGCTCAGTTGAGGAGTCCCCGAGCGATTCTTCCCCCTCGCACTCTCTGGTGGCTTCTGGTCCCCCTGCAGGGACTTCTGCCCCTGTTCAGGTGATGCCTGATGGTGTGTTATCAGCCTCTCTTGATGTGTCCTCTTCCTCGAATCCTACTATGATTTTGTCAGCTTGTGTTCGGCCTGCCTCTTCATTGGCTCCTGCTTCTCTAGCTCTTCCCTCTTCCTTGCTTGAGGGTTCGGCGGTGGCAGCATCGGTTGAGGATTCCCCCCTCACCTTGTTCTGGGGATTTTGATTTGGAGCTTTCTTTGACGCTTGAACAACGTAGGAAGAAAGGGCTTCCCAAATCTATTGCTGCTCTACGCCCTAGGGTCAAGGCAATTTGATTTGCTGGCCCTTGTTCAGGTGTTGTTTAGCCAGTCTTTTTGGTTGTTTTTGACTAGTGCTTGTTTTTGTTGTTGTCTGTGTGCTGTCAATGCACTGTTTCTGGCTCATTTGAGGCTTGGTTTTGCCCTATGGGTTGCTTTGTACAGGGTTCTAGATATGATCATTCTCAACCTTACCCTTCGAGTTGGGTCAAGAAGGGTGCGGAGATTCAAGTAAAAAAGATGCGCAAATTTTAGTTTACTATTAATGCTCAATACATAGATGAAGTAGAGGTGGATGTGATTTCACTTGATGCATTTGATATTGTGCTTAGGAGTCCATACTTGTATTCAAGAGATACTATATTCTTGAGGACGACTAACAAGTACTAATGGGTCAAGGATGGAGTCAAGTATATCATCAAGCGACACCAAAGCAAAGTGTAAATTCCCACAATAAGTTTCAATCAAGCACTCAAGCTAATACAAGAGATCGAGTAGTTTTGTCTTTTACTTTTGAAAGATAAACAAAAGATAAAATTGGGGTTTCTTCTATGTCTCATAACAACAAGAAGACCAAGGGATTAGAAGAACTCTTGGCATCATTTGAGGAGGTATTTCACGAGCCTAAGGGGTTGCCTCCTAAGAGAGATGGAGCATGAGACTCATTTGCTTCCCAAATCTCCTCTACCCAATATGAGATTGTATAGATAGTCATTGCAGGGGAGCAATGAAGTGAAACAATAACTTCAAGAGTTATTGGAACAAGGTGTAATATGTCCCAACAGTTTGCCATGTGGAACACCTATAGTCATGGTAAGAAAGGAGGATGACTCTTGGAGAATGTGCATAGATTACAATGCTCTCAATAAGATCACTATTAAGAATTGTTGTCCTCTCCCAAGGATAGATGACTTGACTAATTGCAACATGCAAAATATTTACAAATTTGAACCTAAAATAAAGTTATCATCAAGTATAGATGGAAGAAGAGGATACATGGAATGCCACTTTCAAGGTTGAGGTTTGTACAAATGGTTAGTTCTTGCTTTTGGATTATGTAATGAATTGACTAAATTTATGTGTATGATGAATTATGTGTTGAGAAAGTTCATTGATACATGTGTCAGTGTGTATCTAGATGACATTGATTTTTTATACAACATGGGAGGCACATTTAATTCATGTATGACAAGTTTTGGAAGTGTTGAAGGAAAAACAACTCTTGTGCAATTTAAAGAAGAGTAAGTTTGCTAAGGCGTCAGTGACATAACTAGGCCATGTGGTTGGAGGAGGTGAGTTGAGAGTGGATCCCACAAAGGTAGAGACTATTAAGAATTGACCCATGCCCAAGAGTGCCATAGATACAAGGAGCTTTGTAGGTGCTACTCAATACATGCGTAAGTTTATTTTGACTTTCTCTTCTATAATTGCTCCTTTATATTCAGTTGCAACATTTGGGTAAGAATTTTCTTTGGAGTAAGGTACATGATGATGCTTTTCAAACAAAGGTAGTAAATAGAACCTTGGTACACCTCATAAGAGGCTATACCAATAGGTTTCCAAAGGCTTGGGACGAATCTTTGCCTTACATACAACATTCATACAATAAAGCAATCCATTCCTCTACAAGGCAATCACCTTTTGTAGTGTGTTTGGGTTGTATGCCAAGCAATGCACTTAATGTTCCACATGAACAACAAGGTAAGAAAGAAGGATTGGGCTTAGAGAGTAGAAAAAGTAACAAAGTTATTTGAGAAGATTTGCCAAATCCAACTCAAGGTGAAGACACAACTTTAGAAGGCTTAGTTAAAATACAAGGAGAGGCATGATCAACATTGTATAGAGCATGGCCTTAAGGTAGGAGACAAAGTATCATTGTCCCTTAGAAATGAGTGGATGCAAGGACAAGCCAAGAGGACTAAACCTCTAAGGTATGGACCATTCACCATTGTAGAGGTGATCAAATGTGAATGTCTCCAATTGTATGAACCATCCATGTTATATGAAGATCTGGTGCTACCTTCATTGGAAGATGATCTATGATAAGCAAGCTTTACTTCCCAGGGTTGTGGTACTTCAGGAAGAGTAGAGAGAGACCAAGGGGGGAGTCTTGTACAAAGCCCAACCATGTTGCAACTTTAGTTGCACTCTGCTTGCATAAGTGACTTGTGTTATTAATTGGTTTTAATCATGACATGCTAATTTTCTAACAGTTGATGTATTGTATGTTTATTATCCATGATAACATGCTTGTAAACCCTGTTGTGTGTTTGGGTGTTGATAACTTAATTATGAGTTCATAGTTTCATAATTATTAATTTGAAAAGTAATGTATTAGTATAATCATAATTAGGATTTTGTGTCCTATTTTGTTTCTTAAATTAGTAAGTTACTTTTCTGGGTTTAACTATGGGGATAACTTAATTAAGAATGAATTTTATTATGAGCATGATCACAACTTAAATTGATTTTCATTATGATTGTTAGATGATTATGATAATGATGTTTGATTATTCATGTGATGCTTATGAATGTCTTATCACGTTTTAAGCTCTACTTGTTTGATAGCTTGCTTGTAAGCAGATATGCAATGATTTAATGAACTTAAAATTTCTTGGATTAAATAATACTAACCCTAATTAGGTATGGATTATTGGTAATTGAATTTGATAATGATAATGTGTTTGAAGCAAATTGATCCTTATTGATCTAATTTGAATAATCGAGACTGTGTGGTGTTACTGTTTAGTGGAAAATTGGATTTGTTAATGTTTTAGTGTTTTGATGTTTAAATCCTCCTCTCCACTATACATTCAAGGATTTAGGGTCGAGTGGCGAGCACTATCATACCCTAGGTCGTTGTGAGATGTAGGGAAACTTGGATTAGGGAATTTAATTATCAATTTTCCTTCTCCTATGCTCAATTGACCATTAAAACCCTAATTATGCAAATATAGAAACAAATTGACGAATAACGAAAAAAGCTCTTGCAGACAGGAGTAAAATACCAAATCACAGAGTACCTATTTTCGGGGCTCTAAAGCTGAATAGTCGGGGACACTGTGCGGGCGCCCTAGTCGAAGGTACCAGTTTCTTTGCGGGACCCAGACCTCCTTCCGACACTAATCAGCCCTGTAACTTCTGTTTCCAAAAATTTGTCTACGGAGGACACTAGAGCAAGCACCCAAGTCCTGGAAATGCTCTTGTGTCCTACTTTTCTTTAGATCTCGAATCCTTGATGCCTGCCAATCCTTCCTGCAACTTCACTTTTCCCAAATGCGACCCCTGTAACCTACAATAACAAGACTTGGTTTGGGGGTTGTGGTGTTTAGAGGCTTGCCTTAGTCAAGCCCCAGAGGACACTTAAGTCTCCAAACACCATTGTCAGATAGAGAGTGCGTGCCCTTGTGAGGTAGAGGCAAAAATCAAAGGAATTGATAATGAAAACACAATATAATGTCACCTTGTAGTGAAGATATCATGGGAGGAAGATGTTCTTCATTCCATGATGAAATTGATGCTCAAATCTACAAATTCAAACACACAAACCACACAAGTCTGCTCTTGCAACACAATGAAAGTTTTGAATCACCTTGAGAACACAATAGCTTGCTAGTAATCATCTAATTGAAATCTAGTTTACAAATGAATGCCTAAACATGATTTTATATGCAACTACAAACACTCCCACCAAGATTTCAAAAATCAAAACTTACCGTGTCGGCAAAAGGACCAAATAATGGTCATAAATCGACACTTAAATTTTGGGCCTGACCCAAAATAGGGCAGGATTAGGGCGCGGGCGCCCAAGTCCTCCCCCCCTTTTTTGGGCAAGGCTAAGGTCAAGGGGTCCTCCTAGGTCCACTTTGCCATGAAACCTAGGCCTCATTCCATCGGGATGCCAAAATATGAACTAAGATGTCCTCAATGCATGCTAAATACCTTAGAGCTAAACCTTAAGAGGGAAAAGCCCCCAAGGGGACATTTTTCGACATTACATTTAGCCCCCACTTTAATGTATGTATAAATGTGAGGCCAATACATGCATTAAAGTAAGGTCACAAACACAACAAACACATCAAGCACGGAGAAGACACACCAATCACATAGAAAATAGTAACAGGCACGCAAAACACGGAGAAGACAGTTACAGTCACACAGAACACAGAGAAGAAAGTTGATGCATAGAAGACACATTAATGCATGGAAGACAAAAATGATATCTTTTCTTTTCTTTTTATCATATATATGAAATGCAAATTCAAGTATTGGAAAGTAAACAAACCTCCCATTATATAGGATGCACTACCCTAGGGTGTAGGTCTCTATATATATGGGGCAACACACATGCAAGACATGCAAAACCTCCCAAAATGCAGAAAGCACTACCTGAAGGTACTGGTCTCTGCATATGGGACAACAAACATGCCACACAAAACAAGAACGCCAAAACACACACACTTGAAGACATGGAGAAAACATGGCAGACAAGCGATGGAGTGTACCTATTTCTAGGTCCAATACCATATCAGGCACATTACAAGCACACATTGACGATTGGGCTTTGCCACAACAATCATCGAAAACACACTTAAGGGTTGAGTTAGTCACAGAACCACTCCTCGCCTCCATAGAGGACTTTTGAAAATGATAGGATGATGCAATCTACTCCGAGAAATACACCATCCCTGCCTCTGCAGAGGGCTTAAGATAAAAAGGATATACGCGATATCCCACCTCTGCAGAGGGCTTACATGATTGATTGATTAATTGCAAACAAACTCAGGATGCACGATGCACTACCTTGGGGCGCAAGTCTCTACATCCGAGGTCAAACACATTACTAATATCTATAACATATAGCTTACCTTATATATGCCCCCACCTTAAGATGGTTGATATCAAGCATGTTAAGCTAGGAAGAAAACACACAAGGGAACACAGACTTTCACAAAGCCCATGCCCCCCGGAGGTGACATGTACTTTACGATCGCCAAATGTTCCCACAAACACATCCCTAAAAGAAACATGTTAGTGTCTACAAGATCATGATAAATAACATCAATGCATTTGATTAACCACACAAAGCCAAGGTTATACAATGAATTCAGAGTTCAAGGATAACCGTAGGGCTATATCACGAGGCTCTCTGAATCGAGTACCACCAAGGCTAGATTTAAAGACAAACAAAGGTGCATAGAGCAACAGTATTGTTAAGGTTTGTAAATGCGATAGAAACATCATCAAATTCACTATGCAGAAAGCATGAGTGCTTCCACTAGCCAAGCCTCAGATAAAATATACAACCCCATCGTCATATTAGGAATTAAGTCCATTTTTTTATTTCTCTTGAAAGGGACACTAGGTCCGCATCGGTATAAATGTTTGTCGTCATCTGCTCGCTAGATGGAAACACTAGAGGAAGGGACACAATAAATAAGAGAGGAGAAACAAGTGTCTTAGGGATAGTCATGTAGGAGGGTGCCCCCAGGTCACCAACCACGACGCTATGTCTGTAAGACATAACACTACCATGAAATTAGAGAGAGAGGCAATATAGAAGAATGATGATACAAATAGAAGGTCACAATAGAGGCAGTCTCCTGGTATCCCGAACCTTATAGGAGAATCCGAGGTCATCCCAAGAGGCCTAAACAACATATAACACATCATGGGGGAAGCACATCACGAGAGAGATAAAGGGTTAGAGATACTTACCTGTAGGGCTCCTACCAGGCAAGAGGTTGTCTATAAGCAAATCATCGTCGTCATCTTTCCACTCCCTAATGTTGGAGGATAGTGGGACATACGGTACCATAGCCAAATTCATATCTTGTTCATCATGTTGTTCATCGTTAGGATCACTGTTATTTGGTTGAATGTTGGGATCAATGTTTTCTTGTTGAGAGGCAAGGTTTATAGCATATTCTTGTCTTCTTTTTCTTCTTTCTCTTGCTTTTCTATTTCTCTTTCTTCGACCACTTATCTCTTGTAAGACAGGGCCTTTCTCTTTCATAGGTTTTTGCAAATTAGAAGGTGAAGCACTGGAATCAAACCTCATTTGTCACGGTGGAACATTTTGTTGTTGACAATGACCTCCCGATCCTTGTAAGAATTTCAAGGGAGGAACCTCAGCATAGGGACCTTGTCCTTTTGGTCTAAAGTTCTCTTCACATGTGGGTTGTTTGTCTTTTGTCATTTCTTGTGTAGGAGGACTAGGTACTTCATTTTTATCCCAAAATTAATTCAACTTGTAATGTGTTTTCTAAACCAAAGGTTTATACTTGTTGCGAGGGACGGTGATTATACGACCATCTAGAGGGAATTTCAGACAATGGTGTATTGTTGAAGGGATAGCTTTCATTTTTTTTAGCCAAGGATGTCCCAATTTAATGCGAAAGAGGTCAGAAATAGGGACAACATCAAACCATTGTTCGACATGTTTTCCGGATAGTGTTACTAACAATGATATCTTACCCAAAGGCTTGATAAAGGTTCCCTTATGTGTCTTAATCATCATGCTCGAGAGGTCATACAAACCTTGCATTAATTGATGTGAAAAGAGGAACTCCTTAGTGGCAACATTAGTCATGCAATGAGGATCAATAAGAGTTCCATCCACAAGGTTTCCCATTATTTTCACAGTGATGTAAAGAGGTCCTTCCTTGTCTCCAATTGCTCTATCATGAGGTGTAAAGAAAATTTTAGGTTCAGGTGCTTTTCTTTTCATGTAAGGTCTAGGAGGGAACCTATTGTTGCTGTTGTGATTAGAGGCCATGTTTTTATGCTCAAACCAATGCCAAATCAGATTTTTGAAAGCTTTCAAAATTGGTGCAAAAGATAAGAGCAAAAATAGCCCAGAATGCTTGATTTTTTGATACTTTTTTCACTGTAAATGAATGAAACAAAGGATGTTGTAAGGATTTTAGTCAAGGGAAGCAAGTTATATGTCTGATATCATTCCAAAATAGAAAAAGTATCCTTCTCAACAGACTCTTGATGTGATTTCAAGTTAATGCCAAGTCAAAATATAGTGAAAATAGGTCAAAATAGACACTTTTTTCACCAAAACTCAATGCAAAAGAGCATAACAAAGGGTGTTGTGAGGAAAATGATGATGGAAAACAAAAAATATCAATAATAACATCCACTTAGTGTCAAAATTCCCAACACAACACACTTTTAGTGCCACTTAAGGTAAAGCCCTAGTGAAAATATAGCAAAAATAGGCTATTTTTCACAGTTTTTCAATTCCAAGACCTAGCAAAAGAGGTGTTGTAATGAATATCAGGAGGTACAAAAAATAATATCAATCATATCAATCATATCACTCCATAAATTTGATCACAACACGCTTGGAGTGCAAACTAGGTCAAACCCTAGGGCAAAAATAGCCAAAATATGTAGTTTTTTGCAAAGTTTTCACTACAAGGGCCCGATTAAAGGGTGTTGTGAAGATTTTTATGAGGGGTAGAAAATGATTACCTTGGTAAAAACAAATTAATTCAAAAATAATTTTCACAACACGCCTATGGTGCAAGTTTATAAAGTCGATAAGGCCAAATTTAGTGAAAATCGTTGTTTTTGAAGCCCTAGGTTTGAGATCTTGGGACAAAATGCTATGCGAATGTTTTGAAGTCTAATTTATGATGGGAATTAAATAATCTTAGATCTGAAAATTATTTTCAAGCCTTTTTATGCAAAATGCCAATGCAAATATAATGAAAATGCATGAAAATTGCTAGTTTTTGTTGAGATTTTCTATGCAAAAATACAAATATTTTAAATCTAAATGCAAATTTACTCTAAAATGCAAGACTAGAGCCAAATGTTAATTTGAATGAGCCTCTAAAATCAGTAGAAAAATTTGAAAAAAAAGATTTTGCCTACTAACCCTAGATTTTGGAATTACTAGGTTATATGAAAATTGTCAAAATTTCTACAAAAACCTAGCAAATTAATAATGAAAATGCAATGCAAATTTTTGAATTTTTAGATTTTTCTATATTTTATATCAGATCTGATGCAAAAATCATGAATTAGGAAAATTTAGAAAGATTTGGTGCAATTTAGTAAGCCAAACAATGCAATTTTTTTGTATTTTCCAAAATTTTCAATTTTTTTTGAATTTTTCTCAATGTAATAAAATGAATGACTATATGAATGAATGAAATCAATCCAAATCTGAAGACACACACTCATCAAGTTGCAATTTAAGTCCAAAAACATGGGTTCACCAAAATGTTTAGTGAAAAATTGGATTTGTTAATGTTTTAGTGTTTTGATGTTTAAATCCTCCTCTCCACTATACATTCAAGGATCTAGGGTCGAGTGGCAAGAACTATTAGACCCTAGGTCACTGTGAGATGTGGGGAAACTTGGATTAGGGAATTTAATTATCAATTTTTCTTCTCCTATGTTGAATTAACCATTAAAACTCTAATTATGCAAATACGGCAACAAATTGATGAATAACAGAAAAAGCTCTTGCAGACAGGAGTAAAATACTAAATCACAGAGTACCTATTTTTGGGGCTCTAAAGTTGAATAGTCAGGGACACTGTGCGGGCGCCCTAGTCAAAGGTACCAGTTTCTTTGCGGGATCCAGACCTCCTTCTGACACTAATCAGCCCTGTAACTTCTGTTTCCAAAAATTTGTCTGCGGAGGACACTAGAGCAAGCACCCAAGTCCTGGAAATGCTCTTGTGTCCTACTTTTCTTTAGATCTCAAATCCTTGATGCCTGCCAATCCTTTCTGCAACTTCACTTTTCCCAAATGCGACACCTGTAACCTACAATAACAAGACTTGGTTTGGGGGTTGTGGTGTTTAGAGGCTTGCCTCAGTCAAGCCCCAGAGGACACTTAAGTCTCCAAACACCATTGTCAGATAGAGAGTGCGTGCCCTTGTGAGGTAGAGGCAAAAATCAAAGGAATTGATAATGAAAACACAATATAATGTCACCTTGTAGTGAAGATATCATGGGAGGAAGATGTTCTTCATTCCATGATGAAATTGATGCTCAAATCTACAAATTTAAACACACAAACCACACAAGTCTACTCTTGCAACACAATGAAAGCTTTGAATCACGTTGAGAACACAATAGCTTGCTAGTAATCATCTAATTGAAATATAGTTTACAAATGAATGCTTAAACATGATTTTATATGCAACTACAAACACTCCCGCCAAGATTTCAAAAATCAAAACTTACTGTGTCGGCAAAAGGACCAAATAACGGTCATAAATCGACACTTAAATTTTGGGCCTGACCCAAAATAGGACAGGACTAGGGCCCAGGCACCCAAGTCCTCCCCCCCTATTTTGGGCAGGGCTAAGGTCAAGGGGTCCTCCTAGGTCCACTTTGCCCTGAAACCTAGGCCTCATTCCATCGGGATGCCAAAATATGAACTACGATGTCCTAAATGCATGCTAAAGACTTGGGAGCTAAACCTTAAGAGGGAAAAGCCCCCAAGGGGACATTTTCTGATGTTACAGTAATTTTTGTACTATCACTAAAATAAGAACTAAAGGATGTTTTGGATCTAGTGCAATTTAAAAGGGATTATAAATATTAAGGAAACATTGACTTGAATGTTAGCTTAAATTTTGAAGCACTTGATTTAAAACTTTGGAATCAAGTTTTAATGTGAATAATGTATTTTACGAAAATTGATTTAAATCGATAGTGTGAAATATATAAGGGTAATTGATGAGATTAATCATGACAAGTCATGATCTCATGTTACTTAGATGTTATGATCTTAGTGTAAATGAGATGATTTTGTTTATAGATGAATAGCATAATTACATTAAATTTTCTTCAACTATATATTCTCAATGAGATTTGATGTGGGAATTGAGTGTGCAAGTATTTATAGGTTGCTAGTGGAAGATAGGGAAACCATTAGGAACCCTAACCCATTTCGATTCACATGGTGAAGTAACAAAATTTCTTGTGTAAAAACCAATACAACCATTCATCTTAACCATGATCAGTTAAGACCCCATGTCTAAGCCTTGTTATTTTCAAAGAGTTCATACTTTACTTTTATGTTGTTATTGTTTTTGATATTGGTAAAAATGATTCTTTAAAATACCCCAAACTCTTTTACATAGAAATATCTAGAAGGTAGATGGTACAAATACCATGAGATATGGGACAAAAACATCACAAAACAACATCCCAACATCAAACATAATAGCTGCAGGCCAACTACTGCATCAAAGGAACAATAAGGGGTCAACAAACTCTAGACCCCGACCTCATCTAATGAACACCCTTACCCTGAGTGTGAGACACATAAATTGAATTGAAGAGACCTTTTTTCCTTCTTTAGATGATGGTCCAAAACACACCATTATCAAGATCTTCAGATCAAGGAGAAAGAAGAGGGGAATCCTCAAAAGTCACCATAACCCTAGACCCCTCCCTTGAAGAGGAAGAAAATAAATTTGAAGAATCCAGGAGCTGCATAGCAACTTAAGGTCAATAAATTACAAGGGACCCATCACAAACAACTTAGGGGGCAGAAGAAGTAATCAAAAGCTCAGGAGCCACAAAAAACTTGGTGGGAGCCACCTCTAAAGTAGCCATGGGGTCCACATCATCTAATGCTTGAGGAACCAAACTTGAAGGCACATCACCCCACAAGTTAGAAGTTGCATATACATCAAAAATCAGGTGGTTAGGAAGAGCATTCCACCACCATGAATCCAAACCTATATTCTTGTAGTTAGAGTGAGAATGGTTTGAAGCTAGATGACATGTAGGAAAACATCTTCTACACCAAAAGGGGGGCAGGTGCAAAAAGTTGGGGGGCCAAAAAGTAGCCAACTTTTAAAAAAATAGACATAATGCGAGTACGTTATAATGTACTTGCGTTATGGCTTGGTGTTTCCGAGCCTACACCAAGCCATAACGTGCTCGCGTTATAACGTGAGCATGTTATGTTCTGTTATATATATATAAAAGTAGCATTCCATTTCATTATTTGACAGCAATTTGCAAGAAACCCGCTGCTTGAAGAGAGAAAAGAGCGCGCTCGCATTATCTAACATCCAATCGTCAACTATTTCTTGCCAATTCATCATCAAAATGCCGCCACGACATCAAGGAAATCGAAGAAGTAAATTTTATTTGCTTTCTTGTGTGAATTTGTTGCTAAATAGGTAGGTTAAAATAGTTTTTGATGTAAATTTCTTAAATTTATAGGAGTAGATAATGCACCTCCTCCTCCTAAAAATCCACAAAATCCTCCATCACCTGAACAACAAATACATGCTGAAAAAGAATCCCAACCACAAACACCTCCATTTATTCCTGAATATGCCCCTAGAACACAAGAAAATATAATGGGCAAATTGAAAACAATAAGAAATAAATTGAGGACATAATTGCAAGGTTGAAAGAACCTGCAACTTCAACCTTGCATAGATCCATGCTTGCTCAATCCCTTGAATCTATGTTATCAAATGTAGATTCAATTAGCAAGCAAATCACTAGCTGGATAGAAAAGAGGAGAGAATTTAGAGAGTATTATGCAGACAAGTTGTCATATGAACAAGTTAAAAATGAACAAATTACAAAACTAGACTTGTGTTCTATTTTCACAAACCCATGAACAAATGAACCTCTACCCGTTACATGCAAGAGGTTCCCTATCCATTGGTGCAACAACCAAGCGATAAGGGACAATTTTGTGTAGAGGTGGTGGATGGTTTTTGACCATCCTCCATGCAACAATAATGAGGTCCCGCAATATTTTTTGAGGAAACTCTATTGCAAGTTTGTCAAAAATAAAGTGCCAAATTATTTTGATATGTGGGAGTTCTAGGGTAGAGGTAGGGGGTCAACACAAGATAGACCACGGGCATGTGTTGACCCACAATGACCAGCGAGATGAGCACTCGCCAGACCAACCCATGAGCATGTTTCTATCCCTTCCATTGTGAAGGAGAGTGTTGAGGTCAAGACACTTCAGTCCATTAGTGCCTTGACCCAGAGCATCATACAACATGCTAGTCCTGTAGCACAGCGTGGGCCGGGGGGAAGTTCAAGTATGGTTCCACCCCATACTTGTCGGGCTTGCGAGTTAGCATGTGGTTATGACCCCATGGATAGTCATGACGCAGGTGCGCAGGCTACATCTACAACTGAGTAGATGGTGATGACAGATGCCCTCCTGAGTGAGACTTTCAGGCTTGATACTTAGGTAAATCTTAGCAAGTTCTTTAAATTTAATTTGTTAAATTTAATTTTTGAAATGCAAGAATAACCAATTTAGTTTGATGATTTTAATAAAATTTTAGGGTCGTAGCATTGATGCAGTTTTCAATGGTTCTCCACCTACATATTACACTACATCATCTACTGTCGGGGTATGTAACTAGTAAACAATTATAAATATTACATGTGAATAGCATCACTATATGAATGGTATTCTAATATCTAAGTTTGGATGTTGAATAGGTTAATATTGGAGATTTCATGGCAACACCTGCCAGCGGTGGTGGACTTCAAAGCTTCACAGATGTAATAAAATAAATAGTTTAATGAATGCATTGTACTTACTAATTTTTGTATGTGACTTGTGTGCTTTATTATGTGTACTTCCGTGTTTAGGTGAATGTGTGTGTATGTTAGGAGCCATGATTTGCATCAATATTATAGTTTTTGTAATTGAATAATGTTGTTTTATTTTCAGATGATGCAGGTTGCGGAGACACCTCCCGACGTTCATAGGGCAATGGAGTATGGTGTGTCCTCTGCAATTCATAGCTCCATGCCATTAATGGGGGTATGAGGCAGATTAGTAAATTTTAATTTACATTCATTATTTTTTTTTTAATAAAAAGTGGCAGAACCACTAAAATTGATTAATAAAAAAGAAGTTACAAAATACCAGATTCAGAAAAGGCATACCGACAGGAAAGAATCGGCAAAGAAAACCTCTGGTTATAGCCTGAGTTTCAACAAGATTATACATAATCAACTCAAAAACATGAGTCGGTCCAAACGAAAAATATGACTAAAATCATGCCAGAGAGTATACGATTTTTTTTAAAAAGAAATTACAGAGCATCTGGCAGATACATAAACCAAAAAAAGTAATCGCTGGAGGTAAAAAACATGAAAGAGTTCCCCCTTAATCTGCTATCTCTATAACCTGCAACTCATGATCCTCGGCTTGATCATCATCTTCTGCAAGCTGAGGAGGAGGGGGCGGTGGAGGAGGCACATAGTTCAACAGAGACAACAAAGCATTAAACACATCTGAAGCCTTATCTGCCAACTGATTTCCCAATTCATGCCTGTGACAGTGAATTGAGTTGCGGAAAGAAATGACACAATTGTTGCGAAGGCCATGAGAAAATGCATTGAACAAGCAATGTAAACCCGGCGTGCGAAATAAACACCTGCAATCAAATAACCCTCCCACAAGAGCAGAACCTTCATGCAAATCATAATCATCTAAAGCAGAATTAAATGAGTCGACAGAAAAATGAACATTCTGAATAAAAGTTAACCCCAAATCCCTTACTCTATCTCCAGTTTGCAAGAGATCCATTGCATTGGATAGAAAATGTGAAGCAACCTGAGAAGGATAAATAGCAACTGGAATGTGTAGAATTGGTAAGTTACAGACCTAGATAATAGCTGTGCCCACAGAAGCTTCATAAACCTTAAACACTTCCTACAATGAGTTAGAATTAAAGTAGCCAAGAAGGGGACGTTCCCAATTTCGGATAGGCCAGGAAATTCTAGTATTCTGGTGAATAGAACCCATACTAACTGCTAGACTCTGTCGGGTAACAGAAAATGAGATACAAAGACAGCTGCTAAAGCAGAGAACCAAGCATAATACCAAGTTAAATGAACAAGATGCTTCGTATAGCTCATAAAAGATAGAAATTAATGGAATGTCAATTCCCTTTTGCGAATTCTACTAGCCGTCTGTAGGAGCAAGCATCAAGGTAAAATCCTCCCACTGAGAAAACAAATTCACAACACTTTAAGCAACGTTAGCTTAACAACATAAAGGACCAAAAAAATAATGCTGAAATTAAAAATTAAAATCTAGAGAGATGTACCAATAATGTCATAACTTACGCAATTGAGTCCTTGTCCAAGGTATAACTAATTCCAGGAATCTGAAGGAAAGATTCAGAATTGCATTCGATATCAACCTCATTAAAACTAAAAGCAAGATTAGCTAAAAAATCGGCTAAGAGATTACCTTCACGATAGGTATGCCTTATCTAAAATGAATGAAAATGTTTTAATAAATCCCTGCCAGATTTTAGGATATATTCTATTTTCCAACTCGGAGAGGAGTTATTAGAGAAGGCTCTCACAATATTCAATGAATCCCCTTCCACAATGATATTAGTAAACCATATTTTAATGCTAGGTTCAAATCTGCTATTAAAGCCAAAGCCTCAGCCTCGTTATTTGTCATTGTATCAAGTTTAATTGACAAAGCTCTGAGAATTGTTCCATGATGATTAACACAACCAGCACTAGAAATTCCTGGATTACTCCTGCTTGCACCATCAAAATTAAGCTTTACAAAGGATTTAGACGGAGGGATCCATTTGATAGCAGATTGATCAATCAAAACTTCAGACTTAAAGCGACTATTATCAGGCACCCTTAACTGCTTCCAATTCTTTAAAATCATATCATCCTAACTTGTAAAAATTAGAGAACCCGCCTTCTTAGATAACAAAGATGCTAAAACCACTTCTGAAATTGTTGCTTCAACTTTGCCCAACACAATATGAAGAGGATTGCTTACTTTTTAAAATATTCTACTATTTCTTTCTAACCAAAGAGACTAGATGACAATGCTTGGCGAAACAATCCACATAGTAGAAAAAGCAAACTTGGAAAATAGTATGGGCCAACTTTGAAAAACTTGTAGCAAAGAACAAGGAAGAGGACCCGACCAGTTCAGTCTAGAAAGAAGCCAAAACCAAACTTGTGAAGAGAAATCGCAATTCAACAGAAGATGATCCACTGACTCCTCCACCTCTTGATAGAGGGGGCATAAGAAGGAATTTGCAACCCCAAGTTTAACTAATCTATCGCTAGTAAGGATTTAGGAATGCAAAGCTAACCATGTAAAAGCTCCTGCTTTAGGCAAGCATGAATCACTCCAGCATAGCTTATAAGGCCAAGAAAGGCTTGTATTGGAATCCTTACTAGTGATACTTAGGTAACCTTGTTTAACTGTGTATCGACCTGATTTTGAAGGAGCCCAAACTAATTTATCCTTTTCTCCTGAGATAAATAGTCTATGTTCCTTCAAAATATTCTTAAGAAGGGTTTTTTGCTCTTGAGGGACCAAGAAATCATCAAAGCTTTTCATTTAACTGAATTAAATTCTGAATTAGGATCAATTTCATAATAATCTTTAACTTTTGTTCCCCAAACCTGACATAGCAAAGACTTAATCTCGTGAAGACCTTCTATTTTAGCTAAAGGGGGATGATTGTTCCAAGAGTCATCCCAGAAAAGGGCAGAACTTCCATCCTTAATGACCCAAGATAAATAAGAAGAGATAACTTCTTGACAATGGATCAAAAAATTCCACATGTGAGAACCTTCCTTTGGATTTAGAGTAGTAAATAATCTTTTAGGCTCAAAAGAATCTAGATACTTTGCATACATTATTTTTCCCCATTTAGAATTTGATTTTTCAAATAAATTCCAGACAAGTTTAGCTCCTAGAGCTTTATTTTGAGCTGCAATATTATGAATTCTAGCTTCGCCTAAATGTTTTGGAATACAGATATTATCCCAAGAAAGAAGGGGAATCTTTCGCCCATGCAAATTAGTGCCATTCCAGAGAAATTTTCGTAACATGTTCACAATATAGGTAAGAATAGTTTTTGGGACCTTTAAAACTGATAACAAATAAACTGGAATTGCTGATAAGACTGTTTTAATCATCAGAAGTTTACTTGCCAAAGTAAGCCATTTGCCTTTCCAGGAAGAAATTTTAGATTTGATGCTTGTAATAAGCTTATCCCAGAACATGTTTTTAATTGAACTCGAGAAAAGAGGGATTCCCAAATACCTTGAGGGCAAGGTGTCAATTTGAAAACCAAGATATTTAGCTATCCTACTTTGCACCAGTGCAGAAGAGAAGAAAAAGAAAATTTTAGACTTGTTATGATTCACTTTTTGACCAGATACTAAACAATATTTATTATTTTTTGTTATTATGTTATAACAAATATAAATAAAATCAATGAATTCAAGATTGAATTTAAAAAGTTATTTGGAGTTTAATTAGAGTCAAATCTTGATATAATAGTCAAACTTGTAATCCTTTATAGGCTAAATTAGACCTCTCTCTATTAGCTCTTCCACTTTTCTATTGAATTTTGCACTCATGTTAGGACTCATCATGTGTAAAGTGTCTTAATAAGCAAGCTAGAACTTGGAATCAAACTCATTTAGTAGTCACAATCTAAGTTTTTTATATAATAATAAATGTTAAAAATGTTAAGTTAAAAACATTGTAAAAAATATAGTATGGTTTAAGCACTCTTGATTAAAATATTATATTCAATTTTGGTTACAATATGAGGTTAATATTTAAAATCATAAAATTAGAAATAACATTTAAAATAAATACAAATTAAAAGGAAATTATTTTTATATATCTAATATTAAACATATAAATAAACATAAACATTAAACATAAACAATATTATGATGACCAAGAATGTTCAATAGGATACCTTTGAGCTCAATATGTCTTATACTACAACCAAGTAGAAGAGATTTAAACTCAAAATATGTGACACTGACAAACATCTTAATTTTTTGATAGGTTTTAAAATATAGTCTTCAAGCCCATATTGATATAGAAATGATTAAGACAAGATTTGGCCAACTTAGGAAAACAAAACTACTACAACCAATATAGTAAATAATGAAACTAAATTGTATAGCATAGTCCTTCAAAGTACATGGTTCAAATTCAATTACATGCACTAATTAATACAACTATTACATACAATGATCAAAGAGCTTCAATAAACTTGTGCATGTGTAGGAATCTCTAGAAATTGTAACATTTTATTGTGCACATATTCATACAAATTGATGCATGCAACATGTAATTTAAATGCATTTAACTTATTTCTTGGTACATAAAATCTGGATCCTCTCTATCCTTTATTATCTCTAAAACGTTTTCATGGTCTTCAATACTCAACATCCATTTTTGTTGGCTACGTCCTATTTTTGGTAAAGTTTCCAAATTTAACTTTGTTGCTATAACTAAATGATTGTAATGTAGAACATTTTGTCCTAACAAATAATCAAAAAATATAATACCACTTTTATCTATCTTCATTTGTTGATAATAAGTACCTACAACCACTATAGATCTAATGGGATACTCTTGTCCATCACCATCTATTACAGATTTTGTCAACTTGCCTTTTGGTTGCATGCATATGAGTAGATAGTAATCTACACCTTCGGTATTATCAGGATCTACAATCATAACAAAGACATCTCCTAGAAAAAATACATAGATTTAAAAGTCAATTCAAATACAAGTAGTTACTTAGACAATTTAGAGAAAATTTCACTATTTAAATAATCAATAAACATGTAAATAGTTTATTTTCTACATGCAACAACTAGACCAAATACACATTCAAAATCAGTTGAATATAAAGGATCATGGAGATCTATATTATCATCTTCATAAGGAGACATTGAAAATAATTGTTTCATCTCCCATTCTGAAACATATCCATTAATAATATGTTGATATTCATTGTTATAGTTGTTTATTTTTGAAAAATCAAAAGATTATTGATTTGAAGTTTAATTTATATCTAGATGGTTTCTATAGGACATGACATCACCACAGCCTAATCCTGCTACTAAGGCAAATGAGGAGACAGATTATATGGTAGCGGTAGGTGATTATTTTGTTAAATGTTTCATTTTTTATAACATGTAATTTCTATATATTAATGTCTATACTTTTTATTGTGACAACTACAGATCCACGAACAACTAAATAGGAGGAGCAGCCCTCGGGTTCGTAGTAGACCACCCACATATGCGTCTCTATCCCATAGAAGATTAAAGGCTGCCCGTGATCTATTCTTTTCACCGAACAGAGGGAAATGCCTTTTTATTGTGTTCCTTTGTTGTATGCCTATATGGCATTTGTGGACATAGAGTTTGTATTACATATAGTTGACATTGTATGCCTATATGGCATTCTTGTAAGTCTATATGGCTATTTTGTATATATGTTATACTTATATCCACAGATATTGATGTATGCCTATATGGATATTTGGTTAATACAAATATTTTTTTATTGATGGCGTCCATATTTGCATTATAAATCCACGTTTGAATGGATATTTGTAGATGGTTACTTTAAATATTTAAAGTCCAATTGTATTACATAGGATGTTTGTTGATCCAATAAGCCATCTATTGTTATTCATGTATCACCTAAACCTCATTTTGGAAATAAAAGATAAAAGTTTTATTTAAAATAAAAATGAATCATCATGTTGAATAGAAAATATTCATATTCTTTATGAGTTACTCAATTTAAAATATTCAAATGAGTATGCTGATCCATATTCTTTATGAGTTGGTCAATTGAAAATATTTCTTAATTTCTTGTTATTATACCATATCAGGATGCAAAGAGTATGTTTGTTGTTTTGAATAAGATAGTCAAAATCATATGCTAATGAGCACCTGATGACCATTGTGGTTATTAAATGTAATTCCTCTTGCATATAAAGTGAGGTTATGAGAGTACATTGAGTCTTACCTAATTTTCGTAAGCAACATAACATTGGGACTATAGGCTTCCATAAGTCATCAACAATCAAGGTTCAAGGTTGTCATTGAAGTCAAAGGGTCAAGGTTATTTTTCATTGATGTCAAGGTTGATGCCATGATGTTGATATGGTGATACAGTGATTCAAAGTAGGTGATGGTCATGAGGTGCATGATGTTGTGAATATGATAAGGTCTCTCAGTTCATGTTGATGCTGCACAAGACAAACATGGTTCATATGATGCAAGGTTCATGTTCATGGTTGATGTGGTTTTGTTCATGCAAGGTTTTGTTGTGAATATGGTTTTCATGATAAGGTCTATCTTGGAAGGTTGATATGATGCAATGTTCATGTTCATGGTGGATGTGGTTTTGTTCATGCAATAAGAAGTTAGAGAAGACACAAGCTTTCATAATCATAATTCAATGTCATCATCAAGGAGAGTTATATTTATCAAAGGGAGTCATGAGTTTGATTCGAATGTGAAATTGTTCATGTCTTAGAACCCTAAGCCTATGATAAGTGTCCTACTCTAATGTATTTCTTCTAATGTCCCTGAGGTCTCTGAAATGTCCTAGATATCTCTCGATGAAAGTTAGAATGTTTAAGTCTTTCTTATTGATAGTTAGGGTTTGCATATTGGGCATTAAACCCTAAAAAGAATCTACTTTTCTTAGGACTTTAAAACCCTCAATTGCCTGTCGTGTGTAAAGTGCACTTTTGTTTTAATTTAATATTGACTTATAATCACATGTTACTATCACTTAAGTCAAGCTACTAAAGGGTCTTTAAGTCATTAGTTCACCGACCCTTCAACCTAACTCAACCAGCCGCTCTGATAAACTCTCATAAGCCCAAGCGCCATATCATAATTGAAGGCCATATTTAATTGATATGAGGGTGAGAAAAAGGATTGGAAGGTCAGTATTTAAAAGGAATTTGGAATACAAACAATCATCTCTATGCGTTTGAATTTCATGGGCATACCTTTATAAAAGGTTAAAAGACAACTTTATGCAGGATATCATGGTATTTATAGTGCTTGAAGATTGAAGACTAGTTAGTGTTTGTATCTCAGACTGTTTTGGCATGTTTAGGTGCGAAAAAAGACCATGCCTAGCCTAAACGTACCCATCCAGACGCGTTTGAATAGTAAATTTGGTCGCGTCAAGAGTAGGACAAAAGTTACACCCCTTTGTAACTTTACACTACCTCCTTCTGATGATTTTTGGGGCAACAAAAAACCTTTCACCATGGGCAAATGTCTCAAAGATATAAAAAATGAGAGAGGTTATTATAGAGGGACTCTACATGATCATGTTGCCTTAGACAAAATGTCTCTAAGTGACATGGTTTCTGAGTAACATCTCATCAAAGATTGCTACCTTTTTGCACTTTGGACTCTTCAAGGATATCGTCGGTACAATGTAGCTCAAACTATTTCAGCATGTTTGGGTGAAAAATAGGACCATGCATAGCATAAACATACCCATCTAGACACGTTGGAATAGTCAGTTTGGTCGCATCAGGAGCAAGATGCAAGTTACATCCCTTTGCAACTTTACACTACCTCCTTCTGACGATTTTTGGGGCAGCAAAAAACCTTTCACCACGAAAAAATGCCTCAAAGATATAAAAAACCAAGAGAGGTTATTGTAGACCTTCAACCCTAATCCCCTATACCCTCGACACTCTACTTTAACCCTAATCCCTCAAGCCTCAACCCTATCCCCAAACTCTCAACCCTCAAACCTCAACCCTCAACCCTCAACGTCAATCCCTAATCCCTCAACCCTTAACTCTAATCCCTCAACCCTAAACCCTATCCCTAATCCCTCAAAACTATACCTTAAATCCTAATCCCTCAACCCTAAACCCTAAACCCTAAACCTTAAACCCTAATCCCTTATCCCTAAACCCTCCAAACCTATCCCTAATCCCTATACTCTCGACACTCTACTTTAACCCTAATCCCTTGACCCTCAACCCTATCCCTAAACCCTAAAACCTCAACCCTCAACGTCAAACCCTAATCCCTCAACCCTTTACTCTAATCCCTCGACCCTCAACCCTATACCTAAACCCTCAACCCTAAAACCTCAACCCTCAACCCTTAATGTCAAACCCTAATCCCTCAACCCTTAACTCTAATCCCTCAACCCTAAACCCTAAACCCTATCCCTAATCCCTCAACCCTCAACCCTCAACTCTAATCCCTCATCCCTAAACCATAAACACTATCCCTATTCCTAAACCCTCAATGGGATCGATACTATACCTTAAACCCTAATCCCTTATCCCTAACCCTCCAACCCTATCCCTAATCCCTATACCCTTGACACTCTACTTTAACCCTAATCCCTCGACCCTCAACCCTCAACCCTCAACCCTCAACATCAAACCCTAATCCTTCAACCCTTAACTCTAATCCCTCAACCCTGAACCCTATCCCTAAACCCTCAACACTATACCTTAAACCCTAATCCCTCAACCCTAAATCCTAAACCCTATCCCTAAACCCTAATCCCTCAACCCTCAACCCTAATCCCTTAAACCTCAACGCTAATCCCTCATCCCTAAACCCTAAATG
Organism: Cunninghamia lanceolata; assembly: GCA_027924645.1. Lineage (NCBI taxonomy): Eukaryota > Viridiplantae > Streptophyta > Pinopsida > Cupressales > Cupressaceae > Cunninghamia > Cunninghamia lanceolata. The sequence continues at coordinate 295,327 of BSBN01001014.1, read as the reverse complement.
CTATCCTGATTCCTAAACCCTCAATAGGCTCAATACTATACCTTAATCCCTAATCCCTAAACCCTCCAACTCTATCCCTAATCCCTATACCCTCGACACTCTACTTTAACCCTAATCCCTCGACCCTCAACCCTATCCCTAAACTCTCAACCCTCGAACCTCAACCCTCAACCCTCAACGTCAAACCCTAATCCCTCAACACTTAACCCTAATCCCTCAACCCTAAACCCTATCCCTAAACCCTCAACACTATACCCTAAATGTTAGAAATGAAATCAACACTACTTCAATGGAAATCGATTCGAATAAATTTTAGCAATCTTTTAAGTGTGCATTAACAATGGAGATTGTAACAAAACATAAACCCACAATACATAAATATACTAGAAGCAGAATGAAGCACATAACACAGGTGTTTAACATGGAGAAAACCCTTTTGGGTAAAAAACTCCACCAAGAAAAGAGGCTAAGTTGTATTATCTTCACAAAAGGAGATTACAAATACATTCACTTTCTCTGTCCTTCAACCTTCACTCCGGCAAAACCTGGGTACCTGTAAACTGTTATATACATCTCATCTACTATGCTATGTTTTTTATAGAATTTACACAACCTCAAGATATTAAGTGACTTCTTACAAGCTCATAACACTTGTCAGGAGTCAACCATACAACCTTGGGCGTCCATGGCCAAGAACAGGCTCTTATAAGGTCATAAATGTTGTCATACATGCATCCTACACTTGGGAAAAAGTGCCCATGCAAGCTTGAATGACTTGGGGCCAAAAATAGCCACTTACAACATCTTATGATGCGTCATATACTATTATTAGTGTCATAGATTCTTATGACAACTTACAGTTGTCATAGATTCTTATGACAACTTACAACATCTATTACGTGCGTCATAAACTAAAAATAGATTATTCCTCCACATGTGCACCCCACTTTGACCAATTACCATTTACCATAGTAAATGACATCTCATAACTACCGCCGGTAACTCTGGGACTTACCATACAGTAACTCCGTAATTACCATGGACAGTAAATAATTTTTACCACTGCCAGTGAAACTTGTACATCCCTTATGGGTAATTACAAATAATAAATGGAATAATACAATAATGGGATTTATAAGGTTAATGATACCTTATCCCAACATTCTCCCACTTGACATTATACATTGTAAATCAACCCATAGGAAATCAAATGAAAAATAATCAGGCACTAGAAACAAGGCCCATGGCCTCTCTGCACCATACTAACTTCTCTGTGCTCACAGGCTTGGTCAATGAATCTGCAACATTCTGTCCATTTGCAACCAACTCTCAAACAAAGTGATACTGAACATCAATATGCTTAGTTTGAGCATGATACATGGGATTCTTAGCCAAACAAATATCACTCTAGCTATCACAACCAATCTGAATATTCCTGCAATCAAAACCAATACCTATACACAGTCTCCTCAACCAAACTACCTCCTTAGAGACTTGAGTTGCAGCCATATACTTTTCTTCTATGGAGGACAAAGCAACTGTGGGCTGCCTCTTACTCATCCAACTCACTAGACCTCCAAACAAAGTAAACACATAGCCACTAGTGGACCTTTGACTATCCAAGTCACTTGCCCAATCTGCATCAACAAAACCTTGTATGTCCAAAGATTTATCAGCACTATCAGTACCAGAATAAACTAAACAATGATCAGGAGTACCTGCAAGATAGTTAAACACCCTCTTCGCATAGTTCCAATGCTGTCTACCAGGGTTAGACATAAATCTGCTCAAAATTCCCTATAGCACTAGCATATGGCACATTAGACATATCCTTAAGATCATCCCTAGTCTTTAGACACATATCTAATGAAATCTTAGTACCAATGGGTAAAGGAACTCTAACTGGATTACAGTCCTGCAAACTAAACCTCTACAAAATAGTATTCACATACTTACTTTGTGACAACCAAAGCTTTCTGTTAACTCTGCCCCTCCTGATCTCCATTCCCAAAATATACCTTGCAGCACCAAGATCCTTCATCTCAAATGCACCTGAAAGTTGGGCTTTAAGCTCACTGACCATACCCTTAGTATTGATGAAAAACAACATGTCATCAACATACAAAGCAATAACCAGTATAGAAGCATCAACACAATGAATGTAAACACAATGATCCTCCTCACTTCTAACAAAACCTAATTGCAAAACAAATGAATCAAACTTTTGATACCACATTCTGGGGGACTGTTTCAGACCATAAAGAGACCTCTTTAACCTACAAACCCAATGTTCTTTTCCTTTTACCTCAAAACCTGTAGGCTGTTGCATATATATTTCTTCTTCAAGATCTCCATGCAAGAACACAATCTTAACATCCATTTGCTTAATCTCCCAATCATAAGCTGCAGCAATGGATAAGAGAAATCTAATAGAAGTCAATTTAGCAACAAGAGAGAATATCTCACCAAAATCAACTCCCTCTCTCTAGGAGTAGCCCTTGGTTACTAGTCTAGCCTTGTACTTCTCTAATGACTCGTCTGCTCCAAATTTCTTTTTGAAGACCCACTTACATCCTATGGCCTTTCTTCCTTTGGGAAAACGAACAAGATCCCAGGTGTTATTAGAGTCCAAAGCCATCATCTCCTCTTGCATGGCTAGCCGCCAAGACTCACTATCATCTGTAGAAATAGCTTCCCTGTAGGATCTAGGTTCATCGTTAGTACTCAATAAAGCATATACACAACAAAAATTTGTTGGGCTATACCTGTCAACTAGATTTCGTTGTCTTGTGGATCTCCTCAAGGGTGGAGTAAGAGTCTCAACTTGTTCTTCTGCATGATCATCTGTACCAACTTCTTCTGTAACAACAGACTCATCTTCATCAAAACTACTCGAATCTTCTTCTTCTTCACCCCCAATCCATCATTCTATTCTTCTTGAGGTACATCTTGTTGCTCTAACTCAAAGTACACTCTCTTTACCTTTTCATCTTTTTCTTTTGGTTGCTCAGGTTCAGAAATAGCTCTAAGTTCCCTGAAAATAACATCTCTAGAAAAGATAATCTTGCAGGTTAGTGGGTTCCAAAGCTTATAACCTTTGACATTATCATGATATCCAATGAATGTACATTTTTCAGCTTTTGGATCCAACTTAGATCGCTTTTCCTTAGGCACATGAACAAAAGCCTCACAGCCAAAAACCCTTAAATGTGAAACAGAAGGTTTCTTACCTGTCCACACTTCATAAGGTGTCGAATCAAGAGATTTACAAGGAGATCTATTTATCAAGTAGCAAGAAGTACACACAGCCTCTGCCCAAAAGAATTTATCCAACTGTGCATCACTAAGCATACTTCTGGCCCTTTCCATAATTGTTCGGTTCATCCTTTCTGCAACACCATTTTGTTGTGGTGTATATGGAGTTGTCTTTTGTCTGATTATACCTGCATGCTTGCAAACTCATCAAATTCCTTAGAGCAATATTCCCCTCCATTGTCAGATCTTAATATTTTTATCTTTAAACTTGATTGGTTCTCTACTAAGACTTTGAATTCCTTAAACTTAGTGAAAACTTTAGATTTATGCTTCATAAAATAAATTCATGTAAATCTGGATACATCATCAATGAAGGTTACAAAATAACGAGATTTTCCAATAGATTCATTATCCACAGGTCCAAACACATCCGTATGAATTATCTCTAATTTCTCTTTTGCTCTATTGCTTCCTGAAGGAAATGATTTTTTATTTTGTTTACCAAACACACAATGCTCACAGAAATCAAAGTACTCATCAGAATAAGAGAAACCGTCCAACAAATTTTTATTCTTAATAGTTTTCAATACATTATTGCTTGTGTGGCCCAATCTATGGTGCCACAGCATACATGTATTTTCAGTAGTGGCCTCAGATACATAGGAGGCATTACAAACTATAGTGGCTTCAAGCTTAAACAAGTTCCTGAATCTCTTCCCTTTCACTACCGCCAAGTTCCCTCTCACCAATCTGCAGCCATGCTTGTCAAATGTCACATGCATTCCCAAATCATTCAACTTCAAAACTGAAATCAGATTTCTAGCTAATCTAGGAACATGCAAAACACTAGGGAGCATTTTAATCCTCCCATCACTGAAACACAACAATACCTTTCCTTTCCTGACTATCGGATATGTAGAGTTGTCACCAAGGTAGATATTACCTCCATCATATTCTTCATATGAGGAGAACCATTCCTTATGCGGGGTCATATGAAATGAGCATCCTGAGTCAATCAACCAGTGATCATTAGAAACAAGATTACATGCAGAAAGTAAAACTTCTTCACCTGCATTCAAGGACTTATCTGAAGCACTCTCCCACTGTTTCTTGGGATTTTTGCACTCCTTCACATTTCCCCTTTTACCGCAGTCCCAACACTTAACTTTGTTCTTTTTACCAAGAGTCTTAGACCGGCCCTTGGACTTGTCCTTAGCCTCTTTCTGATCTCCCTTAGGTCCTCTTTCCTTAGACCTTCCCTTGACACTGAGAGCATCCCCTGAACTATTTGAACTCTTCTTCCTCAATTCCTGTGACAGTAGCACTAAAACAAGAGCATCCAACTTCAGATCCATGAGGTTAACAATGATAGCAAGGATAACATTCTCCCAAGACTCAGGTAAAGAACAAAGAAGTAAGGTACATTTATCTTCCTCACTAACCTCAACATCTAATGAATCAAGTTTACTCACTAACAAATTAAAAGAATTTAAATGCTCTGCAACTGATTCACCCTCTCGCATTTTCATGGAAAACAATTTTCTTTTTAAATAAAGTTTATTTACCATACTCTTGGCTTGATAGATCTCACCTAACCATTTCTACAACTTGTATACAGTCTCTTCCTTTGCGACATTCAACAGGACAGAGTCTGAAAGACACAACCGGATGGTTCCCCATGCCTTCTTATCCAGTCTATCCCACTCATCTTGAGAGACATCGTCAGGTTTCTTCTCTTTTTGGACAACCAACCATTGGTTTCTTTCTTCCAACAAATCTTCCATTTTCAGCTCATACCCCGTTCCGTTGAACTTCTCAATGTCCATTCGAGAGGTTGATGCAACGGTGGATGCAGCCATAATAACAACACAAGATCTACAAAACAAATGCAACCAAATCTCCCACTACAGCTACAACTTCCACACTACCACCCAAGAGTCAAAGATGGCCAGGCTCTGATACCAAATGTTAGAAATGAAAGCAACACTACTTTAATGGAAATCTGATTCGAATAAATTTCAACAATCTTTTAAGTGTGCATTAACAATGGAGATTGTAACAAAACATAAACCCACAATACATAAATATACCAGAAGCAGAATGAAACACATAACACAAGTGTTTAACGTGGAGAAAACCCTTTCGGGTCAAAAGCTCCACCAATAAAAGAGGCCAAGTTGTATTATCTTCACAAAAGGAGATTACAAATACATTCACTTCTTCTATCCTTCAACCTTCACTCTGGCAGAACCTGTGTACCTGTAAACTGTTATATGCATCTCATCTACTATGCTATGGTTTTTATAGAATTTACACAACCTCAAGACATTAAGTGACTTCTTACAAGCTCATAACAATTGTCAAGAGTCAACCATACAACCTTGGGCGTCCATGGCCAAGAATAGGCTCTTATGGGGTCATAAATGCTGTCATACATGCATCCTACACTTGGGAAAAAGTGCCCATGCAAGCTTGAACGACTTGGGGCAAAAAATAGCCACTTACAGCATCTTATGACGTGTCATATACTATTATTAGTGTCATAGATTCTTATGACAACTTACAGCTGTCATAGAATCTCTTACACCTTACAACATCTATGACGTGCGTCATAAAGTAAAAATAGATTATTCCTCCACATGTGCACCCCACTTTGACCAATTACCATTTACCATAGTAAATGACATCTCATAACTACCATCGGTAACTCTGGGACTTACCATACAGTAACTCTGTAATTACCATGGACAGTAAATAATTTTTACCACTGCCAGTGAAACTTGTACATCCCTTATGGGTAATTACAAATAATAAATGGAATAATACAATAATGGGATTTACAAGGTTAATGGAACCTTATCCCAACACTAAACCCTAATCCCTCAACCCTAAACCCTATCCCTAAAGCTTCTCTCATTTTCTTATATCTTTCCCCTCACCTCTCTATCTCTCACCTTTGTTTCCCCTCACCTCTCTACCTATATGTAAACCCTAAACCCTATCCATGAACCCTCTACCCTTGACACTATACGTTAAACCATAATCCCTTAACCCTCAGCCCTAAAGCCTCAACCCTTAATCTTTAAACCTTCAACCCTAAACCCTATCCCTAATGCCTCTACCCTAAACGCTATCCCTATTCCTAAACCCTCAACCCTCGACACTATACCTTAAACCCTAATCCCTTATCCCTAAACCCTACACCCTATCCCTCAACCCTTAACCCTTAAAACTTAAACCCTAAAACCTATCCCTAAACCCTTGACACTCAACACTATATCTTAAACCCCAATCCCTTAACCCTCAGCCCTAAAGCCTCAATCCTCAATCGTTAAACCTTCAACCCTAAACCCTATCCCTAATCCCTCTACCCTCGACACTCTACTTTAACCCTAATCCCTTGACCATCAACCCTATCCCTAAACCAACTCTACTTTAGATTTAATACTCTACTATTGCATTGATTTAATACTCTAATATTAAAGCTTAGCATTCACACAAATGCAGAAATGTTCATATTATAGAAGACTACATTATATTAGACTATTAGAGATCCCTCAAAAAAATGTAATAACAAAACTACTTTGCCTAATGTTATCTTACAATTAAACCCATTCTTTTTGACACTCTTCTCTTAATAAAGTAAGAGTAATAAGAATAAAAGGCAGAGAATTTGATCTTACTAGTATGCATGGTTAGTTTACATTCCGTGACTTCATTTTCATTGAATAAAAAGGTTTATCTGATTTGAAAGGTGGGGCAGTGTTCACTGTCATGTGCTTTTCTAGATGATAGGGCCCATAATGTCCAGGGTTCTTCAAAGAAAGGCCTATAACAGAATTAAGTTTTTGTTATACCAATCCTCCTAGTAAAGCTACAATTCAAATGCCTACTTTGAAAGTTGAAAAAAATTAAATTAGACTTACAATTTTGATTTTTGTTCCATTGCTTCAACAACATCATTATTTTCTTCATAAGAAACCAATTCAATCAGCAACTTGCTGCCCATTGGTTGACTTGAATTGCATCCTCTGTTAGAAGAAGGGCATTTTGTATCTGTATCAATGTTGGTATTCATAAGCTAAAGAGTATTGATATTTTTCACACACCCTGTTCTTTGAAATATCTTAACCTTAAAATATGACTTGGACATGTACTTGAACACAACAAAATCTCCAATGTCCAGCCCATGATGATTCACAAAATTTTCATTGAATAAAAAGGTTTATTTGATTTGAAAGGTGGGGCATAGTTCACTGTCATGTGCTTTTCTAGATGATAGGGTCCATAATGTCCAGGGTTCTTCAAAGAAAGGCCTGTAATAGAATTAAGTTTTTGTTATACCAATCCTCCTGGTAAATCTACAATTCAAATGCCTGCTTTGAAAGTTGAAATAAATTAAATTAGACTTACAATTTTGATTTTCTTCCATTGCTTCAACAACATCATTGTTTTCTTCATAAGAAACCAATTCAATCAGCAACTTGTTGCCCATTGGTTGACTTGAACTGCATCCTCTATTAGAAGAAGGGCATTTTTTATCTGTATCAATGTTGGTATTCATAAGCTGAAGAGCATTGATATTTTTCACACACCCTGTTCTTTGAAATATCTTAACCTTAAAATATGACTTGGATATGTACTTGAACACAACGAAATCTCCAATCTCCAGCTCATGATGATTCACAAAATTTTTATCTGTATCAATGTTGGTATTCATAAGCTGAAGAGCATTGATATTTTTCACACACCCTGTTCTTTGAAATATCTTAACCTTAAAATATGACTTGCATATGTACTTGAACACAACGAAATCTCCAATCTCCAGCTCATGATGATTCACAAAATTTTCCCAACCCTGCCTAAATTCTAGTTTATTTATGGTACCCCCTAATTGTACATCCCACTCCTGCCCACCTAGACCTTGCAACACCGCATGTTCATCTGTGTTTTCTATAAACTATGAAACAAATGCAGGAGGAATGTGCTACCATAAACACATTACATAATTAGATTTTACAAGTTCTTAACAGTGTATAGGAAATAAAAGAATGAAAAATAATGTATAGAGTTACAATTTTTTGTGTAAAGTCTCCAAGCATAACTTAGAAGAAGGAGGCATGCCCATTAAACCAATTCATTCAACAACTTGCTGCCCTTTGGTTGACTTGAACTGCATACTCTGTTAGAAGAAGGGCATATTTTATCTGTATTAATGTTGGTATTCATAAGCTGAAGAGCATTGATGTTTTTCACACACCCTATTCTTTGAAATATCTTAACCTTAAAATATGACTTGGATATGTACTTGAACACAAAAAAATCTCCAATCTCCAGCCCATGATGATTCACAAAATTTTCCCAACCTTGCCTAAATTCTAGTTTATTTATGGTACCCTTTAATTGTACATCCCTAAACCCTAAACCTTAATCCCTTAATCCTAAACCCTAATCCCTAAACCATAAACCCTAATCCCTAATTTTATAATTTATGATACCCTAATCCCTAAAACCTAAACCCTAATCCCTTATGCCTAAACCATAAACCCTATCCCTAAATCCTCAACCCTCAACACTTAAACCTTAAATCCTTAACCCTATCCCTAATGCCTCCACCCTAAACACCATCCCTATTCCTAAACCCTTAACCCTTGACACTATACCTTAAACCCTAATCCCTTATCCCTAAACCCTAATCCCTATCCCTCAACCCCTAACCGTTAAAACTTGAACCCTAAAACCTATCCCTACACCATCGACACTCGACACTATATCTTAAACACTAATCCCTTAACCCTCATCCCTAAAGCCTCAACCCTAAATCCTTAAACCTTCTACCCTAAACCCTATTCCTAATCCCTCTACCCTCAACACTCTACTTTAATCCTAATCCTTTGACCATCAACCCTATCTCTAAACCCTAAACCCTCAACCCTTAACTCTCAACATTAAAACCTAATCCGTCAACCCTAAACCCTAATCTATCAACCCTAAACCATATCCCTAAACCCTCAACCCTCAACACTATACCTTAAACCCTAATCCCTATCCCTCAACCCTTAACCCTTAAAACTTAAACCTATCCCTACACCCTAAACACTCGACACTATATCTTAAGCCTTAAACCCTCATCCCTAAAGCCTCAACCCTCAATCCTTAAACCTTCAACCCTAAACCCTATCCCTAATCCCTCTACCCTTGACACTCTGACCCTAATCCCTTGACCATCAACCCTATCCCTAAACCCTCAACCCTCAAATTTCAACATTAAACCCTAATCTGTCAACCCTAAACCCTAATCCCTCAACTCTAAACCCTATCCCTAAACCCTCAACTCTCAACACTATACCTGAAACCCTAATCCATCAACCCTAAAACCTAATCCCTCAACCCTCAACCCTAAACCCTATCACTAAATCCTCAACCCTCGACACTATACCTTAAACCCTAATTCCTCATCCCTAAACCCTAAATGCTATCCCTATTCCTAAACCCTCAACCCTCGACACTATACCTTAAACCCTAATCCCTTATTCCTAAACCCTAAACCCTACCCTCAACCCTTAACCCTTAAAATTTAAACCCTAAAACCTATCCCTAAACCCTCGACACTCAACACTATATCTTAAACTGCAATCCCTTAACCCTTAGCCCTAAAGCCTCAACCCTCAATCGTTAAACCTTCAACCCTAAACCCTATCTCTAAACTCTCTACCCTTGACACTCTACTTTAACCCTAATCCCTTGACCATCAACCCTATCCCTAAACCCTCAACCCTCAACTCTCAACATTGAACCCTAATCCGTCAACCCTAAACCCTAATCCCTCAACCCTAAACCCTATTGCTAAACCCTCAACCCTCAACACTATTCCTTAAACCCTAATCCATCAACCCTAAACCCTAAACCCTATCCCTAAATCCTCAACCCTCAACACTATTCCTTAAACCCTAATCCCTCAACCCTAAACCCTAAACCCTATCCCTAAACACTCAACCCTTAGCACTATACCTTAAACCTTAATCCCTCAACCCTCAACCCTCAATCCTCAACCCTAATCCCTCATCCCTAAACCCTAAATGCTATCCCTATTCCTAAACCCTCAACCCAAGACACTATAGTTTAAACACTAATCCCTTACCCCTAAACCTTAAACCCTATCCCTCAACCCTTAACCCTTAAACCTTAAACCCTAAAACCTATCCCTAAACCCTCAACCCTATACCCTCAACCATATACTTAAAGCCCTAATACCTCAATCATCAACCCTATACCTTAAACCCTGAAGCCTACACCCACAAACCCTCATCCCTAAACCATATAACCTCACCCTTATATCCTAAACCCTGAATATTGTGCCTCAACCCTATACTTAAATTAAACCTAAACCATACGTGCTCTCAACCCAAGTCACCTTATGCCTTATATACCCTCAATCCATATCGTAAACCCTAAACCCAATATCCTAAACCCTAATCCCCATGCCTTACACACTTAATCTTATACACTCAACAACCTGAATATTAACCCTCAAATGTAACCCTCAACCCTCTAATCTCTACCCTCTGCCCTCTACCTATTACTTAAGCCCTAATCCCTCAACCCTCAACTCTCAAAACTATACAGGCTCAGGTCCTTATATACCCTAAACCCAAAACACTTACATTCATACATACATACATACATGCATACATACAAACATACATACATACATATAAACATGCATACATACATGTACATACATACAAGCATGCATACATGTACATGCATACATACCTATGAGTATACGTATATACATCCATGAAACATACTTATGAAACTTGAACATAACTCATTCAAAGGAAGACATAACGTGAGCGTGTTATAACGCACTCGCGTTATGTTGAATTGGGAAAACACCGGCAAACATTCAAAAAAGGAAAAAAAAACACAATATAACGCGAGCATGTTAATCCCAAGCCTTAGGCTTGGGATTTGATTTGGATTTCCAACCTAAAGGCTTGGAGTGCCTTTTCAACATCCACATACGTTTTTTTGCAAATTCTACAAGATTTCACATAATTTTGTTCATGCTAACCCTCAGATTTGCACGTGTTTCAAAGTCAAACAAATTGAACACCTGAGTAATGTTAGGATTTCTCTTAGCTATTTAATGATGTAAATTTTTTCACATTTTGACAATGTTAAGCCTTTCATCTTTAATTTCTTTTGTTTATGTGTCCATTTTTGGGAAAAAACCATTGTTTGGTCTTTTTTTAATTGTAAATTAACCATTCATTGAAATTTCAAAAAAATTACATATTTAGAAACTAGATTCCATTCTACACATATTGAAAAAAATGATTTTCAATTAGTTTTCAAAATTTATAGGGGTAGCATGGCCAAAATTCTATTTTTTAGGATGTGTCCACTTTGAAAATTAGTAAAAAATCAAATATTCATAAAAAATTATTAGAAAAATAAAGCATAAACTACATGCTATTAGCTAATTTCTCATTGAAGTGATTTTAAAAATACCAAAAAAAAATTAACCTTTTGTGGGAGCCACAAAACATGCTATGTTATGTTTTTTTGATAGAAACAACACCAATTTCTATGGCTCCCTCTTTTGAACCCCTTAATCTATACCATTTTAAAAAAAAATTAGTAGTTTAGAAAGATGACTCGGAGCACTATGAACATTGTTTTGGTTGCATCTCCAAATTTTGAGTGTAACTATGCTTAATTTCTCATCCAAGGCCAACATTTCTTGATTTCAGAAAAAAAAAGTGGCCAATTAAGACCCCTTTTTGGCCCCCCATCTTCTTGCACTTACCTAGGGAGTACCCTCATAGTCAAGAGGTTGTGTCCATAACTAATTCTCCACCATCAAAACCACATAGGGAGCACCTTAGAGGTGTCAATGTCAACCATAAGGTGGAGAAAAGTAGTGTGACTAAGATTTGCAGTGGTTCATCTAAAATCATCTAATAACATTACTGATGGCCTCAAAGCACAAGACCTCCTAGAATTCTAGGGGTAGATTGGACAACCTAACCCAAACTGAAATAATGCTTAATAGTTCTATGAGAGGGTTGAAGGATGGAAACCATGGCTTGAGTGAGAGGGAGTGTTCACCCCACATCTAAGACCAACCCTTTATAAAGCACTCAAACCATCACAAAAGTAAAATGAAGTAAATAATCCACTTAATTACAACATCACAAGTAACGAAAGTAAAATGAAGTAATTAGTCCACTTAATTACAAATTTATAAGTAAAAGATAGATATCATAAATATGAATCAATAAAAGTCATTAAATCTTACAAAATCGTGTGCTCAATCTAGGTGATAGCATTATAAAATAATACATAAGTCCATTGGCTTCCATGCCATAATACATCCAATTACAAGTTACAATAAACATGTACAACAAGTATAATAAATCAATACACTCTCCTATTGCTATGAACCCAAATGGTTCTCCTAAAAATCAAGAGACGGGAACATGGCTCAAGCGCTTTTTTGCCCAACCATGAAGCAATTACACTTCCCCGAATCCCTTCGTGACACGAAGGAAACCCAACCTTGCATGAAACGTCTAGCTACCTAGAACAATTGGCAGGTGGGAACACTCGATGCAACCTGATGTCTAATGTGCAATTCTAAATAATGAAATGCAGATTGTCTTACAACATGATTTCGTAGAGATATAGATCATTAAAGTTTGCTAGACAAAATATTCATCTTTTTCAATGACAGCTCATTTAGATCTAAACATTTGACAAATAGTAACTGATTCAATTCTCAAAAATAGGAAAAACCATCTCTAATAATCCACATTCGGCATCCTAGCCCAAAAGTAACCCAAACACATTCCTAGATAAAAATCTACTTTTTTCCCCAAGAAATAAATAAAAGGATAAAAGAAATAAATAGAAAATATCAACCCGTTTCACCTATAAACCATCTGTAAATTCCCTCTCCAAAGCAACAACCATGAACACACACTTTTAATAAACAATAATTAGAACAACATTCATTCATTTATGCAATTTAATTATAATGTCTATAGTCTGGTTATAATCCTTATCCGTATTTCGTTGTCTAAAAGTTGAAGAAAATTCAATGTTAACTCTTTCCAATTCAATATCGGTTTATGGTTTAACAATTTAGAGTCTTTAAATAAGAGTTTATGACTAGTTTCAGCATAGGTGATAATAAAAAAATCAACCGTCTCTGTTCTGCAAAAATAATAGCTGTTTAAAAGAGTTTTTAGATGAAGCTACAAATGCAAATCATTCAAGCTATAGGAGCTTATAATTTAGGCTTTAGGATAAGAAGAAGTCTGATATGGTAATTAATAAACTACGACAGTGATAAAACAATAGCTATATAAGTAATTGACTCATTGATACAGGAAAACAAATCAGATCCAAAACAAAGGACTACGACAGGGTCTTAACAAATTTTTATGACAGAAATAACACAAAAGCTACAAGAAGTATTTAGAACAATAATGAAGGATAGAAGCTAGTTAAGCTTTGTTTTAGAGACTAATTAGTCAATAGGCCGTATGGAAAAGAATAGAGTTGATTGATTGTTTAAATAGATAAGAAGGTCGACCCCAAAAATCAACTCACAAAAGAATGAAAACTAGTAACATGGGTAATTTTAACAATGACCACAAGGTATTTTTATAAGTTCAAAGATTTATTTCTTTTAGCTATCTTGTAGTAAGCTGTCGTCTTCATCCAGAACACACTAATTCAGGTTGATTTAAAAACAAGATCAGGCCAAGTGAAAGTTACTGGCTATCAAGTTTTATAAGGTCGATTCAAGCATAAATAGAGGAAAAAGAATGTAGTTGACAAGTTTTTAACCCAGGCTCAAGCAACATAGAGGAATAACAACAGGCATCCAACTAAGTTAAGCAGGTAGGTTGACCTATGCAGGTATCATTCTATTTGTAGGCCAATGCCTTCAAAACAAGGCTGAAATGATATCGTTTAACAATCAAAACAATCATATTTTTATTACAATTAAATTAAAAAAACTCAGTATAAAATGCTTGCCAAAGGTTGAAATCTCTACTGCTGTCGCTGTCCTTCTTTCCTCCTGTCACTGCCCAAAAAAATCACTGAAAAGTTCCCCTTCTGCTGCCAAAATTGTGGTCTCTTTTCTTTGCTGTGACTTTCTTTGTTTTCTCCTTTTTGTCACTCAAAAAAAGAATGATTTTCTTCCTAAATCTCTTTTTCCTTATTTTATTAAAAATCTCTAATAATATTGGCATTTTAGAAATTAGGTTTTGATTGCTTTTTGATGACTGAAATTTGTTTTTAGTTTGCATGAGATTTGGCCTTCCAAAAGCCTCGAAAATAAAATAAAATAAACTTATTTATTTCTGTCGCTGCATGATAGAAATATTATTCTTTTGATTCCTTTAATTTGTTTTCTAAATATAATAGGTTTTATTAATATAATTTATGTATTTTTAAAATAACATAATCACTTAAATCAAAACAAGAAGTATTTAAAATAATATATAAATATCTATTGTAATTTAAATATAATGGTTTAAGTCTAATTTAGATATTGTCTTCCAAACAATAATAATTATATAAATAGGAAAACATTATTTATTTATTATTAAATAATATAAAACACAATTTTAAATATAAATCAAAAGAACATTAATATTTATGACTAAATCATACATTCAAAATAGGTTTATTGTAATAATTAAAACACAATGTTTTCTAGGTATCTAACCATCAATTGCATTTAGTATCCATTCAATAATGCACGATAAACAATTCAAAATAATGCAATATGAGACTATGTGAGTGTGTGAGTGCATCAGGGTTAACCATCCCAAACAGTTCTTACCAAGTGGCTGGAACATCTCTACCTCAACCATGTTCTCGTCTTCGATGAGTACCTACATTCCTTTGCACTCAACTCGATGTCAATAGGTTAGTTCCTCAAAACATAGCTGAAGCAAAACATCATAATCATATTGATGATATTTAATATTTATATCAACTTTCCAATTTATGCAATTCTAATGTTATGATAATTACCTTTACACATGTGGAATTTACTCAAAGTAAAATGATCATAGTAAATGTTCACTAATATAGAATAATTATATAGTCCATAAAAACAAGACATGACATCCTTCCCCACTAGGAAGAGACATTGTCCCGATGTCTTATTACACATCAAAATAATAATTAATCTACCATTAACCATGTATCCAAAGTATCATAAAACAATAATAACAAATCAAACTATCATAATCCATGCATGGATAAGAAATCTAGCTATATCCTCAAATGAGGAAAAGATCTATCAATCTCCTCTGCATCCTCCCATGTGGCATTGTCCTCTGAATGCTAGTCCCATTGGACCTTATATTGTACCACATCCCTGCTACCTAACTTAATGTTGCACCTCTCCAAAATTTGAGTGGGCTCCACCAACACCACTCTTGGATCTTGAACCTGTAAAGCATGCCAATCAAGAATATGTGATGCATCAGGATGATAAAGCTTAAGTAAGGACACATGAAAAACATTATGGATTATGGCAAGTGCAGGCGGTAGAGCAAGTCTATATGCTATAGGATTTATCACTTCTAAGACATTGAACGGTCCTACAGAATGAGGTGCAAGTTTGGATGCTTTGCCAAACAAAACTAAACTCTTCTAAGGTTTGACCCTCAAGAATACTTTGTCACCAACTAAGAACTATCTAGGCATCCTATTTCTATCTGCATAACTCTTTTGACGATCTGAAGCTTGCTTCAATTTCTCTTTGATGAATCTCATTTGATCATCCATTTCCCTTAACATATCAAGACCAATCATTATTCTGTCCTCCACCTTATCCCAACTGATAGGTGTTTAACACCTAAGCCCATAAAGAGCTTCAAACGGTGCCATTCCCAAAGATTCATGGTATGAATTGTTGTATGCAAACTCCACCAATGGAAGATACTCCTCCCATTTATACTACCGATCCATACAATACATTCTGAGAAGGTCTTCTACAACTTGTTTGACTCTTTCTGTCTGACCATCCGTTTGAGGATGATATGTTGAACTAAAATTCAACTTTGTGCCCAAAGATGCATTAAGAGTTGTCTAAAATCTGGATGTCATGCGAGTATCTCGATCTAAAATGATCATCTCAGGCACTTCATGCAATCAAAAAATATCCTGAACAAACTTCTTAGCTAAAACCAAAGAACAATCTAAAAGATTCCCTGGAATAAAATGTGCTACCTTTGTCAACCTATCCACAACCACTAAGATGACATCATGCCTATTCTTAGACATGGGAAACCCCTGAATAAAATCTATACTTATTACTTCCCACTTTTGCTCAAGAACACTGTGCGGGTATAACAATCCTACTGGATGCACATGCTCAGTTTTGACTCCTTGGCATTCCAAACATCAAGCTACAAATTCCATCACATCCTTCTAAGTCTAGGCCAAAAGTATAAGGGTCACAAACCTTTGACCATCTTGGTTACTCCAGGGTTCCTTGAATATGGTGTGTTGTGGATCTCCTCAAGCACTAACTTCATCAACTCTCCTGAGTTAAGAATATACATCCTTCCCTGAAATCTCAAAAGTCCATCTGACTCAATCACATAACCATCAAACCTGTGATCTAAGGGGTCTTGTTCCAAAGCTTGCTTTACTCTCATAATGCTCATCCCCTTGAAGATTCTGAATTACTTTTTGCTTCAAATTGGATCTCGTTGTAACCATGGTAGCTATATGTCTTCTTCTACTAAGAGCATCTGCTACTCTATTCTCCTTTCTTTTTATATACTCAATTCCAAAGCCATACTCACTAAGGAATTCTAACCACTTTCTCTGTCGTGCATTAAGGTTAGGTTGAGTAAATATATTTTTGAGCCCTAAATGATCTATCTGCAGAGGGCTTACCTAGAAGATAATGCCTCCACATCTGAAGTACATGAACTATGGTGGCTAGCTCAAGACCATGCGACACATAGTTTAACTCATATTGTTTTAACTTTCTTGACTCATATGCAACCACTTGCTCATTCTGCATCAACACTCCTACTCCTCTCGAAGCATCAGTTATAACTGTAAAGTGACCATTAGGATCTGGTATGGTCAAGATAGGAGTAGTTGTGAGCTTTTCCTTTAGCACTTTGAAAGCTTGCTCACACCTTTCTGTCCATTCAAACTTCTTACCCTTCTTTTGTAGTGAGGTAATCAGTGCTGCAAGCCATTCCATTATCACTTTTATCTTTTTAGGATCAATTGCAATCCCTTCTGCTGAGATCACATGACCAAGATAGTGCACTTTATCTTGAAAGAATGTACACTTAGATAGCTTACCATAAAGCTTTCAGTCTCTCAAGCACTGCAAGACTATCCTCAAATGCCTTTCGTGCTCTTCTATTGATTTAGAATATATCAATATGTCATCAAGGAAGATCAAAACAAAATCATCTAAACAATCTTTGAAAATGTTATTTATCAAATTCATGAAGGCTGCTGGAGCATTAGTCAACCCAAATGGTACCACTGTGAACTCGTAGTGACCATATCAAGTCCTAAAAGCTATTTTAGAGATGTCCTCATTTTTAATCCACAATTGGTGATAGCCAGATCTAAGGTCTATCTTCAAGAACACCATAACTCCTTTCATCTAATCAAAGAGCTCATCTATTCTTGGGAGTGGGTACTTATTCTTTATAGTAGCTTTGTTAAGCATCTTATAATCAATGCATAACCTCAAAGTACCATCCTTCTTCTTTACACAGATAACTAGTGTGCCCCATGGTGACACACTAGGTCTAATGAACCCTTGATTTAATAACTCCTGCAATTGTCTTTAAGCTCATACAATTCTGTAGTAGTCATCTTGTAGGGTGCCTTAGATTGAGGCTTAATCCTTGGTAGTAACTCAATCAAGAAGTCAAATTCTCTCTTCAGTGGTAACTCTGTCAACTCCACAGAGAATACATCTCAGAAATCTCTAAGGATTGGGTAATCATTGAATACTGGTTCTTCTTTGTCAAGGTCCTTTACTTGTACAACATAAATGACACACCCTTTCCTCTTGGATTTCTTTAATTACATAGCTAAGATTTGTCTAAGCTCTAAAGGTCTCTTAGATCCATTGATTTCCACTTGATTTCCCAGGTCATCCAAACATCTAACAACTTTGTCTTCACAGTTTACTAGAGATGTATGTTCAGCTAACTAGTTGATTCTAAGAATCATATCATAAGACTCTAAAGGTGCTACATACAGATTAACTTGCATTTGAAAACTCAGAAGCTCTAACTCACTGCATGTTGGACATGAGTCTACTCTCTTCTCTACTCTATTGTCATATTGTACCATCCAAGAGTTTTCCATATGCTCAGGTCTAATAGAACTTAGATACTACTATAAGATCTACAAAACATTTTGTGGCACCAGTATCAATCAAAATAGAAACAGATAATCCATAGAGCTTACCTTGAAACTATATAGGTGTTGTGATACAGAGTGGCACAAAGGAAGCAACAATGTTCACTTTTCTCTACCCACTCACCCACTACACCTAGTCTTCATCCAACCAAGGTCACACCTATGGCAAATTAGGGATTTGATAGCCAGGCTATTATTCAACCCTCAAGGTTTCTTCCACACCTTAGAATAGGTCCACAAATGCCTTTTTCACAGTTGGTT
The DNA here is from genome assembly GCA_027924645.1 of Cunninghamia lanceolata. NCBI lineage: Eukaryota > Viridiplantae > Streptophyta > Pinopsida > Cupressales > Cupressaceae > Cunninghamia > Cunninghamia lanceolata. The sequence continues at coordinate 276,361 of BSBN01001014.1, read as the reverse complement.
TGATCCCCAACTTCTCACAACTCTCCAACCCTTACTTGGCCTAGTGAGGCTACTAGCCCTCCAAATCCAGTTTTCACTACACAACTTCCAAAAACCCTTAAGGTTCAAACAAACAAATGGTGGATTCTAATACCCTTTAATGAACTCTAACAAACCTCCAAGCCTCTAGTTCTAACTCTACTCCAGCAACTCAAAACACCCACTAGGTCTCTAGGCCTAATTGATCAAGTTAGGTCTAGGTTACAAAGCAAGTGGTCTAATTTGGGGTCACAAAACTAGGATAGGAACTTGGATTACTTCTACCACATGCCAACATCTTAGAAACTACCATCCATTTCCTTCACCTATCAGATTTTGTCATTTACAAGACTAAATTGCACATTTTTTGGTCAAATACATAGGGATATTTGACCTAGGGCATCACTCCAAAAATTGAAGACTGTCTTTTCCCACCAAATGCTTTTGGAATCATGTAATATACAACCCTAGCTTGCATTTCACCAAGTGGCATGAAGTTTCACGAGTTAGAATGCATTCTAGGGCAAGTTTTGTATGACAGACCCTAGGAAAGAGGATTTCAGACCAGTCTGAGTTCAAAATGCAATATCTTCCTACTCAAACCACTTCAAGACCTCAAACTTGATGCATTGGAATCCAGACTCAACTTAGTTTTAGAAAAATCACATCGATCCACTTGGCCAATCCGTACAGTCTGTACAACAGCAGAAATTTAGGGAAAAATAGTCAGTTTTATTGGTTTTTTTGCCCAAAACTCCGTACTGAAACTTCTTTTCTCATCTTGGAGTAAGATGTCAACAATATCAACCCATCCAAGTCGGTATGTAACTTGCAAAAATAGTTGCAACCATCAAAAGTGGGTTGGGACCGACCAAATGTGCCATCACAACATTGACACCATTTGACACTATGGCATTTGGCATTCATACAAGGATCCCGATTGGTTCAACATGTCCAATGGAACCCAAACAACTACCATACTCCCTAAAACATGCCAAAATAGTAAAACTACCAAATAGACTCAAAAATCATCATTAGACCTTCTAGGCCTAAGTGACACAACTAGGGTCCAAATGGACTAAGAAGGATTTGAGGTTTATAAGATTACCCCAAATCTCTTGACCATATAGAGTGGACCTTACAACCATGGCTAGAAAGCCTTATTACAACACATACTGAACAAAAACCTCAAAATGCTCTTAGGTGCCCTGTACCATGTTGCCTGAAAGTCAGCTTGCCGATTGTCTACTACAGCATGAATCTGATGTTGATGTGCTCCTTGCTGATTTTTGTTTTCTCTTCTAGTTGATCTCTGGGGACATGAATTAGCATAATTCTCTTCTCCACAAATATAGCATCCACCCTTAGGTTCTTTCGATTCTTCAGTTCTTTCCCTTTGGTTGTTGTTTTGGTTGTTATAGCCACCTCTTTTGTTTCCTCCATGCTAGTTTCCACCATTTCCATCCTGAGAGTTATTACCTCTCTTCAAATTCCTGATCTGCTAATTACCATTACCTTGATTATTATTCTGTTGATAGTTCTACTGATTATTCTGAGGTCTCTTATTGGCAAACTTCACATCTCTCTACTTACAGTAACTGGCTACTTGTTGCAACTTCTGCTCTTATTTAATTTCTTTCTCAAAAATTGCATCCATAGTGAGTGGATTATGAATGTCTACCTCTGCCAATCTGTGGTCTTAAGCCTAAAATAAACTTCCTGATCCAAAATCTATCACCTGTCTGGTACTGTGGAACATACTTAAGTAGATGTGAGAACCTTTCCTAATAATTGGTTACAGACATACCTCCTTGAACCAAATTTTGAAACTCTGTCATCTGCTTATCGAAGAAAAGTTGTGGTAACCATCTTTTCCTAAAAAGCTGTAGGAAAATCTCCCAAGTTATTTCACCAGGTAATATTTTCTTATCTGCCTTCTCATTATCCCACCATGTTGCTACTTCACCAATCAACTGATATGATCCCCACATTTCCTTTGTGTGATTTGAAAGGTTTTGAAGCCCAAATTATTTCTCCATTTCTATGATCCATGCTTCAGCTCCATCTCCAATTGTCTTTCCATGAAATTTAGGCAGTGAGAACTTCTTGAGATCTTTCCCCAACTCCTCTGCAATCCTTACTTGATTATTAGCATTAACTCCAACCTCAGGAACTTGGACTTCTATCCTCAGATTCTCATTTGCATTAGCACCTCCTAGGTTTTCATTAGCATTCTTCTCTCTAGGATTCCCTCTGATCTCTTGCTCAAGAGCATTCATTCTCGTGTCCTGTTGGGTCAAGAGAGCAAGAATATGATCCAATCTTCCATCTTGATCATTATTAGAATCTCCATGATTCCTTGCATTTTGACCACTATTTGCACCTCCACAATTTCTTCTATTTTGACCACTTCATGATCCTCCACTACGATTAGTATTTCTAGTATTCATGATGATTAATCTACATCAAGTTTGCAACTTAGCATAACAGTCCCAAAAAGAGGCCCTAGTGTTCAACCTAGAGCTCTGATATCAAATGTAAAGCACTCAAACCATCACAAAAGTAAAATGAAGCAAATAATCCTCTTAATTACAACATCACAAGTAACAAAAGTAAAATGAAGTAATTAATCTGTTTAAGTACAACTTCACAAGTAAAAGATAAATCTCATAAATATGAATCAATAAAAGTCATTAAATCCTACAAAATGACGTGCTTAATCCATGTAATAGAACTATAAAATAATATACAAGTCCATTGGCTTCCATGCCATAATACATCCAATTACAAGTTACAATAAACATGTACAACAAGTATAATAAATCAATACACTCTCCAGTCACCATGAACCCAAATGGTTCTCTTGCGAGCCGAGAGATGGGAACATGGCTCAAGAATTTTTCTGCCCAACCATGAAGCAATTACATTTCCCCAGATCCCTTCATGATACGAAGGAAACCCATCCCTGCATGAAATGTCTAGCTACCTGGAACAACTAGCAGGTGGGAACACCCGATGCAACCTGATGTCTAATGTGCAATTCTAATAATGAAATGCAGATTGTCTCACAGCAGGATGTGGCAGAGATATATATCAATAAAGTTTTTTAGACAAAATATTCATCTTTTTCAATGACAACTAGTTTAGATCTAAACATTTAATCAAATAGTAACCAATTCAATTCCCGAAAATAGGAAAAACCATCTTTGATAATCCACATTCAACATCCTAGCCCAAAAGTAACCCAAACACATTCCTAGATAAAAATATACTTTTTTCCCCAAGAAATAAATAAAAGGATAAAATAAATAAAGAGAAAATATCAATCCATTTCACCTATAAACCATCTATAAATTCCCTCTCCAAAGCAACAACCATGAGCACACACTTTTAATAAACAATAAGTAGAACAACATTCATTCATTTATTCAATTTAATTATAATGTCTATTATCTGGTTATAATCCTGATCCATAATTCGTTGTCTAGAAGTTGAAGAAAATTTAATGTTAACTCTTTCCAATCCAATGTCGGTTTATGGCTTAACAATTTAGAGTCTTTAAATAAGAGTTTATGACTAGTTTCAACGTAGGTGATAATAAGAAAATCAACTGTCTCTGTTATGCAAAAATAATAACTGTTTAAAAGAGTTTTTAGATGAAGCTACAGGAGCTTATAATTCAGGCTACAGGATAAGAAAAAGTCTAATATGGTTATTAATAAACAATGACGATGATAAAAGAATAGCTATATAAGTAAAAGACTGCGACAGGGTCTTAATGAATTTCTACGACAAAAATAACACAAAAGCTACAAGAAGTATTTAGAACAATAAGGAAGGATATAAACCAGTTAATCTTTGTTTCACAGACTAATTAGTCAGCAGGCTATATGGAAAAGAATAGAGTTGATTGATTGTTTAAATAGATAATAAGGTCGACCCAAAAATCAACTCACAAAGGAATGAAAACTGGCGACAGGGGTAATTTTAACAGCGACCACATGGTATTTTTATAAGTTCAGAGATTTAGTTCTTTTGGCTATCTTCTAGCAAGCCGCCATCTTCAGCCAAGCCACACTAATTTAGACCAATTTAAAAACAAAATTAGGCCAAGTGAAAATTATTGGCTATAAGGTTTTATAAGGTCGATTCAAGCATAAACAGAGGAAAAAGAATGTAGTTGATAGGTTTTTAACCCAGGATCAAGCAACATAGAGGAATAAAAGAAGGTGTTCAACTAAGTTAAGTAGGTAGGTCGAGCTATGCAGGAAGGTCATTCTATTTGTAGGCCAATGCCTTCAGAACAAGGCTGAAATGCTATTGTTTAACAATCAAAACAATCATATTTTTATTTGCAATTAAATCAAAAAAATACCTGGTATAAAATGCTTACCAAAGGTTGAAATCTCTACTGCTGTCGTCACCCTTTTTCTCCCTATTGCCACCCATAAAATCACTGAAAAGTTCCCCTTCTGCTGCCAAAATCATGGTCTCTTTTCTCTGCCGTGACTTGCTTTGTTTTCTCTTTTTTGTCGCTCAGAAAAAGAATGATTTTCTCTCTAAATCCCTTTTTCCTTGTTTTATTAAAATTTTTTGCTAATATTGGTGTTTCATAAATTAGGTTTTGATTGCTTTTTGATAACTAAAATTTATTTTTAGTTTGCATGAGATTTGGCCTTCCAAAAGCCTCCAAAAATAAAATAAAATAAACTTATTTATTTCCTATTGCTGCATGACAGAAATATTATTCTTTTAATTCCTTTAATTAGTTTTCTAAATATAATAGGTTTTATTAATATAATTTATGTATTTTTAAAATAACATAACCACTTAAATCAAAACAAGAAGTATTTAAAATAATATATATATCTATTGTAATTTAAATATAATGGTTTAAGTCTAAATTAGATATTGTCTTCCAAACAATAATAATTATATAAATAGGAAAACATTATTTATTTATTATTAAATAATATAAAACACACAATTTAAATATAAATCAAAAGAACATTAATATTTGTGACTAAATCATACATTTGAAATAGGCTTATTGTAACAATTAAAACACAATATTTTCTAGGTATCTAACCATCAATCACATTTAGTATCCATTCAATAATGCATGATAAACCATTCAAAATAATGCAAAATGAGACTATGTGAGTGTGTGAGTGCATCAGGGTTAACCATCCCAAACACTTCTTGCCAAGTGGTTAGAACATCTCTACCTCAACTATGTTCTCATCTTCGACGAGTACCTACATTCATTCACACTCAATTCGACGTCAATAGGTTAGTTCCTCAAAACATAGCCGAAGAAAAACATCATAATCATATCGATAATATTTAATATTTAAATCAACTTTCCAATTTATACAATTCTAACTTTATGATAATTACCCTTACACACATAGAATTTACTCAAAGTAAAACAATCATGGTAAATGTTCACTAATCTAGAATAATTATATAGTCCATAAAAATGAGACGTGACACCCTCCAACACCACAACCCTACCTTTAGTTGATTGAAACACCACTATCTTCCTTGTGAGGATGTGTAAGTGGAGTACACTACACTTCACCATGCCCATGTGGGTGCACATGCAAGGTATGCCTTTGCATTTAATTTTTGTAAGAGACTGGATGGAGAGGTAAGTGAGATGCCATGTGTCCTCATATTGATGTGTGACATGACACTCCCATATAAGTTCCTTTTTTGAACCTTGGAAGGCTAATGGATTCTTTTATGAAAAACACTTAGAGAATTTGAAGAGCACGGAGAGAGTTTTGTGATATTTCCTTGTGTTCTTAAGGAGTTCTTGAGATTTTGAAAGTTCTTGGTGCATTGCAAGCTTGGAAATTGTGAAGAGGAGGATTCAAGGAGGAAGAAGAGTTTAAAGTTCCCTTAAGCTTGCCAGGAAAGGTAAGCTCCTTTCCTTTTAGTACTTGGTTATTTTTGCATGTGCGAGTTTTGGAAAAAGAGTAAAATGATTCATGTTATATGTGTTGATCTTAGAGAAGCTTTGTGTTGTTTTGCAAAACTTTGTGTTTTCTTGTCATTTATATGTTAGTAGAGCACATATTTTCTCTCTTCCTTTGTGTGGAAGTTGACTAGATATCATCTCCCTATCCTCCCTGATACTTTTGGGTTGGATTCATGCTTCACTCTTGTTTTTTCCTCTCCCTTGTTTATGTTCATTCTTAATATTGTTGGGAAAATAAGTAGTTTTATTATTGCTTGTGATCTTGGAGTCATATGAGATTTTGAGATTTTTGGTGATGAGTTGGGAGTGGTTTATGATGTTTGGGCATTGTGTGGATATGGGTTTTGATAATGAATAGTTGCAATTCACATTTTTTTAGGTTTGAGACCCACATACTTATGCTCTCATGGAGATGTATTTCTTTTGGTTTTCCCTTATTGTGAACCAAGGAATTCGTTCTATGTTGAAACCATCCCTTCTTGTATATTCTTGTTGTAGCCACTAATTTGCATATGTATGCTAGTGTTTAGTTGGTTCTTCTGGCTTGGGGGTTGGTTAAAGTCTTGAAATGTTGATGATTTCATATGGTAGAGAGTTGAGCATTCCTCATTAACATTTGGTTCCCATGGAATTGTGGAGCTTGGAACTTCTTGTCTTGGTTAGAGTTCTTGATTATTTGAGAGTTTGTATTCTCTTCATTTCAATCTTTTGAGCTTCAAATGTATTGTGTATAAGTTGTATTGTTATAATATTCCATTTTGGATGAACAATGAGATTGTTAGGAATTTGTAGGTCCAATAAAACCAATTCCACATAACCCAATAGGAGAATAAGATGCAACAAATAACCATAATGCAAAGATCAAATGACAAACAACAAGATAACACAAGATATTGTTGCAAGTATGGGCCTAACCTGTGTTGTCATTGATGTCAACATACTCCTGTTACATTAATGATAAGGATTGGATGAGCTGTGTGCTGAGGATATTAAGAAAATTAGTCTCAATCAAGAACAGTGAAGATCAGTAATGACAATGAGGAAAAAGTCCAAGATAGGAAGACGATCAGAGGATGTGGATTAAAGGGTTTGTAGATATGTGTCTTGAGGTGATCCATAGAGATTTCAGAGGTCCGCATGAAGATATGAAGAAGTTGTGGCCGCTCAAGTAAAACTGGTTCCGATAAGTGTTCAGAGGTAACAAAGTGACACAGACAGGTCCGGTGAGATCCGAAAGTACAGTTTCCTACTCTGCGGATTTGAGGGAGTATTAAGGAAGTCCTTGTGATGTGTCAACTCGATTGGTTCATGAATGGAAGGTCTGAAAGTATCCATTCTTTGGTAACAGTGGTGATAGACTGTGTTCTTGAGGCTCTGGATGAAAGAGAGAAGGATTTCAATATGCAGATGAAGTGTGGATATTCTTGGTGATTCAGGAAACCTTGTGAAGGACTTTGGATTGTGTCCAACATGTGTTAGTGGTCCGCATTGGAGTTAGAGCTCGCTATTGAAGAATAACCTCTGGATGATGATGTTCTTCCTGAGACTGGCCGACCGGATAAGTTACACTTCTTGTGGATGTTCTAGTAGATGTTTGCCGACTTAGATGATTATTCCTAAGTTGATGTCTTATATAAATAAGGGGTTACGAAGTCATTTCAAAGTTGTTCTTGTGGTGATGAGTGTGTGGTAGCAAGGAGGAGAGAGAAAGGTAGAGCAGAAGTATTGGGCTTAAATGGAACTGATTCAAGCATGGTGAAGATGCTATTTTTCCAATTCAAGTAGGTGATACTTATTTCTTTGTAGACAGTGTGTCTCTTGTAGGCAATAAGCCTCTTGTGAGCAGTGTGCTCGGGCAGTGAGCCCTAATTGGCATGTGCCATTTTGTTCTTTCTATTCTTCTAATAGAGAATACAATCTTGGGTTAATCACCCCGTGGTTTTTCCCTTAACCGGGTTTTCCACGTCAAAATCTTGGTGTCTCATGTGTTGATGTGTTTTTGCTCTTAATTTGTTGCATTGCGTTTCCATGATTGATTTATTATTATACTACTGAATTGCAAAGAGGAATTAAGTGTTTAATTGAAAGAAAATTTTGCACAACTGATTCACCCCCCCTCTCAGTTGTGTGCCCTAAGTCTAACAGATATACCCTGGGAAAACCCTCAAGAGGGAAAACCTCAGCCTCCAAAAGCATCCACACTCATATGTATTAATCAACGATAAAGATATTACAATACATGCCATGAGTCTCCATGAATACCTCTGAACCATATGTCCAAGCATGAATCCACACATCACCTACCATGCTTCACAATATGCACTTATAGGAGAGAGCTCAATACAATGGCAACCTCTCACAAACCTCCAATCCACCTACAATGAAATAGCCAACCAACCCAACTAATGACCATGTTCTTGCTTTTATAGACCAAGCTCACACAAATACAACTTATGGTATTGGATAAAACCACGTGTTCCAAAACCATGATACACAAACCATTGACCCTCTTATTTAATATTTGTACTACATTTTCCCCCAATAATTAAATAATAAAAATAATAACCTAATGTTACATACAACGTTTACAAGTGGCCCTCAAATAAATATCTAATGTGGTTAAACACATCAATTAAGATGCACCACAAATAAATATTTCTTTTACATGAATAAAATAATACAATATTATGCAAGGTGTACAACACCTATTTCCCAACATTCTCCCACTTGTTGTATACATTGCATAAGGGTCAATCAATGAAGTACATCATCATAGGCAAACATGAAATCACATGAATCTCCATCATGCTCTTGTGCTCCATCAAGATACCTGCAATAAAATCAAAGTGACCACCATACCAAGCAAGAACTCCTCTCATCCTCCAATGTGCCACCTATGGAAGAAAAGGAACATGCCAAGGTGAAGATGTACCAATCCAAAGAACACAAGCATCAAATCCAAGTGATAAGAAAAGGCTCCAAGTTGTTGTCAAAGGTAAAAAAACCCACATGATCTGGAAGTAGCACCCACAACATATGCTAATATATCCAACCATCCATACCTCATAGTTATTAACAACATCAATAAACTTATGCCAACAACATATCCACCCATATACCACAATCACATCCTCCATGTATAAAACTTGTCAATGAAGAACACATACATCCAGGAACTCCCACTACATGGGTAATGTCAAATTTGAAAATAGATCCAAGGCATACCAAGTCTATCAATCAACACTCAAACCAAGGTGTGGCTAATGAACAAGCCAATGTAGTACCAAGAATAATCACAATGATCCACACATGCATGATAAATCACTGCATACTCTCTCACATGTCACCATAACTCTCCCAAGTCCAACCATATCAACATGATCCTCCAGGAAGTAGCCATAAGATAAAGAGAGAAAACTTGTAAATCATAATGTCCTTCTACAAACACCTCAAAGTGCTAATTTGTGTCAAGTATGATCTCCTCTACACTCCCAAATGAAAAACCTCAATAACACCCAACCATTCAATATCATAGATCAAATGAACATATGTAACATGTAACCAACATGAATGTAAGCCTCTTTAATCAAAGTAGATCAAACTCATAACCATTCTATAACCAGGAATAAGCCCTATCACATCTCCTAAACTCCTCATAATGAACTGTTACTAAATTTTGTTCACACTAAATTTAGTTAGACCTAAGTGTAGTTGTTTCAGGAAGAATAAAAAAAAACTTTTAAGTTATTGCATTTAATGAACAGTTGATATCTTGACAAAATAGAGATAGATATTCAGTTGTCAGGATAACCCATCAGTCCAATTAGGACTGATGAATCATCATAACAAGTCAATCAGATGTCAAGGAATCAATCATTCAAGAAATATAGTTGATCTAACATAAGTGTTATCTTTCAGGAGTTATAAGATAGATTGATTATTCAGTTGATCATATTTGAAAGAAATAAAGAAATAAGTTTATTTGAACTATTATTTCATGTCATATTTGGAACATACAATTTAGTATCTGTTACTCTATCCTATGCATTAATTGAGAAATAAATATACATACATCACGTGCATAAGATAGAGTAACTGATTATGATTAAAAGAAGTATTCAAATATGTCCCACACAAGTTGTGGGAGTAACTAGACTGTGCAATTGTAGACATGCAAGTTATAGATCTGAATGATAAAAGAAATAATATGAACACATGATAAAAGTAAACATCCATCATTGCCTGAACAAGAAGGTTGTTTTGTTGATGTTGGTCTTCAGTCTTCATCTTCAACTCCTATCATCAGTGGGGGACAGTCGTGTTAGAGCTCCATATGTTTAAAGTTATCATATGCTTTTATCAAGTAGACATATCAAATTATCACATCATGCATTTCATATGAAAGATTAGATCAGACATGTGCCACAAGTCAGAATATCATAAAGAAGACCAATCAATACCACCATGTATATCTTTTATGCTAACTTGTTTGTTCACTGTGTAGGCATAGGAAAACTAATGTTGCCGATTTGAAGACAAATAAGCATGTGGAGAAAATGTGGCTCCCACAAGGGTTGAGCCCAACATGCTCAAGTGATACCATTACATGTTATGCTATATCCAATAGCTCATCAGTGATCAAAATTCCAAATGATATGCAAGAAACAAGGTACTGTTCTACTTTCTTTATCATTTATGATGTGTGATTTTTCATAACAGTCTTATGCCATCAATGGATACACAAAGAACAATACTTAGAGAACAAATCAAAGACAAAAAGACATATTTCAATCAAATCTAAATTGCATATCAAATAGAAAGAACATGCTATAGGAACTTTCATTGTTTATGCATACGATATTAAAGTTGAAGGCAAATCACAAAAATAAACTGATGCATACCATTAACATATGAATGTTCACATTGTTATCTGATGATGAAAAGGAGTTATAGAATAATGCTTACAGGAGACAGATTTGTGCACATTAGTTACAAGATACAAGCATGAAAAGGCATTTGCTAATTTTTTGATCAAAGGATAGTAAGCAAAATGTCATGTTACAAGTGTTCATTGTGATTAAGTACAACTGAAGAAAATAAATATCACGTCTCTGAAAAGACAAGATCATACAGGTTCATCATGAGAAGCAATTAACAGTGATAATTGAAGAAGGTACATCATGTAATAAATCAAATGAATGCTACAGTCTCAGAAATGTACAGGTATCACTACCTCTGACAGAAGGATAAATGCATATATAGGAAGTGAAACAATAGAAGACTCATGATATGCCATATCTATGCTATAGTAAGACTGCTGAAGGAGATACAAGTTATCATCATTTCTGAGTGATATAATTATGACAAAGATTTGCCAGGTTGAAGGACAAAAGAGGATAGAAATAAAGAATTCATGCTCAGGAAAAGAAGATAAATATCATGTATTACAATGAAGTTCATATATATGCAAACTATTGAAGAGTGTTTGAAACCCTAACAACTTTTCTCACATATAGTCAAAGAAATCAATACAATGTGTATGTCTATCATAGCCGTAAAAGAAGGAGCAGAGTTTTTGCTTGAATGAAGAAGCCCTTTTTTTTCAACGAAACCCTCAGTTTCATTTCATGAGCACAGTGAAAGGAGAGTGACATAAAGGTTTTATGGCTTGGATGTAACATAAGGAAGGGTTTTACAAATACCCATATGGATTTTTCATCAAACCTTAGTGTGTTTTTTGCCATTACAGTGAAGAAGATGAAGAAAAGTGTCTTAGTGTCATAGCTGTAGCAGAAAGAGGGGTTCTCATCAATACCCATATGGTTCTTTTTTAAAACCCTAACATAGTTTTTACATTACAAGAAAGGAATGATTCTACAGTATATCTATATAATGGCCGTGCATAAATAAAATAGATATTATCCTCATTTGAAGTGAAACCCTTGTTTCTGCAATGAAATAAAAGTATCTACAGTAAGGAAGAACAAGAGAGTTACCTTTAGCTCGAAGAGAAGAAGAGTGTAATGGCGGCGACCTCCTGTAGGTCTTTATCTTTTCTTTTTCTCAGTTTTTCTCATATTTTACAAGAAGATTTCAAACACAGAAAGCAAAAGAGCAATGTCAAAGAGCTATTACAGAAGGAGCAAGAAAAGTAGAGATGGGCGCGACCATTAATACGGAAGAAACCTCAGAAAATGGTGAAGGAAATGCCAGCCAAAGACATGATACAACACTCACCTTTATCTGTCATTCCTTTTATTCCAAAAAATGCAATAAAGTTGTAGAGTTTTGACCTCAAAGAAGTGAAGAAGAAGCCATAGAGACCAAAGAAACCCTAAGTGCCAACGAGTTGCAGAGCAGCCAACATGGAAAGAAGAGCAAGTGAAAATGATCAAATGATTAGGATTTCTAACCCTTTTTGTCAAAAGTTCTTTTCTTCATTGTGTTTTGACTTCTCAAAATAACCCATAATTGCCTTATCTAAAATGTCGATCAGGGTCAAAACATCAACAATATATTACCTAGCATCATTGTTAGAAGTGGCCGACACAGTAGGTATATCTTGCATATTGTTTGAAGTCAATGGTGGTCGATTGAAGGAGGGTAAGTATTATACCTTATAAAACTCAAACAATACTTATTACCTTAGAATCGACTATCACATGATCAAAAGATTCTGATAATATTTGTATAATGTGAAGTGACCTAATATGGTCAAAAATATGTTTCCTTATTCCTTATAAGGTCATCATTTGAGGTCAAAGTCAAGATATGCATGAAGACAATTTGAGTTCACATGGTGACAGTCAAGTGGCAAAAATAATATATAATGCATGGAGAAGAGATATGGCAGAGGGTATATATTTTTCATCTTGCATGATAACTGTATGTGGTAGAGAGGCTATTTTTTTTGCACGTGTATATTGGAGTTATAAGCCAGAGAAGGGATATTTGTTTTCTTTTGATACAAATATGGAGTTATAAGGGTTTGTATGTAATGCCTTAGTTTTTATGCATTTTTGATAATGTAATTGGAGTGATAAGGATATATATTTTTTTCCTTAAGGCATATTGGCATGCAAGTGGATGTATTTTCTCACAAGGAGCTATAAAGGAGATTGTATTTTTCTCTAAGTCCTATTTTTTCTCAAATCATGCAAATTAGGCATGTGTATTTGGAGTGATAAGGAGTTTATATTTTTCATGCATGATTTTACAAATAAATCAAATTGTAAATAAATAATAAAGTAATATTCTTCAAATTACTTTATTATTTTTCATAAATTGTAAAATCAAAACAAGTACAAGTTGTAACCAATAATAGAGTAATTATTTTAAGTACTTTATTATTTACTCACAATCAAGTTTGGAAAAACAAAATCATGCAAATTGACGAGTTGAGTTAAATAGGCCATCTAGGGCATTTTTGCATGATTTGAGGAGCTATTTGAGGGATCTTGGTCAACTTCTTGGTCAAGCATATGGAGAAGACCAAATTAGAGCTATTTTTGCTCGATTTGTGGCAGTTTGAGCCCTTATTTTTAGGGATTTTTGTGTTTACTCGTGGATCACTTTGGAGGACTTATTTTTAGAGGCAGTTAGCTACAATTATTTTTTTTGTATGCCTCTTAGTGAGAGCAAAGCTATATATTGTAAAGCAAAAGCTTATTTTTGCTAGTTCTTGTATTCTTCTCTCTTTTACTCATTGAAAGGCAAGAGGTTTTGTAACTCATCTTTTGAGTTCTTGTCTTTTTGCTCTTATATACTTTGAGAGAGGAGAAGGTTTTGTAGCTCAATTTTTTACAGTTTTATAGGGATCAGCAGGTTACAGGTTCCATTTTTGTCTCTCTTGCAATATTTCCTTTATTTTTTGGAATCAAGTAGTTGCCTTTCCATTTGATGCTAATTGTATGAAGTGATTTGATGAAGTTTTATTGTGTTTAATTATTAAAACCTTTAAAATTATTATCTCACTCTTACTTGTAGTATTAAGCATAGTGATATTACAGGTCTTAGGTTGTGTTAGTGAAAATAATCCTTTTTCTGTTGTGAGAAATCCTTTTCCTTCATAAAAGGTCTATTTTCAATCCTTCCTTAGAAACACTTTTTTTGTGATATTTGTGCTAAAATTGGATTGCATGAGTTAGATTTCTGAGTTATATTGTGAACCAGATTGCATATTTTCTACCCTTACTAGGTGCATCACCAAATTTTACAGTTTCATTTCCTTATAGTTTCCTTCTTACCCTTTTCTAAAATAGAAAATCACAATTTCAAAATAGAATATTTTAAGGGAACCAACCCACAATCTGGAGGTTCAAACTCACTATAGGTCACCCACAGCCTGAGTTTGTCCCCATGTTTCAAAGGTTTGCAGAGTGTCATAGCATTGCATAAGGGTGCAATCCTCATCGATAACATGAACATCATAAATCAAACCATACGAACAAGGAGATAACCATGATAACATCCCTCAAATGAACCCTCTAGAACCACTAACCATAGCTCAAGATCCATATCTATGAGAAGATAAAGCATAAGAAAAATGCATCTAAATGGATGGACAATATCTCATAGATGATAAACCATTGAGTAGACCAAGAGTGGGGAATGAGAATGCTCCTCTAGGATACACCAAGCCATAATGACTCTCTCCAAGAACAATATCCTCTAGGTCCATAATGAACTCACGTCCATATCTAGGTGTAAGGCTCCTCGATCTATCTCCTAAAACCTCCAATGAGTAACCCTCTCAACAAGTGTCTCTAATCCCAAGAGAACTCCAGCCTCACCTAAGTTTCCATGTATCCATGAGCACCTCCATGATCAATCCATGCTAAAAATCCCAATGCAATAACGCACTATCATGAAGCTCCTAAGCAAATGACCAAAGTACTCAATACTAAGAGAACCAACAAGATCACTGTCAATGCTCCAACTATAGAACTGTATAATCAAGAAGCCCATCATGACATCATGATCTAACCATCTCATCCAAGAAGATCACATGCACTAATGCATACATCCTATCTCAAGAGAACATGTATCATATCAATACTCAAACTAATATCCAGAGTAAATCAAAACACAATATCAACATCTCTAAATAAAGGATAAACATGTCAAACTGACAAATCATAAACTGACACCTCAACCAAAGACTCATAGAAGTCCTCCATGGTAAACCAAGATGTCAACATCTCCAATCACATGAAGATAACCATCTACCAACAATGGAAATCAGGATGTCAAAGCACTCTCACTGAAACAAAAATCATAATCCAAGAGCCTCTCCAAGATACCCATAACCACTGCAGAAGATCATCCATCACAAATGATGAATCCACATTGCTGCCAAAGCTCCCACTAAATTGTGATACTGAGATATCCATGACAACAAAGTAACCATCTCCCAACTAAAGATTATCCATGGCCCCAACACAATCAAGGAATCCCACTGTAATGACAACTCCCAAAAGGTAGAGTAAACCATGATCTCCAAACCAAGAAGATAAAGCCATCATTGTCAAAAGATCACATAAGAACATGTATCCAAGCTCTCCATGACATCATGATAACCATGCTACAAGTCCCAACAATCAACTATCCAAGCACTCTAATCATCCATCCTCTCATCCCAATGCAACATACCAATGTATAAATGACCACAGACAAGGCCAACTAACAAAGTCTATATAAACACTGAATCAATCTGGTGGATAAAGACAATCCACATCCAAGTCATACCACTATAGCCAAGGGGTAGCTAATCCATAAAACTACATAACTCGTAGATCCAAAACAAATGTAACATGCAAACTAAGATATCAAAGAAGACAACCTGTAGACTCCAAGACTCAAACACCAAATTAACACTAGATTTGATTTGCAAAGCAAGTCCACAACACAAGTACCATAGTCAAGGAACTAATTGAGCATCTAGGAGATAAGAACAATCTCCTAAAACAACACCTCAACACCACTTGTAATCATGAATCAAACATCATAGCCCATACCTGTCAATCACATACATGATCATGTCATGCCAATGCAAAAATGTGCCTACATATCCATGACACCATAATCATCATCATCTTTGTACCTATGCTTAACTCCCATTGAAATGAGACTCCAAGTCTCACATGCATACCAACCATGTCCTCAAACCTGAAGACAACCTATGTACCTATCTCCATCAAAGTCTAAACTCTAAAAATACCTATAAACTTGTATCTAGAAGTATCAAATCTAAAAACCTACTATACCACACTGATGATCTCATAACAATATGCTCTCCCATAAGTTTGTGCCCAAAAAGTCCATTTGAATGCTCTCATAATCATACTCTAAATCTCAGGCTCCTACAAGTGATCAAACAAGTACCAATCTCTCTCTGTATACCAAAATAAAAATCTATATGATCTAAACTAAAGTACACTATAATAGCTCTCAAACACCTATCCAAAATTGAAAATATGATTCCGTACGCAAATTTTATGAGTATAAAACTAACCCAGAGCAATGCCTAGCTTTAGGCACCAAATTCTACAACAAACAACAAAATCTGGTCATGAAACCTATACTACTATGTAGTTCTCAAAGAGAGCTTTCCAACACCTATACGAAGTCAAAAATTTGATACCATGGGCGAAAGTTATGCCTCCTAGAAGAAAATGCCTTCCAAGGGCTAAAAGGGGACCCCTAGTGGGACCCATCTATACAATTGTACTATCATTGATGTGATCAATGCATCAGCAGATGACATGGCGATGACTAGGCAAAGGTGGGGTCATTGACATGGTGCTAGGCTGGGGCTGGCATCATTTACTTTGACTACGTAGGCGAATCTCAAAGGATAATAAAATTTGTTTTAACCGCTCTAGTGGCAGACCCAACCTACAGTCAGTATAGTCGTATGACTGAACCTAGGGAGGGCAAATTATTTTTTGCATTTTTCTCTTGTAACCAAACTAGGGCAAATTATATATCAATCTTCACCTCTTGGGTCCTGAACTCAATGGCGAGGTCCGTTTTGTCCTAGGAGGCCATCTGTAGAAATTCCTCCTCAAAACCCTCTTGAAGCTAATCCAAGAAACCCTCTTCAGCCATGATTTTTCAATCACCAGATCTGCAACATACACAACAAATCTCCAATACACAGAACCCCAAATTTACAATATACCCTGCACAAAACCTTGTAATGTCCCAAATCCTTTCATGCATTGCCATGGCTTCCATTTTGCACCAGATCTACAAACACAAGGGTTATACAAATCTAGGGAGCTCACACCTCCCTCAACCATAAACATGACTTTGATACCACATGTTAGGAATTTGTAGGTCCAATAAAACCAATTCCACATAACCCAATAGGAGAATAAGATGCAACAAATAAACATAATGCAAAGATCAAATGACAAACAAGATAACACAAGATATACCCTGGGAAAACCATCAAGAGGGAAAAATCCAGCCTCGAAAAGCATCCACACTCATATGGATTATTCAACAATAAAGATATTAGAATACATGCCATGAGTCTCCATGAATACCTCTGAACCATCAAGAACCTCCAATGCATCCTCCATGTGTCCAAGCATGAATCCACACATCGCCTGCCATGCTTCACAATATGCACTTACAGGAGAGAGCTCAATACAATGAAAGCCTCTCACAAACCTCCAATTCACCTACAAGGAAATAGCCAACCAACCCAACTAATGACCATGTGCTTGCTTTTATAGACCAAGCTCACACAAATACAACTTATGGTATTGGATAAAACCATGTGTTCCAAAACCATGGATACACAAAACCATTGACCCCCTTATTTAATATTGGTACTACATTTTTTCCCAACAATTAAATAATACAAATAATAACCCAATGTTACATACAACTTTTACAAGTGGCCTCCAAATAAATATCTAATGTGGTTAAACACATCAATTAAGATGCACCACAAATAAATATTTATTTTACATGAATAAAATAATACAAAATTATGCAAGGTGTACAACACCTATTTTCCAACATAGATCTTCTCCTTGTAAAATGTATTCTATGTTTTATAACCTTTCATGGATATGGGTTTTGATGATGAATAGTTGCGATTCACATTTTTGTAGGTTTGAAACCCACATACTTATGCTCCCATGGAGATGTATTTCTTTTGGTTTTACCTTATTGTGAACCAACGAATTGGTTCTATGTTGAAACCATCCCTTCTTGTATATTCTTGTTGTAGCCACTAATTTGCATATGTATGCTAGTGTTTAGTTGGTTCTTCTGGCTTGGGGGTTGGTTAAAGTCTTGAAATGACTTGATGATGTCATATGGTAGAGAGGTGAGCATTCCTCATTGGCATTTGGTTCCCATGGAATTGTGGAGCTTGGAACTTCTTGTCTTGGTTAGAGTTCTTGGTTATTTGGGAGTTTGTACTCTCTTCATTTCAATATTTTGAGCTTCAAATGTATTGTGTATAAGTTGTATTGTTATAGTATTCTATTTTGGATGAACAATGAGATCTTCTCCTTGTAAAGTACATTCTATGTTTTATAACCTTTCATTAAAACTAGAAATGAACTTTATTCACATTATTATTCTTTTTGAAATGTATTTCAATATAAAGTTAAATGTTAGTTTTCGTAACAAAGTTGATTCATAAGTATTGTGATGAAGTTTATAGCTTGGAAAATAATGCTTGGGTTTGAAAGTTATAAGATAAAATAGATTCGGGGAAATAAATAGTATAGTTTTCGTTGAATCTCAATTCATTTGTAAATGTCCTTACATAATGTTCTTCTCCTAAATCTATGGCATTAGCCACATGTAGAAATGAATTTAAGCATAGATTGCTTCTTGGGAATTTTTTTGATTCAATTGCTTAAGTTGAAAAAATATTAAAAAATAGTCTTTTTTAGGATGCTCAGCCCTGTGGTAGATGAATTCACCACTTTTCATAGGTGGCAAACATGTGTTTTTTTTTGTGTTGGATAGACCTACCCAAATGAATGAAGGTTTGTTGCGGCATCTGGGTATTCTCCATGGAAAATAGAGTTCACTAGGGCAATCTATATCATGACCACAACAATAAGAGTCTGCCACAGTGGTTTATGTCACAACTACAATGAATAGGACTTCACTGTAGTGTTTCAAAGTTCATCATGACATTTTAAAGGTTATCCCCCATGGCAATGACAAGCCCTATGTCTTCTCAACCTAGCTTGTACTTTGCAGGTGCTCACTATCCTTTTTCCTGATGAGGGATCATTGAGTGTGATTTGAAACATCAATGCAAAAACACACACAATTGAATATAGAAGCACTCTTACACTATTCTTATGGACTATGGAAAACTAATGCCTACTATATGTGCTAAATTATCAGTACCTTACTGAATGACTTTTCAATGCAGTTGTGCCTACTGTGTTTGGCATCTAACTTTCTCAAGTGCTATTCTTTGGTTGTGGATTTAAAGGCCCTTCATCACCTACCATTGATCTTATCCCAAATTCAAAACATGATGATGCACATGCCTGTATACATTTCAAAGCATTGTGCTCACCATTTTTAGAGGTTTCTACCTATAAATGTGGAACAATTGCTATAGAAAGTGTACTTGTAGGTGGGTGAGTCCAATAATACATGATGGTGATCTACGTGACCCTTTCAGAATCCATCACTAGTCTTTATGATGGTGGTTGGGCCCTATGCACACTATAAATGGCTATACCCTAGGCACCCTAAGTTCAAGGATTACTTCTTTCTGCTACCAATGATGAAAATTTTACACTTGCAGGTGCATTTATTGGATCCTTGGCCATGTGTGATGTTAAATACTCCTAGAGTTGTGTGCAAAATAATAGTAGGGTATTTCAAGCTGGATGGTTGACCTCACCTGGCTGGTTGATAAATTTACCCCAAAATATGGGTTGGGCATGGATCAAGGTAGTATTTACATGAAGTACAAAGATGTTTCATGCTGCTCCAGATCTGCTAATTGAATGTCATGACTTGAATATGCTAGAAAACTATTTTTTCCCTATGCCTAAGTATCAACACATGATGCCTCCTGTAAAGTGTCAGCATATGATGTCTTCTGTAAAGTGTCAACACATTAGGGAGGTGTTATGAATTGGTCAACATGTTAACACTTTACAAGAGGTGTCATGAATTGGTACTTAGGCATAGGGAAAAATAACTTTCCAGCATATTCAAGTCAGTACATTCAATTAGTAGATCTACAATAGCATGAAATATCTTTGTACTTCATGTAAATACTTCCTTGTCACTAATGTAAAATGCTAGCATGTTGACCACAATGTGCAAACACTTTATAGGTGTCATGAGTTGGTACTTGGGCATAGGGAAAAAGATTTTTTTGGCATATTCAAGCCAGTACATTCAATTAGTAGATCTATTCTAGCATGAAACATTTTTGTACTTCATATATATACTACCTCAATCCATGCCCAACCCATATTTTGCATAAAATTTGTCAACCAGCTAGGTGAGGTCGACCATCCAAATTGAAATCCCCTACTATTATTTTGTACACAAATCTAGGAGTATTTAACATCACACATGGCCAAGGATCTAATAAATACACCTACAAGTGTAAAATTTCCATCGCTGGAAGTAGAAAGAAGAAATCCTTGAAATTAGGGTGCCTAGGGTATAACCATTTATAGTGCACATAGGGCCTAACCACCATCATAAAGACCCATGAAGGCTTCTTAAAGGTCATGTAGATCACCATCATGTATTATTGGACTCACGCACTTGCAAGTAGACTTTTTGTAGCAGTCGCTCCACGTCTATAGGTAGAAACCTCTAAAAATGGGGAGCACAATACTTTGAAATGTCTATAGGCATGTGCGTTACCATGTTTTGAATTTAGGATGAGATCAACAGTAGGGGAGAGGGCTCCATAGTGGAGTAGGGTCCTATACTAGGTATAGGAGTTGACCAAGGTGGGGCCAACTGTAAAGTAGTATCTACTCAAAAAATATCTTAAATATTCATAAACTTGTACTTTATTGCACCAAAAAAGGATAAGTTAGGGCCTAATCATTGTTCATAGATTATTTGTTTATTAATTTTAGTTTTTATTTAGTCAAAATAGGTGGCAGAGAGATAACTTATACAAATCTACCTGCCAATAAAAGTAATTGACACACATTGTACACATTTCCTGTTGAAAAGATTTGAAACCTATTATCTAATATTAAATCTATATATTAAAAAGATACACTTTAATTGTCTCAAATACACAAGAAACTTTAAAATAGTTGCATATTAATTGTCCCAACTACATATGAAGCAACCACCCATAATAAAACACCATGTTTCAAATATAAACTCCTTTATAAACAAATGCATTGCCAAGTGTCCCATCAAACAAATATATAAGTCCCATATCTCCTCATCAACTTAATTTATTCAAATGATATTTACCTAACTACTAGTCACTTCTTCCATGAATACTTGCAAGCAACACAATTGAAGGTGTAAGGCTCACCAATCAAACTGTCAAAACAAAAGGACATAAATTTAAGACTTTAGACCAAACAAACATTCAACCAATTCAATCAACTCTCAAACTTATTACAAAATTCAAATTTTTTAACATCCATCAAATCCATCCATTCATCTCAAATGAATTGATCCACACAATTCAATTTCAACCAATCAAATGAAAGTGTACGGATCACCAACAATTCCTATCACATATTGCTACAAATACATCTTTTTCTTGTCTAATTTTCCTGCAGCCCTTACAAAAAAACTCTTATAGAGTTCAAATTGCACACTGTTATCTACAATACTATAAGTTCAAATTATACTATAAATGCTTATCTATTGTATATAATATATAAATGTTGTAGTTACTCTACTATAATTGCTTATGTCATATTTAGTTTTTTACTATCTTCAATTAGCTTTTTCATTATCATGCTATTTATTTTTAGTAGATATTAGTTTTCCATAGTTGATGAGAATGAATGATAATGTTTTAGTTTATTTATTAGGTAAGTATATAGTTAAATAATAATAAGGTAAAATAAACTTGCTAGAAAACCAACTTCATATATTGGAAAACTCATGCCTACTAGAAAACTATCTATTTTTATTTTCTATTATGTAAATAATTATCATTTCTTTCTATTATTAAATAAATTTACATTCAAAATGAATTACTTTGAATACAATGGAATAGGATGTTTTTAAAGGTTCACAAGTCCAAAAATATCTAAATATCACTATATAAACTACAAATTGTCAAACTATAACTACTATAAGTTCAGGGTACCTTATCATTTTTTTGTAAACATCAAATTGTCAAACTAAAATTATCAAAATCAATTCAAAAACTAATCTTATGTTCATCCATGACTATGAACTATCAAACTCAAGTTAGAAACTAGTACTTCAAATTATCCACCTCACTACACTTGTGGCTAAGTAAACAGAATTTATCCTTGTCACATACAAGCCATGTGGACCTTGAAAGTTAGGTTGCACCACTTTGCAACCCTCTCTCTTAATCAACACAAGTGATTATCTTCAAAGCCACAATAATGGTTGCTAGAATGTCTAGTTGAATGGTTAAAGCTATTTGTTTCATTAATTTTCTATTGAAAATATTAAAAAGATTCTAAAATTCAAAACTAATGATCAAGGTTGTTTGTTCCAACAACCTAACTTTTAGAATGGTGCTCAATATGAACTAGTTTTTTCTAATAGTCAATGTATGGCTTTTATATCTTTGCAAATGAAGAATAGAGCTCAAATGTAGACCTGATATGGCACAAAGACACTGAGGACAACAGTCCCTCCACACAAAAGAGGAGTACCATTCCCACTAGAAAAATAAATTCAAGTTGTTAACGAGGCCACTCTACAACTAGTTGAGGTAGTTGTTCAAATGAATGCAGCTGCTAGAACTAAGAAGATTTTAGTGCAATGAGAGTGGACCAAAGAAGACATGGATTCAACTCTTAAAGATGTTGATGATAACATGATCTCAACAAGAAGTGCAACAAAGAAATGGGGAATCCCTACCACCACACTAAGCAACTAGTTAGGTGGTATGACTTCAACTTCAAATTGATAGTCTTGAATGCAAAGGAATATGCATTAATTATGGAATGGTGTAAAGAGATGGTTGTAGCGAGCCATGGGCTTGATATTATCAATCTCAAGGTAGAAGTTGCAAAAATCTACCAAACACAACCCAACCCATTTAAGGATGGACTACCTGGTAAGTCATGACAGACTGATTTTAAAAGGTGATAGACTAATTTTAAAAGGTGTCATCTTGAACTCACATTGAGGATAACAGAAGGCCTTGATAGAGACAAAGCACTAAACGTGAGGCTTGTAGTTGTTTCCACAATCTACACATGATTTTCCAAAGCCTATGATGCCAGTTCATATGGTCCTCATAGAATATGGAATTGCAATGAAACTGACTTTCAAGTAGGGAGAAATGGAGCCATGCGAGTGTTGGTGAAAAGAGGTAGCTAAAGTGTATCATACATCATACCAAATAGTAGGGAATAGATTACCATTTTGTGTTGTGTGAATGCTATCAGACAAAGCATACTAGGGTTTTATTTGTTCAAAGGTAAAAATAAACTTTAAAATTATATTGTTGGTTGTGAACTAGGTGCTTGCATGGTTGTCCAACCCCATGCATGGATGACTACAAAATTATTTCTAAACTGGTTACATCACTTTACAAGATCAGTTCCAGGTGGTGTCTCACCAACCAATAGACACTTGCTAATCTTTTATGGCCATGAAAGCCATGTTGTTGTAATGACAATCTAAGAGGCAAGGTCATTAGGGATTGACTTGATAACACTGCCAGCTCACACTTAGCACAAACTACATCCACTCAATGCTAGTATTTTTTCTACATTTAAATTACATTTCAAAAATAGCAGCATAACCAACACAAATAAACATATACACAAATAGAATCTCACAAGTAAATGACACAAGATATACCCTGAGAAAACCCTTGTAGAGGAAAAAACCCAGCCTCCAAAAGCTTCTTCATTATATTATCAAGTTCTTAGACAAATTACAATCTGCCACAAGGAAGTATATGCTAGGCCATAGTCAGAAAGAAACTAAAATATACAATATCCTTATCCTCAAAGTCCATCCTAAAACCTCATGCTTCTCCTATACTTAGACCTCCAATCCCCACTCCCAAAAATGTTCTCTATCTTCCTTGTTATTGAAATGATTGTTGGCAATCAATATATAAATCTCTAATTTCCTTAATGCTTTGCATCAATTGCAAGGTAGCACAAAGTTCTATACTCCCTGAAATGTGTAGTTGGCTAATAGAAGCTAATTTATTGAACCAAACAATAATAATGGGAAAGAAATCTATGTATTGCCTAATGTTGCTCCAATGGGTCCAATAAGCCTTCTCATGTCTTCCTTAATCATCACAAACTTCAATATCTCTGGTGCCAATAGTTACTTTACAATTGTGATAGTTTGTTAGTCTAATATAGGTGCATAAACCCAAATAAGTAATTAAATGAATCTAATTATCCTTAAATGTGGATATTCCCTCCACGTACGCCTCTTAAAAGTTATACCAAAATTGTAAGACTCAAATATAAAATGTTGTGAAAAACGATAACTTTCAAAACTGTACACAAACAAACTACGATGATGTAGGATTGCTCTGTTCCCCAAGGATGCTCTTGCATCAGCTCACATGCACACTAAAGTTGGGGGAAACATGGAGATAAAAAGTACCTAGCACTTTTCCCTCTTGTTTGGATCCCACTCTTAGCCCCTTGGATTTAATAAACACTAAAACTTCCTTTTATGAATATTAGCATGCAAACTACCCCTAATCCTACAACCCAAGATTCAAATTTGGCCTTTCTAGACCTAATTCATTAGTTTCTGTTGGGAATTAAGGTGTCTCAACCTTGGTAATTCCTTGTATTAATTCATTGTATTTATTTATTTATTGCCTATTGTATAATTTGGATGCAAATCCTATGTTGTCATATTGTGGGAGTTGGCACGGTGATGTGCCATCCTACATGGCATATGACCACATGTAAATTTGTCCTCACATGAGGAGATAGGCATCCCACTTAGTGGTAGGAATATTTTTCCATGTGACGACATCTTGGAATGTGTGTAAGGGAATATTGTCCTAAACGGTCATGACATATTCCTATGACAAAGTTATGACATGTAAGAATAAAAAATAAAAGATCCTATGACAAGTGAAGACATGTGTCGAGAAGTATCTTTGAAAAATGCATCTTTGGGTGCCCCAAGGTGGACTATGACATGTTGTAAGAGAATATGCTATTTATAGCCTGTGTATGACAGATTCTCTTATAGCTGTAAGTTGTGACAGCTACGCAGATTCTATGACAGTTGTAAGAATTGTAAGAGCATCTGTCATAGCCCATTTTGGAAATAGGCAACCTCCTTGGGATGGGGTGACTTGACAAGTGTCAATAGCATCCTACAGTGTTGGACAAGTGTCCACAGGCGCGGGGTTTGAGCCATGAGGCCATATTGGATGTCCATCTCAATGTGGAGCCATTTTTACCTTGTATTCTCTTTATAAATAGGTGCTTTGGAGAGAAGTACTACAGGTTTGATAGGTACTATTATGCTTCTGGAACATCTCCAGATACAAGTGTCAAAGACTCCTACAAGAGCATTGGCTCTGTGATTATATAGTAACCTTCTTTATTTATGGAATACATTTGTGCTGTGTTTTGGAGTGTGGGGTTTTTCACCCGTAAGGGTTTTCCCCACGTAAATCTTGTGTCTCTCTTCTTCTGTCTTACATTCTTGTGTATGTGTTTACTATAATATCTCTATTAGTGGGTTAACATAATCTATAATTTTAAAGATAAAATTGAATTTTCACTCTCCTCCCCTCATTAGATTAGTGTAGAAATGATTTCTGCACACCTAGCTTCTTTTTAGTTGGTATTAGAGCCTGCCTAGTTTTGGTTTTAGCTGCCGGATAGGGGTTGTTTGAGCTAATCTTAGGTTGAGTGGGAGTGTTGTACAGAGCATTCTGTATCTTGTTGTAGCAAGGAGATGACAACCACATCTGAAAGATTAGAGGTGGAGAAATTTAATGGCACTAATTTTGAGTTGTGGAAACTCAAGATGGAGGACCTACTTGTTGATGGTGACCTATGGGAAACCGTATCCGGTGTAAAACCTATAGTAATGTCACAAGCTAATTAGGACCTCAAAGATTGGAAGGCTAAGGGTCTCATAAGACTCTATCTAGATGACTCTATCCTGTTGAATGTCCATGAGGAGAAGAGCACAAAAGACCTTTGGAAGAAGCTGGGTGATGTTTATCAGGCCAAGTCCTTGGTAAACAAGCTTTTTCTGAAAAAGAAGTTGTTCACTTTGAAGATGGAAGACAGAGGATTTGTTGCGAACCACATGAATGCTTTTAACATGATTATTACACAGTTGACATCTATGGGTGTCAAAATGGAAGAGGAGGATCGATGTATGACCCTGCTTTGTTCTTTGCTAGATTCGTGGGATCATCTTGTCATGGCTATCAGAAGCACCACTACCACCTTCAAGATGGAAGATGTGGTGTCCTCACTATTATCTGAAGAAATGTAGAGGAAGACATCTGAGTCAACCAAAGAGGCTCTTGTGGTTCATGGAAGACCCAAAGAGAAAGGGAAGAAGAAGGACAAGAAACGTGAAAAGGGCAGATGCAAATCCCATGGGATATCCAAATCTCCTAGAAAGTCCAAGGCACTCTGTTGGAACTATGGGAAAACATGGCATTTCTGAAAGGAATGCAAAGAAGAAAAGAAAAAGAAAAAGAAGACTGCCCCTAATTCAGATTCTGACAAGTCACAAGATGATGGTGATGCCTTCATCATAACCTTGGCCACCCATTCATCTGATGATGTGTGGTTGATTGATTCTAGTGCATCATTCCACATGACTTTGCATTGAAGCTGGTTCACGAAGTATGAAGAGTTCGATGGTGGAAGAGTGTACCTAGGTGACGACTCTCATTTGAAGATTGTTGGTCATGGAAGAGTCTCAATCTGATTCCCTGATGGATGAGTGAAGGGGATCATTGGAGTTATGCACATCCTAGGCCTAGCACGGAACCTGCTTTCTGTAAGTATGTTGAATGATGCAGGTGTGCAAGTTGTCTTTTCGAAGGATGGATGCAATATGACTTGAGGATCTATGGTGCTTGCGAAGGGTACTCAGAGAGGTACTCTATTTCAGCTAGAGGCATGAACTTCACAGTGCAATAGTTCTTCTGACTCAAAGAAAAGAGCTGCAGTCACTTCATCCCCATCATCTAAACGAGCAGTGAAGAAATCTATTGTAGCTAGTTTTGATGGTAGTGCACATGCTATGGAAGCTAAGCTTCCTATTGAAAAGACTATGTTACGGCATTTGAGATATGGCCACATTGGTGAGAAGGGTCTTAGAACCCTAAAAAAAACCTCATTGAGGGGTTAAATGATTGTAATCTTGAGTTTAACTTTTGCAAACATTGTGTATATGGAAAACAAAACCGTGTTTAGTTTTACTCTAGTTCTCACAAGTCTTTTGGTGTGTTGGATCTTATTCATTCTGATGTGTTTGGTCCAGTTAATGTTCCTTTGATTTCCAAATCTATATATTTTGTATCTTTCATAGATGATTATAGTAGGACATGGGTTTATTTTATCAGAAGCAAGACTTAAGTCTTTAGTCGGTTTAAAGAGTTTAAAGCCTTTGATAAAAATTAGACTAGTAAAAAGATTAAGTGTTTGAGAACTAACAACACTGGTGAGTTTTGTTTGGTAGAGTTCGATAAGTTCTATAAAGAGCAAGAGATTGAAAGACATAAGATGACTCCATACACCCTGCAACAAAATGGAGTTGTAGAGAGGATGAACAAGACACTGATGGAGAAGGCTAGGAGTATTCTTAGTGGAGCAAGCCTTGAACAAAATTTTTGGGCTGAAGCTATTGCCACTACTTGCTACCTAGTAGACAGGTCTCCTACATCATCTCTTGTTAGTAAGACACCTATGGAGGTGTGGTCTGGTAAGAAGCCTTCAATTAGATATCTTAGTGTTTTTGGTTGTGAGGCATATGCACATGTGCCTAGGGAGAAATGGTCTAAATTGGAGAACAAGGCTGTTAAATGTATCTTCAATGGCTCTGGTGTTGGTGTTAAAGGATACAAGCTTTGGGACCTTGTGGCTAAAAAAGTGTTGTATAGAAGAAGTGTTATCTTCAGAGAGCTAACACCTTCTTTCGTTGTTCTATAGCTAGAACAGATAGAAAATAAAGAGGATGCGGTTCAATTTCCTTCTACTCCTAAGAAGACTAAAGAAACAGACCCTGTGAGACCTGATGATGAGGAGAGCTCTAGCAGCTTTGAAAGCTCATAAGAAGCAGAACCTCAACCTCAGCCATTAAGGAGGTCTACACGAATAAGAAAGAAACCTGATAGGTTTGGTTATTCATTGGTTGATTCTAGTTGTGCTTTTGCTCTACTTACTAACACTGATGAGCCTAGAACTGTGAAAGAGGCTATGGGCATGAAAGATGCAGGTTCTTGGAAGGAGGCCATGGAGGATGAGATGGCTTCTTTGAAGAAGATTAAAACACGGGACTTGATGCCTTTATCTGAAGGACAGAAACCCATTGGATGCAAATGGGTGTTCAAGAAGAAATTCGGTGCAGATGGCAGTGTTGAAAAGTACAAGGCTAGATTGGTTGTGAAGGGTACTCACAAGTGGAGGGAATTGATTATGGTGAAATTCTCTCTCCTGTTGCAAAGCTGACATCCATTCAATCATGTTATCTCTTGCATCTGCTTATGACTTAGAGGTAGAACAGATGGATGTGAAAACAACTTTCCTTCATGGTGATTTGGAGGAAGAGATTTACATGTCACAGCCAGAGCATTACATAGAGAAAGGTAAAGAAAATTTGGTTTGCAAGTTAAAGAAGTCTTTGTATGGTTTGAAGCAGTCTCCTAGGATGTGGTACTTGAAGTTTGATGCCTTTGTATTGTCGATTGGATATTTGAGATCAAAATCAGATCATTGTGTGTATTACAAATTTGACAATGATCGCATTCTCATTATTGCATTGTATGTTGACGATATGCTGTTGATTGGGAATGGTAAGAATATGATTTCTGATTTGAAGTCTCAATTGTTAGCACAGTTTGAGATGAAAAATCTTGGGGCAGCTAGGTACATTCTGGGAATGGAAATAAGAAGAGACAGAGCTAACATAAAACTTTGGTTAAGCTAGACTAAGTATGTGAAGACCATGTTGGATAGGTTTAGCATGGCAGATTGTAGACCATTCTGTGTTCCTGTTTCATTGGGGACAAAGTAGTTTGTTAATGATTGTCCAAAATCTCCTAGTGAGGTGGAGGACATAAGAAAAGTACCTTAAGCTAGTGTTGTTGGTAGTTTGATGTATGCTATGGTCTGCACAAGACTAGACATTGCCCAAGCAGTGGGAGTCCTTAGTCGATTTATGGTTACTCTTGGACGAGTACATTGGGATGTAGTTAAGTGAGTGTTCAAATATTTGAGGGGTACTTACGAGTATTCCATATGCTATCATGGTAATGTTACAGGACCTCTACATTCAATTTTTATTCATAGATTTGTGGATTCTGATTGGGCAGGTGACATTGACAACATGAGATCCACTAGTGCCTATGTGTTCACTTTGTTTGGTGGTGCAATTAGTTGGATGAGTAAGAGACAACCTGTGGTTTCTTTGTCCATGACAAAAGTTGAGTACATGTCAGAAAGTCATTCTTGCAAGGAAGCCATTTGGCTTAAGATATTGTGTTCATATATTAGTGTTGATGTAGGACAGATTAGGATTTGTTGTGACAGTTAGAGTGCAATTTGTCTTGTGAAGAATCCAACTTTCCATGCTAGAACAAAGCATATTGATGTACAATTTTACTTCATGCAATACATTGTAGAGGATGGGAAGGTAAATTTGGAGAAGGTAGATACTTTGAAGAATGTTGCAGATGCATTGATGAAACTAGTTGGCACATAGAAATTTAGATGGTGTTCGGAGTCTATGGGCCTCTCGGCCTATAGCAGTTAAATCCTATTAATTCTATTGGCTCTTACAAGATGTTCAACAAGTGAGAGAATGTTGGGAATTAAGGTGTCTCAACCTTGGTAATTCCTTGTATTAATTCATTATATTTATTTATTTATTGCCTATTATATAATTTGGATGCAAATCCTATGTTGTCATATTGTGGGAGTTAGCACGGTGATGTGTCATCCTACATGGCATATGACCACATGTAAATTTGTCCTCACATGAGGAGATAGGTGTCCCACTTAGTGGTAGGGATATTTTTCCATGTGTTAGCTTCTTGGAATGTGTGTAAGGGAATATTGATCGAAACAGTCATGACAGATTCCTATGACAAAGTTATGACATGTAAGAGTCAGAAATAGAAGATCCTATGACAGGTGAAGACATGTGTCGAGAGGTATCTTTGAAAAAGGCATCTTTGGGTGTCCCAAGGTGGACTATGACATATTATAAGAAAATATTCTATTTATAGCCTATGTATGACAGATTCTCTTACAACTGTAAGTTATGACAGCTATGATAGATTCTATGACGGTTGTAAGAGTAATGAGAGCATCTGTCATAGTCCATTTTAGAAATAGGCAACCTCCTTGGGATGGAGTGACTTGACAAGTGTTAGGATCATCCTACAGTGTTGGACAAGTGTCCATAGGTGTGGGTTTTGAGCCATGAGGCCATATTAGACCTCCATCTCAATGTGGAGCCATTTTTGCCTTGTATTCTCTTTATAAATAGGTGCTTTGGAGAGGAGAAGTACTACAGGTTTGATAGGTATTGTTATGCTACCGGAACATCTCTAGATATGAGTGTCGAAGACTCCTGCAAGAGCATTGGCTTTGTGATTATATTGTAACCTTCTTTGTTTATGGAATACATTTGAGTTGTGTTTTAGAGTGTGGGGTTTTTCACTCGTAAAGGTTTTCCCCATGTATATCTTGTGTCTCTCTTCTTCTGTCTTACATTCTTGTATATGTGTTTGCTGAAATATCTCTATTAGTGGGTTAACATAATATATAATTATAAAGATAAAATTGAATTTGTACTCTCCTCCCCTCATTAGATTAGTGTAGGAAGCGATTTCTGCACACCTAGCTTCCTTTCAGTTTCATTCTAGTCACCATCACTTAATCATCTTGGATTCTACCATGCTTATGGTTCTATCCTCTAGATGTTCAACATCATGTGTGGTCACATCCCTTACATTGAAGAACCAATTTTTCTAATTTTGGTGCTTACTTTTTTCTGCTTTAGTTCATGTCCCTATCCTTTCTACATCCAAGTGTTAAAATGACTAGGTAATTTTTTATAAAAGAAAGGGACAATTGATAATCACATATAGAAAAGTCACTATGAAACATAAGAGAGCAAAATTTAACACAAGAAGTGGCAATAGGCAAACACACAACACATCACAACACAATATATGTCATTACGTTATTTATGTTGGGATTAGATGTATCCTACACCTTACAAGTCATAATGCTTGACTTTTTTAATTATTTATTGATTTGTAAGATTTCATGTGTCCTCATGAAAAAGGGCATCCCACTTATAACTTGGCCATTAAGCCATGTCTATTCTTTAGTATGACTTGTGTGAGAATTTATAAGAACATAATGTCATGTAATTTGATATGTAAGAGTATCTATGACATTGAAAGTGCACAAGAAATTCTATGACGAATGCAAGAGTATATAAGAGGGAGTTTACAAAGTGGACTAGAAATCTTGACCCATTTATGATACATGTTATGACATGCCATAAATAATATTTAATAGAGATCTACTAAGTCTAAAATACGGTATGGGTCATGAGAATTCTTAGCATGGTATTTTGGGACCTTTTTTGAGCCCATGGTAATGCCTTTTGGTGGTTTTCTAGGCCTCTTTAAGTCTATATATTAAGGGCTTAAAATGGAGGCAACATGAGATGTGCATTGCAAGGTTATTCTATTAGATTTCTTTTAGATGAGCAAGACATTGGTCTCCATGTTAAGGCTCTGAGCCTAATATTATATTCATACTATTTGTTGCTAGATAATACATTTGTTCTATAATGATCTAGATGAATAATTTTAAACAAATATATTTCATATCTAAAATATTTCTAGGATCTTGCAAATATATTAAATTTCCTTCTCAAGTTAAGCATAATTTTACCACAACTATGCAACTCAAACTTTGGCAATTTTATTCTTCAATGATATAAATCTAATAAAACATTGTTAACACATAAATAACATACAAAAAACTTGTTTGAAATGAACAATAACAACAATTCCAAATCTATCACAAAATACTATCAAAATAACACATAAATTATCAAACCATATTTGATAATCTATTCCATTAAAAGATAGATAAATATCTAACACTTTTTTCTGATCTTCTGGAAGTTTGATATACACATTAATATGTTGTTATAACAACAAATATATTAGCTACAGTAACAACAACAACAAATTGAAATCACACTGCTTCAATCCACACCAAAACCTACAAAGACACACAACTGAAACAAGTTAAAATATGTAACTTTGGAAGCACAATTACAACCTTTGAGTGAGATTGTCCTAGTAAACCAAAAGGGTTTAACCCTCTAATCTAATTAATCAACGGGTTTTCATCCACCAAAGAAATTGTAAGAACACAAGTGCTCATACAAAATAGAAAAAAGAAAATATAATCCTAAAGCTTCTTTTGTATGAAAACCTTTGCATATTAATAGAGGATTAAGGCCTCAAATTGGGTGTCCAAACTCTCATCCTAGTATTTTGGGAGCATAAAATATCATTAAATACCAACAATAACACCCCACTTGACCATTTTGACATATTATTGGATTGTAACTCCTCATTTATTGACCTGTCATGTCATAACTCTACAATCTATCATAGAATCTTCTATTTTAAGCTCTTAGAAGTTAAAATATATTACATTTATGTATTTCCATGTCCCTCTTTGGGAAAATACTCAAACTAGTAATAATTTATCAATTAGAGTTTCCAAGACATTAAAATTTTATTTAATCGACCCTTATCACCTAGAAAAATATAATTGCTCATGGGTCCTAAATTAAATATTAAATAAATTATTTCCCTATTTTCTTACCTTAGCCCATGGGAAATATTGGAATGAGCATTTTATCCATAAAATTAATTCAATTAAAAATGAAACATGACAATCTATGCTTTTGAAATTGCTTGTCCTCAAGTAATGTTAATTCAACTCTCCAGATTCTCCTTACCGACTCTTTGCAAATGCTAGGATCACAAATCATCCTTGAAAATTTCTCATGCATTCTCATCTTGGCTACACATATTATCCTTGCAAATTCTAACTTTCCTGGTGTCTTCTTCAAATGGAAAATGCATTCTCCATCGTGCTTCTATTGCACTACTTTGATACAATAGAGAATTGTAAGACTTGCACTAGGTGATGCTTCTGCATTGCCCTTCATGTGTCTTCCTCACTACTTGGATCCTATACACTTACATATAGACAT
This sequence comes from Cunninghamia lanceolata, assembly GCA_027924645.1. Taxonomy (NCBI): domain Eukaryota; kingdom Viridiplantae; phylum Streptophyta; class Pinopsida; order Cupressales; family Cupressaceae; genus Cunninghamia; species Cunninghamia lanceolata. Next base: position 242,694 of record BSBN01001014.1, on the reverse strand, counting down.
ACTCTTTCATCCTCTTTATGATGCTTTGCATGTTGAAAAAAAATTACAATGATATAGTAGGAAGCAACAAACCTGAAAAAAATTTAGCTCAACCTCCTACCATCTTCCCGCTCTACAACTTTCCTGCTCTCAATAGTGTTTGAACTTGCTTCGCTCATGGAGGTTGTCAGCCCTCAGAGGCCCCCTATCCCCCCTATGGGCCCTTAGGTGGTTCTTGCTAATGATGTTACTGTTCCACTCAGTACTGCTGAGCTTGAATCTCCAGCCTCGGGGTTGGATCCCAAGGCTTGGAAACAAGCCTTGCTTGGGAAGAATGATATCCGTATTGAAGATACTGCAGCCCCAGTGCAGTCTAAGCAGGTGAATGGAATGGACTTTTAGATCCTAGATCTGATGATGGATAAAATAACCTATACCTTGGAATTATCCTTGGTGGGTAGGTTCCAAGCCTTTAGGCCCAACATTGATATGGTTAGATGCTGGGTGGCCTCGAGATGGCATCTAAAAGGTAGCGTGGTTACTAGCACCATGACCAGTGGTCTCTTCCTTTTTAAGTTCACCGCCAGGGAGGACTTGGTAACGATCTTGGCTGGTGGTCCTTGGTTGTATGGCAAGCACAACCTCTACCTAGTGTGTTGGAAACTGGGGTTTGACACAACTATGCTTAGTAGGTCGGTTCCAGTCTGGGTTAGGCTCCCAAGACTCCCACTTGAGTTCTAGGATGAGGAGATTTTCACATGGATCAGGAACTCCTTTGGGCATTTCATCGCTCTAGACAACACTACGAAGCATAAAACTAGGTTAGTGTTTGCTAGATTATGTGTTAGTGTGGATATCCATAAAGTTCTACCTAACACCATTAACTTAAAATCTAAATATGGTTGCTGGGAACAACATCTAAAGTATGAAAATGCTACCACTTTTTGCCAAAATTGCTCCAAAAAAGGGCATCTTATCAATGAATGTAAAAAATCAAAAACACAAAAAGGCAAAGAGACCTCAAAGGAGGAAACTACTATGGAGGACTTCTTGTTCAAAGAGGACCTACTTGATATCATCAAGTCCCCTTCAAAGCTACAACAACAGGCAAAGCCCAGACTTTGGGAAACCCTCAGGGTGAACTTCCTACTACCACCAATGAGCCCATACCTCTTTTGCAAAGTCTATGGGTGTCTGATGTTGAACAACTAATTCAGAAGAAGGGCACTTCCTTGGGCTCAGTGGAGACAAAAGAAGGTGAAATACTCACCCCCAATCACTCTTCACCATTGCCAAGGACTGATGCTCTTGGGCCTTTGGTGGCTATTGGAGAGATATCATTGGGCTTGGGGACGGAAGTGTCTATAGCTATAGCTCCGCCAAGCACAAAAAAATCCATCCTACCCCCCACAAGCATCCTTTCCCCTAGGGCTGGTTCCAGTAACCAGGAGGGGTGGATTACCACCAAAAAGATAGGTAAAGGCAAGAAGTCAACATATGTGGGGACATATGGAAATGCAGGAAGACTATCCCAGAGAGAAACCAGAAATAGAGAGGCAACCAAGGAAATAGTCAATGAGAGACAAAGCACGTTAGAGGCTATCTCTAGAAGACACCGTAAATGAAGATCATCACTTGGAACATGAGAGGGCTTAATAGTCCTCACAAACAACTCATGATCAGGAGCTGTATTTTTGACAATAAGGTGGATATCATCTTGCTTCAAGAGGTTAAGATGTCTGAAGACCACTTTAAAAAGACTGCTAACAATATTTGGCCCATGGAAAGCTACATTATCAACCCTTCTACGAGTGCTTCAGGGGGTTTGGTTACTATGTGGAACAAAAATAACATCTCAGACAGTTACTACTCGCATGACAAACACAGTCTGGAAATAAAATCTTCTATGAATAAGAAAAATTGGAAGTTGATCAACATATATGCCCCCAACACCAGGAACACTAGGAAGGATCTATGGGAGGGCATGATCTCTAAAATTAATGCTGAGAAAAGGACCCTATGGATTCTGGGAGGAGACTTCAACACCCCTCTTTCCCCCTTAGAAAAGACCGGAGGAAACATGGACTATTCATACATTATGTTGGACCTGGCAGACTTCCTAAGTCAGACTGGGCTAATGGATTTAGAGATGAACAATCAACTCTATTCTTGCACTAATAGAAGAAGGGGTGATTAGCTAATCCAAGTCAAGTTGGATAGATTTCTCACCTCTACTAACTGGGAGAGTGTGCAAGGTTCCTCCCTTGCTACCCTCCCTCGCACTATCTCTGACCACAATGCTCTCCTCCTATCTTGGATTGATGGTGCCTCCAAGGGACCTTTCCCATTCAGATACAAAATTATGTGGGCCTCCCACCCTAATTTTAGGCAATGCATTGTTGATTGGTGGAGTATCCTGGTGCATGTATCTCCCATGTATAGGCTAACCCAAAAACTCATCCATATCAAGCACAAGGTAAAAGGATGGAACACATTCTGTTTCGGGAATGTGATGCACTAAAAGAAACACATCTTTGACAACTTAATGGAAGTTCAAAACAACATAGCTAGGGGGGATGCGAGTGAGAGAAATTTTAATATGGAGGAAACCCTACTCAAGAATCTTTAGGACATTACCAAAAGGGAGGAGATCTTTTGGAAACAAAAGTGTAGGGTGTAATGGCTTAAGGAGGGAGATAGAAACTCAACTTTCTTCCACCAGTCTATTATGAAACATAGAAAGAGGAATAGATAATTTACTGAGAATAAGGAACTGGGAGATCTTGCCTCTAGTTACTTCAGAAACTTCTTGAAGGAGCACAGAGACAAGCCTGACAATGACCATTGAGATGTTGTTGGACTGCATTCCCTCTATCCTTACGGAGGATGATAATTGTAGTCTATTGAAGCCTGTTACTGAGGAGGAAGTGAGGGAGGTGGTGTTCTCCATGGGGGCCTTCAAAGTCTTGGGTCTGTATGGGTTCCCCCCAGCCTTTTTCCAAGAATTCTGGGATATTGTGGGTCATGATGTCACAACTACTGTCAAAGACTTCTTTAGGACTAGCAAAATCCTTAAACAAATCAATACCATGTTCATTGTGCTTATCCCCAAGAAAAGTAGCACAGGTTCCATGGTTGACTTCTGACCTATTAGCCTTTACAACACCATTTATAAGATCATTACAAAGACTCTGGTCCTCAAACTTCAACTGCTATTGGACAACATTATCTCTGACTATTAGAAAGGCTTTGTCCCTGGTAGAGAGATTATGGATGCAGTAATTTCCATCCACGAAATCATTCACTCAATGGATAGAAGTAATACTTTGAACATGGCTCTCAATCTTGATATCTCTAAAGCTTATGACAGTGTCTCCTGGGATTTCCTGTTTAAGGTCCTTAGGAAATTTGGATTCAGTGACAGAATGCTAAATCTGATAAAAGAATGTGTCACCACTATCAAGTACTCAGTCTTGGTCAATGGCACTCCTCAGGGGTTCTTTGAGGTAGGTAGGGGTCTCAGACAGGGAGATCCACTCTATCCCTACCTTTTTATTATTTTGGTTGAGGTTCTGGGTAGAAACATTGTATCCCACCTAGATAGCCAGTCCCTAAGGGTGGTTAGAGAGGCTTCCACCTTGGGTCCTTCTACTATTCAACAATTCATGGATGAGACTATGCTCTTTGGGGCGGCTTCGGTGATTGAGGCAAAAAGATGGAAAAACCTGCTGAACTCCTATGCGGAGGTTTTTGGACAGTGCATTAATTATGAAAAAGGTAATGTTTTCTTCTTCAACATGAACTTGGGGCTACAAGCCAAGGTGAGAAAAATCCTTGAGTGCAACACGGGTAATCTCCCAGCCACCTATCTGGGTCTCCCACTCATGGTCAAGTAGGTGACCCTGACTTTCTGGAACACTGTCCTGGAAAGAATCCAAAAGAAAATGGAGGGATGGAAATGTAAACTCCTTAGTCAAGCCAGTAAGCATCAGCTGTTGAAAGCCTCATTGTAGGGCATCCCTACCTATTTTCTATCCCTATTTAAAATGCCCAGATATATGGCAGAGAAATTGGAAAGAATCCAGAGAACCTTCCTATGGACCAGAGTTGAAGATAAGAAGAGAATATTGTTGGTTAGATGGGGCAAATTTTGCTTGCCCAAAACTTATGGGGGATTAGGAATTAGAAGAATACAGGTGATGAATAAAGCTTTACTTGCCAAAGTGGGTTGGACTTTCCTCAAGGAGGAGAAAGATTGGGTGTAGATCATGAAAGCTAAGTATCTACAAAATGGAGATAAATTAGAGGTTATTTCCAGAGAGAGCCACCTCAAAGGCTCTATTATCTAGAACAAAATGATCAAAACTGGAAATACTCTATCCTAAGGCATAAAATGGAAGTTGGGTAAGGGAGATATAATCAAGTTTTGGGAGGAAAAATGGCTTGAGGAAGGTCCTTTGACTAACAAAAAAACATAACCATCAGAGATAGAGTTTTCAGTCATTTTGGGAATATTGTCAGCAATTACATTACTACCCATCCCCACAACTAAAAGGGGTGGAAAATGCTCTTAGATTGTTGGGGTAATGTTCCTAAGAATCAAGAGAGCTAGGCTTTGCAAGAAGAGTTGTACAAGCATAAAATTCTTATATTTCCTCGGGAGGATGAAATGCTCTGGGGTCAGGAACAAAAGGGGAACTTCTTGGTTAAATCTGCTTACCTTCTGCTGTCTAACAATAGAAAGGGGGGTGGATCTGGAAGAGTGTTTGGAATAACAAGCTGAACCCCAAAATAAACTTCTTTTGGTGGGTTGTTGCCCATAATAAGATCCTCAGTACTGATAACCTCAATAAAAGGGGGTTTCAGTTGGTTAATAGATGTGTGCTCTATCTTAAAGTTGATGAATCCATTTAGCACCTCCTTTTCCAATGTGAATTTTCTAAAGAGTTGTTGGTAGAACTATGGAGAAACTAAACCTTGACTGGGTCTTCCCAGAAAACCTGATAGACTTCACCCAGAGTTCTAGTTCCCCTTTCTCGCACCCCAAGATTAGAGAGCTATGGAGACAAATTTCCCCACACCTAGGGTGGAGTGTGTGGAAAGAAAGAAATAATAGAATCTTTAGGGATAAGGCTCAATCCACTAATGATGTCTTTCACTCCTTCAGCAGAATGGTCTCAGAGAACACATCTAACAACTTTTTGCATATGGCTGAGAAACCTCCTACTATGGTGGAATTGCAAACTTCCTTAAACTGGGGACTAATAGAGGATATAACCAAGATTGACAATTCCAAGAAGCTCACCAGACAAAACACCCTTTGAAGATCCCCTCCCAGAGATTGGTCCAAACTCAACTTCGACGGAGCTGAAAAAAAGAACACCGGGCTAGCCAGTGGGGGCTGTATATTCAGAGATAGCCAAGGAACCTTTATTGCTGCTTATGCTAGACCCATTGGCATTCAGTCCAATAATGTGGCAAAGAGATTAGGTCTAGTGTGGGGGCTCAAAATTTCTCTCTCTATGGGAATGGACAAATCACAAGTGGAAGGAGACTCTAAACTCATTATTGAGGTAGCTCTCAGCAGGTCAACTAGCGGTTGAAAGCTAAAGGATATCACAGATGACATTGCCTACTTGTTATCTAGTTTCAGACAGATTAAAATTGGGCATGTTTACTGTGGAGGTAACAGAGTGGCAGATGGATTAGCTAATCTTGGACAAAGCTTGGACAAGTGGAGATGTTGGAAAAGTAAAAATAATTTACCCATCTAGATTCAAAACCTTCTTGAAAAGGAGCTTGGCCTCACTCTTGACTTCTCATGATTGATCTAATACCTAGAGAGTACTTTGGGGGCTAGCTGGGATCAAGTCTTGATAGCCATTCAGCTTGGAGATCCTATGATGTGAAGAGAGTGACGGGTGCTTGCCAGCTCAGAATTGTTAGAGGTGGGACCTACCATGGTATGAAAGTTTGGGTGGTTCTCAGTCAGACGTGGATGCCTAAGGAGAGATTTCTCATGAATGGGCATGTGACCCACCTGAAGTCCCTATGTATAACCCTTAATTATGATCATTTAATGAATGGTAATCATGACAGGAATAGGAGTAATAGTTCTCATATTGCGAATTTAAGCAAGTACACCACCCTTGAAGGTAGAAAAGAATTTATACTCATTAGTTGGAATATGAATATCAGAGACTAGGAAAATTTTAGCAATTCAAAAGTTTCTAAGTCTTCTACTGCTTCCTGCATTGTTAGCTTGCCTGAGAGAAATTGGGGTAATTCAGCCATGGGGGGTGACAAGGCTCACGCTGAGCCTAAATCTTGTGATGAGATTAGACGTAACAAAACCTTCTGGCATATTTTCCAGGAGGGCAGGGTGGCCTCCTACCTTGAATGCTTACAGGGATATGATGAAAGCCTCTCGATGCAGTTCCTGCATTCTTGGGAGGACATAAAGGTTAAGGTGGGCATTGTTAGTTTTGAAGTTTCTAAAGAGGTGATTGGTTTGGCAACGGGGATGCCCATGGATGACATCAAACACCCTAGAAAGAGCAAAGCTTCTGACCCTAAGGGAATGGTGTGCTTTCTGAAGAAAGGGGAGGTTCTTCACAGTCTGCAGGGGGACTTTAATCATGAAATGCTGCCTAAGCCGTGGGATGAGGTGTGCTACATGCTGATAAAGTACTTCACGTTGGAAGGTAGATTCAAATGCTTCTTCCATTATCATTTTGCTTTGCTCAATCATTTTCACTGCAACAAAGTGATAAGTTTTCCTTTTTATCTTCTTTTATCTCTAAAAAATTCTATTTCGTCAGCCATTGAACAACATGTTGACTCCAAAAAACCCCTCATCCCACTCCACCAGGGGCTTATCCTTAGATTGTATAAGTTCCATCTTACACTTTGCCCCCTAAAGCCCTCATGGCTACTAGGGTTGATTCTCCCCTGCCGCCCTGTTCCAGTCTTGTGGTGTCTAGCCCTGTGATTATAATAGAGGTCACTCTGGAAAAATATGCCAAGTCCATAAAGACTGGAAAGAAAAAAACCATTGGTTAAACCCCAGAGCCTAAAGCCAGGGACCAGACTCCCTTGTCCTCTGTGAAGACCCTTGTCAAAAGAAAGTTTTTACCCAGAGATTCTACTCATGTGACCCCACAGAAAAAGAACGAGGGTAGGTTGGAAGATGGAAGTGGTATGAACAGTGAGAATAAGGCAAGGAATGTCTCTATGGTGGTGGAAGAGGTTAGCTCTAAAGATGGTATTAGTGGTAGTGATAGTACTGCTGATGAGGACTACACCTTGATGAGAAGCAAGCCCCGTGTGCCGTTAATTAGGAGGTCAATGTGGCTAGCAGCTAAGAAGGAAGCCTCTGAGGTGGAGGAAGAAACTGTGGACCATGAGGGTGAGGATATTTTTGATAACAAATACATCAAAATGGATACTATTGTGTCGGAGACGAAACTGATGGGCAGGGAATTTTTTGTCAATAAGGAGACCAAGAATGACAATGTGGAGACTGAAGTGGAGGAAGGGCCTAGTAATTTCCCCAAGCTCAATGCTAAGGGTTCCCAATCTGTGAGCTTGGAGAACACGGGGAAGGAGTCAGGTAAGATGAAGAGAAAGGGCAAAGTGGCTGCTAAGGATAAAGAGATTGATAGTCTCTTTGTGAGGATCATGGTGCTGGAGAGGAAATTCAAGACTCTGGCGAGGTTCGCAACGAAAGTGATGCACAAATCTACCACGACACTGGCCATTCTCTAGGATACTGAGATTACTACACAGGGATTAAAGGATAAAGATCTTAAAGAGTACATGGACCTCTACTAGTTTCTGGCTAAGGATTGGGACTAGATGTTTAACTAGTCATTGGGGATTTGGTCATCCCTTATGGTTTTTGGTCTATAGTAGTTCTGTTGTTAGTCTGTGGTATCTCTATTCTATGTTTTCTTTCGCTATGTCTATTGGTTAGTCCAATGTCTGCTTTTTGGTTCTTAATGGAACTTTAGTGCACCTTTATGGCTATTTTGTAATGGGATCGACACCCTTTTATGCCGCTTATCAAAAACAAATCTGAAATATTTTTGTTGGAATACAAGACCACTGAGAGGGGGGTGAATTAGTGGTCTAATAAGCAATCAAAATTTTTCATTTATTGACACACTTAGTTGCAATGGAAAGAAATCTAAGACTCTTCAATCATTGAGACATTAGATATTGAATGAATCACCATAACAAGTAAATTTGAACATGAGATTATAAACAAAGATGATCTAATCAAACACCATGTGACACAACATTAGGAAACGAGATGACACAAGTATTTTGAGTGGAAAACCCTATAAGGGTGAAAAACCACTATGAAAATAGATTCTATTGAGCCTCATTGGCCAATCCTCATTGGATACAAAATATGCCTCATTGGTAAACAATATATGCCTCACTGGCAAATAGTATACGCCTCACTAGTAAATCAACCTCACTGGCAAATCAGTTGTCTCACTGACAATTACGATGTCTCACTGACAAATAACATACACCACAAATTTACATGGAAATGAATATACAAAGGGACACTATTTCTTTACATATCACTGTCCTTATATTAGTCTCTGCAAATCATCTTACTAATGCAATCTTATCTTTTCAAAAGTACTTCCCAACATAACCACTCTCAATACATCTTTTATCTCTGCATCTGACTTTGCAGGTACAACTCATCACAAACTATGTTCACATCACACTAAAGCACCTATAGACTCTTCTACATATAGAACCCTTAACCCATATGCATACAAAAACTCATTACATTAATACAGATTCACAAACTGTTCCCTTCAAACTTTTAAACCTCTGTACACATTATACATAGTCAAGACATAAACATCATGAATGTTTTCACAAGATCTAACTGTTACCTACATGATTCACCATCAAGAAGAATCCAAAACATTCATATAGTTCTTAAACAAATTTCTTTGGTCCTTAGAGTATTTTGCATAATAGAATGAAGACATTTAACCCACAGTTGAAGAAATCGCCCATCAAATTCAAACATTGCAGAGTAACCGTTATCAGTTTAAACATCTTTGAATTATAACCCTTCAGATCTTTAAACCTCAACCTTTGATCTCCTTTTTGGTGCTCAGGATTCTTAAAGGTGACCAGAGAAGGTGATAGAACAAGGAGAGGGTCGGTCAAAAAGATGACTTAGATACCCTTAGACAGGTCACTTTAAGTGACTATGACTTGTAATAGCAAGTCAATCAAAATTTATAACAAAAGTAGTTACATAGAAGTAATGACGGGTTCCATAGGTTTAAAGCCTTTGTTTTAGGTTCCTTAGAGTTTTAGGTTTATGTCTTTCAATCACATTACAAAACCCTAAATCTGTATCATACCACCCTGAGCCACCATTGTCCCTAAAAGTACCCTCTGGTGAATAGACATGAAGTTAACATATACCATTTTAAAGTTGAAATCAACATAGCCAATCAACTTACCTTTACTTCAATGACATCAACAACCACTGGACCTTGACAACAACATTTTGCCTTTGAATAATAATCTCATCAATATCATCAAGAATGAAAAAGGAGAACATCATGAGGTTCCGAGGCATCCTGAGGAAACATCATCGAGTACTGAGCACAATTGTCTTGATCACTGATCATTACATCATGCCAAATCAACAATCACCTAACTTGACAAACCTCCACCAATCTTGTCAAACCAACATCCAATCATTAACATCATATGAAGCATTTGTGCCTTGAATATCAATATCTCTTGACAAGAACATGAACATGATCATAAATTGAAACAAGAACATGAAACTAACTTCATGAAACATCAAATGATCAACATATCACAATGTGTTCAACTTTTGACATCAACATCACAACTCAACTCAAACATGGGCAACCAATCAACACCAACTCAACTCAAACATGATCATGACATGAACATAATAAAGGTGCACCACTTGATTCACTGAATAAGGTCTTCCTCTCATCATGAAAAACAAGGTCTTCCTCTTATTCAATGCAATGATTCTTTAATCAAGGCAAAGACTATACATGAATGAACATCAATATGTAATGTCATATTATCCAAAACATGAATTCCATACCTTCCATACCACAATGAACACCTTATGAATGAACATGAAGCATCTCGAGAATACTATTGACCATTGATCAACCAGGATGAACCATGAAGTTGTTAGATTTAGGACAGACAACTGAGAGGGGGGATGGGTGAATTAGTTGTCCAAAACTTTCTTCCAATTAATCACTTAAATCCTTTTATTAATTCAGTAGCATAATAATAAATCAATCATGGAAACATAATGCAACAATTCAAGAGTAGAAACACATTAACACACATGACACCAAGATTTTTAATGTGGAAAATCTGGTTAAGGGAAAAACCACGGGGTGACGAACCCATGATTGTGTTCTCTGTTAAAAGAATAGGAAGAACAAAATGGTACATGCCAATTAGGGCTCATTACCCAAGCACACTGCTCAAAAGAGGCCCACTGCCTACAGATGACACATTGTCTACAGAATAATAAGTATTACATACTTGAACTAAAGAATAGAATCTTCACCATGCTTGAGTCATTTCCATTTAAGCCCATTACTTTTGCTCTGCCTTTTGCTTTGCTCCTCTCTACCACACTCTCATCTCCACAAGATGCATTTGAAATGACTTTACAACTCCTTATTTATACAAGACATCGACTTAGGGATAATCATCCAAGTCAGCAAATACATAAATACAACACAACTAATTACAAAAAGACTTCACACGGATCAACACACTGTCGGCCACATAGATCTGAGACTTCAATCTTCCTTGAGGAACACGCCATTCTTCACAGAACATCTTCAAGATCATCTGCAAGATGTGTAACTCATCCAGTCAGCCAGACTTAGGAAGAACATCATCATCTGAAAGTAATTCTTCAATTACGAGCTCAATCTTTAATGTGGACCACCAACATGAACTGGACATAATCCAGAGACCTCCATAAGCTTGCCTAAATCACCAAGAACATCCACACTACTTTTGCTTACTAAAATCATTCTCTCCTTCATCTGAAACCTCAAGAACACAGTCTGTCATCACTGTCATATTGGAATAGATCCTTGCGAACCTCCATACCACGAATCAATTGAGTTGTCAATTCACATTGACTTCTCAAACACTCCACCAAATCTACAGAACAAGATATTGCATTTTTGGATCTTACCAGACCTATCTGTGTCACTCTGTCACCTCTCAACATCTGCCAGAACTAGTTTTACATAAATGGCCATAACTTCTTTAAATCTTCATGCGGACCTTTGAAATCTTTACTGGATCATCTTAAGACACATATCTACAAACACTTTGGTGCGTATCCTTTGATCTTCATCTTACCTGGAATCTTTACCTCACTATCTTCACTATTCTTCTCTATTCCTGATAGGACTAATTTTCTCAATATCCTCAGCATACAACTCATCCAATCCTTATCATCAATGCAGCAGGAGTATATTGACATCAATGAAAACACCGGTTAGGCCCATACTTGCAACAGAAGCATGACAAAACCCTAAAGCATGTGAACAAACAACTACCTGAAGCATGTGAACAAACAACTACATAAAGCAAGCCACAAAGTATGACAAACATATTGAGAACAAACAACTCCATACTGCAACAACCACACTTTTTACATCAATGACAAACCTAGTTCAACAAACTCCACCTTTGTCATTGATGGCAAAAAAAATCCCTCTATCTCTCTCTCCCCCTTTGACATCAAATGACAAAGAACAACTTACTCTATGCTTTAATGAGACTTCCCCTGACTGGTATGTAATCAAAGCAAGGATACTATTCTAAGAATCATAATGACACTTTCAAACATTGTCCTATATAACTATTGCCTCTATCGCAACATGTCCTTGCTCTATAACAACTGTTCATGAAAAACATTGTTCAAAGATAGTCCTAAATCAATGTATCACTTGTCTATAATTCTTCATTTTGCATACATGTTTACTAGGGCACTTGCAACTACAACAATGGATGAAGCATGACCAAAATAATCTCATAAGAACCATACTATCAAAACTGTGAAAAACAAATTGAATTTTGTTTGATCATATTGTCATTATTCTCTTGAGGAACACACCACAAAATGAATCTTTAACAACTATCTTTTGTACCAATATGAATCCATCAACTCACTAACCAATACATTACTATACTACTGCCACAAAACTTAATGAAACTTACATAACACCACAGGAAGAACATTGATCACTATCTGAGATAAGAGCATATTAGAATGACATCACATACTACTCCCCTTGTCTTGGATGCATTAATGTGGATGAGGATCATGATGAAAACCAGAAAGCATTGCATTTCATAATGTCATATTGCCATTAACATAATTGAACACCAACAAACACTGAACTAGCTCTGTCATACTTCAACAATCAGAGATATAAGAATGCTATAATGTTCACCACTCAAAACTATTATAAAGACTCTATATTATCTTTACAATACTACTATCCATCATCACTGAGTATTGACATAACAACATGAACATCATAAAGATAGGATGCCTTTGTTCTGAGATCAAATACCACTGTTTATGCCATAAAAGACTATTTGTAATTGTCCTTTACTATCCATTGTTTTCTTTCAACTATCCTTTATTGGGTACTGCCTTGTTCACAGTCCAAGTACTATTTATACCACTGTTCACTTTCCTGTTTACTGTCTAAGCACTATCATAACTCTTCTGCACTATCATAACTTTGACTGCACTGTCATAACTTCCCTGTCACTAGTATCTCCTATAAAGTTGTCAAGATCTGAGCTTCACTATCCCTGTGACATTCCCATTTAATGAAGAACATGGTATGTATAGATTTTGCAAATCTTCCCACCAACAAACTCTGATTTTCTTGGGCAATATTATATTGTCTAATGAAAGTGATAGACTAGGACTTGATCTCAAAAGCAACTTAAGTGTAGTGCTAGTGAAACTTCACCTAGCATGCTTTTCTAAAGACCTTAACTAACCCTTTCTGACCTTTGTGAACCCTACCTTTCATCATTGTTTTACAACCTCTTAGAAAAAATTTAACAGCCATGGACTTTGAAGCTCTTCACTATGTAATTTTTAAGAACTAAAGTTCCAGTAATCAATCTCAATAAATGTAGAGAAAGTACTTGATCTTTAAAGGAAGAAGCATTTGAGTGCTGACCATGCTGATATACCTTCACTTGCTCTTTGACTGCTTCAACCTCTTGATGCACACCTTGGGGGTAAATGATAGAGCATTGAACTTCTCCCCCTGGCTTCATACTGTACCTTATGCAAATTGTATTGTCTCTTGTTCAGTATGCACAAGATTAGGATTTTCTTTTATGAGCACTGTTTTCTTCTCCAAACCCTTATTGGCTCTTTCTTTTTCTTTCTCAAGGCATTTGCTCTTTTGTTTCTAGATGATGTCTTCAAATTATTTCTACAATGTTGTGTTTTATGCCCAATGTGATTGCATCGAAAACATTTGACCTTGTGACCAATCAAAGGAACAAAAGCATTAAAGTTTCTTACCAAACTATAAGCACTTCTACTATTGTTCCATGCATAATTTATCTCTCATATGTTCTATTATCTTTTTCTTTGTAACTAACTCTATTACTCTTATGATACATCTTCTTGTCCCAATCAAAACCATTTCTTGTATGAATTTTACACTCCCTAGACATATGACCAAAACTATGACAAGAATAACAATAACCATGAAAATAAGGATTGAACCTAGTTTGATTTGCTGATGATCTTCTCCTCAATCCTTTCTAAGCTTATGCACACTTTTGTGTCCTTTACTGGTCTAACCTGCAAACCCTCCAAGAGCAGTGCTTGATTCTCCTAGTTCATACATAATGTCTTTTGATGTATTTACTGACTTCATAGATTCTTTTCCAACATTCTTCTTGGACATAGCAACATCTTTGTGACTCTTTTCTGCCTCATATCCTAACCCAAATTTGTTTGATAGAGATCTTTGACTTAGCATAATTTTATTAAACAACTCAGTGGTTTGCTCATTTTGTAGTCTTCTTTTCAAATCCTATTTCACCTTCTCTAATTGTTTCTTTAGGAACAACATTTCAACCTCTAACTTTGGCAATCTTCCACTTTGGTTTGCAACTTCATGCAAGTGGCTTCTTCAACTTTTCTAGACTCTTCCAATTGCAACTTTAGTTTCTCAATAATCTGATCAGATTCTACACACTTCTTCTTTAGTTCCTCAACAAGTTGATTAGATTCTTCATACTTCATCTTTAGTTCTTATTTTTCTCTTCTTTCTTTCTTCAATTTATCCAAGGCAGCAATCAATTCATCTTCAAGATAAACTTGTGCTTCCTCTTCATCTATTTCTAGATCATTCTGATGCTTATTTGCAACCTCCATGAACTAAAACTCATCTCTTTTTGCATCAGACATTCTTGCATGACATTCTTTAGATCCAAGAACATTAGAAACATCATCAAATTTCATATTAGACTTTTCTTTCTTTTGATGCAGATCTTTCTCCTTTTTAGAAACTTTATTTCTATACCTCTTACCCATATTATTCTACCTCTAGAATCTATCCAAGTCTATTAGACTCTTCCAGGGAACCTGCAGCTCTGATACCAATTGTTGGAATGCAGGACCACTGAGAGAGGGGTGAATCAGTAGTCTAATGAGCAATCAAACTTTTTCATTTATTAACACACTTGTTTGCAATGGAAAGAAATTGAAGAATCTTCAATCATTGAGACATTAGATATTGAATGAATCACCATAACAAGTAAACACTACAACAAATCCCTATGATTAGCTCCCTTTTTTGCTTCCACCCACAATTTTAATGTATTTTTCTCTAATTTTTTGAAAAAGTCGGTGCTATTTATCGGGATGACGCTATTTTGGACATTTTTTGCGTTGATCAGAACAAGTAGGCACTAAATTAAGTGCAAATTAGCACCGAATTTAGTGCCTACTTTAGCACCAAATTTAATGCCTAAAACAAACACTTAGGCATTGTGTCGGGCTGATAACAAAATATCAAAGGAACAAATGAGATTGGAGTATTGGAGTGAGTCTCTCTGCAGTCTCTTTGATATTCTGAGAAAACATAAGTGACATATAATTTGAAGATTCAGAATATCAGAATGACTTAAGTTCCAATCCTGCCGAAAAGCCGTTAGTAAGATGCCAAATAAATAAATACAAAGGAAGAGGATTCAGGATGTCGAAGGGAGGTGATAACTTGTCCCTTCAAAAAAGCAAATATGATAATAAAAATAACTCCTTAAGTATGATTTATTGATTCGAGGAGGTGACAAGACATTCCCGTTATGAGAATTTAATGTCTTCCCAACGATGTGAAAGCCACCATTAATAAATTTTTACTTCATTCCTATTGTAAATCCAAAAGAGTAAACCCTAATTCCTTCCCCGATCAGTTGCTTTCATTCAAAAATTAAAAAAAGCCACATTTAATACCATGCCATGCAAAAGGCTCATGACATATCGAAGTGACCAACTTAGAGGTCTCATCGACACCTTGAAAATGGTTAAAGATATATCGAGAGATCGGTGTGACACCTAAATGTGTCACACCGATAAAGCGATGATGGAATATAAAAATATATTGAGAAGTAATCATCATTTTGGCGAGACTCATCTTGTAGTCACTTCAGTAATCCGACAACAAACACTTAGGCGTTGTTTTAGGCTGATAACAAAATATCAAAGGAACAAATGAGATCAGAGTATTAGAGTGAGTCTTTCTGCAGTCTCTTCGATATTTTGAGCAAACATAAGTGATATAATTTGAAGATTTGGAATATCAGAATGACTTAAGTTCCAGTCCTATCGAAAAGCCATCAGTAAGATGTCAAATAAAGAAATACAAAGGAAGAGGATTCAGGATGTCGAAGGGAGGTGATAACTTGTCCCTTCGAAAAAGCAAATATGATAATAAAGAGAACATATCGAAGGGATAAATAGATATTGATGAGACTTAATAATATGGGATTTCAGCGTGAATCCATTTGGGTCATAATGAAATCCCAACAATAATAAAAAATGATAAAACTCCTTAAGTATGATTTATTGATTCAAGGAGGTGACAAGACATTTCTGTTATGAGAATTTAATGTCTTCTTGATGATGTGAAAGCCGCTATTAATACACAAAATAGAGTATATAAAAAACAAATCAAAAGGAATTTTGATTCATTAAGCATACACAGGAGCAACGGGAAGCCTCTGCAACAAATGTAACTCAAAATTCTAGTAAATATTCTAAGCTTGTAACCTGTAGCTACTGAATCAAATTACATATTAAAGAAGTAGAAGTCTCTTGCATTGTATTATGGAAGACATATCTAAAAACCCTAGGGTTAAAAGACAAAAGTTAGATGAGAGACACCTAAATCAAGACCTGATCGACCAATGCCCAAAATCTGGTCAAAGGTCTAGAAGAAACACTCAATTGAATCCCAATGCAGAGAAATTGGAAAACATTTATAAACATGTAGGGGATGAATGGATACCCATTAGAGGTTATGACCTCTTCATGTATCATTACAGGAGAATGTATAGGCGAGCACCAAGTTCAAACCCCTGGAGAATGAATTTAGGAAAACTTATAGTGCCTACTGTGTTCGTAAATGTTGAATTTTTGAAAGTCATAGCTAAAAGTTACAACCCTCAGAACCATATGGTGGAATTGAGAGATGGCATAGGTTTTTTCGCTGTCACTAGAGAGAATATATATCAATGGTCTTTCAGTTGGATTGCAATTTTGATGTGAAGTTTAGACTCTGAGATTTAATCAGTGAATATTATAACATCAGCAACCAATACAAATGTTGGAGGTTGCCCCTGCATAGACCCCGAGATGTAGAAAACAAACTTAAAATATTTTTGGTGATAGAAGATTCCCCATATTCTATAGAAATGTTTGAAGAGTATTTCCAATACACCTATTACTCTGTGTGTCAATTGCTTGGGGTTGAGGCTTCCTTGTTTATGGACATTACTCCTATGGTTTTAGCTGCTGATGTGCAAAGTCAACAAGCAGTGTGTTTTGATTATGTTGAGTTCTTGGCTAATGCCCTTCATAATGAATTGGTCTCCCTGAAAGGAGGAGGTAGTAAGTTTAGTCACTATTCTGTACTTATGCACCTTGTCCTATATGAAGGGCATAATTCTGGAATGTGGAGTGAATGCCTAAGGGTAAGAGATTTAGACAAGCATGGTGACATTAAACCTATTCAGATGTGGACCACTATCTGGGATAACCAGTGTGAGAAGTCTCATTATCTCTATTTTGAAGAATTCTTTTTGAAACCTGTCTATAGAAAGTTAGGCCACCCTTGTGACTACAACTTGTCACCAAAAATAAAAAGATTTCTAAGGCCTAAGGACAAGTATGAATAGGGAAAATTTAGTCATAACTGGGGTGACTGGTACTCCTACAATGATTGCACAAAGATAAGGGTATTTAGATTTGAAGGCCCCCCTATCTTGTTACCTAAAACTTGTCCAGACAGGATTTGCCTATTTAGAAATTGTGAGACAACTTGCCTACTCATATTTCATGCATTTAAAAGGTTCCAATAAACAATCTTTTATGCCTGGGACATTGTGTTTTGGAGACTTCATAGTCATGCAAGATAAAGGATATTAGTTAATTGAGAAAAGATTGGAATATTTTAGGTTGCCTGCAGGAAATGCTCGAGAAATTTTTGATCTAGAGAACTTTATATGCATAGTCAAAACAAAGAAGAAGCTAAAAAGGTATAATCATGTGATGTTTGTTGATGATGACCTAATTAGAAACCAAGATGAACAAAATGCAGTTGAAAGAAGAAGCTTGTACCACAAGATAATGTTAGCTGAGGCTTGGAGGGTAGCCAAAAATCCCAGTTACACAGGTGCTTTTGTGAACATAGATGATCCTGTCAAGAGACTAGATGCATTAATTGAAAATGCTTCAAAATTAATTGAAGATGTTCTTCCTCATATCTTTGAAAAAAAGGTAAAAGTTGTCAGATAAACACAGGTAGAGGATGAAATTCCAATGGCTCATTTGTCTCCTCAACCAACTCCTGATATTTCTTTTGATCTTGAAGAAGAAGAGGAAGGGGAAAATAAAGACTTGCAAGCATCCTGGCCCCACATAGGAGAATATGAACCTCCAAAGGAAATAGAAGAGGTTGAAATAGAGACCTCTAATGAACTAACAAAGGATGTAAGGTATTTGGCTAGTAAAAAAATCATTTCAAATGATGAATTAATTAATAATACAGAATTTAAGTCATTTTTATATGAGTACAAAGGAAAATAGGCCAAGGAAAGAATGAAAAACATCACTCTTGAAATCCAAGATGAAGTTCTGTAGCAACTCTAGTAAAAATTTGACAAAGCCTTGGAAGATATGACTTCTGACAAGGGAATGGAATTTCTCCAAGAAGCACGAGTGTTATTGATACCTAGATGGGATATGACCTCTGCAATTATGTTTGACACTTTTAGAAAAAACCAAGACAAAAAGATGCAGCTTAGCATTGAGGCCCTAGACAGGATCAAATCTATATTGGGGTATGATCCAAATAAGCAAACATTGCTAATATGGTCACTATATCCCCTGTACAAGAAGCCTCAAGTTATAAGTAATCCTAATGAAGCTTTTAGCCACCTAATGATTCAAAGGGTTGAAGAAGTAGACCCTATTGAAACTACTAACCTAAATGTAAATGTTGCAAGATTCACCAAAGCATAAATTAAGCAGCTGGTAAGGAGGAATAATGACTATATGGCAGAGAATACAAGGCTCAGATAGGAAATTGCCACCTACAGAGATAAACTGCCTTCATCTAGTAGCTATTCACCATACCTAGAAGCTGACAAGAGGGTTATGGAGGCCAAATTAGATGCTAATTATTGGAAGATTAAGGAAGAGAAGTTTCAGAAGAAAAGTGAGCAATTGGAGATTGAATTGAAAACAGTCAAATACAATATGGCTTCTGAATTGTTTCAAAAAAGAGTTGACAAAATGATGGAAAATAGTGACAAAGTCTGGGACTTGCATAAGAGGACTCATCAGATGTCTCAAGAACACAAAAGGCTGCACCTTAGGATGTTGGAGGCAAAAGAAAAATTGAATGCTAAGTCTGATGTTGAGAAACAAGTGCTCAAAGAATATGAAGACCTAATCAGTGAACATGAAAGATTTAATGGTATACTTACAGAAGATTTGAATGGCTTTGATCAACATCCTGACATGGTATTTCCAAAAAATTTCAATGCTGATGGGAGTTTGCGAGACAGGGATCCTTGGAAAGATGAATTGAATGGGTTATTTCCACTACTACTTCAGAATATAAATAATGAGGATTGAGTTACAGAAAATACTTACACATGCTTGGGAAAGATATTCTCTATAGAGTTAATTATGAAAAATGTAATTTCTACAGATACGTGTGCTGATCAAGATTACATTGATCATATTGGTAGAATAAATTTGTTCATATCCAAGGCAGTGTGAGGAGGTGGTTGCAATACAATTTTGTCATTCAACAAGCAATGTAGGTATATCAATCTGTACCATGGAGATGAGGACGATCTTGCCAGACCTATGGGTCACGAATCACTCTACGATGATTAATGGAGCCAAAATTTGATTACTGCATATGTTTCTATTTCTCTTTATGTTCTTAATTACGCATTAGTTAGTTGAAAGGAGACATTTATGAAATAACACAATGCTTTGGGCTTGAAGCTTGTTTGCATCCTATTTAATAGGATACCAAGGCCATTTTATAGGATATCATGTCATCTATTTTTACAAACTTATATGCAACATAAAAGTAGAACTTGAAGAATCTATTTGTATCCATTTATGTTTTCAAACCAAACTTATATGCAACATAACAGTAGAACTTGAAGAATCTATCTGTATCCATTTATGTTTTCAAACCAGTATGAGCTTTTGAATTAATAAAAGAATCAAATTTATTTGGTGGATTTGAAAATTGATGTTCAATTGTTGTGTTGAATTTAATATTTATGGGTTGCATGGTTGTCTCCAGAATGGTTTTACAAGTTGTTTAAAGTAATATATCAAGCATATAGTTAATTTATCAGTACACATTTGCTGTCACTGTATGACCTATGTGATTGGTTTCTGAGGGAAGTTGATTTAAGTCTTGTTGAGTAGTCTATGTTTATTGGTATCTGCCCATGGTTAAAATCCTTTGAATAGTCTGTCTTAGTTGGTTTCCTTCCTATTAGAATTAAATTTATTTCTATTGGTCATAGCAATTTGGAGAAATATCATTGGGATTGTATAAGAATAACTCTGCATTTCAACATTCTTGCACATCTGTACAAGCTATAGATTTACATAAATGCTTGACAGTTCGAGTTAAGTCAAGTTTAAAGGTCCATAAACTAGAAACTCTTGATCTCTTTTGCCCAATATATAAAGCACTGGTCCTATTAATCATCAAATTCCATACATTTCTCATATTTATAAACATTAGTTTTAGAAATACCTTCAAACCTTACATCTACTTCACACCTATTCGCCACCGTGAAGGTCAAATCAAGTCTACACTAACAATTAAGGTACAGCCACCTAGGTCTGGTAGAGCTTGAAGTGAAGAGGGTTTAGCCATATCTACCCTATGTTAGTTAGCTAAAAACATTAAGAGAGCTTGGCAACCTCTTAGGGTTTAGGACCTGTGTTTTTGAGACCTAACAAGGGGTTAGGGTTTAAGGGATTAAGGATCAAAAGATAAGGGATTTGGGGCTTTAAGGGTTAGGTAGTTTAATGGTTAATGGCTTAGGGATTATGGTTGATATTATGTAATCTCTATATAAACTTTGATAAAAAATAATAAAAGTATGAGTGGAAGGGTGTACCAAAACTCTGCTGGTGTAACTTTTAAGCTTATGGATGAAATAAAACATCTTATTATCAAAGATTCTCCATGACTGTGTTATCATTCTGTATTTTTCTTATGTTTGCCATACTTGTTTCTTCTTATATTTGAAAGAATATAAGTTAGTGAGCCTCAATACTCAGTTGAATGAATATCAGCATTCTCAGTTTCAACATGATATTGGACTGAGTAATTGCCTTGGATGTTGGGCATGGAAAATTTGTGATGGATGTCAAAGCTTTGCTCGATAAAAGATGGAAAGATCACCAGGAGAACTTGCTTCAGATTTAGGCTTACCAATGGCCTGGTGATTTTACAATATATTAATGGGAGGAGAAATATCTTAGAGATGAGTCATCAGCAGCACAGGTTCAGGTGCAGAGGAGCAATGAACCATATGCTAGCATTAAATAACACCACCACATCTTGAATGCTCTCCTTTTGTGTCTTTATGTTTTCTTCATGTTTTCAAAATGTATTCAAATATATTTAAAAATATAAATTAGACTTATAAAAGGCAAATATTGTAATATCAAGGATTAGGAATACAAAGAGCCATTTTGAATGTGAAAGATCTGAAGCTTGTTGCTTCCATTATAAAAGGAAACCAAGACATTATGGCTCGGGATCTATCTGGGATTTTGATTTTTTGAAAGAGACATTGCACTGCCTATACTTTGAAACAAATCAATATAAAAGCTGCTATTCTCTGGTGCTCAACTTTTGGTTCTCATTTGTTTGTTGAATTGGATTTCTAATAATTTATTTAGTTGTCTCCAATTTACTTTTTCTTTGTTATTCAAATCAACCTATCAAGTATATTGCTGATTTGTTAGAACACATTTGATGTTTCTTGTGTGGTTTGTTTATTGGGCTCCTTCAAGCAAGGATTAAAATCCTATAGGTGAATCACAGTAACTTTGGAGAGTTAAATTAGATTGTTAAAGAAGAACCTAATAACTTACATATTTGCATGTCTATGCAAGTCATAGACCTAGAATTGCCAAGAAAATCGAGTTGTGGCTAAAAGGGAAGCACATATTCTTCTTAGAGTGAA
This sequence comes from Cunninghamia lanceolata, assembly GCA_027924645.1. Lineage (NCBI taxonomy): Eukaryota > Viridiplantae > Streptophyta > Pinopsida > Cupressales > Cupressaceae > Cunninghamia > Cunninghamia lanceolata. The sequence goes on along the minus strand of BSBN01001014.1, from coordinate 220,626 downwards.
AACTCTGTAACCCAAAGGCAAGCACCGGTCATTCTCTTTTGAAAATCATTCCCTTGTATATATTTTCTAAATCCAATTTTGTTTTTCTATTCTAGGAGTAGGGTTTAAAGATTTATAGAAAACATTAATCCAAATCGTATGTCAAATTGGGTTAAGTGAAGTGGATGATTTAATTGACAAAATTACGTAAGCTCCTTAATCTATTTCAAAGTCACCAGCAAACTTGAAAGTAAATTGTCATTGGACAAGGTAACACCCACCTAGGCTTTAATAGAGCCTAAAGTGCAGAGAATTTTGATTAATCTGATCAATTTTGTTAGTTGGTCAAATTCACATATAAAACCTAATCATAAGATTTGGCATATCTTTAGGGTTTTATAATTTGCAAATTTAAGTACCAACAAAACCAATATTGACATTAAAGTGATGTACAAAAGCATTGGCCAAATCATTGAAGGAATGAATAGAACTATGAGGAAGAGAATAAAGCCATTCAATTGCATAATCCTTTTAGTTTCTAGGGAAGAGCTTTGTAAAAAGTTTATCATAAACATAATCAAAACAAACTCCCAATTGATTCATAAGGTCCCCTTTACCACTATACATTACAAAACTAGGGGCCACCAAACAAACTAGAAATGGATAAGAAATAACTCAAATGAAAGTGGAATATGCTTGATTTCTCCTATGATATCCTTTGATTACTAGGGGTAATGCATCAACTTTACTTTGCATCTCATCAATTCTTTTAAGGATGCCATCTATGTTGGAAGGATGAACATTAGGAGTTATGATTAAAATAGGAGTGGAAGTGGCAACATGAGATAATACGTGGAGTGTAGGTTGATCGGGGGACAAAGAATGAAGTTGGAATGATAGCACTAGAAGTGGGAACATGAGTAGTGGGTCAGAAGTAAACACAATTAGGGGATGAGTGGAAGGTACAATATGAGAAGTAGGCACAATGAGAGGATCAATGATAAAAGCTATGAAAAATTGATAAGCAATACAGAGAAGAGAAGAAATATGTGGCTTGGCTAATGCAGGAGAAGATGTGGAAGGAGGCACACTAGACAAAAAGGCTTGTGAAGGAAGGGGAGGAGACACACTATTTAAGGAAATTGATGAGATTATCCTTTGACCTATATCACTTAATACTTCCATCACATAAGGATTATCCATTAACAAGTTATGAAGAACATCAATCAAATTTGAATAATTAACATTATTGCTCAAATTTGTAAAGGTTTGATATACGTATTTGTATAGTAAGATTCATGTCTTGCCTATCCATATGTGCAACATGTGCATCATGATGAAAAACGTCTTCCCCATTAAAATATGTAGTAGTCATCAAATCCTCAATCATAAAATCCTCACAATGAATCGAGGCCATTGTAGAGTTAAGCCTAAGGTTTCTTCTTAGTGCAAAATAAGGATTAGGTTGAGAGCTTGACATTCAAGCAAAATATAAAGCAATGAAAAGGAAATTGCATCCAGGTAATCCTAATTTTTTCTGCCAACAATTCATACCAAAGATTGAACAATTTAAGGATATTGCAATAGGTAATTTGTATTGACACAAATAATATTACTAAAGCATTTCAAAGTTTAGGCCATAAGAATCATCCTTTTTTAAACATGGATTGCAAATAATTCTAAAAATTTAGAAGTCTTGGTCATTAACATTATTGTCTGCTCCAATGTCATCCAGTGTATCATTGTCAATGTTCATATGTTCTTTCAAGTATTTAATATTATCATCATCCTCATCTTGACCTGCATCATCTTCATCATAATTGAAATATGACTGTAGACCATCTATATTGTTACTAGATGTATTTGGATCATCATTTTCTATACCATCCATATTGTTGTCTTCCATAACATCATCTAACTCTGGATTGTTGTCTTCTTGTGCCTGAACATAACCATCTTCAACATCATCATGGATGTCAATTTATTTGATGCTCTCTAATCCCTCTCTGTCATTTTGTTGGCCATCATTGTTTTGCTCAGTATCCACTAATGCATCATCAAATACATGCCTTAATCTTGGATCATAATGTATGACAAATATCCATTTCGGGTCCAAAATATCTTCATAGAAAAACACCTGCACATGAATGACATACATATATTAGACGTATGGTATAACAATTTTATTGATTAATAAACACATGTATATATTCACAATAAACTATGAATTAATAGATTAATGATCACTACCGCTTCTTGTTTGAGTTAAAGAAATACCTGCTCACAATGAATTGGTAGAACATAAGGCTCCTTATCCTCTGATAGGAAACATGGGGAATCTATAGAAAACAATCCACTATGGGTATCATGTCTTTGTGTCCTCTCAAATGCTTCATACCATCTACACTTAAAAATACAACATTTAAAAGAGCGGTAATCCAACTCAATAATTTCTTGTTTTTTCCCAATATATTGTAGATTCCCTTCAATTATATTCTTATCTTATGAGCTTGATCAACTGGATTGCTTGAAGTCAACCATGATGCCACAATCGAAGGATCATCTCTTTACATCTACACTTTCTACACGATAATGTCAACCATATGCCCACATTGCTGGATATTTCCTCGCTTGTGAAAGACCATTTATTTTAGTGAAAACAAATATAATGATGAATATTAAAGTAGTTAATAGTGTCAAAACTGTAAGGAAACAACATTTTGTAAAATTTCAACTGTACCTGTCTTTCACATCCTCTAGACATGCTAATTTCATCTTTTGTTATGCTTGAATCTATACCTACATCTTCTATTTGATTTTGAATTTGTTTAGTAACCCATTCTAGTGTGCAATCTTTGCCCCATTTCCCAAGCAGATCAGTGGGAAGTGGAGTATTCCTTGGGTTCGATCTCTTAAACTGTCTCCTTGCTTCTAACACTTCTTCTCTCTTTTTATCATACAGATCAATCCATTTGTTCATAAAGTCCATGTGGTACAGAATGAACTTGTCGAGTATAGTACTTTTGTCTACACCTATTACATGTCAACATGTTTATTTCAAACTCCAAATGTCATGCTGTTAATTTGACAAATAAATTACAGAGTAAATTAATGATTGCAATAAAAATAACCACACTGATCATGAATTTACTTACTAATTTCTACTTGAACACCATTAGATTGTGGTTTTTCTCCATCAATAATATTTGATGCTCATTCTTCATCCCAGAAGCATGGCCCATCTTCGAAATCCTTACCAAGGAATTCACACAGAAAGAAAAATACTTCATTCAATACATACCCTTCAACCATGCAACCCTCTGGATGTGCCTTTTGTCAGACATATCTTTTTAGAGTTTTCATATATCTCTCCAAGAAAAACATCCATTTCGTTGATACGACACCTGCCAATTCAATGTCATCGACTTGGTGTATAAGTAAATGGACTTGTAGGCCCATAAAACTTATAGGGAACTCCTTCTCAAATACACATACAATTTCTGCAATTTCCTTCTTCCATTTTGGCACTTCACATTTGTGGATCTCCTTGGAGGTCACCCACCTAATATAAGAATAGTAAATTAGTATGAACCTTTAGTCACAAATTAAAATACAATATAATATCTCTATGTCTCTCACACATGAACATTTCATATAACCACATACCTTGTAAATACTGATAATCAACTTATGGCATTCCTTAAGTCAATTGTAAGACAAGAATCCCCCCTAATTGCCAATGGCATGATATGCTATCAAACATATTTATGAAAAGGTCATTAGTAATTTTTTATCACACAACAAAATATCAAAATATATTTAGTACTTAATCAATGTTACCAATAAATGTTAAATGATGATATATAATGCCTTCATAAAATTATGAAAATCATGTGTTTTAAATCCTGTGATATGTCCATCAACTGTAAAAGCTTTAGACAATAATGACCCATAGCCAGTAGGTGTCCTTATTGAACGAATGACATTTTTTAGTTGGTCTAGCTTTTTTTTTTTTCAAAATCCATGGAGCTTCTACATATGTTTCATTTTCGTTGTTTGGTCACAAATGTTTTCTATCAATTTTGGTATGCAAAAGAGCAATATCTCTCCTTGAAGACAAGGTGTCCTTCTCTTTGCCTGATATATGTCAAAATATAGAATCTAGGACATTTTTGAAGATGTGCATAGGATCTAATAGGTGAGATATTAATAGATCCTTCCAGTAAGGGAGCTCATAAAATATGGATTTCCTTTTCATTCCTTCTAGCATATTAACTACAACTTGTTTTGGTTCTTCAATTGAATCATCCTGATCAAAAAAATCCTCCCAACCTTTCAATTCAGCATATTCATACTTCTTAAGCCAATTACCTAGACCCATTATCATGGGAGGGCCTCTATTTTCAACTTTTCCATCAAATTGATTCTTCAGGCGATTTCTAAACTTATGATCTAGTGGTAGAAAAACCCTATTGTTTGTGTAAATAAATTTATGTAGATCTTTAGAATACCACCCTTGAAATTGTTCTGCACATCTTGGACATGCAAATATCCCCTTTGTTTGAAGCCCTGCAATTCAATAAGTAATGTTAATAACATTAAAAAAATAGTATAAAACTAAGTATGAAAGTTGGGATGAAAATAAATTGAGTGTAAATACGTAAATATTTTATCTTACTAGAATAAACACCAAGTCCTGGGAAATCATGAATAGTCCAACATAGCACGTTGTACGACATGAAGGACCTATTTGATGGGGGACATGTTATGTCATACATTCTTATGCCTTTCCATAGTAGTTGCATCTCATCAATAAAAGGCGCAAGATAAACATCCATGTTTTTAACTTGATGTTTTCTTGGAACAATGAGAGTCAGCATAAGGTGGTCCTTTCTAACACTCATCCATGGGGAAATATTGTATACTATCAATCCAACTATCCAAACACTATAATTTGAGCTTAGGAAAGAGAATGGGCACAATCTATCAATTGCAAGACCAAACCTGATACTACAGGGTTCATCTTTGAATTTTCTTGGCCATTTTTCCTTTGTGTTTCATTGCTTTGGAGTCGGTCAAAATTTGCATGAATCCATCTTTACTCCTATTCTTTGCATGCCAGTCCATCAATTGTACAAGTGACTTGCAATGAAACATTTGTTGAAGTCTAGGTATATTTGGCTGTGACGTAAAACCTTCTTTGGAACTGTAGGACCTTGTACATCTGTACGATATCTCTTCTCTTTGCATACAAGGCATTTTACCTTGTTTTGATATTCATCTCTGTATTAAATGCAATCATTTTTACATGAATGAATTTGCTTATATTCAATCCCCAACTCAATCAACAACAGACGCATCTCTTTGCAAGTTGATGGCAACACATTCTCTTTAGGGAATATTTTAGTTTTTAGTGCCCTATAAGATTGCCAGAGATTAAATCAATTGAATGTTTGACTTATGATGAACATGTTTGATATGCCAATCTATACTAGGACTGTTTATATACAATATATGGTTTTAAAGTCCGCTTAAAGAAATATAAATGAAGTTGATGAATGTTTATGAATTATGTATACCAATTGACAATTGCAAAGTAAGAAATAGATTTCAACTCACTTCAGTAGGGTAGTGAATCCTTTGTCTGACTAACCAACTAGTGACTTGATTTCTAATAATATTAATGTGCATGCTAGTTTTGAGGTTCTACTTGCACCCGATTTGAACACGGGTGTCTTCGCTGCTTGCTTGATGGAGTCTTTTAGGTTGTTATCATCAACATTACATTGGTGGTAATTACCCCTACTATCATCGTTACTGTCAACCATATGATCATTATTGTCATCATTGTTTTCATCCCCAAAGAAATCTGTAAGCATTTCATTCAATCCTTCTTCATGCACTGCATTTTCACTATCATGATCATCATCATTAAGGCTAGGTGGCATGTCATCAGTGTATGCGGATCTCATCAGCTCTTCAGATTTCTCAGCTAGTAGTTTTCTCTTCAATAATGCTCTTTTCACCTTGGTATTGTTTAAAGGATGGTTTGGATCATCCTGTCCAAATCTTAATAACCCAGTTGGATCTTGGGTATTAGTATGTGTTTCATCATCTTCTACCTATCAACAAACAAAAGCATTATTTAATGTTTGGCAACAATTGGATAAATCATAAATGTATTAATTTCAAAGAAATATAATCAAATATGGCTTAAAAAATAAAAATAAAAATTGTATGAACATATATACATCACTTGAATAATGGAACATTATTTTATAGATTGCCTTTTTTATACAATAATTTAAATAAAACACAATTTTGACAACATAGTTTATAAAATGTTAGTCCACACTCATTTATTATTCTTTGGTTTTCTGCTCTTAAGAACATCCCTAGGGAGACCTTGTTCTTCCCTCTTCTTTCACGCAGGAGTGCATTTTAAGAAGGTGTAATCAATTAATAACTCATCGCTAATGGTAAGGTCCATAATAGCCTCAACCATTATCAATCTATCAACCTCTATTTCCATATCTCCATCTTATCATTTATAACCTCAACAAATTGACAATTCGGTCTTATAGTAGGGTCCCTTCCCTTACTACTATTTATAAATCCTGTAATATTTTTGTGTGTATGCACATCCATCTATATACATAAGATGACCTCTATTCATTTCTTTTCCACTTTCCAATTGGAGATGATGTGTATACATATTCAAATTTAGACCATATGCTAACATGCTAGGCTTATATTCTGCTAGCCTTCTCCATTCACCACTGTAATATGATGGACCATAATATGACATTAATCTCCTAGTGGTTTGTTCTGAATTGTTTCTATGTTTAGATACCACATGTACATTTTGGACAATAAAGAGGCCTAGATTCACTCCATGAATATTAGAGGGTCGTATCATGTAGTTGTATCCCCAAAATTGAAACACGTCATACACTCTAGGTAGTTGTTGATCACTAGGCCAAGTGCAATATAGTCGACAATCAAATGTCTCTTTGTAAATTGATCTCAAACTGGGCAAGTCATCATCTCCATCACATTCATTCTCATAGGGTATGTAGTCCACCTTCCCCTTGTCTTTAAGCAAATTATGCATCTTTAAACCGGTTCTTGTTCTGTTGCTTGTTTTCATCAATTCCTCATCTTCTGAGCTGCCATATTAGCACATATTTTTGTTAGATGTATCATTTGATAAATTATCATTTCCCTCTAGGCTGGAAGTCGGTGATCTAGGAAACTTTAAACCAAGAACTTTATCCTGCAAGTATCTATTAAGAAAAAAAATAGTTATTTAAATAATATAAAACAATGTTTAAACGAAGTATACATGTTTTTTATATCAATTTAGAAAATTCCTTACCACAATTCCTATTGGATTTGAATCAATTGTAGGAGGTATACTATTGACTAGAAGCTCATCATATATGTAATGCCTTTGTACAATCGCTCATTTAAATTTTTTCTTTCCATGACATACTAAACATCCACAAAAAACAATTTTCTCAAAGTATTCATCCCATGTACTATAGTCCTAACCAACCTCTTGTTCAGTGCAATCATTTGTTGTGTCTGCAGGATCCATTGTCATATCCTCTTCCACCCACTGTCATCTACGTGATTTAACAGTTTTAGGTCCACGTCCACGTACATATCTTTTTCATTTGCTAGTTGAATGCTCAGGTTCTGCATTTGCTCCAATCTCCATCTAAAATAATCAACAACATGCATTAATTTATGTCAAGATTGGATAATACATTATAAATTTCAATAATACTATGAAAAAAGATGGACGTATCACAAAATGCCATTAGATCATTTTTTCCTAAGGAAATTGGATTTGAGTACCTGATGTCCCACTTCATCCGTTGTGTCCTCATTTGATATGACACGATCTATTGCCATGGCCTCGTCTGGCCCCTATAATACACAACATAGTAAATAATGTTTAGTACACCAATTATATCATTTCAATGAATATGCTATCAAACACAAAACCTCAATTTAGTCATATATTTGACATATTGATATCATGTTTTGGCCATCCTAATTTTCAAACTTTTCCCTTGATCATAGAATCACATTTAATCACCATTCTCATGCATTTTCAACCAATAAGTTTGACCTCAGAGGCCTCATGGACAGAAAAATGACTTTATCTCCTCTATGTTGTAGCATTTGTGAATTCATAAACACCTTCCTCCTTTGGTTGAGGTTGCTTTCTCTTCTTACCTCTATTGTAGCTATAGATTCCGTTGTCATATCTATTTCCACCCACTTTCCTCTCTGTGATTTAATAGTTCTATGCCATCCACGTCCTCTCTCCATGGCCTCCTCTGGATCCTGTAATACAAAACAATGACAATAGTCACATAACAACTATGCACCAAGAGAATATTCTTGAATTTATCTTGTTAATACACTTGCTTTTCAATAAGAGACACTATGAAAAACAAAATAGGACATTGCAACATTTTGCTCTTTAGAAAAAGTTTACACGCGGAATCTTGACAACTAGAGCTCAAATCTTATGATTACAAGATGACTACAAATTCACATCAAAAAGACATTTACTTCATATTTGACCATCATAATGTTGACTACTATTGTAGTGGGATCATGAGGATTCAAAGGTTGTCATATCATTGCTATCGTCTAAATTCCACCTAATGTTGTACTAACAATGATTTAGAATCTTTATTAGCAAGTCTATGGACTGATATGGGAATAAAGGGCAGCGACCATATGATATAGGACTATGACTAACAAAAATAAGCAAAGGCATTGCTAAAATTATAAGTTAGGTAATCATTTATTATTAAAAAATGATATTATAGAAACCACCTTAAAATTTTGCCTTGACTATTAATAGGGGTATCAAAGATCATCTTTCAACCATTAGGATTGTTATAACTTATATAATTGTTGGTATATGGTGGATTACTATCATTATAGGGAGATGATATCAAGGACCATCATTATGCCTTGTTATAGCTGATGGACAATCATCCTAAGTATTGTTACAACCCAAAAGGTCTATCACAACCCCAAAGGACTATCACAAATGTTATTAGGTCATGCAAACCATTGCTCCAATATTCACCATCATATGAATATCATAATTAACATTGTAGAGATTGTCATACTATGAGGCATAGGTAACAACCATAGGAGGTTTAAAAGCAACACTAGAAATATTAAATTATTGTCATAGTACACCTAGGATAGCTAGGTATGCATCCATAGAGTTATTACTATAAAATTGTCTCATTAATCTTATGACCAGGTTAAGTCACTATCATAGTAATAATGTAGTTAGTCATCAATCAACATGTTGTCTTTGCATTTCAATGAGATCAATTCTTGAAAAATGACAATCCAGAGGTTAAAGAGACAAGTTGATACCTTACCTAAGTTGTCATGTTCTTGAAACCTTGTCACTATAAAGAGGAGATATCTAGAGAGTAATATCACGAGGACATAACAAGGCATGCACTAACATGAGCCATAGGGACAACTTACTACATCATCCAAAACTCCATTTGAAATAGCTACTATCAATAATTCACATTATTGGGGATTGTCATGAAGAAAACACCATGCATAAGACTGTCATAGTCAAAGTGGAGAGGATTGTCTAGTCATTGTATGACTGTCATAATAGCTAGTGGGTTAGTTACCATGCTTCAACCTAAAATAGGTTAATGAGAACATAGAAATGAAAATCACAATACCATAAGCATTGCCAATAAAGCCACACTGATTGGCGCTAAATTAGGCGACTTTGCGTTGCCTTTTACGACCCAAAATGCTTACATTTAAGCCTAAAAGTAGGCATTAAAGTTGACGTTAACTACGTCGAGTATAGCACCAACTAGTAAATCAAAAACAAAAAATAAAAACTTCCTGCCTGAATTATATGAGAAATTCGATAATTACAAGAGAAAAATGCCGCGTGAATTAGAGGAGAAAAAAGTAGAAAAATGCCGCACGAAGAGAGGAGAAAAAAGGGAAAAACAAGCAAGTAGATGAGAAATTTGATTTAGTTTGTGACACCATAGGTAAGGTTACAATAAAAAAATTTCATTCCCAAAAATATTTTTGTTTTGATTAAATGGAGAGGATTGTGAATATTGTTTTGTTTACAGGCGAGTCGTTCAAGTCTCATGTGGTTGCAAAGGAGGAAGGTAAAATTGTAGACATTGCATTATTTCCTCTGTATCCAAGAGCAGTTAATGTATTTTTCAAACCCCAATGCCTAGGTTTGCTTATAATTCCCATCAATACCTTTCTCTGAAGACAACTTTCTCGCTTCCTTCCTAAAAAAGTAGTCCAGTGCTTTAAGACAAGTCGAGTGTGAGCAAACTAAAATTAGGGATTTTGAGACGAGGGTGAGCAAACTAAAATAGAGGTTGGTCAAGATAATATGAGGAGATAGGGCTTTTGAGACGAGGGTGAGCAAACTAAAATTAGGCATGGAACTATATATTCCCTCCCAAGGCAACAATTGATTCATAGGAAAACAACATCATGATTTGCTCTACAAAGAAAAGTCAAAAACCTTGAGGAATACAGAAAAACTAGACAAAAACTTTCATACCTGGCAGTGTGTACTTCGTTTGCCTCCACAAACTGAACAAAAATAATTTTCCCTAGGTCGCCTCAAAATGTCAAGAAATAGAGGGAAGAGAGCAAAGGGAGCAGACTCTGGCCACAATGAGGTAATTCATTGTCAATTTATAAATTTGTAAATGTTTCCATTGTTTCTTTGATTTTTAGTTTTTAGTTTTTTATTTTTAAATTTAAAAGAAGAAGTTATATATATATATATATAGGGACATGAGATTGACAAAGATAAAGAGGCATTGAATTCCATATTGGGGGTAGAGGCAGTGAACAAATTGGATGGTGTGGACTTGACAATGCTTGCCAGATACATAGAAAAATGATCTGGTAAAGCCCTTGAAACATTACAACCAAATCAACAGTGTCAAAGGGAATCATTTGATTCCCTAACCAGTCCTAGATCGAGCAAAAGATCCAAGAGGAAATCAATAACAATAACCTCTAAGAATGTGGAACAGGGAACAGAGGCTTCTAATGTCCCACCCACTCCTAGGACACAGACTTCTTTGATCACCACGCCATGTTTTGCATCTTGCAATGGTACCTACGATACCAAGATAGAATACAATGTGGTTTCAGGGGAAGTCCGAATGACAGATGATGGAAAAACATTTGTGAATAGGTTGAAGGAATCATGCCTTCAATGGTTCAAAGACCATCTACATTTGCCATTCTCAAAGATACCCATGCACCTGCAAAAAGTAGTCATCCAAGAAATGGAGACTAAATTTGGCACAAGTTGGTCTGTAAACAAGATAAAGCTATGAATGTCTAAAAAATGCAAGTGATTTCAGTGCAGCCAAACAAAGAAGATAAAAAAAAACCCTCTCGAGCTATAGCTCAAGAAAAGGCCAATTAATGCAAGTTTGAAAGTATGGAAAGAGCTTGAAAAAGCATATGAGAAGTCTGATGCATGAAGGAAATCCAGTGAGGAGAGTACGCAGGTATTTGAATTTGCTTATAAGATTTTATCAAATTCATTAAACGATTTTTAAATTTTATTTGTGCATAGTTAAATTGAATTAGTATATGTTTCAGGACAAGGCCACCAAGGCTAGGCTTGAAAAACTTCTTGTCATGCATCACAATGGCCAGAAAGGTTTACAGGCTTGATCTGTACATTTGTAAGTATATTTAATAAGTTAAATGATTTTTTTATTTCCTAGGAAAAAGTAAATGATTGCATATTAATTAGTTTAACTAGTCCATGTGCCATGTTTTGACAGGAGGAGAAATATGGCCGGCATCCAAGCCAATTTGAAAAGGAAATGTTACAAAGAAAAAAGTGGACCAATTTTGTAATCTAGATGGAGAACGAGGTATCAATAGTTGACTTTCAATAACTTAGTTGGATATTGTTGTGTTAATATGTCAATTTGCATTTCTTGTGTTGAGTTGTTTATTGATGTGTAGGATGAGTTCTAAAGTGCTTCTTTGTTGACCCTATATCCCACTCAATTGTCCCATTATTTGCACTCCTGGACATGTGCACATGTCCTCCTAGTTACCTTATTACAGTGTTGAGATTTGAAATTCAATCACTCTCATTATGAATGCACCTTTTTACCTTTATAGAACATTCATATAAGTGTGCATTTTGTCTCTATGATTCCAAGTCTTCAAACTGTCATTTCAACCAAGCTTTAATCAACAAGCATCTTTTCCCATGGTTTTCCCATGAAATTGTAAAAGGTATCCTTCATTGTTTGTATGCAATAGGGATTGTTTAGAGGATTCAATGGGGGTATCAGTAATTATAGAAGTCTCCATTAGAGTTGTCTATTGCCTTTAGATTGTATGTACTCCAAAGTTCTTAAGGAAAAGTAAGAGCCATACCCAAACAAGTGACACAGTAAGCATTTCCTCTATGGGATTGAAGCACCACTTCTTAGTATTTGTTTTCTTGTATGTATGGATATACTCACTAAGGATGAACCCACAATAAGCCTTGCAAACTCAAGGGGTTAAGAAAGTCGTGCATGAATCAATAGTATAACTTGTTACACATATTAAATGGTTGTGTGGGTAAATGTTTCTTCCACTGTAATTAGGGTACATGGGATTGGTTTATTAAATTCTCGTCCATTGCATATTTTTTACTAGCTCTACACCATAACAAAAATATGGTGTTGATTTTGGTAGCTAGGTCAGATCCCTTCTAGAGACCGACCTAGTCATAAAATGTTGAATGGCCTATCGACCTTAGCATTTTGAGAATCTTAGTTGTATTATCCAATTTAAGGTAGGCCCTAATTGGGTGAATTCATTATTCGATGTATCTTGAAATTGCAAATAGGTCAGGACCTATTTCAATGTAACTTGTATGTAATTTGAATTATTATAACTTGACGCCAAATTGTATTAGGCTGACCAAAGTTATTGTTTGGGCTATCTCCTATAAATGTAAAGTGACTTGTAATCACAATTGATACATAAGACACCGAATTCTACTCTGAGACAACTCTCCATCAACGATCTACTTCTGTAATTAACAAGGAGTTCTACCGATAGTTGAACCGTTCGATAGGTTCAATAGTTCAACGGATTCAATGAGTTCAACGGGCTCCAAACGTTCAACGGGTTCAGTGGCTCAAGGAGTTATGCCGATAGTTGAACCGTTTGATAGGTTCAACGGTTCAATGGGTTCAATAGTTCAACGGGTTCAATAGTTCAATGGGTTCAACAATTCAACTGGTTCAACAGTTCAATAGGTTTGGCGACTCAAGGAGTTCTACCGATAGTTGAACCATTCGATAGGTTCAACGGTTCAACTGGTTCAATAGTTCAATGGGTTCAATGATTCAAGGAGTTCAATAGTTCAATTGGTTATGTGATTCGATAATTTGATTTATTCATTTTGTGCCCTAGCTGGGCAAAGTTGTAATTTGCCTCTGCCATTAATATAATCGGATCTGAGTTTTTCTTGCTGGGTTTTTCACCTCTAAGAGAGAGGTTTTCCCAGGGCATCTTTGTGTTATGTATGTATTTGTGTCTTCTTGTTCCTTATTGTAAATTTGATTGCTAAAATTAACATATGGTTCTTGAGGCACATAGTCAGCACCCTTAAATGTAAGATTTCTCTTAGATGACAAATGTTTACTCTTATATCTTTGGGGACCCTTCTTAGTGCGATTAGGATCATAATGAGTATACTAGTCTTGTGATTGCTTACAAAAAGTTGTTGCAATTAACCTTATCTTGTGGTCATTATCCACAACATTTTGTGTGTGCCATGCTATCTCGTATGCTTAAGTTTAACAAGCTAATAATGAATAGAAAACCCTTGTTTGCCTGCCTCTAACTAATGGACTTTAGATCCCATTTTTGGATTCCTTATGAAGTTAGGGTGATTTGAAGGAAGATCAAAGTTGCACTCATTTGTTTTTTTTCTTTTCTAATGAACATTTATTCAGAAGCCCTTTCCTACACCCAAATCGTCAGTTTTAAACTCACTTGTATGGAAGATGCATTAAAGGTATCAATTATATATGTTCCATGATTTAAATCCATTATTTTGTGGTTCTTAGTATGACATAAAGAAGGATGTTGTTGCTTCTTAGACTTGTCGCACACCTTGCACTAGGTCCACAGGCTGGTGGAATGGTATTCGAGGATACAATGGCTCTCATATCAGATTTTTTTTCAAGGAATCAATTTAAAATGGTCTAAGGCCTAGATTTCATTCCAACCTAGAATTCCATCACTATAATGTCATATTACAGTCTTCAGATATGTGTATAGTTTATGTGCATGGTAACAACTATTTAGTAATAATTCCTCACACACAACACTGTAACTGAGATGTGTGAATACCCTAAAACTATACAGGTTCAGTCCAAACACTATCATAATATCATGCTTGATAAGATCACAGATACATCATAGTTTAGGTGTGGGTAGGAATTCCTTAGGGTAGGTAGGACTTCCTTAGTGTAGCCCTAACTATGCATTGTAGTAGAATCATTATATTGACCATTCCAAGTTTAGACTAGCAAGGACAATGGAGTTTCAAGACCCTTTCCAGCCAAGGGAAGGTTGATATAAGAATTTTGAGGGACCTAGGGTAGTGAGAGTCATATAGGACTGGGTTTGTGTTATGTTTGGAACTCATAAAGTCTTGAGGTCTTCTTAGAGGGGTGATATGTGACTAGGGTACGAAGACTAGGACTTTGTATGTAATCTGAAGCCCTCCTTTTAGATTTGTTGGAAGCCCTCTTCACTGATATGTAAGGACTGTCAAGACTCCTATGATAGTGCATTAGAGAGACATTGAAATCACAAAGGAGATAAATGTTATTAGGCCATCACCCAATGGAGAAGGGATTGTCATAAAGAGCATGACAGTGTTACCTTGTCATAGTCACAAAGGGGATAGTCTTTGTGGTGGTAATTAAAGTCACTAAGTTTACATCCACTTTCCAAGGGTCTGCAGAAATGCCTAAAGTTGAATATGTCTATTTTAAAGATCTTTCCATGACTATTTTCCAAGCTTTTACCCCATAATGATCTGAAGATTGAATATAAAGGTGTGGAAATTATTGACTAACCTTACTACTATCATAGTCCATTTTCTAACATGCAAGATAGTCATGAGGCTTATCTTGTTTTATTCAAGATTTATATAATCTTCCTTATTGATAAGATGGGGGTCTACTATTCCCAAATTGTCTACGACAAAATACCAATGGAGACCTCCCCAATCCTCATCTCAAGTTTCAAATGCACAATGAAATGATGGAGGACAATCATAACTGTCATAATAGTACATTAACAGTTTTTGTCTCAAGGTGGCCCTTGAGACTGCCAAGGGGATGGATATAGAGTTGGGATTATGGTTTTTGTTTAAAATTCTTGTGTCATTGACCTAATATTTATTTGTGGCAAGGATACCAATAGTCTAAAGATTGCAAATTGTTGTCAAGAAGGGACTGTCATAGTTAAGTGTGGTACATTGATACAATTTCATCTTGGTTGAGTATTGTATAAATCTCAAGCTATTTAGAATGCATGGGGTATTAGGGTGTGGTATCACTATATAGGTAACCATCAAGTGATTTCTTCAACCCAATATTGGCCTATATAGTACCTAGTGTGAAGAGCAAGATAGTGTTGTCCAAGAACCTTGTTACTATCACAAATGATAGCAGTCTTAGCTATTGTAACCATAGTTGGAATCCCTTGTTGTTACCATAGCATATGTGACCTAAAACCATGACTCTATGAGTATGAGTTGTTTGAAACTCCTCTGAGAAGATCCCACTATGGGAATGAAAAAGAACATACATGGACAAAGCAATTTGTGACACTTAAGGTTATGTAATAGAATTTACAGTTGATAGTTAAATTGTATAACAAATTTTTTTATGATCTTTACTAACGTTTATTATAATTGTTGCATGTTTTACATAATTGGAATGACATATTAGCTGTAACTTTTTTGAAATTTTATTATGGTATGTGTAATTTGATATGATGTAATTTGATTATGGTTTTGTTTCATATGTTGTAATATTAGATATATAACAAAAAAAAAATTATTGCATGAAATAAATAATAACTTTTCATTTTAAATGTTTTTTTTTTGCAGAACATGGGTCATCCAAAAAATCAAGATGATCCTCATGATATAGATCCAGATTATGTTGGTTCTGGTACAGATCACATGGTAGAGGATGATGATGATGCATATATAGAAGACACCGAGGCCAATGACAATGATGATGACGGCGACGACGACGACGACGATGATGATGATGATCACGATGGTGATGATTTTGATGAGGCAGTTGCTGGTAGTAGCTAGTGACATTCATGATCATATAGACTACATCATGGATCACTGCTGATATATCGTTATGATGCCCCTTTTCATGGTTACTATCATATATATCATATTCATAGCCTGTAGTACCATATTAATGAGTTGTATCATAAATTTATATATCATTTTGACTTGTATCATTTGGACATGTATCATCTTGACTTGTATCATTTTGAGTTACATAATTTATCATTTTTACTTATATCATTTGTACATGTATCATTTTGACTTATGTCAACTATTGGACATGTATCATTTTCACATGTTATTGATCTACTGGCATAGTTGACTTTCACTTGTTTTAGTTATATATGATGATGATCTTATCAGTATTGACTTGTCAATTTATATATATTGAAAGTGGTTGATGATTTTTGGATGGATATTTATTACGTATGATGATTTTAATTTATTGCTCAGGATGGATGTTGTCAAATTCAATTAAATTATAGATATTTGACTCACTTGTTTTAATTATAGATGATTATCATGTTATAATAATTATCTTGTTATTTAATCATATAAGTTAAATAATTAAATTACTTACTCTATAATCATATGAGTTATTTAAGAGGCATGATATATTTAACTAATTAAATTGAAATAAAATATATTAAATTAATAAATGTAAGCAAAACAAGAAGCATTTTAAGAAGCAAAAAAGGAAGCAACAATGGAAGCCAAACTAGAAGCAAACCAGAAGCAATCTTGGAAGAAAAACTTGGCATTATCTATGAAGCAAAAACATAAGTAATTTAGGTAGCAAACAAAGAAGTAATAATGGAAGCAATTTTAGAAGCAACAAAAGATTCAATAATAGAAGCCATATTAGAAGCAACAAGAAATGCAAAAATAGAAGAAAAATTGGAAGCAACAAGCGACACTATAGCAGAAGCAAAATTGGAAGCAAAATCGGAAGCAAAAGTGGAAGCAAAAGTGGAAGCAAAAGTGGAAGCAAACCTGGAAGCAAAACTGGAAGCAAAACTGGAAGCAAAACTGGAAGTAAAATCAGAAGAAAAATTGGAAGTAAAACCAAAAGCAAAATTGGAAGAAAACTTGGAAGCAAAATTAGAAGCAAAATTGGAAGTAAAAGTGGAAGCAAAACTAGAAGCAAAACCAAAAGCAAACCTGGAAGCAAAATTGGAAGCAAAACTGGAAGCAAAACTAGAAGCAAAATTGGAAGCAAAACTGGAAGCATAATTGGAAGCAAAACTGGAAGCAAATTTAGAAGCAAAATTGGAAGCAAAATTGGAAGTAAAATTGGAAGCAAAAGTGGAAGCAAAATTGGAAGCAAAAGTGGAAGCAAAAGTGGAAGCAAAAATGGAAGCAAAATTGGAAGCAAGACTGGAAGCAAAACCATAAGCAAAATTGGAATCAAAATAGGAAACAAACCTGGAAGTAACACAAGAAGCAAAACTAGAAGCAAAACCAGAAGCCAAACTGGAAGCAAAAAAATAAGCGCTAAATTCGGCGCTAAACCCAGCACTAAAACCCAGCGCTAAACCTGGCGCGAAATCCGATGCAAAAGTGAAATGCAATTGGGCACCGAGTTTGGCACCGACAGAAGTGTCCAATTTATGAACTCAAATGCACTAAATTTTGGTGCTATTTTAGGCACTAATTGCGTCTTTTGTTGTAGTGAAATTTGAACATGACATTATAAAAAAAGATGATCTAATCAAGCA